>JAGQAX010000006.1:4477295-5677295 GCA_019142605.1 Cephalopholis sonnerati
CCTTTGATGTTTGAAAGTTGAAAATAAAATAATGGAATTAAAAAAAAAAAAAAAAAAAGTTTTTTTACTTGTATCTTGTATGCAGTCATTTTGGTGATTTTTATAGAATACAAACCTTTCAAACTGAAAAAAACAACAAAATACAACCTTGTAAAGTTGTATGTCCCTCCCCTGAGCCAAAAAAACAAACAAAAAACACATGTCCCTCCCCAGTGTTTCAAAAATTATTTGACACAAGTCATCCGTTTTTCATCGACCCCCTCCCCACTCAAATGTAAAGAACAGTCCCTTAAACACTTGTTACAGTTGTCTAATTATGTTGCTTGAGAAGGGGGCAAATGTCAAGCTCAGTGAAAACAATGCAGAGTTAAAATTACTTTGTGACATTTTTCCTTATGTAACAGTTCCTATAAGAGTTCTCTGAATGCAACACTACACACTGCACCACCTACATATGATGCATATTGATGATGATTCATAAGTGCAAAGTATCTTCTTACTACAGAGCAAACTATTGACTGTTTATTACATGAATGAGCAGTGAGCGAACTAACAAAGGAGTAGATTGTTTCCGCTTCAGAATGCCACACAATAGAATTGTGACAGCGTTATCACTTCACGGCCTGTGTGTGCGGGAATATTGTGAAATGATCCCAGCATGACCTAACGCTGAATGACATCAGTGTTGTAAATATAGAATGTTCAGATCTTGTTTGATTTATTGCAAGTAGCAGCAAAACTAGAAGTAATACACAGTTGTATACGTCTGCAAACCACTCAAGTTGGAGTTACAGTTTACATCCATGTCGGTGAAAACATGGACGCTTCACAAACATCTTCCTCCAGCAGCAAAGAGGATCTATACAGTCAGCACAGTTTAAAGGTGGGTACCCAAAATTAGAGTCACCAATTCAATATCTGACCTTCTGCTCCTGAGATATGACGCTGAGGAATGGTCAGAAAAGTGTTTTTGCAGATCACTTTGATGTCACAGTGAAGCTGACCTTTGACCTTTTGGATATGAAACGTCATCAATTCATTATTATATCTTAATAGATATTTGTGCGAAATTGTGTCATATTTAGTGTATGAATTCTTGAGTTATGGCCAAAAACATGTTTTGTGAGGTCACAGTGATCTTCAGCCTTCAACCAGCAAACTCTAATCAGTTCATTCTTGAGTCCAAGTGGACGTTTGTGCCAGATTTAAAGTCTTAGGGCTGCTATGAAACAGCACCTACTGAGGGCAACAGAAAAGTTTGCCTTGGGTGTGCTGGCACAACAAACAAACAGGAAAGGACGGCAGAGGAGAAACCGACCTGGTTTTGTCTATACACTGCAGACCACAGGGACATGTAAGAAGGGAAATAATGTTAGTGTAATGATAAGTGATACATTTCTGACTCTTGTATTGTTTTTTGGCGATATGACTGACGAAAAAAATAAAGGCAAAACCAGCAGGCAAATCAGAACCATAATCAACAAACATAGAAGCTCTATTCATAGGGCGGATCCAAAATCCCTGTAGCTAGACACAGGAGGCCAAACATCCAGCTACTGCACTCAGTTTCTGTGGCATTGATGTAGTTAACCATCACTGCAGACATAATGATCTGGAAACAAAACTCCTGCTGTGTGAAAGAAGATGGATCTTTCCTCTTAAAACTGAATAGCTTTAAGGCCTGACTGAAACACTTAATTTGTCCTGCTTTTTTGTCCTGCTTGCTGACATCTGGATGTACCAGCATGGCCCTGTTGTTCATGCTTTGTCCTCTCTTTTTTATTATTTTATGTTTAGTTGTGTTTTTTGTACATTTGTTTATTTTTGTGTTTGAGGATGCTGTGAATAATAAAATACTCAAAGGACATGTGATTGTGATTTGGTAGCCAGGCCTCGGCTCCTCAGAGTTGATCTCATCTAATTAGTGACACTAGCTGATTGATTCATCACACCTGGTAGGAATCTGTCTGTGTCTATCAGTAGGCTCGTTCGAGATGAGCTGCGCCTCGCCTGGAAAGTAGACGAGATCAGGCGGCTGCAGCAGGGGGCGGTGACAAATAGCCGCGATCGAGTCGGACAGATTCCTGACAGTTTCCAGCAGCCCTCAGTCCGTACAGGAAGTCACAGAAACACTCACATCCTGTCCGATATGATGTCAATTTATTAAAATACTGTCAGACTTGTATATAAGCTTGTTTTTTTAGTCTCCATTAGCCACACAACATGTATTCTGTTAAGAGAATAAACCTTTAAATCGGACAAATAAAATTCAAATATCTGAAATTCAACAAAAATTAACGTCAGAGCCAGGCGGTGCAGTCGGTGGAGAGCAACTGCAGCACCTGGCTCTAAAAACTGCGGCCGTCTCGCTCTCGCGATTTTATCGCCGTCCACTTTTGTAATACGTCAGAGCAAGTTGGGGTGACGTTGGACACAAAACTAACCAGCATGCATTGTGCGCCGATCGCCGGTGATCGAATCTGCGCAGACCTGGCTCGTCTCAAATGAGCCTAATGTTTCTCAAAGTCAAGATGAGTCCTTCCAAGGAAGGATCCTACCGAGGCAAGGCAAGAGTCCTTCCTAGCATACGGTGAACACACAATGAAACAAGCTAACGAGTGTCCCCAGGTGTACCTAAACCTCAACTTTGTCTCTCTCTAATGTAGTTGTACATTTTGAACAAATGTAGCAGTATTGTCAGAGTCACATGACTTTTAGGGAAAATACATTTCTGGATTATACTTAAAAAAACAAACAGGTAGGCTGAATGAAACTTTTGTGGCACTTAGCGCTCCATCACTGCTGTAAATGATTAATCTAAAGACTTATATTTTATCTAAATATCACAATATTTTAAAAACCTCATTATTTGGCAGTGGTAAATGATGAGGTTTCTGTCAGTATTATTTATGCTTGTATGATAAAAACTCCTGGAGATATTAATCTAAATAAAAGACATATTTATCTAAACCCTGCCGAGCTCTGTTGGTGCAGGTTTCATTGAAGAGGCTCCGCCTTCACTTCCAGCAAATCGTGCACAAAGAATTAGGATACTCACATGTATCCTTGAAAACTCTGTCCTCAGTAGAATATGAAAGATCCTTGACATTGGAAGAGTCCTGAACAGATTTGATGACATAGCCTCCTTGAAATTCAGCCATTTAACGATCCATTCTTGACTTTGAGAAACACCATATACCTGTTCTGTGAAGCATTCATGTCAGTTGCATGGATGATAGTCAAGGACTTAGATGTTTGCTGCTGCTTTTATTCACTTTTCGTACTTTTTGCACTTTGAGCACCCTTCTTTTTGTGCATGGATGTCTTAAATAAACAAACTATTTTTTGACCTGACACAGTTGCGTTGGTGTGCAGGTGTCTCCTCTGCTGTCTCTTCTTGCCAAATTTAAAGTTATTTTCTTACGGCCTTCTTAAAATATCACACTCATGAAAATGGGACAGATGCAACGGCACAGTGACCTCTGACCTTTGAACCACCAAACTCTTATTCGTTCATGCTTTAGTCCAAGTGGATGTTTGTGCCAAATTTGAAAACATGATGCCTCCGGCGATGGCTATCGCTGGCACAGAGACATAAAATCTCACTTAACCAGCAAACAGGACCACTGAGTTTATGATGAAGTACCAGTGTTTGTGTTTAGGCTGTTCAAGTGCCAGGAAAGTTTAATGAAATCAAATGCTCCTGAGGCTGTTCAAACAAATCTCTACATGTTTTACAGTTCTAACATGTCCACACGGAAAGTAAAGTCTCTGATCTTTGTCTTCAGTCCTGTCCTCCCTGCTGTCCCGTCAGCCTACGTAGCACCACCAGCTTTGTTAAGGCAAAATTAAACAATTCGGGCATTTCGCTTTGCCTCCTGATCATTTCACTCAAACCAGACACGTGCAGTCCTGTCTTGTCTCTTACGTGACACAAACAGCTGGTTGCTGGCAGTAGTATAAAATATAATAAACACTTGTCTTATTAACATGTTGCACACACACAAAAAAATCATAAATGCTATAAAATAGATATCAAATAGAAATCAGTTCATCAGTGTGAGCACTCACACCTGTAATCAGAGTCCAGTTTAGGTGTGAGCTCACGCTGTATGTCCACACCAAGGACGAGTTTATGAATGAAATCAAACTGTCGTCCTTTTGGTGTCTTAAACTCCACTGTCAGTGTGAGACTTGTCCAGTCTTACAGAAAGCATTCCCGTGCTATACAGCGTCTCCACCACGAGGCTTCCCTCTTCAGGACATCTTGTCAACAAAGAGTTTTGACCTGACAATAAACTGAGAGATGAAGACGAGCCTGGCCGTGCTGTCCTCCCACCTGAGCAGGTGTCTTTTGCTCTGAGGTTCTCATCAGCATATCCACACAGATGATCAATCAGACTCCAGGAGGAGGCTATACATTGGTCTCAAGGCCATTCATGTCAATGGTGCAGTGTTCTTTGCTCTTCTTCAGGTGCCTCGGGGGAATCGGAGGCTTCTTCCTATCCGATGGCGGCCGGACGCCCTCCTCCAGCTGCATCAGCCGCGCCACGTCGGAGGGGATGAGCTTGTGTTTGACCCCTGAGGAGGGAGGCCGGTAGTTGCCGTTGTTGTTGTGACAGTTCATCAGAGGTGGGGTGTTTATCACGGGTTTGGGCTCACAGATCAAAGGCACCTGGAGCCGGACAGAGACACAGGGAGAGAATTAAAGGTTCAGAATGTAAGATGTGTCGATGGCAGTGGTTCCTGACCTTTTTCCTTTAGGGACCCCTTTTCTATCATGGAGTAAACTGACGACCCCTGACTAACTGACATATATGATAGATTTTTCATACTATATTAAAAGCATCACAATCACAGTAAATGATTATGTTATAATCCATTTCTGCCAATAAAGTCCCCTAAATCCTACTCACTGGACCTTTAAGAAGGGGAAGAATAAACTGAAAGCATGACAGGAAGAAAAACAATGCAACATGTTGAAAGGAGGTAGACAGCCACTTAGCCACAGTTTTATATTCTTTTCCTCATAATACATGTTTTTTTCAATGATATTTCAAAGTTGTATAATTTATAATTACAGTATTTACAAATAAAAACATCCTTCCTTCCTGAATGTCTGCTATTATGTTAAGCAAAAGCTCTGACATTTAAAGAAACAGAAACATGGCGTCATGTGGATTTCAGTTTCAGGAAATAGTATTGCCAGCACACAGGGGGACCAGCCTTTGATTGTAACAGCTCGATTAGTAAAAGCAGCCACATTTAAAAATACCCTTTTAAGTTATCTGTGTGAAGCACTGCCACAGTTGTCTGTGTAGTCTCATGGTTAGTTTTATCGATTTCTGCAGCGACTGAAGCCACATTTAAAACTCACCCCATCTCCCTCTTTCATGAAGTCTTTCCTGCAGATGTGCGCCATGATGCCTGTGGCCAAAGCGTCCCCCATTACATTCACCATGGTGCGGAATCTGTCTCTGAGGGAGGAAGACATATGAGGGTGAGAATAAACTTAAACCTGAAATATTCTGGCCAAACGAAGAGGAGGTGAAGACGATGGGCCTCATGTGTTTTAACTTTGGTATGATTAGTTTGGATCTGTTAAGCAAAAGTAAACACATGTGCTACTTACAGTGCCCAGTCTACTGCAATGATGAGAGTGATGTCATCAGTTGGCAGCCCGACGGATGTTAGCACTATCACCATGGTAACCAGTCCAGCTTGTGGGATGCCTGCTGCACCGATACTGGCTGCAGTGGCTGTGATACTGAAGATTTAGAGAGAAACCTGACGTCAGTTAATCAACAGAAACACAAAGAAATGAATGACAACTAAATAAGTGAAGAACAAATAACTCTTTGACCCTGCTGACCCTGAACAGTGGTTCCTGCAGGATCCACAAGAAACTAATATGCAATTAAAGGTCTCAAGGACATGTTGTTTTCCGTCCTTTGTTTTTTTTTCACAAAAGCAGAGCCACTGCTGGTCATGTGGGTACCCAGAGCATAATTGCTGTGCTGCTTTGCTCAAAAATAACAAAAGAAAAGTCACAAAACTTCATTAACTCTGAATATTATGTTTCACTACAGCAGAGCTATAAGACAGGCATTTTTCAGCCGCTGCTGGAGGCGCTACAAAGAAACCTGTCTGCATTTCCTGGCTGCAAGGTTGTTCAGTCATTATGTGACAACTTCTGAGCGAGTTCTACACTGATGACAGGGAGACCAGACAGACGCTCCTTTCCCTTTGTTGAATGCAGATATGTTTTAATAAGCTTCAGTTTTAAAGAACTTTGCTCAACAGAGGCAACTGGCTGAATTAATAACTGTAATCATAACCTGAAAGCAAGCTCGAGCTGGTGCTGCACTGTGTTTACTGAACCATTAGCAGCGCATCTCAAACTGTTTTGTGTCTGAGAGAGTCTTAACTGACAGAGTTAATGCAACATATATAATTATGATAAATGACGCATATCATGTGCTACGTGTGCCTGTAGCAGCAGCACTGCACAAAAGGCATATCTCCATCCCTCTTTCCGAATGTCTGTCCACCTATTTTACTCTCTGATGGAATGATACAGAAAAAAACAAATGCAAGAACAGCATCACTGAACTCAGGCAGCTAACACATGCACTCTTCTGTCTGGTCCAGCCAAAATACCCACACACTGCTTTCCACTGTTTCCTCCTCTTAACTGGTCTAACTCATCTTTGCAAAGATTTCCAGCAGCTGAGGCCTGACAGAAACAAAAACTGTCATGAGGAGCATCATTGAGGCATTTTTGAAAACAACCAAGATGGCTGCAGCTGATGTGGAACTGTCTGTTGACAAGTATACACAAATGGACACTACAAACGTTACACAGCATTAAAATCCTTTTAACATGAGCTTGAGATTTCTTTTTTTTACTGTTTTTTATAAGTAACTTTTGTTGAGGCCACCACTGCATCAGCACTGAATGGAGAGGACAATATATTTTTATTAAAAATAAAAGAGTTATTGACTGCACTCAAAGCTTCTCTTGAGAAAAAAGATGTGTTTGCTGTACTTCAGACAGGATTTGGCAAAACTTAAATACACCAACTTATAATATACCAGCTCATCTCTGCACGCTGTAGTGTCATTATTTGTCCATCGCTCAGACGTTACTGTTTCCCACTTGCTTTGTGCCATCTACACCAGGCAGAGATGATCACTGGTCACTCAGTGTTATGTCACAGTTGATAACCAGTTGATGATGGACCTTATGAATAAAACTAACTCACATTTGGCCTGGTGAGGTCAAGCTACCTGTTCCTCTCTAACTTCCAGGTTCATATCCAGGACCAGTGAGATGGGCTGACAGAGTAATTTTTCTAAAAACAAAACCATCATCATCACAATAGTTTAAAAAGACTGAAAGATAATCCTACAAATGTCTACAAATGAGTTATACCTTGTATGGTTTCATGTGACAAATAACTTGTTGGATAGATTGTTTTAAAATATTTGAAAGGCCCTCAGTTGTGATTTGAGTCGTTACGTTCAGGCTATTCACACAAATTTTCTCGTATGTTGTCCTACAAAAAGTAATGCACACAAATTCATACATCCCATGTATTTTTGAAAGGCTTTAATCATGTGACCAATGCACTGTAAACAAGGAAGCAGTCCCGAGCGCTTGTCAGGAGGCAGGTCAGGGTGGAGGATGGGTCACAAAAACCAGACTTAGCCCATAGTTTCCCCTGGAGTTGTGTGTTCAGATCTGTATGAACTTTGAGTCATTTTAAGGTACGTTCTCACCATGTTTCTTTTCCTAAACCTAACCACAGAAACTTAACTTGTCTAAACCTAACCTCCATAGCTTTACATTAATTACGTAACTGTACATTAAGGACATAACTGTAACAACTGGTGAACCAGGTGAGAGAGGACTCAAATGCACTCTGGAGACAGTTCAGGTAAAACAACACAGTCCTTACTGGTCAAAAGGAAGGTTCAGTACACAGAAGGACTATCAGTGAAGGCAAACAAATCCAATAGGGATAAAGCAGAGGCAGAGTCAATCAACAGGCTAAATCCAAAAAAAGGTGCACTGGGAAACAAACGGATGGAAGGCTAGACACACAAGAAGCTAAGACAAACTGGCACTGAGGGAAAACAAGACACACTTTAAATACTCTGGTGTGGGGAAGAATAACGAGACACAGGTGAGGCTAATCAGGGCGGGACAGACAATCAGACACAGGTGAGGTCATCAAAAGGGAGGGAAAACACACAGGGGCAAGAAAGGAGAAAAGATGTGAGTTTCAAAGTAAAACAGGAAACAACGTAAATTAATGTAATTTAAAAAAAACCTAAGAAACTTGAGCTGTGACAGGAACATCATTCGTGGGTGCATATTTGTAGGATAATTGTAGGACATTGCTGCTTTTAATACTGACAACGGTCTCTGCAGATATGCCGAGACTTATTATTTTTGAATTGTCATGGGAAAACATGAAAGAGTCTGTCCATTTTTTCTATTAAAAACTTTGCTTTTTGTGTCTTATTTTCTTTTTTTTTGAAATACGTCATGAGAAGTTACTTCTCTCTTACTCTTATTTCTCTGACTGATCTCGTCTCGTCTCCCTGGTGTGTCTATATCTCACTCACTCAAGTCACAATGCTTATCAGAATGCAAAGATTTGATTGGCTGAGTAGCATCATGTGTGATGATTTAAAACATGCAACTGGTCTGTGGCTTTCCTGGTCTGCTACTCTGGTTCAACAAATGTTACACTAGTTGACACAGAAATGCTCCATCAAAATGTAATAATTCTAATTAATTTATCAGTTTTAGGTCCAGGTCTGGGTAGGCTGACCTCTAGGTCAGGACCTGTGGGACGCAGAGGGACAGGAGGTTAACAGGGGAGACAACTGAGATGCTGCCCCCCCTTAAATCCCCTAATGTTTAAGGGGAAATTCCTGCAACACAATCCACATATAAGTCTTTTTTGGTATAGAATAGCAACTGCCAGGGTTTCTTAACAGGTTTCAAACATAATTCAACCCTCCTTTAGTATCAGTGACCTCACAGACTCAGCCAGTCTTTACTGAGCTGCCCTACTTTCTCTGTGGGCAGCAGCAGACAGCTGGTAGATGTTTTGATGAGCGTTTGCAGCAGTTACTGATTATGAGAATCCGATGGACACATTCATTGGGCACATTGATTCAATTAATCACACATCTTATTCTCAATTTGTTCAAAGGATGGAATCAAAAGACGAGCCTGGCCCCATCAGTCCGACTATGTCTCCATGGCAACTGTCTGACCACGTATTGATTACAAGCATCCTCCCTGATGATTAACGAGATGAGTGCAGAACAGAAGAGACTGTGTGGAGAGTGAATGACATGTCAGTGAACATCTGATATCTGGTGCAGATCCAGAGGTTGAGGATGAGATGATCCCACTGCTCATCACAGCATGATGGTGAGAGAGGGTGAGGGGGAGCGTGGGGGGGGGGGGGGGGTCAAAGGTCCAGCTGTGGCGTGACTGGGATATGGTGGTTTATCGAGGCCACATGGCTCTTTTCAGAGAGAGATAAGCGGATAGTTTCAATCTACAGTAGCTGTATGGAATTATATGGAAAAACATACAATAGTGAATAAAGGAGAGGCTGACAACTGACAACAAAACACACATTTCCTTTCTAAACGTTACAAATTTATGACCCTGCTCTTTACAGGTACATCTAAAATCAGTCAATTATCACAGCAGTAAAAGATTTGTTGAGACCACATATGCTCCATCAGTATTCATGCCACAGATTCATCATAATTGTGTGTTTTTCCTCACTGTTCAAACATTAACACATTTTCTGTGCGTGTCTTGGTGATAACATCTACTGCGGAGATCAGAGAGAAGAGATACCGGACAATGGAGCCGGCCTTCATATTGTATTGCTGTCACGTTGTAATGCTTTTGTCTGCAGATTATCTTCTTCGCACTGTTCCAATTACACATGTGCTTTCTTTAATCTGCACTTCCAGCAGATCTGTAATGGGTTGTATTAGGGCCCAATTGCTGCACACATTTAACGTCACAACTCAGCAGGTACAGGACGGGGCGGGTAAACAGCACACAATATAGTTCAACACTCCAGGAAAATCTCTCCACAGAGTCTCTGATAGCCTGGCTGGTCTGACAAGTCAAACTGGGCCGGGAAGCAGGTGAGTCTGTGGTGACATAAGCCCAGACACACGCACAGTACAGGTCAATAGCAGGCAATGGTACCCTGTAGGAGCAGGCAGGAGACATAGTTGTGGAGGCCAAAGATTTGGAACTGGTTAGGTACTCAATCCAAGCAGATGAACCAGTAGAGGACGGGCAGAAGGTAGATTGAGGCCAGGCAGAGGATTGAGAAGCCAGCAGGTGAGTACCCACAGGATGCACATACAACGGTGTGTGCTGCAACATGGTGAAAGTCTCTGGACCACAGGTGAGCAGACAGGAACACTTAAACTATAGCATTGTCGTCAGATGGTAACACCAAGCAGCCACAGAGAAGCAGGAACCAAGGGTGCAGAAGCAGATCTCAAAGTTGGGCATAGATGGCTGGTGTGTTTACCGGGAATCAGATGAGGCAGGCAGGTCAGAGGTAGGCAGGGTTGGCAATGGGAAATCAGTCCACAATAGAGCACTGAAGAGCAGCAAAGAACCGACACATTCTCACTCCAACCTTGTCACATGTCCACAATTGGTCATGGCCTTTCCATGTTGAGATGACATGCAAGGTACCCTGGGTGCGTTCATTGTATTGTCTTGTCTTGTCTTGTAAATACACTTATGTTTTCACAGGAAATGTACAGTTTACATACAGTCACTTTCAACATAAATGCACAACGTCGGTACAACACTGCAAATTGACATTTTTCCTTCAACAACAAGCGCATGTGGTAACGTTTAGCCAACACACGCACATGGTTGTGTTTAGGCCCCAAAAGCACATGGTTGGGTTTAGGAAAAAAGAACAGGGTTTGGCTTTACAATCACCTGGAAGTGAATGCCCTCCTGGGTGAAAGTTGGTGGTTGTTGGAGCCATCCACCACCCCTTCCACCCACCCTACTCTGACTTTTGCTGCCTTAACTTTGGTTGTTGTCCTGCGACGTTTTCCCGCCATGCCCCATCAAACAAAAATGGCAACCAGCCATGTATCATGCCAATATGAAAGGGTGGAATTTTTTTGTCGGTGTCTAATGCCAGCAGTTACTGACCAAATTTTTGACGACTTCGGAGTGAGACCGTTTGCAAAGAACAATCTGGCAAAGAGTGTCTGCAAGGCCGGGGTATATATACTGTTTGTGTGCAATCAGGAACAGGTGAATGGAGTTACCTTGATGCGGTGGGCATGACTGATACTGAAGCATGGGATAACTAGGGTGAATGGAAAACTACTAAATGGGAGCTGGGTGACTGGGCATGCAGAGATGAGCAGGTGACCAGAAATGCAGAACTGTGACAAGATCACTCCCAGCAGAGGAGGTGTCTCCTAGGATACCATACTGATGTTTCAATGTGAAATACCTGCTTTTCAGCACTGCAGAAATAAAAAATTATGAATCATTTATCTGTCACATGAAATCATACAAGGTCCAGTTGCAGTGAAATGTGATCCTCTCAGCTCCCTCATTGTGGACTGCTGCTTTGTAATTGTCCATGTTTGCAGACTAGCTGCAGCGTGTGTGTTTATGGCATCCTAGAAACCCGCATGCCTTAAATTAGCAGAATTGGCAGGAGGAGAGTTCACATACATGAGTTTATTTCCCCATTAGTGACATGCAGCCACATGCCGGTACTGTCCAACGCCAACCACAAAGAGTACCACCAACATTTGCATATAGACATAAGAGCATTCATTTAGCACAAATTTGGCAGAGTTGATGGAGAGGCAACTGGAAACGTCCACGCCTGCTTCAAAAAGCTTTTAGTATGAAAGTTACATCACTGATGCTTGAAATGGAACAATGCTTTCTCTGCTACAATGTCCTGTCTTTCCAATCTCTCTTTCTTAAAAAAAGAAGAAATTAAACAGATTCTTGCTGAATATGACAGCTGTACAAACAGGCCATCAATGTCAAAGAAATTACAACCTTGATCCATGACACCTAAAGGCGTCAGTATGCTTCAAATGAAGAACTTGTCGGATGTTCAGTCACTGTCTGAAATCCTCTCCCCCCTCCACCCGAACCTCTCCACTGGACTTGGTAGGACTGAATCTGAGAATTTTTGTGATGTTCTGAAACTGACAGCAATCACACCCACTTACTACAGGGGTTGGCTAAGTGTGCTGAAGACAGAGAAGCAGGCAGGATTCATACTTTTCTCTCAGGCACTCTATTTCATTCTTCCCACAACTATTTCCATCAATGTGTACAACAGAGTTTAACACCATGAATGTCTTCAGGGAGAAACTGTCTGAAACTATGTGTTGTTATCACTATTTGTACACTTTATTGTGTCTTGCACCTCTTTTATAAGTGTGTTTCCATCCATGGAAACAATTCTGAGGCATGCCAAAACCTGAAGTTAGGGCTCATGTCAGTGGAGTAAGAAAGAATGGGATGCTCCTTCTATTCCAACTCTCTCTACTTTAAGCCTTGAAACTATATATACTGTTATCACAGTCTCATTCCAGGGATGCTGTACATGACTGGGATGTTTATCTCATCCTTGGCTTCAGAAGTAACTTTCTCTCAATTCTAATGCACCTAACTGTGATTTCCCCCTGAGACAATCTGACTGCATAAAGTAAGATAGTCATCAATAATTTCTTCCTCCTGCCTCTTTTGAGATAATAAGTGTAATCAGCCATCCTCTTCCTGCGAATTATCTGTATCTACTGCTGAGACTGCTGAGACTTTCTCTACTTCCAGGTACAATTCTTGATTGCAGTGACCATATTTTGTTTTTCCAGCTGCAGTGTGTTGGCCTGAGGTATATTAAACTACCCAGTTGCCAGAGTAAATGTCACTATTATACGTTTCTGCAAATCATGGATATGTAACATTTGTTATTATGTAGAGGATACTTTTAAACTTCAGTGTTTCTTTACGTTTCCTTACTGTGGTTAACACGTGGTATTATTTAGGCATAAAAACCACTTAGTTATGGTTAGAAAAAGATCATGTTTTGGCTTAAAACACCAATGTTTTGTGGCACAAAAGCCACTGGAAATGCAGTGATGGGTCACAAATAAAACAGCCACATTCAGTGGCACAGATTGCGCTGGAAACACCATGATGTGTCACTAAAAAAAAAAAAAAAAAAACCCCTGCATTCCATGGCACAAAAGCCACTGGAAAAGCTGCAATATGTCACAAAAAAGACCACAATTTGGTAGCACAAAAACCACTGGAAACGCTGCAGTGTGTCACTTAAAATCATTCATGTTCAGTATCACAAAAGCTGCTCACAACACTGTGATGCATCATTATAAAAACACCCATGTTGGGTGGCACAAACGCTGCTGAAAACAATGCAATGTATCCCAGAAAACACCAGTGTTTTGTTGCACAATGCCACTGGAAATGCTGTGATGTGTCATTAAAAAATTACCCCTGTTTGGTGGCACAAATGCTGCTGGAAATGCTGTGATGTGTCGCTAAAAATACCCAGGTCACAATGTCTCAGTAATGAACAACTGGTCTTGTCTGTTGGTCTTGAACAACGGTCTGAAGCTTGGCTGGCGTCTTACCTAGGTATCACGCCATCCGTCCCATCTATCCCTTCCACCTCCGCATGAAAAAGTCACCTTATATACATGTAATCACTGGGCTGATTTTTATAGTGGGTCAAACTGCTTAAACAACCTCTGGTATGTTTACTGTGATTTCTTAGATTACTTGATGAAAAGCAGGACCTTCCTAACTCTGGCTCTTCTGCACCTGATTGAATACTGGGCATGTTCACCCTTGTTTGATTTCTATGTGTTTTGGCACATTTAGCAATGACTCAAAATTGTTCTTTGATGTTCATATAGCAGTGTGTCCAAAACATTAAGGAAAGTCAGATCCATTATCAGCCGTTATTTTCCTGCTTTGCTTACGTGTCAAGTTTTAAAACTGGTGACAGTTATCATCTTACAGCTGTGCTGCAACTAATCAGGTCAGAAAATCACAGAAAACACAAATTAAAGTGGATTTTTTTCAAAGCCACACAGTGTGCATAATGTATTCCTGCCATACAGTGTAAAGGATTTATCATCGTTGATATCATTGCTTTAAAATCCCAATAATATCTTTCCCATGTTAATGAGCTTAGACGCACAGATGGCACCGTCCACTGACCTGATGGTGATGATCTGGCCAAAGTCCAGCTCGTAATTGTTAACTTGTGCGATGAATATTGCTGCCACGGCCTCATAGAGAGCGGTGCCATCCATGTTGATGGTGGCGCCCACGGGGAGCACAAAACGGATGATGCGGCGGTCAATGTGGTTGTTCTCTAAGAGGCACTTGAAGGTTATAGGCAATGTGGCAGAGCTGAGGAAGACAGAGAACAAGAGAAGGAGTTCAGAACGCTGAAAGGTCAGGTTAAAAAAAAAAAAGTTACATAACCACCTCCTAATTTCTCCTGAGCATGAGTGTAAACAAGTGAAAGAAATAGCTGAAACTCTGGTGAACAAGAAGACGTGGAGTAATGTTTGCAATAAAAGGACTGATTTCACAAACTCTAATGAGCCATGCCAAAGTTTTTGTGTGTTTAAACAACTTAAAATCACATAACTGCGCATTGCTGAGCAGCATTTTCCAAAGCATGCTGTTATGTTTTAGATTTTCAGTTTCTCACTTTCCTACCTTCCAGGCAGCCACTGGTTTCCATTCATTTCTGTAAAATTAAACCACTCTGAAATCTGCCGCAGTCACCATAATGTCTGCTAATGTGAACGAGCTAAAACGCTGACACTGTCAGTTTTTATAGAGGAACTCTAACCCAAAATATCAACAACATATGCATGCACACACACACATGGATAGGAGCCAGTCTAATCAAATGTGTGGAATGCTCCTTTAAATTCCCGTCTCTTCCCACACACACCAGATGTTTTCTGATCTCCCAAAGTCCCTTTGAGGCTTTTCATAGTAACGTCCCAGTAAATGGAAAGGAAGGAAAGGATAAGTGGCGTTAGGACTCAGGGATATATCATTTTTATCCACACATGAGAAACTAATAAGCACTTGCTGATCTTTTTACAAGAGATCAATATAAACAAAAACCAAGTTAGAGGTCCAGTGTGTGGGAGTTAGGGGGATATACTGGCAAAAATGGAAATTAATATAAAAAGTATGTTTTTGTTTGTATCAAATCACCTGAAAATAAGAATTGCTTTGTTACCTTAGAATGAGCTGTTAATAGGTGGCAGGTCCTTGTCTATGGGGATCACCATGTTTCGACATGAGCTCAAAACGGACAAACCAAACACTGGCTTTAGACAGGACCATTTGCGTTTTCACATTGGCCACCGTAGTTTGGAGCCCCTCCACAACAAACAGCATTAAAAATATATATTTTTCATTGTGAAACTGCTTCATTTAGTGTTTTTACCAGTTTAAATCACCGGGTCTTTTTATTTTGGAGAGGAAGAGACCTCTGTGAATAATTTAGCTCATGGTAAATGCCTCCTGAACGTCTGGATCTTAAGTTATCAGAGAAAAAAGGTGAGCACAGATAAGCAGATGCTGGGTTAGAGGTTTGTCTCTAGCATGCCAAAAGCATCTGAGAAACACTGATTTGTAACGTGAAACTGATTCAGTAAGTGTTTTTACTGGATTTAATCACCTGGTCCACTTATTTTGGAGAGGAAGAGAGCTGTGCTGATGATTCAGCTCAAGGAAAAACACTAGTTGCTGGGCATGGCCTGTCTCCAACATGCCAAACAGTGTAAGACAAACACTGATTTTAACGGTAAAACTGCTTCATTCAGTGTTTTTGCCAGTTGAAATCACCTGGTCTGTTTGTGTTGGAGAAGAGGAGACCTCAGCTTATGATTCAGCTCCTGGTAAAAACCTCCTGAACAATGACCACTGATTCTCATTAGAAGAAATTTCAGCTGGGTGCAATCTGCAAACTGCTAGATGCAACCAAATCCCACTAAATCTTACACACTGTTCCTTTAATTGAGTTTATTCACCCCGTGGTCACTTCCTTTACCTGGAAGAGGTTGCCAGGGCGATGAGCAGGGCTTGCAGGATTCCCCGTATGTAGACGATGGGACTCTTTTTGGTGATGAAGAAGTACATGGCAGGCAGGATGAACAAACCATGCAACACTAGACCAAACACCACAGTGACGGCATAGAAACCCAGCTTCTTCCCCATCGCTGATGGATCGCTCATCTCCAGGATCTTACCGGCCACCAGGAACACGATACCAAATGGGAAGTACCTGTCAGGGTGGGGAGGAGCCTAAAGTCAGCAACACTGGTTGTGAAGTGCTTTCTGTAGGATTTGTTGACCTATAGACAGGTTTCCAAGCAATGTCATCATGAGATGTACATGCTAGCAGGGGGTAGAAATATTTGCAAAAGTAATATTGCAAGAGAGAAACCCATCCTTTCAGCTCAGAGCTCTCTTCAAGGTCCTGGATTATGATAAGGTGGGGAATAGTTTCACACAGAAATTGATGAGCAAATAAGACCTGTTTTAAGGACAGTTCAATCAGTTTAATACTCTTGCCTGAAGTGCTGTTTATCAATCTAGATTGTTTTGGTGTGAGTTGTTGATGGTTGGAGATATCAGCCGCCAAGATGGCACTTGGCGTGTGGTGCTTCAAGTGCCAAAGAAATACAGTTAAATTCAGTAACTCAGCAATGTCTCTTTCCTGAAATCATGACCTGATTACTCAAGAAAATCCACAGATCTTGTTGTGAGCAGTTTCACGTAGGAACTATTTTCTTTCTACTGAACTACAACCTCCGACCATATCAACATGCAGAGGGAATAGAGCATCTACTGCTAGCTCACCTAGCACCACTGAGCTAGCTAACGTTACAGCTCAGCCACGGAGGACACTATTAGTGTCAACATCTCACACTGTCATGAGCACAGGCCTCTCATCAATGAGTAGATACATGCTTCTGTCTCAGCATTGATTATACAGCGATATGTATCATATGTGCATCACCTGAAATCATAGGCTGTATTCTTTTTATAGCAGCCCAGGTAGGCTAAATTTTCACTGATCAGGAAACAACATGTTAAGTCATTCACTGGTCAGGAGGTCAGTGAAAACTCAGCTGGACACAATTTTGGACCAGCAGAGTGATACAAATAAGTATGGACTAATTTGGAGACTTGCATTTATTTATGAGGACATAATATTTTTTGTTTGGAGTAACATTGGCTTACATTTAAAGTTGATTTCAGACCTCAACATTTGGGCTGAAGCCCTGACAACATGACCTGGCAACACTGATGCCTGTAACCATAGTAACTGACTCCTGCCTGCATGAAGAGGAAGGAGGGGGAGAGACGCTGTGCTGCTGACTGAGTTTACTCTGAGCAGCAAGTCACTAAAAGGGTCTGACAAGTTGCCAAGTTGTGTTTGCCACACAAGATTCAGTGGCTGTATGAGCTCATATTTCATATTCAAATCAGTGCTCCCTCTCTGTGTGTTTGAATCTGAGCTTCTTTGTTCTTTGTTGTGGTAGTCGGTCTGGCCATGTGTGCATGTTAGTGCGTATGAGTCCCTGTATGTGTGTGTGTGTGTGTATGTGTGTGTGTCCCACTGGCATTCATTTTATTCCCAAGACAGTATTGCTTAGTCTCACCCTACTGTGCTGTGGTTGACCAGTACTAACCCTAACCATGACCTCTTTGTCCTAACTGCTTCCAACCTCAACGCGTCAACATGACAAGTACTAGCCAATCACAGCACAGTAAGGCGGGACAAGGTGAAACATTCTTGGGGAAAACATTTTGGCATCCAACTAGCTAGTTAATCGTCACCACTCTGCGCTGCGGTCACCTCCTGCCACCGTGGGCTGTGGGACGCCATCATCCTGGAAGTGTAACGCCAGCCTGTTCTCATTCCAAAGTCATTAAATACTGCTGCTTTGTTAGCAACACACACCAATGGCAAAAGCCAACTTTCACAATGTTATGATACGCCACCAGTTTGCCGGACAGCACCTGTCATGGCAGTAAGGTAGGCGGACGCACCATCAGTTCACAACTCAGATGGCACCTGCTGCAGCGGTATGAGACACCACAGAATGGCGTCAATTTCAAACGCTGCCGGTAATGACATCATATAACGGGCCAGAGAGTCCCCATAGGATGGGCAGGAGAAACCATCAAAGCCATATTTTTTTCACCCGGGACCCTGGTGTCTGCTTACTGCATCAATGCACAGCCAAACCACAATGTTTTCTTTCTAAACCTAAGCACCTGCTTTTGTTGATGTCCTGGTGCTGGTTGCAGCGTAGCAGCAGGAGGCAAGACGTGGGAGGATACCTAGCACGTAATATATAGACGTGAAAGCCCACTGACAAAGCGGCAATAGGTGACGACTTGGGATGAGAACGTGTTGGTAACGCCCACCCTCTGGTTCCCCCCATGTTAACGCCATTAGCTCTGTCAGCTCTGTTGCTGTTGTTAGCACTGTTCATGCCCTCAGCAATGTTAGCTGCTAGCAGGCTCAGGCAAAAAAGATGACATTCCCTGGTGGCAGTGGCTGATGGTTACACTGCATACACTGTATAAAATAATGGACATAGCCATTGTGACATCAGCTATTGGTTTGTGGACGCCGTCACCATCTCGATTTTTTGGAGCCAGAAGTGACTATATTTGGGTGTGGGGGTGGAGCTGAGGAGGGGCGGATCTGACTCATAGACTGTGGCGACACCTCACAGACAGCCGGTTACTCAAAGTGGCCATGTAAACATGTAGACATGTTTATTTCTGCTGTAATGTTGGGCATTTAAACATGGAGCTCTATGGCACTATGCGTCACTTACACTACTGTTGTGGTGATGAGTTTTTGATCTTCATGCTGCACATGCATCCTTTAGTGTTTGTAAAAGGGAAACCTGTCTATAGCGTCCTAAAGTAAAACAGCTGGTTTAAATGCGTCATTACCAGATAACAATGGCAACAATTCTCAGGACGGCCTCATTCAGGCTCTGGCAGAAGTTCACCAAGGCGCTGCCATTCGGTCCCATCCTTCCCAACATAATACCTGTGAAAACACACAGCTCGATATTTAAAACGATGGACGAAAGCATTTTAATTTTCAATGGTAAATTCTACTTGAAGCCAAAACAGAAGTGAGAGAAGAATGCTGAAGGTTTTTACCCATGGTGGCTGAAAAAATAACAATCCCCAGGACATTCATCCCATCGCTTGTTCCTTCCCGAATACGTATGAGCACATCAGGGGGCGGAGTCAGATCGAGGGCAAAGTTCTGGATGTCGGTTCCATTATCGTCCTGGATACCGTAGATGAGTGCTCGCCGCGTGGTGGACTCTGATTGGGCCTGACTCACCGTCGGCTTGGGCTTCACAATGTACTCACTATTTGTCCGATACTGTTGCCATGGAATAGAAACAGAAGTTAGAAAGACTTCTAATAAAAGCTACTTCTTTGTGTTGAAAAGTCACGTCTGTGTGTGGTTGTGATGTCAGACGTCTCACCTGCTGAAATGTGGCCTGGACCAGGTTAGCTGGGAACATGTTGCTGCAAGGAAAAGATACACAGGTGTTAAAACACTTTTCTGTATGCCTCAAAAAGGCTGATCAATAAGGAAGCAAAACTTACATACTGTATGTTTTTGGGAGCTTTTTCCCTTCAGTGTAAGAAGTATTAATATTGGTAATCTTGTCCCCTGTGTTTCTCATATAATCAGATCCTTCTTTATGTTTCAGAGGTTCTTGCTTTGTTAAATGAAATGGCAGTGAGTCATAGCCAGCAAGATCCAAATATAACATTGCAGCGTTTTGGACAAGCTGACATAATACAGAGCAGGAGCCTGCGAGAGTGACCAGAGCAGCTCTCACGCTGTAACCTCATTCCAGGACAGGAGTTATTCAGAATTATTCACTTTAATACAAAAAAAAACAAGATGGAAAAACAACAAAAACAAAATGAGGTTATTTTATTGTGTCTCTGTGCTCTGTAATTCGATACAATCCAGTGACTTTTAACCTCCTGTCTAAACAAACCAAATCATGCTGAAATATATTGTTTTCGTGTCGCTGTGTTTGACTGCAGTTGTGCAATACAGCGCCAACTCAGCAGCTGTGACCTTGCATAATGTTTCTGGTTATTTAGAACAATACTTTCTCATTTTTACGGCATCAAACAAGAGACAGGGTCCATTCGACTGAAACAAATTGAAGTTTTTAAAATTGTGAAATCTGATTTATTTAACCACAACAAACCCTTACACTAACCTTTTCCAAACACCATTATTTTCCCAACCTGAAGTTTCACTTTGATCCCAAAGAACGATGGAGCTGCTTTCCAAAAAACTCATTTTAAAAACCATCTGCACTTCACCCACCAGACACTCGACTGTTTTTAGAGAGTGTGTATAATATGATAAGTGAGATCAAGTCTGACAATCATGGCCCACACAGACCATTTGATCTCTGCTCTGGACTTTATTAAAACAACAAAATAGAGGCTAATATCACACAAAGGTGTGATGACTCAAAAAATGAAATACAGATCACTTACAAGAGCCACTCAGGAAAATACCATGTTTGTAACTGAACATCTAAAATGAAGGTGTTTTATTTAAAGCAGGGTGATGTAACACACTCTACTTCTCTCAAATTTAGGGCCGTATTTTAGCGGACAATCTAAAGTATAGGCACAAGTGCATTTAGTGCGAGGCCAACTCCTCTTTGCTAGTTAAACAGCACATAATCTGGGCATTAAGTAAGGTGCAAGGGGTAAAGGAGTTGTATTTAGACCCTTAATTAACCCTTTTAAACCTGTATCGACATCCATTTTCTTGTGCTGCGTTCAGATGCCTTTTCTTTTCACTGAAGAAAAGCAGAGGCAACAATGGATGTCTTCGAAAACACTTGTTGACGTTGAAGAGAAATTGTACCCATGAACTAGCTCATCAGATCAGGTAAGAAAAAATATACTGACTGATACTTGTTCTGTTGAGACTGTGAAGCATAGGTTACATAACCTGTGACCTTATGTTTGTAATATTTCAAAGATGAACAGCAAAGTGATGCCAGGGCAAGCAGGGCAAACTTTCCATCCAGTCTAGCCACCACACAAAAATGTCTTAGTATCCCAGGTAGCCAAAATGACCTGGCCCAGAATCGGCCTGAACTTGGCATGCTGGACAAAATTAGCTGGGTCATGTTTGGTTGCCTTACTCCGCTGAGACTCAGCATGAATGACGCCCCAGGATAGGGTCAAATCAGGTGGCCTGACTCCAGCTGCCAACACTGCCATCACTGGACTGTTAACATAAATGACCTGGCCCAGCTTTTATGGAGCTATGGAGCTATATTAGGGCCAAAAGTTTTGTACTTGAAAAAATAAAATTTGAAACTGAAAATTCAAGTTTTGATGTTGAATTTTGAAAAATACATCAGTGTATTCAAAATAAAAATAAGTACACATTTTTTTTTTTCAGGTTAAATATAATTATGATTCACTCTGGTAATTATTTTGAATAAATTATTTATTTTCATTTTTCACTTTCATATATTTTGATATTTGAGATTCTGTTTTTTTCATTTGCATGTTTTATCTTTTCAGATTCAAATATTATTTTTTACAGTTTTAAATTTTTTTTTTCAGTTTCAGATCTTTCTTTTTCAGTTTCAAATCTCTCTTTTTCAGTTTCAGACTTTTGGCCCGGATTTCGCGTGGGGGGCGTGGTATCAACTGAGAGGGGTGTGGAATCATGACACACAGCTTAACAAAAAGGCTAGGGACCTTCCCCTATCACGTTGCCTTCAGGGAACGTAGGAACTAAAACAATTCAACTCAACACTTTATGTACGCTACACCATGCGATTGGCGGTGAAAAAACTGATGTCAGTGACAAACTTCCATTTTCACGGCATGCACGAATATCCTGCACGACTAAATCTGTTTTAATTTCCTTTATAAGGCTAAAGCTGCTAATATGTTACTTTATATACTTTTTATATTCTTTAACACGTGGTAAGTTTATCCAAATATGGCCTTTTTTTAAAATTTACTCCGACGTTTTCGGAGATGTGAGATGTGAAAGCTTTTTTAGACAGTATTGAGCACCAATTGCAGAAGCGGAGCGATAAATTATGCCAGATTGTGCACTTCAACAGCAACACTTTAAGGCGATAATTTTATCCGACTGCTATTATTTCTCCTCGCTTTGCACCGGGCGTCATTGGTTGCCATAACGACGGCGGCCGGCGGAGACTCCTTTCCCGAGTCAAAATCCTTGAGGCCAGCTGGCCGTGATGAGATCTGTATTTTAACTGCTACACTACTCAGCCTTTATAAGCAATGTAAACTGTAATGTGACCTCAATTTAACTGACAGTAAACGTGTATTCCAAAAATGTACAGCCCGGACCTATTTCACCGACGGACAGCCACCACTAGTGGCAACTATAAAAACATTAATTTTACCCTGGCATCTTTATATGACGCGGTTGACTGATGCTGGTTCAAAGAAAACGTAGTAGAACTTCTAGACGTGTGTGTATTAAATTATAATCATTCATTTATCAATCATACGATAGGATACATATGATGTCAATACCCTGGCGCCAGCGCTGGACACAACAGCGCCACCCCGAGTGTCTACAACGCCTGTGTTACCATGTTGTCAGTCTACTGTCTGTGCTGACTGTGACCACGAGGAGTGGAAAAACCATGTTGATTTAATTCAACAAAATGTGTCTACCAACAAGAATAAACACTGAGGAATCTTTAATTAATAAGGAATATTAATTATTATTATTATTATTATTATTATTATTATTATTTGTTTGATAGATAGATGACAATAGAATAACCTTTATAAACTGTATGTATAAAGATCATGAGACAAGTTTGATTTGCAATTAATGCATAAACCACCACATCTAGAAATATAAATGTACATGACACAAAACTATTAGGTCAGTATTTCCAATTTCTTATTTGATAAGTTCATATTTTCAGTATAAAGCTTAATTCTATGAATGTATTACTTATGCATTTCTGGAGGTTTTAAAGTGCAAAAACACAAATACAAAGCAATAAACCTCACTAGACATCATTTTAGCAGCATTCACAGTTCAATATATTGCATGTGTGTGTCAGTGCATATTGGAGTTGACGGTGATTATAGCTCTGGGGAAGAAACTGTTTTTAAGTGTGTCCCCCTAACCCCTAACCCTAACCATTGAAATGATACTCTTCTTTGTCAATACACCTGCAACCTTTTGGCTGTTTTCAAATTGACACAATGTAAGGTAACATTACAGGGTCAGACATGTCCACTCTTAACAGTATGTCAGGGTGCATTTCACTGTAATCTCCAGTGATCCAGATATGGACCCAGCCGTGAGGTGGACCACCACATCGTCCGTCCAGGGTCCTCAGGAAGAACAATCTAGACACCAAACTGATGAAGACCTTCTACCACTCTTGTATCGAGAGCCTTCTGTCATATTGCATCACAGTATGGTATAGGACCTGCACTGAGGCCAACAGGAAGAGGCAATCAAAGCTGCACAGAAGATTGTTGGGTAGCCTTGCCCCTCCCTGTCAGCCTTTTGCACCTCCCACTGCCTCAGCAGGGCACAGAATATCATCTAGGACAGACAGATCACATCCAGGTTCTGAAATGTTTGACCTGTTGCCCTCTGGCAGGTGCTGCAGGTGCATGAAAGCACTCACAAACACACTTAAAAACAGTTTCTTCCCCAGAGCTATAATCACCGTCAACTCCAATATGCACTGACACACACATGCAATATATTGAACTGTGAATGCTGCTAAAATGATGTCTGAGTGAGGTTTATTGCTTTGTATTTGTGTTTTTGCACTTTAAAACCTCCAGAAATGCATAAGTAATACATTCATAGAATTAAGCTTTATACTGAAAATATGAACTTATCAAATAAGAAATTGGAAATACTGACCTAATAGTTTTGTGTCATGTACATTTATATTTCTAGATGTGGTGGTTTATGCATTAATTGCAAATCAAACTTGTCTCATGATCTTTATACATACAGTTTATAAAGGTTATTCTATTGTCATCTATCTATCAAACAAATAATAATAATAATAATTAATATTCCTTATTAATTAAAGATTCCTCAGTGTTTATTCTTGTTGGTAGACACATTTTGTTGAATTAAATCAACATGGTTTTTCCACTCCTCGTGGTCACAGTCAGCACAGACAGTAGACTGACAACATGGTAACACAGGCGTTGTAGACACTCGGGGTGGCGCTGTTGTGTCCAGCGCTGGCGCCAGGGTATTGACATCATATGTATCCTATCGTATGATTGATAAATGAATGATTATAATTTAATACACACACGTCTAGAAGTTCTACTACGTTTTCTTTGAACCAGCATCAGTCAACCGCGTCATATAAAGATGCCAGGGTAAAATTAATGTTTTTATAGTTGCCACTAGTGGTGGCTGTCCGTCGGTGAAATAGGTCCGGGCTGTACATTTTTGGAATACACGTTTACTGTCAGTTAAATTGAGGTCACATTACAGTTTACATTGCTTATAAAGGCTGAGTAGTGTAGCAGTTAAAATACAGAACTCATCACGGCCAGCTGGCCTCAAGGATTTTGACTCGGGAAAGGAGTCTCCGCCGGCCGCCGTCGTTATGGCAACCAATGACGCCCGGTGCAAAGCGAGGAGAAATAATAGCAGTCGGATAAAATTATCGCCAAAGGACTAATAAAACACAATTTGTATTCCTTGCAGCTCTCCATTGAATCGACCTCCACACACCTCTCGGTTGAAATGAAATGATCGCAGGTCATTTTAGTGTAGAAAGAGAGCGATAGGCTGTAATATAAGAAGTTAGCAGTTAGCACGCTAAAGTTTTATTTTGAAGTTGTACACGTAACTTCCGCTTGAAAATGGAAGTTTGTCACTGACATCAGTTTTTTCACCGCCAATCGCATGGTGTAGCGTACATAAAGTGTTGAGTTGAATTGTTTTAGTTCCTACGTTCCCTGAAGGCAACGTGATAGGGGAAGGTCCCTAGCCTTTTTGTTAAGCTGTGTGTCATGATTCCACACCCCTCTCAGTTGATACCACGCCCCCCACGCGAAATCCGGGCCAAAAGTCTGAAACTGAAAAAGAGAGATTTGAAACTGAAAAAGAAAGATCTGAAACTGAAAAAAAAAATTTGAAGCTGTAAAAAATAATATTTGAATCTGAAAAGATAAAACATGCAAATGAAAAAAACAGAATCTCAAATATCAAAATATATGAAAGTGAAAAATGAAAATAAATAATTTATTCAAAATAATTACCAGAGTGAATCATAATTATATTTAACCTGAAAAAAAAAATTGTGTACTTATTTTTATTTTGAATACACTGATGTATTTTTCAAAACTCAACATCAAAACTTGAATTTTCAGTTTCAAATTTTATTTTTTCAAGTACAAAACTTTTGGCCCTAATATAGCTCCATAAGCTTTGGCCCAAACTCGGCATGCCAGAAGAAATAAGTCAGGCCACATCTGGTCACCTGACTCAGCTGAGACAGCCTAGAATTGGGCCAAAGCAGCTTGGCTGCCGACATCGCCATCACTGGGAGAGATTTCCATAGAAATGTCATAAAATTAAATTTCATAATACAGTATGTAATAAACGAATGTCATTAAAAAAGTCATAGTTTGTGCAAAGCCCTCAGTCATATGCTGGATCCCTAAAATGGCACTCATTTATCAAAACTTTGAGAACCTCTGATGAAGACTTTTGTTTTTAATGCTTTAAAATGGCCAGTTTAGCTGTTAAGTTTTCAAAAGTTACTCCTGGGTGGAAGTTTCCTCCAGACTCCCTGGAGGGTTGGGTTGCAGAAGGCGTTCATTGAAAATGTCCTCCCTCTCAGTATTGAATAGCCGATTACAGCCCTGCCAACTTTGCACAAAGCAGAACAGATGTAGATTTATCCCAAAACCCAAATTAGACGTTTTAGTTTGCTTTGCCTTCACAACAAAAGATCTCACACATGGTGACATTTAAACTAATTGTTGAGTCAAAGGAGGTGGCTGTCAAAACAATGTGAGGCCACACAAACTTCGAACACACAGACGACAGACAACTTTTCTTCTCAAAATACTTTTTTTCCCAAAATATTACAACTTTCGTGAAATTTCAGATTACTTTTCTTCTAACAGTGACCCGTCTACAAAAATATCAAATGTGGTGAGATGGTAAGTCTTTGGAACCATTTCTTAATGAAGTCTCTGCAGGATTTTCCTACAAAATGATGTATTACTCATACAAAAGTAATACCCCTCTATCGTCACTTACGGCCCACTCTCAGTGTGTGGCAGCGTCTGCAGACACTCTGCACTCTGTTCTTATTTTTTCCTTACTTTGCTGTGTTTGTAGTCTCTCTGGGCACAGCATGCAGCTGAGGTCAGGACTTTATAAAAAGGAAGCAAAAAGGTACCCAAGAGAAGAAAAAATCTGTCTGGAGCCATAAAACATATTTGAGCCTCATAATAAACGTAACACAACCTTTTTAGTCAAATTTAGCCTCTCATCATTACTAATAGCTCTAAATGAGCATTCATAAATATGTCTTAGCACAAGGTGGCTACTCTGCAGTGCTCTGTTTTTGATTATTTGGTACTTTAACTTTGCAGCGTTGCTGATAAAGGCAAACAAATATGTCCACACACTATTAAATTATCTATTTTTCCCTGAGACTTTCCCCTTTTGAATTTGGAATCCACAGCCAGCCTAGCTGGGAAGACTCAAGACTACCTTAGCCATCACTGGTGATGTTTTTAGAGGAAAAGGTGCCAGGCCAGACTTTAACCAGTGTGTAGGCTATACATTTTTACAGTTAAAGAATGTAAGAATCACTTTAGGTCTTCAATAATAAATGGATATTAAAATGTTTTAAAAAAATCATGGTTATTCATTTCCTCATAATTTCCTGTCAAAGCCACAGGGAGCCACTGGAGAGGAGCTAAAGAGGTGCATGCACTTCTGGAGCTGCAGGTTACCCCTGAACTAAGAAGAAATCTGAACCCTGTGGTTGTCTTTGTTATTATGTTTTAAAATGTAACTGAGATCAAGATCTTTCCCTAACCTTAACCAGAGTGCTTTTGTGGCCTATAAACTTAAGACAGGAGTTTCGACACAAACCTAGTTGTGGTGTCAAAGTCCTGCACTTTGCACGGCCAACATCCTGCCAAACCACCTCCTTGTGAAGGCTACGAGGACCATGGATGAAATGTTTTGTTCAGAAAGCAGTTTAGTAACATAGAAAGATCATTTCTAGGAGACAGAGTTCAAGGAGAAGTGATGATAATCATGGACACAGTGCAGATAGAACGCAAACAGGTGAAATGCCAATGTGATAAAGCTGGGGTTGGCTTTCACTGTCGCTGACTAAAATTACAAACAGTAACCGAAAATCCCTGCATAGTAAACCTTTGATTTAGCCGTAGCACAGTTGCAATCTATGTGGCCATGGGGATATAGTTTGTCACTTGAACAGAGACCAGCAATTAAACAGAATTAGAATTTCAAGCTGCACTAATCAATATTTTAATATTAATGTATAGATGGATACCGTTTAAGACCAAAAGGTCAATCATGAACAGCTACTAATGTTATTTTTCTTTTTTGTGCTCAGCTCACAAGCGGTCCCTGTGCCAGGCTTTATTCTTAAGGTCACCTGCTGATCCATTCAGCCTGCCTACACAGTCTCTGTGCTGTCTGATTAATGGCCTGGACTCAGACTCACCCTATCCCCATCGTTTCTACCAACAGCATGAAATCAAATGCTTGGATTAGACCTGCAGAGGCGCAGTGTATGACAGGTGACTGTTAATAGTCCTGTTTACTGATGCTGGGTCTGAGAAACAGAGTCGCATGTCCTATTAAAGAAGATTAAATGTTTTTAGTCAACAATGAAGTCATCCCAGAATACGGGAACTGAAAAGCTTAAGACGACCAATGTTTTTAATCCTGTCTCAGGATTTGTGGCAAATCCAAACAGTCTGAAGGAGCAGGATGCTGCGAGGATGATGTCCACTCCACTGAGGTGTTATTACTAAAAATGGATTTTATGTGAACAAAAGAGGTCTGAGATGGACTGTCTTACCTTCCATTTAGCTCAGACTGGAATAAGGTAAAATATCACCCCAGAAAAAAAAAATGATACCAGTATCATTAGGTGCTCTCTGCTTTCATCTTTGTACAGCCTAAACCTAGTGATGAAAGAGAGGCCTATGATGCTATGTAAAGGACAGGCATGATAAACTTCAGCTTTAGCTTATGTCTTTGTAGTCAACCTTTTTGTTTTTCCCCAAAATTTCATGATTTATTGTCATTTATTCCTTTTTAAGTGCATTCCTTTTGGAAAATTGTTAATAAGGACCAAAATAAATTACTACTACCTAAAAAAAAACTAAACCAGCTACTCCCACTTTTGTAACCAGTTATGCCTGATATTCTTGTGTCATTATGTACAAAAGATAAAAAGCACAGTATCTTGTCATGTTCTCGTTACCAGATCATCAAATACCAGCGCTTTCTCATCACCCTCGGTGTCTCTTTGTGATGTACAGGGCACCCTTGAGCGTATTTATGTGACCCACGGCTCAAACATAACAGTCAGTGTGGTCAAACGATAGCAGTTAGGGACTGTTAGTTATTTATGAGGGGGAAGGGGACGGTGCAAAAAAGGCGGAGGCATGTCAAATAACATTTTATGCACTACGAAGGAACTTGTGTTTTTTATTTTGGCTTGGGAAAGGAGCATACAATTTTAAATGGTTGTATTATGTATTTATTTTACCACAGTTTTTTACAGAAAACATGTTGGAAGGCATGTTTTCTTGAAAAATCACCAAAATTACACTACTGAGGGATAAATGGTCTGGTCTCTGGAATTCACAACCACACCACATAAAAGATGCCCTCACCATGTCAGCATTCAAAAGGCCCTCAAAATCCATCTCCTCAGACTTGCCAGCCCCAGCTAACCCCTGCCCTCAGGCCAGGTTTCATTTCCACGGTTGACACTACTCAATATTAGTCTGTCTTCAATAAAGTCTTTGAGGACTCTGAAAAGTGCTATATAAGTGTGATGTCTTATTGTTATTATAGCTATCAAAGCCAGAAACAGAAATAAACAGAAATTATTGTTAGATTTTCAATTTTCAGAGGGTCCTTGGACACATCGTGTGTGACAAACGCTTCCATCAGGAAGAAAAAAGAAACAAACCAGAGTGTTAAATAGTTCGATTTCCACATTATATCTCTTTATTCTATGTGTCTCATTTTAAATTTGGCCCCAGAAAAATATTAAACAAACAGAACGAACTAACCAGCATGCACGGCAAGAGTGAGAACCAAAGGGTTTTTTCAACTCCAGGATAAGGGTACGTTCTAAAAATCAAATAACTCATATATGGTGGGGGGAGGGTCATGTGTTTTTTGCTAGTCACTCAAGGAGGCTCAAGGAAAAATATTTGTAACTTCAGGAGGGTTAAAAAAAAAAAAAAAAGCAAAGTCACGCCCCAGCCAACCCCCCTCCTCCTATAAATAACGAACAGCCCCTTAGGTTAAGCAATGAAACCACCTGGTTAGGTTTAAAAAAATGATCATGTTTTGGGTTAAAGTAAGTAAATCTGCTACGTGGGTTACATCAGTGCACAGTGACCATATGTAAACTGAGCATTAACTTTACTATTAAACAACACTGACTTTTGGTTTCACGTGGGATGTGAACTGCGGTGTTCTGGGTTACAGTTTGGTTTTGTTGACCAGTCCATACACCTCCCCTCCCTCCTTCTCTACGCAGACATTCTTGCTCTTTATACTTCATACAGTTGCTCTCATGGTCAAGTATTGCTTTCATGTGTTTACACTGAAGTTAGCTGAAAGCCCAGAGCATGTCATAAAGATGCTCAAGGCTGCCTTTGGTGTCAGTATCATATGTTGAGGGGCATGACAATGGGATTGAGAATGGACTATATTCATATTATAACATGGAACAGTAAGGAAGTAAACACTAATGAGCTCACAGACACTGTTCATTGTTGATGGGCATGAGTGTTTGTGTGTAGCGCTGGGGATATAAATAACCGTGAGCACTGAGACAATAAACTAACATGCCATATATATCATGTTTGTCCCAGTCTGAATCTCTGTCCTCCTCTCCAGACATATTTCTAATTCTCCAAATCAAACCAATGCCATTTTCTTTATGGACTTTCCTTCCTTTCCTCATCACCTGACTACCACGCCCATCCACACACCTGTTCCCACTTTCCCTCATCAGCCCTGCAGTTTATAATTGGCCATTTGTCCACACTCCATGTCAGAGGAAAGATCTTATGTTTGAAATAATTCAGTGTTCATTTAGAACTCATAGATTGGGGATAATTACAGAGTTTGGTTGGGTACCTGCACATGTGGGATTGAATGGAATGAATTTGCAGACAGGATAACTGCAAGATCACTTAACATAAGACATAATGGACATTCTAGTTGGAAAAGGGGAAGGAAAAGCACCAATCACAAAGAAAATATTGAAAACAAATAGTTAGCGCACTGGGTGTTAAAGAAGGAATCACAAGGATCACACTGGTTTAAATAACAAACTATTTCTACAAGAAAAAGTAAATTCACAAGTATGTGCACATCGTAATACAGCTTAAACATGTCATGATGATTGTGTCAAATAAAATAAAGACAGAGTACATTTGCAACAAAGGGTGAGAGAAGGTGGACTGGAATGGGATTTGAAGGGGAACTACAAAAAAATGGAGACAAGGGGCCTTTTTTTAACCACCCACCAAAAGCGAGCCTGCATCTATGCCGATTTACTGACCATGTGGAACACTGTATTGTGTTCAATTTGTAGGACACTGTGCACAAATAAAGTTTGTGAGCCTACCCTTAGAAACATATACTGCTCAAACTAAGATGGACATTAAAATGTTGTCATACAGATGTTATCGACTTAAAGGTAACATTGTATTTAGGATAAAATGTACCATTCTCTTGTCTCTAGAATACATTTTAAAATGTTATATATTATCAGTGAATGTTGAAAAACCAAGCTGTTTACATAATAGAAAAGAAGTGCCACTAAACAAGCTTAGGGATGAGTTTCATTTCTATATATTTATTTATGTGTTTTATTCATGGAGCGATTTATTTATTTTAATGACAAAAGGACAATATACAAAAAATCTGGTAAACAATAGCACCACCTACAAATTCATGCAAATTAATTTCCTGTTGGGGGTCGCGGGGGGGTGGGAGCGTATCCCAGCTGACACTGGGCGAGAGGCAGGGTTCACCCTGGACAGGTCACCAGACTATCACAGGGCTGACACATAGAGACAGACAACCATTCACACTCACATTCACACTTAAGGGCAATTTAGAATCACCAATTAACCTGCATGTCTTTGGACTGTGGGAGGAAGCTGGAGCACCCGGAGAAAACCCTACAGTTACGACAGTTTGTCTTTTGGCCGGAGAGAGGGAAGTTCATCTTTTAATTGTTACAAAATAAAGTAGATGCTGTTTTCCATGCTCTGATATGGTAGGTGACAGAATGCACAGAAAAGCTGGTGTTGCAAAAACTTGTTGAAGAAGAACACTTCTTGTCAGTTTGTTGAAGTTTCTTTGTTATTTTCTTGTTTTGCGTCTTGGCTTTCAAGCCATCTGTTACCTGAACATGGACCTGTATCTGCCTGACCTCCTGCCTGATCCACAGACTTATGATTCTCTGCTTTTGGACTCTGGATTCCCTCGCCTGCCCCTTAGTGGATTTATTTGCCTGTATGCCTTCCCAGTTTCGACCCTCGCCTGCTCATGATTCTGTAAGCTCCTGTAACCTTCTATTTTTTTCCAGCAAAGCCCTGACCTGTCTCAGTCTGCATTTGGGTCCTATCCCTTGTGAACCCGCTTAATCCAGCCGTGACGATGTTGTTTTCCACATTAAAATGTTGAACTACACCAGTGCCACTGTGCTGTGTGCAATCTCAGGACAGCGTGCTGCAAATGTCAGAATGACATTATCAAGGGAACATGCTGTGTTCTCAGTATATGGGTTGTTTTTTGTATTTCTTATTTTTCTTACATATTGGCAACATGTTGGATGTGCTGCACCGGCTCATGAATTAGGGCAACTGAGAAGAAAATAACAAAATTGTGAGTATTTGTGAGAAAAACTTTTCCAACTAAAATGTTGTATAATATCATTTTAAGGTAACCTACTAATTTTTTAAATGAACTGAAGCACTTTTTGGATGATATTTACACATTGTCCTCAAAGACCCTATGTTTACATATTTCGAGTAAGAGATTCTATGAAATTTTGAGTAATACACAAAAGTGCTGGGGCTCATACCACCAGAATCTCAAGACCATCACGTTGCCAAATTGCGAAATTCTTTTGTTTTTGTAGGTGTTGCTGAGGCAGCACGGCACATTTTGTTGTTTCGACATGAAACAGGAAGTTGTGACTTACTTTACACACACCAGTCTGCCCAAAGTTTCACATGCTGGACAAGAGTCCAGCCCCGAAAATGTCTACATGTCCATATTGAGCCTGTTTAGATGGTATTCACTTTGTTTTGGTTGTTCACACCTGTGCCTCTCATGTGTTTCCAGCTGACTACTTGTGTTCAGATTTCATTACTGCCCTGCGTACAGTTATCATGTCCACACTTTTGCTGGCTGCTCTGTAGCATGCTTGCTAGTCATGACAGCGGTTGTTTCAGCACAGCTGCACTCGTCCAACTTGATGTAAAATGGACAAGTTGTAGACATTTTCAAGCTCTAGTCTGCTTTCGAAGCTGACACCTTCTACAGTTGTGGTAAGTAAAGGCCCAGCCACTATTTGTGACTTTTATGGTATGTTTGTCCAGCCGATCCTTCTCCATAAGATTAGTTAACATTTCTTGCTGGCTTGATGCTAATGGCAGTACTCAGCAGGTGTCTGAAGTGCTTCTGCTACTTCAAGCCAGCATTTTACTCTCTTGTGGTAGTCCCTAGAGGAAATATCAGCAAGGCTGGGGTGTTGTTGACGTACAATTTTTCACGGCAGCAGATTGCTCTGTGTACCTATTAGTCAAAGTGATGGCTGTGATGGAAAGAGTCATGGGAGACAAAAAAGAAAAAATCAAACATGCTAGTCTTTCTGTTGGGATGTGGTGAGGCATCCCAGAGGTGGCGTTAGTTGTCCTTTATTATGTCACACCTCACAGGATAAAACGACTGACTGTCACGCACAACACTTGTTGTTCAAGACCTGAGTCAACGCTGTAAGACAGCCGCAACGGCACCGTAGCCCCACAATCTGACGGGCTATAATCAGGCTGGTAATGTTCAGTCTGAACCCAGAATTACACTGAACTTGGCAAATGTGGTTTTAAATACCGTGCAGCGTACAAATGAATGAGCCTCAAAAAGTTTGAAGTTACATTGTCTTATTCCTCTTGAACATTTTAAAAGGTTGTACTTATGTACTTGCAATCCCACTTGAAAAACTTTTCTTAAATGTAATTATATACACAGCGCCTCTGTCTATGTCTGTGTGTTATTTTTGTACACAGGTCTCAGAGATTTCAATCTCAACACGACTCCCTGTTTAAAGAAAGGATTAAATAAAAGTAAGTAAATACCACTCTTGATCAGTCTCCTTATACCTCCTCCCCTTGTCGTCCCCTGCTGTATGTGGCTCTCTTTAGAATTCAGCTCTATACATCAACCCTGATGACACAAATCTCCATCAGCACAGAAATAATCTGTGTGCTGCTCTCAGTGGGTGTTCTCTGCTAATCATCCTCTTCTGATGTGAACAATAACAGACCACTTAACAATGCCTGTACTGAAGCCACTCAGTAATGGAACACTTGACTTTTGCTGTGAGAAATTTCCTTACAGCCAGTTGAACAGCATGTACCCCACATGCACTATTTCAGTCTGTCAAAAAGGCTATTACAGTACAGTAAATGGCATGAGGTGAGTTTCGCTCACATGTTAGAATCACGACCTCGGTTGTTTGTGGTGTGCACATGTAGTCAGAAGAAGGTTGCGGCGGTCTTACCGGATGAGGTCCAGCAGAGCGTCAGCGGAACTCATGATAGGCTTGCCGCTGTCCTCAGAGTCCTCTTTCTGTGCTGCACCGCCCGGGTGGATGATGGAGACCATGATGATTCCCACAACCACAGCCACAAAGGTGGTCCACAAGTAATAAGACACTGTGATCAGACCGAGCCGACTGGAACACTTTGCATCGAGGGCTGCCAGTCCTGACATCAAACTGGAAGAGAAAACATCAGTTAGACTGATGGTTGGTGCTTCATATCCATAAAGCATGTTGAACCATGTTACAGCTAATGTGTCAACGCAATCCACCAGTAAGGAGCTAATTCTTTTCTGTGTTCCTGACTTTAGAGCCCAGTCGCCACAATAAATGTTGGCATTCGTATCATGTTTCTTAATGACATAGTTCTGATTACGTGTATATGAGCTGACTTTGTCATCAGGAGGTGAAGGGGGTGCTGGATGGCTTAACAACGAGGCAAGACCCCTACAGATCACTGTTTGAGACCAAGAAACAGTAAAAGCATTTGTTTTTTAGTGAGGCATTAGCAGCATGTCCAGATTGTGCCATGATTGTGCCACCAAAGCCAGGTATTTTCGGCCAAAACATAACCACACATTAACGTTTCCTAATAATGTACAAATGTAACATATACGTGGTTTGCAGAAATGTACAATGCCAACATTAATTCTGGTGATTAGGTTGCACTTTGAAAATCCTCTTATCCTCCGTCTTCAAAATGTCAGCTTTTCAGCTCCTTGGTAACAATGGATTTCTGAGTGAAGCCAATGCATTTAGAAATGGCTTTATGAGGCTAAAACCTTGGACAATATCTTTGAACTATACAGGAGTATGTAATCCTTCAATCTGTCTGAAAACTTCAAACATAAAACTTGGGCATTCATGTTGAGAGTCCATTTTGCAGCACATCTACAATTTTCACTCATTTCACATGACAGAGTTTTTTAGTTTTCAAAGAACTGCAGACGTTCAAATTTATCCTCAGACCTTGAGATGAGACTGTTTTGCCAACTTTGTTTCCAAAGTCAAGAATGACCTTTGCATTTACATTTAGATGACACTTGAGTAAACCTTATCTGCTAGAAAAGTTCATGTGATAAAACTGAAAGTGCCAAAAAAAAACCTTCCACAAAAGTGAACTTCAAACCTAAGTTGAACACACACAGAGATGTAAGGCCCCCAACAAGTCTGCAAAATCAAGCAAGAAAATGCACTGTTTGTCTGCGCCCTTTAGGCTGGCACAGAAGCATTTTCTGATCTGACATTTCTACGGGCAGGACGACATTTGTGACAACATCATAGTTAGGGTTTGGTTAAGTTTGGGCACAAAAACACCTTGATGGTCAGCTGTAAAGAGGAAATGAACTGCAGAGTAGAAGACTTTCTCACTTAATCATAAGCGTCTATAGCTGTCACGATTGTGACTTCTACTATTCCATAGCTCTAGTGTATTACTTGACAACGGCTTTAGTCCCACCCATGGTGCCGATTGTTATAAGCTATTACAGAAATGGATGGATGGCTGTTTACATGGCTAATGAAAATTAATATTCACTTATATTCCCGTTTACATGCAGCCATGCACACTATGGCTAACATGCTCTAACATGTTGCTTATTATTATCACATCATAATATAGAAAAGTGGAATTGCTGGAGCCTCTTGTGATTTTGCTTTTTTCTAAAGTTTTCCAGCAGTGGTGGACTTGTTTGACCGTGGGAGCACAGCCTCCCTCTTTCCCTCCTTTATCACCTTTGTGAAAAGAAAAAAAAAATCTGTTGATTTCCAAGTATTTCATAATGTTGAAAAGCAGGAATCTTTCTCTTCTGACCAGAAATGTAGGCTTTTCTTTTGGGTATGCATCTCAACACCAGCCTTCCAAACTGTTGACTAGTTGGTTTGTATACAACGTATCCATGACAACAAACAGGCAAAAGGCCCGGTGTTGCAAACTGCGGTAAAAAACTCAAATGAGATCCAAATGGGCTGTATACTAGGGCTGCAACTAGTGATTATTTTCATTGTCTACTAATCTGTCGATTATTTCTTTGATTAGTCGACTAATCATTTTATCAAAAAATGTGTTATAATTTTGAAAAATGTTGGTCTGTCTCTCCCAAACCCCAAAATTATATCATCTAATGTCTTGTTTCGTACTCACGCCAAAGAGTTTTAGTTCACCGTCATGGGAGAGTGTGTAAAGCTGCCAATATTTCAACATAAGAAGCTGCAATAAGAGTATTTTGGGGTACTTTTATTGTACTTCTCTATGAAAAATGACTCAAACCGATTAGTCGACTACTAAAATAGTCACTGATTATTTTAATAGTCGATTAATCATCGATTAGTCGTCTAATCGTTGCAGCCCTACTGTATACATGCCCAAATAATGCTGTTAGAACCTAAATAATACCTACATATCCCACATATCTTAATCAGAAAATGCTTAATTCGGAAAAAGGCCCACTTTGGAAAATCTTAACAGACTAAGCTGTCTACATGATATGATATTTACATGGTATCAAATTCACAATATTGTCATATTCCAAATAATTGAGGAATATTAGTGTGCATGTAAATGTAGCGACTTTCATTGCAGGATGCAGATGAATCAAGTCAACTCAGTAGAGTGGGTAGATTTAAAAGCGTGGACTTTGGTAATGCATTATTTGTAGTTTTTCATAGTTTTTTTAGAGGTTTGACATTATACAAACCTGTTGGTTAAAATACATAATAGTAATCACAGCTGAAGGTACCTGATGATCAGACAAGGTAGCTAAAGTGACATATTAACTGTCTGTTGTCACGTGTTGAAAATCATTTCAGTAAGACTCATCAGCTTTCGACACCAAAACAAAATTTAGCCAACCTACATGAATAAATCTACACTGCACTACAAAGCCAGTTCAACTTACCTAGGATATCTTTTCATTATCTGGTTTGACTAACCCGTCACTTTGGCCATCTGGACAACCACTACAAAGCTGGTTATCAGCTAGTTTGGTCAGCTCTGGGTTTTCCTATCCAGCCACGAGCATGTTCATGTGAAGGAGGTGGGGGTGCTAATGTGGTACTAAAAGTGTCTGGCACTGCGAGACAGTAAAATGTCAGTGGCATGGGATGTAAATGATACTCTGTAATCTAAAATTTACTGTTGACTGAGACAGTGCTATGTTTTAAAACCAGTGGGAACAGAGCCTTGTAACAGTGAAATGATTCCTCTGACCTATATATGTAATATAATATAATATATGGGCTCCTCTTTTTTACCTGAGACTCCAGACTTTTGTCAGTGGATACTGTTTTCTTCAGTGATCTGATTGGTCACAGGTCGGAGCATTGACAGGCTGTGATCTGATACTCTGAAGTTAACTAATGCTGAAGTAACTGTTCAGCATCAGTTACCACTGTGATTTATCCCAGTAAAAGGAGAACCAGCTTTGTAGTACTGAAAACCCAGAGTTAGCCCTGAAGCTACCTCGCTAACTGCAAATCCTACTTCAAAGTTTAGGATTCAGGCCGTTATTTTGTTTGTTTTTTATTTATTTGTTTGTTTCTGCGAGCTTCACCTTAGTTGTTGTTCTGAAATTCCAGAAACTGGACTTACTTGTTATTTTTCACAGTGTCATCTTGTTAGAATTAGTTTTCTATTTCTTATTCATGCATCCAACTTCTTCAGCACAGCTCTCTAAATGTTTCCCATTCTTTGTCTGCTGTCTCTCAGATGTCTGTTTAATATGAAAGTCAACACAACTTTCACACAAATGCCGGCACTCAGTCATACACAGCATGCTTCATCAGACCGCTGAAGGAGTCCTTGGAGATATGAAAATACATACAAAGTAAAACAAGGTTGAAAACGGCTCTTGATTCTTTTTCATAAATGTTATTGTGCCAGTTCCTCGCTGTCTCTGTCTCCAGGGCATCGCACTAAGGATGGCGAATACAATTGGTCTTCAGAGAAGAAGAATTCAAAAGGTCTAGACTGCTGCTTCTATTCTATTCAGTAAGTCATATGAATTATTCACATGGAGATAAAGTTAAATGTTTTGTCAAACATTAAACTCATGTCTGCATGTTAAACGTATACATCAATAACCAGTAACCACCAGAGGATCCACCAGTAACCACACAGCCAGCTGCTGTCACATCAGTGTTGGTGCTGTTTGTTGGATTTCTCTTGTGAATGTAAAGATGCTTAATCCTCCGCTGCTTTCATTCAGGGACACTATGCAACACACACAACTCTGTGCGTCTTTACTTGTGAGGACACTCATTGACACAATGCATTCCCCAACCATCACAACTAACTCAACACCTTACAGAAATGCAGTGCTTTTAAGCACACGCTCTTGATGTCTTGATGTCTTTCAGCATTATTACTTTACACCTCAAAGTGCTGTCATCATCACCAAGAATATTAATATTGTCACATCTTGAGAGCTCTCTCCTTTACAGTATTCCTCTCTATAATCCACTCATTGAACTCAACAACATGCTGTAAATTACTTTTCAAATGAGTTCCTGAATGGCCCTGTTATCCTGGCTGTTTGTTAGACTATAAGGTTGATAATATTTTGTTTTAGATGCTGTGTATTTAAGCTGAAATGATGGCTGTCACGTTTTACTCAAAGGCCCAATCCCAACACACCCCTTGCCCATAAAGCAGAATTTATACTTCTGTGTCAAATCGACCTCAAATGCTGACGTGCACCTCACCTGAAATGTAACTACACATCGCGGCAACGCAGACCTCCTGTCTGTTTCTGTAAGCTGAAACCATTTCTCTCAGTGGAAACAAAGCTTTTATTTACTTTAATTTCACAGATAAGAAACAACAAATTGTGAAGACAATAAAGCCTCCACAAAATAACATTTAAGTCTTGTGTGTGATTTATCCTGGCCTCATATGAGCAGAGGCAATCTTCAGTAGTCGAAAGGCTAATTTACACAATGTAAAATGCCATAGGCTTGTGCTAATAACATTAGCATGTTATAGTTTGGAAAACGTGTTTAGTATAAGACAGTTGTTTTGTCAGTGAACCTTGTGAGTTGTAATGGAGACAAAAAAATCACAGAGAAATCACCACTGCAGAAGACAACATATTGACAATGTCTGGTAACACTTAACACGCAGTGGCGGCTGCTGATCTTTCAGAGAGGGGAAGCTCATTGTCGGCTTACATCATAAAATTTGTCAATTTATTTATATGTAAATTCTGCCCTCCGAAACGATATTAAACTCCAACAAGGAAATGTTGAAATTATGTTTAACTGAAACAAGGAAATACTATGAGTGTGTTTTATTTACAGTGTAAGAAATGAACAAGTAATTTCGCCAAGCAAATACCAACAAATGGGTTTCAGTTTGTCTTTCGCCTTCACCTGCAAAATCCGCGATGGGACTGAGCTGAGCTGTCAAGTGATGGTGTATATCTCCAAATAGCTGTCAGTCAAAACGGGATTCAGCCTTTCGACTGATCCTCCAATCATCATGCGGAAGCTCAGCGTCCAGCCCGGCTGAGGCCCGCCCACAGCTCCATTCACCCCCAGAGACACTGAGCGTCCGGGGGCGGGACAAAATCGTGGCATTTATCCAATGACCGTCAAGTTTTGAGGCAATAAAAAAAACTGTTCCATGCAGTCCCATTGAAGTGCATGGACACTCAGCTTCTACAGGCAAATGCATTGACCATAGACCGTATGAGAAAACTGCTCTACGGGAACATATGAGAAGTTAACAACATCGATAAGTAGCTGATTCTGAACGAACTCGTCTTCGAGATGTGTTTTAACGCATCTGTAGTCAATGAAATGTTAACACAACCGTACATATTTGACCATGTAATTTTTGACATTTTAGGGGAAGCTGAGCTTCCCTTGCAGTCTTAGAGAAATCGCCTCTGGTTTTCAACCACTACGCCCTTTCACTCTGTCTTGAGGAGCAAGGTGGCATTAAAAAACAGAGGAGTAGAGGGAAAAATATTAAATGGGATTGGGCCAAGGTTTGGACGTTAAAGAAACTGAAAATGCATCCAAAATTTTTAGTGTATGAGAGCAACAGACCTGCCTTATAGTTCAGAGGGAGAAGTCTTAAAATGCAGTCACTCAGTTTGCCAGCTCTGTAAAATTACTGCCTACCTTAACATTAACTTGTCACTAAAGTGAGGACGCACATGGTCGGAGGGATATTGCTTTAAAAAATCTACTTGGGTGCTCAGGGCGTTAAGCAGACGGAACAGGAATAAAGCATCATACAGGGTTTTATCAAACACTTTATTGATGACTGTGTAGGTGGGCGTGGTTAGTAGTCAGATGCAGGGGAGAGGTGTGCGGGGGATGGCTCTTGAGAGTAGTACCAGTTGAGTTGATTAAGACAGCTGCTGCTGGTTTGTTCTGATTACATCTCTCCCTTTTTCATGCAGTAGTGTGCTGGCCTTCAGAGGACTGTGGCTCAGACCAAGGAGAAGGACACTACTTGAGTTTTTAGTTTAAGACTGAAAGAACAGGGAGACATGTGCTAGAGGAGCCAGGCAGCCATAGGCACATGTTGATGTGGTTGTTGTATGCTGGGTGTAGTAAATACAAATATATCTAAATAGTATTTAGACTGACTCTGTGCGTCTGTGCTGGGGGAACTCACAGGGGTAGCAAGACAGCTACGCTAATATACTAGCACTTACTATAGATGAGCAGTGCCCCTCTTTCTCAGCTGCACTTGTTTAAACATTGTTATAGAGAATCACTGTGTCCTAAGTGAGAGGTCAGTCTAATCCCCTCTCTCTAACTGGCATGCCCAAAATGAACTAACAAATACTCGTACCAATTATTTTTCCAGTTTGACTCATTCTGGCAGTGCACTGCTACGTACTGCCTCCTCACCAGCAGAAGTAAGAGTGAAAGCCAACCCCAGATTAACTCTCATGTGGCGTTTGACCTTGCTATGTTTGTGTTTTTGCTTTTTTTGTTTTCAATCCTGTTTCTCTTGGATGCCTGCAGCTTTCAGTCTAGCACCTGGTCACGACCTTTTTATAAAGCTCCGACCTCACCTGAACTCTGCGGGGTTACACGCACATAAACATCCCAAACACAGAATATAAGAAGAAAAACAAAAATTCCAGACAGAGCGTAGAGTCTCTGCAGAAAAATACACCACCACACAGTTCTTGTGGGTCATAACGGATGACTGAGAGGGATCAGCTCTGTACGAGTCAATAAATTGTTTTGTTGTGTCTTAGAAAAACCCTGCATAGTTTATGACACAAAGTTCAGGCAATGGCTTAAATTGCAAAACAATGGGCATTTGTTTGGTGGAAATAATGAAGCATAAATTGCTTTGCATCCATTCAATATCTGCACATCCTGTTAGTGTGTCTGCTCTCTCGAGGCCTGAAGGGCGTGCAGTGCCTAAATAATGAATTCTAGGATGGGCAGTAATGAATTTGAATGAATAATATGTTAGTTTTTGTTTTGTTTTTTCAATTAATTTTTGAAAAGGTGACAGCTCTAAATGCAGTTAACTATTTATGTGAGTAATCTGCTTCAAATCTGCATAAATTGACCCTGTTGTGTTTAGGAATTCAGAGACAAGTGACAAAAAATTTAACATTCAAATGACTTTTTACTGCACTTCCCATCTCCTGGCTTGTTATGTTTGACTAAAGGCCCAGACACACCAAACTCACAACACAGAACTAGTGGCGACTAACTGTTGCATCACCTCCTGTCACCTGTGCCTCAGCCAAAGAGTTGCACTTGAACACAAAGACTACAGCCAGCAGGCAACTAGCATGTATGTTCTGTACTTGCAAGAGAGGAAATAAGTATGCATACCAGCAGACAGCAGTAGTCTGTATCAGAGACCATTGATAAACTGAGACGGTTCACTTTAGTGTCATTTCCTGTATCTGTTTCACGTGGGTTTCACCACTACCCCGCATCTTTAGGAGACTAACAGCAGTTCTGAGTCTGTTCATTCCAATGAGAAAAGTAAACGTGAGCATAGATTATTACCAACTGTTTTGCCCAATAAAAAATTGAACCAGTTTTCACAAGGCCCACATCTTCTATATTCTGACACTAACATGGCATTTTATGGCAAATAAGGAGAAAATTAACTTTGTTCAAGGCCTGACTCTGTCTCAGTAACACAGTCCTGTGAGATCTACACAAAATCTCTTTTTTCTGTTGGTGCTGAACCATTCACTGAAGTGCTGCCATGCTTTCCAACCAGATAAACAGAAATTTAAATAGACTTATATGTGATATTATATATTCAACCAGCTCTGTGTCATCACAGTGTGTGCAGATGAACGTTGTTTGACTTCCTTTGGAGATCCCTGCTCGTCTGGCAATGGAGCTCTAGGTGCTGGCCAAACATCATGCATCTGCACACACTGTGATGCCACACAGCTGGTTGAATATCAGCAAAGTTTCCCTTTATATTCATTGTCTTCTGTGTGGATCAGCAGTGATGTGGTGGTTCACTTTTACACTGTGATCTGTAGCCTATAGTTGGGCTTTAGCTTCTAACTATCTTTGTCTTTTTCTACTTACAGTATAAGTAGATGCACTTACACACCATAATAACTCACAGAATATGTCACTGAAATCTCCTGATATGTTAAGCAAATAAGTAAGGTTAGGCTGTGAAGATTATAATGAAATCCAGGAGTACCTGGACACGACGAGTGGCAGAATCAGCATCTTCAGCATCCTCATCAGCAGTTCTCCGGGAAACTGGAAGTACTTCACCTCCTGTCAGGAAGAGAGAAGAAGAAATGATGGTCCCAGGTAATTTCAAGGTAGTAGCATTAGACAGATAGTGAAAAGGAACTAGATGTTATTCAAAAAAATAAATGATGGAGAGCAAGACATTGTTAGTGTGCCTGGAGTGCTGCCGGAGCTCTCTGACAGCAGCATTATGAAGAGCACAGAATCAATTTATGATTAACAAAGGCCCATGACTTGGTAAGAAAATGAGAAAAGCTGAATCATCTCTTAAAGTGGAAGTGCTAAAAAAAGCTACTGGACCTTCTTCATCTTTCGCACATTAAGACGACATATGGGTATTATTTGTTAGATTCATCTTGTGAGTGTGAGGATCAATGCCGTCTACTGCTTCCACACAGGCACAATACACATACACACGCTCTACACACACACTGAGTATTAAAACAGAGCTGAGGTAACGATTTTGTTGTTCTTTCCCGGAGTGACTAATATGTATTTTTCATTTTCCTTCTCAGCATGACATAAAGAGATGCCTTTCTTTTTTAACACAATAGAATTGAGCCTTTCTTTTGATGTTTCTTTGTTACAGGACTTGGCTGTGATCATTAAAAGTAAAATTAAGACTGGATTTGTACTTTGTCTTCCTATGACGGCTACAGTGGTGTTGTTAGTCCTGGATGTCCAAGACTTAAGTCCTGAATGTTTTATGAATAGCCCTGTATAAAAAAAAAAAAAAAAAAAAAAGGGAATAGGCTTAATAATACAAATTTAAAAAAAAAACATTTTAAGCATGAGCATGTGCCATTTTGTTCATGTATTAAAGCCTTGTAATTTTTCTTTTTTATATTAGTTCTCTGTGTTATTCATGCAGCACATGTTGTGTAATTATGTGCAAGAGAAATAGCACAGTGGAGATCACTTTAATGTTGCAGCAGGTAAAAGTGGAGCTCATTTGAAATGCTTTATATACCGCTGGATAGTTTAATCTATAATTATACATCATTGTTTTTTTAGTTAATAATATTTTGTATTAGTAATCTACTGTAAAACTTAAATTAAAAGCCTAGTGCCAATTAAAATCCCAGTCCCTTTCACCAGCCAGGTGTTGCTACACATTTTGACAAATAAATGGCTTTTAATATTAACAGTTGCAATGTATTCTGTTTTTAATAATTACTAATTACTTACAACTGCTAATATTTTTAGCACTAAGATTCATAATTAATCTGGAAAAATAAAAACAATAGTTTTTAAAGATAAATGCCAGTGCATTAAAAAAGCATCAAACTTGAGCTTGATAAAAAACAAAAAACAAAACAAGCTTTTCTCGAGATAACAAGAACAGCTTGTTTTCTTGAGATATCAAAATAATTAACAGAACATAATGGCATTAAAAATAACCGCAAGCACAACGATTTTCATCATCTTCTGCCTGTGCAAAGAGTTAATCAGACCTTTTTTGCTGAAAACTGCTGCCTGCTGCTAGAAAACTGAATTTGTGAACCATAACAAAGAGGAAAAATGGCCAAAATCCTCTGAGCAGAAGTGTAGAGTGATTCATGGGCGACATTTTTGGTAACACTGTCATTTCATCCATTGTTGATGTAAAAATGCTGATTATCTTAAATGATTGCACATAAACAGAGAGTCACAGGGGAAACCTTTCCATCATGCATTATATAACAAAGCAAGTGACACAAAAAACAAAATACAGTACAAAATGATGCAGTATGACATGCCTATTTAGTGAGTTAATTAGAAAATAACAGGCCCTAGAGCTGAAACAGCATTCGCTTAATGCCATTAAAATATCATTTATTTGTCTGAAAACACAAGCACCATGCATGTGCCATGAAACTGTTAAAAAAATGATATTTATTGGGGTAAACACTGGGTCTCTGAAGTGGAGCTCAGGCATCAGCATTCTGTCAGGAAAGATATTAATTGCATGGTTCATATGACCTTTCTGTAAAGTCAACAACATGTATTATACGCATAAAGTACTGTTCTTGGTTTGACCACGACACCACTCTCTGCTTTTCATGCTGCATATGAAGTATGTGATTGAGGCCACCAGCTTTAGAGACTCCACCACTGGGCAGCCCTGAGAAACTGTGTTGAATTAAAATGTTGCCTTGAATAAATTTCCAAAAAATAGATTAATAGAGTGGACGTCAGCATAGACATTGGAGAGCAATGGCTGAGATACCAAGAATAAAAATGTCTTCTTGTGCCGCTGGATGTCAGAACAGGAATACAAAAATAGATAATCTTCATTTTTATAGAAGATCGTCACCAAGGACGCAGTTTGAAGCTAAACAAAAAGCTTTATGTTTGCTAGAATTTGATGTAAACAAAAAAACTATTTCATATTCACATGTGCAATTCATAGAGCCCTACAGGTATAGCATGAAATAATATTAGGGCCGATAGTTACATACATTGAGTGGCAGCAGTATTTACATTGTTTTAAAATGTAAGTTAATACTAACTGAGTCAAGAAGGGCAGTGTGCTGCCAGTATATAGTTGTTTGACTTGTTTACGTCATGTGGCTTCGTTTTATGTTCTTGTCTCTGGTTTGGCAGCATGGGAAGGTGTTAATAGGCAGACAGCATTGCTAGCTAGCATGCTAGCAAGTCAATAAGTTGTACTTCAACATTAAATTATATCTCCACAACTATTCATCAAGGACGGTAAGCGAAAGCCATGCTTGATAGATGTGAGTTTTTCCAATTCCTTTTGATGATGAATTATCTTTCCCCACTGAAGTAATTCAGTTCATATAAGCCTCCTCTACTGAGCACTGAGCAGCAGTGGTTAGCCTAAATATTGAGATTTTAATTAACTGGAGCCAAAACTGATTTTTCTACTACCCGTAGCTCATAAACTCATGGATATAAACATGACTCATTGCAGTCAGTTGAGAAATATAAACATTATAGTGCATCATTGTTTTGTTTGGCACTCACACTGACACCACTAAAGTCCCTTTCTGCCACCAGTTTGGCTCTGCCCACAAAATATGTCATTACTGGTTCCAGACATTAAAAAGGGTCTGTAACAATAATAACACGACAGCAGGATAGGCAGACAACATTCATAATCTCATTCTGTGTCACAACCACGGCCATACAGCTGTCTCCCCCTTGTGCTTTCTTGTGTCTCCTGTTTCTTCAATGTCCCCAGTTTGCCTCTCTGTGGGAATGTGTGTGTGTGTGTCTCGTTCCTGTCTTAGACCCTGCTTTCTGGCACACCTGCCTGAATTCAGCTAATCACCTCTCTTGCATATTAACCCACCAGATTTTTATCTCAGCTTCTGTGGTAGCTTTGCTCAGGCGAAGTTTCAGTACTTGTGTTCTTGTTTACCAAGTTTAATGCTTGTTTGTTTCCTGTGCTCCAGTTTTCCTGCTTGCCAACCTTCTCTGCCTTGTTTCCTCTAGCTGCTGCTCTCCAGTTCTTTCCTCTGCTGTCACCAGCCTTCCCTCTCTTCAACCCATCTACATCAACAGTTACACTCTAATAAACCTGTCAGCCTTTACCTGCATCCTGCGATTAGGTCCTCCTTACTAAAACCACAACATTCTGTCCTTATGTAATAACTGAAGCTTGATTTTGCAAAAACACTGTCAGTAGACAAGTTGAGTGTTCAGCCTTATCTAATCTAATGGGGAAAAAAGCCTGATTTAACACAACAATCAAGAAAATATTAAGCCACTCAAATGGCCTAACATAAAGTGTGATTAAAGGGCTACTATTTTCATTTATATCTGATGCAAAGCACAAAATCATCATAATACTGTATGAGAAACAGACTTGTTGATCAACTGAATCCTGAATCCCTGTTTTAAGACAGGAAATATTTTCCCACCAATTTCAAGACATTCCCAAAAAAGATAAGAAGACTCTGTTGTGAAAACTAAATTACTCCATTACTCAAAAGTTTATGTACTTTGCCAGAGACTCACATTGGTGAAAGCAACGGTTTTTCGAAAGTGATTGCTTGTATCGTTTTTTCAAAAGAGGTAGGAGAATATAGTGGCCAACAAGGGCAAACATGCAACAACGGCCCTGAACATTTCCAGACAAGAGAGTATGGGTGCCTCGCGTACTTTTTCCTTTCACTTTTAGTAGGTACTGCAAATGTCCTTACGAAGTTCGAACTGTTACATGCAGTATGCACACAATCGGGACACACTACTTCATCATAACGATGCGCCCTGAACTTTAAACTTCTGGCTCATAGAGCCATTACCTTGGAGATACTACAAAATGCTGTTCACCATACTTTCCAGAGACAGGGGTCAACCCATTCAGTTCTGCCATTGTTACTCTGCAGTTGTGACTTAAGAGTTAAAACTACATACACTGCATACACTGTAGATTTCAACATACAGTATATTCACAACAGTAAAATTAGGTATGCATTTCTCTGTAATTGTTATATTTGTTTCTTTATGATTATTTTCTTCACTTAAACAACTAATAACAATACTAGTATTGTTATTATAGGACTCATCATCAGTCACTTTAATGTGCTGTCATCCATCATTGCAGCTTCTGTCAGATGTCAACAAGCTGTCAAGCTGTCATCTGCGGCTCAGTTGACATGCCATGACTTTCACTGTGTGGAGGATTGTGGGTCGGAAAAGCCAGAAAAGCATGTTGGCTTGTGCGGATGTAGTAAGTCATCCTGGTATTATTGGCATACTGCATCTGATGTACTATGTATTGAACCATATTTAATATAGTTTTTGTCACACCATATAGTGTGGTAGTGTAGGTACTGGAACACATAGTTTGTCTTTAAAGCAGGAAGAAAAATTTAGTAAAGAAATGACATAAAAAAAAGTATGTGTCCTTTTTAATATTTGGCCTTAGAGCAACTGATTTATGTAGCTTCCCCTAGAGCAGTGGTTCCCAACTGGTCCACCCACATGGTCAAGATTTCTGCTTAGTCATTAGCTCAAGGGCCACACAGTTTAATATGGCCATATAGTCGAGCTTGTTTGCTGTCTTTGTCAAGTGGCTGTCCATTAGTCACTAACTCTACAGCAGGAAATAGAACTTTTTTTGTGCCAGAAATTTTCCGTACTTCAAAACAAAGTGTGTTTTTTACAAACTTGACATGTTTGTGAGCAACTTGCGGCCCATTCAGAATGGATCCGCGACCCGCTTTTGGACCAGGACCCATAACCTGGGAACCACTGCCCCAGAAGCCTGGACAGCCTCTGTTGTTTTGACAGGATATGCAGTGTTTTTGTGATTCATTTGTTTTTATGGTTTGTGTGTTTTTGACTTTTCATTGTTGCTGTTAGGTTTGATTTAGCTTTTTGTGGCATGTTTTTCATTTGCAGCATGTCTCCGTTGGTGTATTTGTTTTGGATTTTTGTATGGTTTTGAATTAGCATTGTTTCTGAAACTGCAGCACATTTGTCCTACAGGACATTTTGGGCTGCTGTAGCATGTTTGCTCCTTTCGGCCACTACAGAGGAAGGTATAGCTAGAGGTGACACAGCTAAACACAAATGGGTAAACCTAACTTGAAAATCATAGGAACACAGTCATAAAATTACACAGATAAACCTCCAGTGTCATGTTTTTAAGGCCTGAGAGTTTTGGGTGACAGTTTGGCAGAAGTGTTCAGATGTCACAGGCTTTTTGTGCATTTGTTTCGGTGTCCACCGGGCTTAACACTGGCCTTTATCCAGAGCAGCAGTGAACAGCTGTTCTCTATCAGCTGTGCTGTTCCATCCCCCTGCAGCCAGACCTCATATCTCCACTCGGTCAAAATGAACTTGGCAGAGCATCAAGAAGAAGCTTCTTCCCTCCCAAGTCATCTCCCTGGTCATGGTGTGGTTCAGAATGTCTGTCACAGGAGTTGGTGTTTCATCCTGCACTCTAATTGTTCTCCACGCACACTTCTCAGGAGTTAATTGGGTGAGAAAGAGATTGAGTTCACAGCTGAGTGAGTGAATGTGCCACATAAGAACAGATAAGTAGTTTGGGGTGGGATCATTTTTTATTTATATGTTAATTTGTTTTTGCTCTGCTTCGATAAAGATTGAGATGTGGGTGTTGCAATATTTCCATCAACAATGACTAAAAATTAGTGAAGGTGCAAAAGGTCTGAATCTTTTCTTCACTACGCTGAGCCATGTGATTTGGGCTTTATTTTGGATAATTTTTTAAATTACACACTGGCATAAAAGACACACGAAAGGCTGATGGTGCAGCATTGGTGACATGGCAGTTTTTTATGAAAGGATCCATGATTGTGACTCAACACTCAGTGTACAGAAGTTCATCATTTTCTTTTGGCAGTGCACAACTGTGGTGGAAATCATCCATAATCAGCCCATACTTGTTAAGCTGCAGCACAAAAATCACTCATCAGCAGCCAAACCCTGTCCCTGAGAAATTACCTCTTTATTCAAGTAATTTGCAACTGCAATTACCCTCTGACAGACATGTCACTCTAATTATGTTTGTTGTCACCGTAATTAGAAAAAGTTTCTAAAGGGGCCTTTTTAATTTTCAGGTTCATACATGTAGTTTGGATTTCCACTAGAATATATTTGCATGCTTTAACCTTTAAAAAAATACTTTGTTTTCCTCATACTGCCTGTGCCGGAATACTATTCACGTATTTACCGTCCGTCTGAAACATCCCATTTTACCGCCTGTCTCTTTAAGCCCCCTCCAAAAAAGTCCAGTCTGCTCTGACTGGTCAGCATTTCTGGCTTGTCCACATCCAAACTGTCATTGCAGTAGAAATAACTGATGCAGTGTAGTGATACTTTTTGCTGTGAAAGCACCAATAAAAGCTCCTAAATCAAAATTTTCACAACTGGACATGTTCCAGCAGGAATATGATCCAAAATTCAGGATAAATTAACAAAGTTACATGTTTCCCTCATGTTAGCATGTAGCTACATGTAGCTGTGAAATAGACTATAGAGGCGCTTTTTATCATGAATAATCAAAGATAAAAGCTTTTAAACCAAAGTGTTCACAACCGGACATGTTCCGGCAGGAATATGACTCAAAATCGGGATACAATTAACAACATTAGCAATCAAAACTACTTGGTTCTCTGACATTAGCATGTAGCTACGTGTAGCAGTGCATGCAGTAAAAAGTGTGGAGCAAATGAGTATATAAATAATTCTGTCACGGGCTGACATTTTGTTTCAGAAGTAGAAAAAAAAATTGTAAATATAGTATCCTGAATTTATGTACCTCATTATTTTGAAACTTTGGCCATGTTTAATGTGAATGTCTAACATTGTAACATACCGGTAAGTGAAAGAATAATAGGTCCTTTTTATTTAAAATATCTGCCAAGTTGAAAATTGTTCATACAAAACATATTTACAAAATGTTCTCTGACAACGTATTTCATTTGTTTTCCTATAATATTGTCTCATGCCAAACCCTGAACACCTCCTTACCATGCTGTAGTACAAAAGCTCTTTATATTTCCTCTTTAAAATCCCCACTGCACAGAATCCATCAAGTGATTATGTTGAGCAAAACATATCTGGCAAAACAAATTATGACTATATAAAAGTAAAAGGGAGACAGAGTAACATGAACACCTGGAAATAATTTCTGAAAAGAGTTATTGCCCCAGCTTATGTGTCAGCTTAAAGTGGCTGTAATCAATACTTTTATATTAATAATGGATCATATGACAATCTGTATTTTAAAGGGGTAACACAGAATTATCATCTGACTCTGCTGTTCCCCTCAACTCAGTGGAGTTTTATTGAGACTTCAGTCTCATTGTGTGGGTTTTACAGCCCATAGTTTTAGTATTCTGGTGCCCTCTTACTGCTCCCATGGTGCTGTTTTTGGCTATAGCATGCAGCTGTCTCCATTTAAAAAGCTCTAAAAACCCACAGCATACGACATGCCCAGCAGCAAACAGCAGAAAGACACAGTTAGAAACTAGCTGGTGAACACAGAGGAGCATTTAGCAGCTAAAAAGGCAGATATTTTCTCATTATCTCCTGGGGAGTAAATGGGGAGTAAAAAGATAGTGAATAACAGACTTAAATTTATCAGGCAAACAGGCACATTCTGATGTTACTCTGAATCTGCTGCATGTGTAAATGTACGCTAAGAAGTTAACCATAACAACTTTACAAGATGATATACGTCAGTGTTGTGTTTACAGCTTGCCCCCAAGTGCCTAGAAAATCAGTTATTGTAGGTATAAGCACATGGATGAATCATCTCAGCAGAGCTGCTCATGGCTAAAAGCAGAATTTATACAAAGTCAAAGGAACTTATAGATCAGACAGAACTGTGTGGGTGTATACATGTACATGTGCAGCCTTGGAGAAAGGTTTGCTAACACTGACTCACAGAATTCACTCAAATGACTGTTAAGTTTGAGAAAAGATAACATGTTTATACTCATGTCAAGTCATTATTATTTATATAGCATGTTTAAAAGCAACAGGAGTTGAACCAAAGTACTTTCCAGTCAAGGCAGATAGATTAGGATTTCTAAGGATTTGTTAGGATTTACATAATTTAAGAAGAAAAAGGTGCATAAAAGGCAGTGATAAATAATGCAATGCAATAAAATAATAATTGAGAGAGGAAAACAACTCACATGATGAAAGCACAAGCAATGTAAAGAAAGAGAATTTAAATTAAAAAGCAGTATAGAGGATGTTAAAAAGTGAGCGTCAGGCTGAGCTTAAGTGAAAGTGAAAAAGGAGGCATCTTTAACTGTGATTTAAAATTCAGAGGTGGAACAGAACTTAATGTAGGACATTTATTCCAAAGCCTCAGTTGTAATGAGGATGACCTGAGCGACCGGGGGGAGAATGGAGTAAGCAGGTTGGAGCTAAGCCATTTATAGCCAGAGGTCCAACAACCTTACCTCCCCTCCTCACACCACACATTTAAGGCTTTAAAAACAAAGAGCAGGATTTTAAAATCAGTTCTGTATGTCACTGGTAACCAGTGCAGGTAAGCCAGAACAACAGTGATGTGTTATCGTTTCTTTGTTCTAGTTTAAAGTCCAGCAGCTGCATTTTGAACCATTAGGGGTCTAGAAAGACGGGAATGGGTCACTCCTATATATGTTTTCACATCCTTATAAAATCAGCTTTAATTTGGCAAAGATTCTAAGCTGACTAAACTGCTCTTTACAACACAACTGGCTTGTTTGTTATAATTCAGTGAAGTGTCCAAGAAGACGCCAAGAATTTCTGACATTACCAGGCGGGTTTGCAGACAGAGGACTAATTAGGCTGCTGAAGAAGCTAGGTTGCCAATCACGATAACCTCAACTTTGTTTTCATGTAGTTGTCAGAAGGTCCTTGCCATCCAACATTTGATGTTGTTTAAACAGTGAAAAAGGTTTTTCAGTGAGCAGGCGCTGTCAGGTGTGACTGGTAAGTACAACAGTGTATCATCCGCATAACAGTTAAGAAACAGATGTGTTTCTCCTCCACAAACTGAATTTGTGTCAATGCAAGGAACTGAACATGCCATGGGCAAGAGCTGGGAGAGGACTCATGGGAAAGGTTACTGTAGGTGTTACTTCCTGCCGAGGGCCAAGGGCCCTGTACAAGATAGAGAATGTACTGGGTCCCTCCACGTGTATATCACTTGACACAGCCTAGAAAGTGTACATCTACTCATGGACAAGTCTCTTGCTCGTGACAGTGTGAGATGTAAACATTAATGGCATCCTCCTTGGCTAAGCTGAAACGCTAGCTGGCTCAGAGCCGCTAGATGAGCTAGCAGTAGATGTTTCCTCCTGCATGGTGATTCAGCCTGTGGGTGTAGCTTGTTAGAAAGAAATAGTTCCTACATTAAACTGCTCGAAACAAGGTCTGTGGATTATCATGAGTAACTGGGTCATGATTTCTGGAGAGAGACATTGCTTGGCACTTTGAGTCCCACAAGCTGAGTGCCATCTAGTTCCGTTATACTGGAAAGACAAGGCAGACATTTCTGCAGCCGACACTGTGCAACTCACCAACAATCTAGATTGGCAAATAGCACTACAGGTGAGAGGAAAAATATGTACTTTTGATTACTGGATCAACTGTCACTTTACATGGTGTTTATTTGGAGACATCTGGGGAGAAGCCAACATAAAGTTTTTTAGGACAAAATGTACTCTAGTTCATTGATCAGTATACAAAGTCAATTAGGCTGCCAAAGCACAGCAAGCATTGTAAAACGCCACAGAATGCTCTTCCAGAAAATGATGGGGTGCCAAAATAACTGCAAATAAAAAATTTATAAATTAATAAGGAATTTTTATCTTCTGGCATCAGAAATATAAGTTCTGCTGATTTATGTATCACAGTCAAATCAGAAATAATTATAGGGCTGTAACAGTAGATGTATTTGTCCCAAACTGTTTGGTTTAGTGCACAAAAGCCTCATTGTCACCTTTGTTTTTTTAATTTGGGGGTGAATTGTCACTTAAAATATATTAGATATCTCTCATACATTGTTACATTGCCTTTGCAGTCCTGCAGCTAGTCACACAAAAGTCTCAAGTTTTGCTTATGCAGTCCAAAGTCAAGCTCAGTTTTCTCTCAATAAGTCCTAAGGAAAGTCCAAGCCCAGAAGCAATGTTAAGCTAACTTTCCTCCATCCGTCTTTCCTTGACTACAATTTAGTCTTAATCTGGGGTATCATCTCTTATCAGACTGAAAGCCTACAACTGTAACAAGCACTGTAGTGGTATTATATTATTAAATTATTGCTATCTTATTATAAAAACTAGGATTCAGTTAAGACTTGTCTGTCTAAACCTACTGTAGAAAATCTTTGTCATTTACTGAGGTGGGATGAGCAAGAGGCAACCATCATGGATGTGAGGCTGAGAAACCAGTACAGTATCGATATCATGATTACACCTAAAAGTTGTGTATTGTATGCAGCTGATGGGAGTGAGTGTGAGGTTGGGATGTCAGGGGAGATGGGAGGACGGTGGATTGAGGGGCTGCAGGGCGAGGCCGGTGCATAATGACAGCTAAAGAGCTTTTCTGTTGGGCATTAAGCAGAGAGAGCTTAGTTTGCTGTATAAGAGCAGGATCAGCACTCACATACAGCCAGCAGAGAAGGTTTGTCTCTGCTCTGCTCATCTTGCACTCATGCGTATGGGTCGGTGTGTGTGTGTGTGTGTGTGTGTGTGTGTGTGTGTGTGTGTGTGTGTGTGTGTGTGTGTGTGTGTGTTGTGCAAGTGCAGCTGTTTTCAAAGGACCAGTCAACAGGGCAGTCGCTGTTTGACAGGTTTTACCAGCCAAGTGTAACAAAAAATGAGGCATCAAAATGTTACAGAACAGCATCGCTGGCACAAATTCATACAAGTTTTACCCTGAACATTAATTACCCATCTTCCATCCATCCATCATAGAGAGTTATTAGCACATTCTTCCTTGTACAAATAAAAATTTGCACAGTTCTATACACTCAGGAATTTTGCTGCCACAGCTTTGGTATGACTAATAGCTTATGTTAAATGGTAGATGGACCTGCATTTGTATTTGTATATCACCTTTCTAGTCTTTCCAACCATTCAAAGTGCTTTCGTACATTCACACACACAATTATTCAATGGTGGCCGAGGTTACAAGGAGCCACCTGCTACTCAGTTACAGTAAATATTTATATGCATTCACACACTGCTCGCACCGCCAACGGGAGCAATTTTGAGTTTCAGTATTAATGATACTTCAACATGCAGACCGGAGGAGTCAGGGACGACTCGCTCTCCCTCCTGAAAGTATGAAGCTATGAATGGTAAAGGAATACGTCACCCCTCAAATGACCATTTGTATGTCAATTGCTCTCCCAGTGTTACGTTAAAAACTTTCTTTTCTTGCATGCCTCAACAGTGAAATAAGAACCCAAAAATTAATTACCTGAAGTCAGAAAAACAGCAAATCTATATCATCACACGTGTTTACAAACTCTTAGGGTGCTTTCAGACCTAGAGTTGTCTTGCTTTGGTCTGAATCAGGGACTCATGTTGTTACAAAGTTGTATAATTGCCTAGAGTTGGTTGGTGTTCTCACGGCAGCATTTACAAGCGGACCAGATCAAATGCCTTGTGTGAGAAAGCTGCTCTTGATTGGTCAGAATTTTCATGTGGGAAAAATCCAGGAAGTAAAGCAAACGTTGAAGAAGAGTACACTGTCAAGATAAATGTGACACTTTCTAATGTCCAAATGGAGGGACAACTACGCAGGTTGATTTTAGCGCTGCTCATCGTGGACTATATTGCTGTCATTGTTCATTTGAGTCAAAGCATACAGTTTGAAAACGAGGCGCGGCTCCAACTAGAAAACAATGTTTTGATGCATTGGATGTGCTGAATGTGCATATTAAGGCAGTACAGGAGGAGGCGCACATTAATAATCCTCCAGGACTGTAACATGCTCATGTTTAACCCAAACAATGTGTCATGTGACTGCAGTTGGTTCAGATCCAGGTCGGAACACGTTCTCACCACAAACCAACCGCACCAGAGTTCATTTGGAACCAGACTGAGACCACCTCTTCAAGAAGGTCTTGGTCTGGTTGTTTTGGTGTTCACACCTGCCCAAACAAACCGCACTGAGAAGGCAAATGAACTAGAGTTTGATTGATCCAAACCAAACAGGTCAGGTGTGAAAGCACCCTTACACAACTCATTCAGTATACTAAATAAAAAGTATATGATTAAGTATAATAAATATAGTCTCATTTATCCAGTAGTATGCTCAGGACTTCCAAAATGTGCATTTCTGCTAAAACCTAACCAGTTAAACTAATGTAAAGTTCCAGAAAAACAGTGTCAGGCACAGACAAGTACTGCACCTGCACTATTTATGTGGAAGTGTTTTTCATATTACAGCAAACGTGCATGTGTTTGAGAAGTACTGAGCATGCTACTGTATAAATTAGACTTTGATTACACTGAATCAGTTGTGTGTGAGTTTGTAAACAGATGTTTTGATATTGTTTTGTTGACTTCAATTCATGGAGAATGCTTGCCTTTTTTGGGTTCCCCGTTCACCATGGAAGCATGTGAGAAAAACGTTTTGGTCACAAATTCAACATGTTGAATGACTGACATGCAAATGATCATGTGGGCTGTGAATTATTCCTTTAGCTGAATTTACATAAACATTGCTGTAAGTAAGGTTTCATTACTCTCCTCTACTTATGCCACTATGTTTTGGCTGTCTCGACTATCTCACAGTTGTCACTCGTGGTCACAGCGGCCTCATAAGCTCACCTCCACTGCTAACAGTAGTAAGACAGTGGGAGGCTAGCTTAAGTCAGACCACTAATACTGCTGCTGCTGCTGCTGCTGCTTATATAATCTGTGCTATAAATCTCTGACAGTCTTCATACTGCCCATGCTGCACCTGGAGCGTGTGAGAAATATCAATCGCATAAAGAAAATCAGACATAATTTTGAGTCAGTTCTCCGGTTATTTTTTGATGGGGGTACGGTGAAGCTGTCGTTATTTTTGTTGGGGCTGTGAGCCCATTTAGCCCCATCTTACCAGTGGACTTTGAGTCATAATTATTTTGTCAACATGTCCACAGTCACATCCTGAAAATGTTTGGAATTATGTGGAATGTTAAGGATCAAAATATCATGAGCATAACATGAGTACAGTTTCTGTTTCCTTTTGTTCACCTTTGGGGATACCCCACCTATAAAGCAGTGTCGCCCGCCATGCCTCTCCCTTTTTGGTATTGTACCCCATGGGAGAGGGACTTGAGTTTATATGTTCGTATTTGAAGGAGGATTTTGTTTTACTCTTGCTGTCAGAGTTGTCAGGAATAAACGGAGGTCGCCTCCAAAGACATCCATGGTCTGGGCCTCCTCATATCAACACAACGCAATGCAGACATCACTTCGCACATGCACTACTCAGATTGGAGACAGGTAGAGAGGCGAGGTCATCAGCAGGCGGTTGTACTTGGTTATGCGGTGTGCTCTCTGTCCCTGTCTCCAGCCCCTGCTCACTCCTCTCATTCTATACACCTGCTTTCCTCAAGCCATCCACCATATGCCCTGAGACTCTCTTGCCAGTCATGGGATTTATCCAGGTATCCCTCCTTAACTCCTCTATCATCAATCACTACACCTGGAAATCAAACAAGACCTGTCATCTTGAAGAATGTCCCAATTCCTTAAATGTGCCAGGAGAAGTCGAGGAGAGAGGAGGCTTCCAAATGAGAGGATACACAAGTGCAGCCTACTATGAGTGTTAGCACTACAGATGTATAAATGTTTCTCCCACAGCTTCACAGCTGGGGTAATTTGCTGCAGTACAAGCAGCACTTCACAAATGTTAGAGCTCAGAGTTCAGATTTATTTCATAAGGGTATACTAATTATTTAAGGTGGACAAAGGCCATGTTTTGTTTAAAAAATGATGTCCTGTGAAGCCGTTTGCAGTATTCTAGGGCATGACAAGTACATTTCACAACTGCAATATAATGCAACTTATTACAGGGACTGATGATCCCATGAATAGAAGGAGATAGATGAATACATTTCAATCAGCATATAAAAGCTAAATTGTAGGTTTGCATAGGACTTCTACATTACACCCAGTGACAGGTGATACAGCTGCACACACCTCAAGTAAAAGATGTCATTTGAAAGTGACTCTTGATTGAACGCGGACGTCTCATCTCCTCTATTTTTGTTTCTTTCCATTGCATCTTAGCTGAGCCTCTGCTCACCTGGCACTCTCTCCTACACCTGTTGCCACCTACACACCTGTTGCCATTTCCCTCATCAGCTCTGCCTGGCCGCTCTCCTCCTCACCTGCACCTCATTCACTCGTCAGCCACTCTACACACACACAAGCTCACCTCTTTTTGTTCCTTTTCGGATCATTGCTTGCATGTTTCTTTTCCCTTTTGCCAGTTACCAATCTACTTGTTACCTGCCCCAACCTATTTGACAAGCATTTTTAAACAATAAACCATTGAACTGCGCCATTCTGTCCATTTCCTCTGTGTTTGTGTCCGTCCTCAGTTTACTGCACCTCCAACAGTGACAGCTCAAACAAAAGTCAAATCATTGCCTTGAATTATTGAGAACACAGACTGAACTTAACTTTGTTACATTTCTCCCACTGAAAGCATGAACAAAGTTCCCTACTGTGAACAGGATAGAATATTTCTGACAGCTCCAAAGAAATGTCATTTAAAAACACAGGACTATAACAATCCTCAACACCATTATTGCTGTCAGAGCATCTGCAGTGCTGGTTCTTTGGGTTTGTTAATAATTGACGGGCTCATACAGCCTTTGTGCAAATGACTTGTTCAGGTGGAACAGAGTGCCTAATGATACAAACAAATGTATTCTGGTTGCAGAGGAACAAAGTTTCTGTACTTCTCTAAGGAATCACCTTACAGCTTGTTATTTAGTTCTCTTCCACAAGTTTGGAATTGTTCTCACTCAGTTGTGCACTGCAGGAATAATTTCGTTTCTTTAGGCTTTAGCTGCTGCAAACACAGTATGTAGATATAGATGTACTTTCACAAAATAATAGAGTCAATGGAATGATCTTGCAATTACCATATTTCAAGCACTGTATAAGCCTGAGTAGCATTTTCCCAAAGGAGACCGCTGTGATCGGAGAAAACAATATGTTAGCTTGGAGGCTAGAAAATGCAAATTAATGAAAGAGTCTCTGTCAAGAGAGACTTTACAAACTGGTGGGACAAAGTTTGAAAGATGTGGGTGTTGGGAGTCTAAAAATAAAAAGCCAGTTATTGCATTATGGGTAATGTAGGATCCACAATTTTGTGAGCCACATTAGCTACCAAAAGTTGGAATATTTTGGTTGCTGCTGCATTAATTTGGGCCCTTTGTCAAATCTGTTTCTCAAAGGTCACCCAGAGGCTTGGGTTGGGTTGTTACGGTCGTTGGCATTCTGGGACGCTGTGTCAATGTCAGCCTGTAACATGCAATTTTCCAAATACACTTCTGTTTTCACAGAAGACGTACAGTTTGCACACAGTCTCTAATAAATGCACAAATTGGGAAACCCTGCGAATTGATGTTTTTGAAAAAAAGAAAAGGGTTTGGCTTTACAATCATACAGGAAATGAACACCCGCCTCATGGATGAAAGTTGGTGGTCATTGGACTTGTCCACCACCACTCCCACTTGTCCTACTTGGACTTTTGCCACCTTACCTTTCGTTGTCCCACTGCGTTTCCCCGTGACACCGCTGGGTGACTGATTGCTTATTATGCCAATGTGAAGGGACGGCTTTTTTTATCAGTGTCAACCAACATTAGACAGCGCTGGTTTTCAATGACTTCAAAGTGAGACCGGGTTGAATTGTTTGTCTGTTGTCTATCAAATCTAGTGACCAAGATGAACAAAAAAAATATGTTTTCAGTTTTTTTTTTAAGTGGTTGGAAACATTTGAAGTTGTAAATAGATTTTTATGCACTGCACACAGAAATAGAAAGGCATAACAGACGCAGTGTCAACTTTGTAAGGTAAATGTGTCAAGTCCAACGTAATTAAAGTAACAGTTGCAGAATGTCCTCTCCAAAAAAAACACGTATGAATCCTCTGTGCAAACAGCTGATTACAACCCATATTTCCATTTATTGTTAGGCAGCGATGTCTGGTGGCTGTAGTAGTTATCATGGGAGCAAAGGGGGAAGTCAGGTGCCATAAGGAGTGAGTAAAGGCTAAGTCAGAAACACAGGGATTTAACCTATGGCTATATATAAAGTAAACTGGATACAGTGCTGAAGGCAGGACCCGGTTCTGTTCCTTTAAGAGTGCTGTGTTTCCTGCAGGAATAATGTCATGAAAAGCAGTTGTTTTTTATCAAGACGTTGCTGTCTGTCCTGCCAGGACTGTGGCAGCAAACCAGGGCATTTTAAGCCAAAGCATGATCTTTTCCTAACCATAATCAAGTTGTTTTTGTGCCTAAACCTGAGCCCACATAAACGACAGTGTTGTTGAAATGTAAAGCTTCAGTCTATCTGGTTTGCAGAAACAGACAATGACAACATTTATTCTAGCAATGTTGTATAGGAATAGATTGTACAGTACAGGTGTACCTAATAAAATAGCCATTTAGTGTATGTAACATATTAAGTATCCATCTGTAATGTGACTGTGTCACTTTCTCACGGCCTACCAAATCATCATTGTCCCCTTTCTGTGTGTAGGCAGCAGGCTTTGAGACAGCTGATTTGAGCTGTTTGTTTGCAGCAATTATTCAGTCTTGACTGGACCTGTTGCCTCCTCACTGTTTAAACAGCCAAAAGAGTTCCTACTTCTTACTGAACATATATAAAAACAGACACACTGTGTCATGTAAACAAAATAATGTCAAAATGTTCGAGAGTACATTTCAGTATTCAGTCAAGTTGTAATCAGTGAAATATTGCCTCATGGCTTCTGTCTTTTTTGTTGTCCTGATGACTGGGACTGTGTGATGCTGCAAACCCTCCTGATACTATAATCCATACTTATGTCACTTTATCCATATATTTCTACTCAATGTGTTCTTGTCTGGAGACTGTTATAGTTTTTAATGAATACTCCTCATAAAAGGTCTCATCCATTAGCAAAAAGCAATGATGCAGGTTAGAGCGCTGATAATATTAATAAGGAAAGAGCTGGTTCTGTTTTCTTGAAGTAGGGTTGTTTGAGATACTTATCCACAGTCAGTGTAGCCCTTTAAAACAGGTAAATGAAGTTGTTATATTGCTCTCTCAGTTTAGGAGTATGTTGTTTCAACTGCTGAGCTGGAAATGATTATACATGTCTTTATCTCATCTCTATTGCCTACTGTAAAGCATTTTCCTACTCACTGATTATGTCTGCTGTTGCTCGACTGCAAGCACTTCAGAATGCTGGTGCCAGACTACTAACTAGATCATTATTAATTACAAAGCATTACACGGTCAGGCGCAAATGCAGCTTCACCTGTATTCTTCAGCGTGCTCTCTCAAGTTACATACGTTACATTTGTTGTCTGTCCCTCACGCTCGCCTTAAGACGTGAGGATAAAGCTTTTGCAGCCATAGCACCTAAATTAGGAAACGCTCTGCCTGCTCCCTGGTTTCTTTTAAAAGACACACCTGTTTAGACAGGCGCTTGAGTAATTTGAGTGTTCTTGTGTGTGTGCACAGTTTTGCCAGTTGTGCACTTTTCACAATGTGGCTTACCTTAGTCACTTTGTCTCTATGATCACTTGCTTGTTGTATACTGCCCTTGTAAACCACTTTGTGACCTATGTCACACACCTAAGCCGCCAGACTCCTTTGACAAAAAGAATAATTTTCCCTCACAGAACATGGTAGTTGCTGGATGATTGCTGCCTCGATCAGTGCATTTGTTTGAGTTATAGTGTGACTTTTAGATCCCAACTAACATGGCATACAGAGCAGTACATTGCTTAGCTTCTGTGCAGGTTTGGAGGATAGAGGAATATTGCTAATTTGGAAGATCAAAGAGAGCTTGGCTCAGTCACAAAGAGGCACATTAGGTGAGTAAAGGGTTTATATGAAGCAACTTCATCATGCAGAAACCTTTATCAGGTCAGGAGGGAAAACTTTTTTAGAGGGGCTTGGGAAAATAGGATTTTGACACTAACACATAAAAACTTTGATCAAAGTTTGAATGTTTACATTTGAATACAAAATAAAGACGACTGGGAAGCTACAGAATGATATAAAAACCTCAAAAGATAGTGGACCTGCCCTTTAATTTGGACTAATCCTTTAACATTTTCCTGCTACACCATGTACTTTCTCCTCAGAAATATGTCATGTTTAATCTTATCTCACTTCACTAACGCCAGGCACACACACACACACACACACCAAACAAACACACTTCCCTCTCCGCTCTCGACCCACACAGGGGGATCAGGCCTCTATAAATTGTCTGAAAACATAAAGGTCTTTGCCTCCTGTGTACCTTGTCATCACACAGACAGGCACTCTTATTTGATGTTCAATTAGAGAAAGCATTTGATTGATTGGATTGTAATCCCCTATTGTGAGAGTAAAGGAGCCACGGGGTTATTTTTAGGGCCTATTTGAGAATATGACAGAGCTTTAGTCAGAGGGGTGATGGGAAAGAAAGGGCTGCATTTTGTTTATGGAGCCCCTCTATAAAGCTGCTTGGCTGTATTTAGAGCGATGTGTTGGAGCTGTGACGTGTATTAACTTCAGTGTATTTACAGTAAGCCTGTGGGTTTGTTTTCAGCCTGGATTTGTGCATTGATGTTTTCACACACACACACACACACACACACACACACACACACACACACACACACACACACACACACCACACTGCATAAAAACACCAATTAGAGGCAATTTTAGCTCGTGTCAAAGTTTTGCTCACCCTGTATGTCAGAGTTGTGCCACTTAACCAACAAGCTAATGATGCTTGTGAGAACATAATGATTTAGGAGACCTGCACTATGGTAAAATGCAAAAATAATATACTGGTATATTCTGAAATGAAAGGTTAATGTTACTGGACTGGATTGTGTTGCTTATTTTGCGTTAATTTTAGGTCTATAATTTGATAACAGGCACAATGGTGTAGTGGTTAGCACTGTCACCTCACAGCAAGAGGGTTCCTGGTTCAAACCCAGCCCTTCTGTGTGGAGTTTGCATGTTCTCCCCGTGTCAGCGTGGACTTTGTCCGGGTACTCCAGCTTCCTCCCACAGTCCAAAGACATACAGGTTAATTGGTGACTCTAAATTGCCCGTAGCTGTGAATGGTTGTCTGTCTCTATGTGTCAGCCCTGTGATAGTCTGGGGACCTGTCCAGGGTGAACCCTGCCTCTCACCCAGTGTCAGCTGGGATAGGCCCCACCCCCCTATGACCCTCAAGAGGATAAGCGGTTACGGAAAACGAAAGAATGAATGAATCTGATAACCAATGGATGCCTGGAGGGTAGGAAAAACACTGATAATTACAGTGGTGGAGGAACTCAGAGCTTACTACTGAAGTAAACACACTAATACACCAATGAAAAAATACAAGTAAAAGTCCTGCATCTAACATGTTATTTAAGTAAAAAGTATAATCAACAAAATGTACTTAAAATATCAAAAGTAAAAATACTTGTTTTGCAGACAAATGACCACTGTGACTGATATGATGTCGTGACATGACATTTTTGATTAATACTGATGTGTCAATGTTAGAACAGCACGTTACTGTTAAGATCCCGATACACCGAGCTGATGGTCGTCTGTCTGTCAATGCCAGGCCATCAGCGAGCATCTGTGGCCCTTGTCGCCACGGTGTGTCCTGCACCGTGGGGCCTCGTCAGTACAAGTACAAGTCGGCTTTTTTCCACTTATTTAGCATGGTGAGCTGGGGTCTGCGACTGTGGAGCCAGTCAGTGATAGAAATCACTCTGATTGGCAGTTCAGCTCAGTGCACAAGAAAAGAAACGAAAGTGAGGAAAGTAAACAAACGACTCAAGTCAAGAGGGAGTGAGACCAAAACAAACTTGTTCCATAAGGTACAAGGCTCTATAGCAGAAATGTTTCCTGATGGTTTTTGTTATTGTTCACTGGCGCATGATAAATAGGCTTTGTTCTTTCAACACTGGATTGTGTTATTAATGTACTAACTGGCTAACTAGCATCAAAATGGTCTTCCGGTCTCCCTATTTGAACAACGATTGCAGACCACCGCCATCCGCTGGTGTGGGGGGTAAATTCCTCTCAGGCAGGTGCAGAGCATAAGTGCTGATGGACTGTTGGGTGAAGTCTTTGCGGTGTGTTCATGAGCAACTTTTGACCGAGACACGGCAATGTCAGGCGACACAGCAGGGGGCTTTCATCGCTACTCGTTCTTTGAAGTCGGTTTGGTGTGTCTGGTTTTTTACCAGCATTGTTTACCATGCAGTGTATGGGAGGAGTGAGGAATAATCTGCTCCAGACCGGCCGCTGGACCTTTTGGATGAATTTTTGACATGTCAGAAATTTTGGTCAGCTGTTGTGTTTAAATTTAGCTCTCAGCATCTGGAAGTGCCATGGTGACACAACGAAGCATGTCGATGGAAAATATGGAGGCCAGACTGGTTGAGCTGTGGCAACAGCATATGTGTCTCATTGATGAAACCTCCTTGTGCTATCATGACCAAAATAAACAAGAGACACGTTGGCAATAATGCATTATAACTGGTGTAATGTTACAGACCTCTGCTAGTAAACAAACTCCTACCTGCCCCGGACCTTTCAAACAAAACTTTATCCACAATTGACAATTGACAAGAGCCAGTATGACCGCAGGGACTGAAGGGCCATTTATTTTACACGCACACTGTAAGCAGTCAGGTCCTGGCTTGACAATCGGACTGCACAGTGTGAGCACATAAATTGTGAGCTTTGGCTTTACATTGCAGACAATTTACTCGTACAATAAAACATGCTCAAATCATACACTGTGTGCTCAGCTTGAGCTAGTTTAGTCCAGTGTTTCCCGATAAATTGAGACCGTCCTCCCCAAAAAAATTATATTAAAGGTCATCTGTGCAAACAGCTTAGCGATCAATTAAGACCCATATTTACGTTCAGTGTGGGTGGTAATCTCTAGTGGCTGTAGTAATTATGACAGGAGCAAAGGAGGAGGTCAGATGATTTAGTATAAAGCGCAACAGAGTCTGTGTGGGGAGGACATTAAGGAAACATCAACAGTGACTTATTTTGTTACATATTTAACATCACGTCACATCACGTTACACCCAACCACGATTGTTCTCCTAAACCAAATATAACAGGTTGAGACGCTAATTTAAGAAATAATTTGGGTCGTACTAGAGGGTAGGAACATACGACTTTTTTGATCATATGGATTAGTGGACTTGTTGGATAAATCTGAGAGGTTGCGAAATGATAAACGGGGTAGGATGGAAGAGAAGAAAAGTTTTGCAACACAAATTTCTATTCATTTTTGGGAACTTTTTCTAATCTCAATTTTTTGTGAAATATTGGAAAATGTGACCTATTTGGGCCTCAAACAGTTATTGAAATGAAACCATGTGAGAAGTTTAGAGGAAAAATATCTCTGTTGGAAGTGTTAGCAACTCCTCAAGGTCCTCAAAAAGGGATGTAAAAAAGTAGAAGTTTAAAGTAGCATAACATGGAAAAACTCAAGTTAACTACAAGCACTACAGAAAGTACAGCAAATACAATAATTAAGTGACTTTAATAAATGTATTTACTTTTCACCACTACAAAATTGTAATAAATAATGATTTAGAAAAATGACAGCATACATGGAAACTAGTAAAGAGCTAAAATGCGCAGATAATAACTAAAAACTACAGAGGTCAGCGTGACCTGGTATCAGTGTGAAACTGTGGGGGAAATGCAGTAAAGCAGGAGAATAAATGAGGAGAAGCACTTAGTGCAATGCTCCACAGAGAAAAGATCCCCATCTTCTGCCTGCATGACGTCACACTGGGTCAGGGGGCGGAGACAGACTGACCTGCTCTGTGAGGCGCCGTGTCCTCAGGAAGAATCCCAAAAGACATCCAATGACCACAGCCAGCACCGACATGATGAGGAGCCCATTCTGTTTGCAGACGTTCTTCACCCTCACCCACACTGCGTCCAAAGCCACGGCCATCGTGAGTCAGCTGTCCTCCGTCCTACCAGCAACCCATAAATGTGCCCAAGCCAAAGCTTAAAATCCAGGTGTGATGATGAAAACACAACCAACACAGAAAAACTCCAGGACCGGATGGGATGTGAAAATATCCAATTCTCCGTGATGTTTTAAAGCACTATCAGGCTCAGCATCCCTCTAGTCCTCTCACTGCAGCAATCTGCACTAAGCTAAGAAGATCCTCTCACTTTCCAGGCATCCCCTCCCACCCTGCTCCACCCATCAGCCGCCCTGTGTGAGCCGCCCCACCGCCAGGGGGATGGAACAGCTGGCAACCGTGTCCCTGGGGGTTAACATCCCCAATCCTGTTAGTGCGCTACTGTATTAAACAGGTCTGAGGCTGGATTAAAGATACATGAACAATTTGACAAAGGTTAGCAGAGCGGAGCGACCTCACAGAACAATGTCTGAAAAACTATAATACAGCACATGATGGTTAATGAACTGCACACACACTTCACGTTGTTGATGAGGTCATCACTGAGCTCTATTACACTGCAACATGTAGCTAGATGTAATAATCATAACGCATCACATGCCTAACATTGTCATTGCTTATTTGGATCCACATCAACAATTGCATAAAAATGAAATATTCCAGTTTAAATCAACCATGTTTTTATGAGTAGGGACAAACCAGCAGACAGCTTTCACACCTCAAATACATTTTAGCATCTTTCAGCTCATTGTTTTGGTGTTACAGCAACAACTTCACTTTCACCGCTCCATCAACATTGTGCCCAGCAGCAGGAAGCTGTTATGAGTAATAACCTCACCATACACAACCTGCCCAGCACCAAACGTCAAGCAGACACAGTTAGCAACTAGCTGGTGAACAGTAGTGGAGCATTTAGCAGCGAAAGAGACAGATATTTTTCTCACAAGCAGCTAACTCTCCATTTAGAGATACTTAGTGAAGCTGCATGTAGTCACACACCCTGCAAGGCACCCTGGTGGTGTTGGTTGTTGAAGTTCTGTGACACCGTGTCAAGTTGTGCGTGTTACATGCATTGTCTTCTTTCAAGATACACTTCCGTATTTACAGGAAATAAATGCGCTACGTCAGTACAACACTGCGAATTAATGTTTTTTTTCCCTTCAACAACAACCACCGGTTCCTAAATGTAGATTTAAAACATTAGCAAGCCAACTAAGAGGAAGAAAATGTGTATTTGAGACAAGTTTGGAGATACTGGGAGGCTGGTGGAGTAATAAATAAATTAGTTTTACGTACAATAGACATAATTACTAAATAACTTAACTATGAATATTATTACAAAGAAAGAAAGAAAACATTCCTTTATTAGGGAACAAATTTTTCAATGTGTTGTTATTTTTCAGATCACACACACACACACACACACACACACACACACACACACACACACACACACACACACACACACGTTTGTACTTCTGTCTTTGTGAGGACCCTCATTGTCATAATGCATTTCCTAGCCCCTTATCCTAACCTTAACCATCTCAACTAAAAGCCTAACTCTAACCCTAACCAAAACCCAATTCTAACCTGAACCCTAAAACCAAGTCCTAACCCTCAAACAGGCCTATGAAAAAGTGAGGACCGACCAAAATGTCCTCACTTTCCAAAATGTCCTCACTTTGTTGCTAAAATACAGTTTTTGGTCCTCACTATGTAGCATGCACAAAAAAAATCACACACACACACACACGCGCGCGCTTGCGCACACACACACACACACACACAAACAGGTCCTCTACACGTGCATTAATCGAGAGATGTCAGAGCGAGGTAGCTGCCCATGGACAGGCACCTCGAACAGCTGGGAGTTCAGTGCCTTGCTCAAGGGCACATTAACATTACCCAGGAGCATGAACTGGCACCTCTCCAGCTACCAGTCCACATTCTGTGTTTGGTCCAAGCGAGAACTTGAACTCACGATCCCCCGGTACCCAATATAATTCCCCTGGGACTGAGCTTCAGCTGCCCCAATTATGATCGTTATTTCAATTATAATTTAAATAAAAATTCCCCTCACTACTATCACTGCCATCATTAATATGTAATTATCACATTATAGCACTGGAGTGGTTAAAAAAAATCAGAGGCTGTTACCTGAGATGTCAAATTAATGCAAATTATTGAAGGGAAAAAGAGGCAGCAGCAGCAACTGGTCCTCTCAGCTCATTAAGTTTAATCCTGTGGAGGACAGCTGTGATTCAGCATCTTAACCTCTCCTTAATGAAAATAACTGAGGTGATTAAGGACAGAGAAAAACGCATTTCATTTAAATACGTTCTATAAGGTCCAGAACTCATTTATTCAGTATCTGAAGTCTGATATGTTATATTCTCGTTATTGTATATTACCTACCACTGAATTTTTAAAAGCAGTTAAATCAGGCATGTAATTGAGTTCCACACAGCTCTGGATTTTTCTCCTCTCTAATTGTCGACCATCATCCAATCTCACTGTCATCTGCAGTGCTAAAAATTTTCCTTTTGTAAGTTTCGGATTTCTATGTGGGTATAATTTTGTCGGTATTCATTTCGCGTCCCTGGTTAAGAAACTTCACACAAAAAACACAATATTCATGTAAATGTTATACGATTATATGCATTGACTTCAGCCTTGTCTGCGTCCCAGGAGACAGATGAAAATCTGAAGAGTTGTGTTTTGTTCTCAGCCCGCTTCTGTGTTCATTATTCAAATTCCAAACACAATGTCAGAATCTCAATGATGAATATGAAACTAGTGAAGGCGCCTGCCAAGGGCAAAGGTTTTTACATCTCTCTGGGCCTCTTAAAGATGAAGTTGTTTCAGATTTGTTCTTGAATGTTTCCATCCTGTCTGAAAATGTTTTGAATGAGTCTGTGAATATAAAACAGAAAGTTCACTCACAAAAAAATGTTTCCTATTAAATAATACGAGAGTAAGGTGACTGAAAAGCTTTGGAGAACCTTTGAAATCTGTCAGTTCCAATTTGGAGAACATAACAAAAATTAATGTTTTTTAAGCTTGACTTTTTCAGCACCACCCACAGCTCATTTATTTTCCTCCACATAAATATGAATTTGCTGCCAGTTACATTGATAGTGACAATATGCTGTCACAATCAATGCAACTGGCAAATAGCTGTTGACAAAATATGTCCAGATGGCAAAAACAGTGGTCCTCCTGCATGGCTGCAAGCTCCCACCTGTCCACTGGCAGAGGTCCAGGCGTTGGTGAGAAGCCAAACACTGTTCATCTGCACACACTGCGATGACACAAAGTTTCCCTTTATTTTCACTGTTGTCTGTCTTGATCGCCACGTGATGTAGCGGTTCACTTACACTGTGATTGGTACATTAGTCTTTAGCTTCTAACCTATTTATGCTGCTGAGTGAGTTCAACATCCTGATATATCCTCCAAACACATATTTAAGAAACCTCTGTCTGCTTCTCTCTAAAATTACTTTTTGTTTTTCCAAAAATGTGATAATATTGCTTCAGAAAGTGCAGTTAGTTACAGTGTGGGCTCCATGCTCGCTCCAACAGCTTGACAGACCATCACAAAGCGGCGGGGCTTAGCAAGGGGTCAATTTCAATCATGTCTATTATCAACCCCTTCTCATTCCCAGGTCGTCAAGTATCACTGTTTTGTCACAGCCTCTCAGCGTCTTATAGCAACACACAAGGCACCCTTTATTTTACACAGCTGTCTCCTGGGGGAAACATGTTGTAGAACTTGGTTGATGATGTGAAATGGTTGCAATTAGTTTTGGGCAACAAAACCTGGTTGGGTTGTAAATAAAAACCATGTTCTTGGTTAAAATGAGATATGGGGTTACAGTTAGACATGATGTAATGTGACGTAAGTTCATGACGTATATGTAAGTTACGTGATGTTACCTTGAATCAACACTGATGTTCGGTTACACCCATGAAAAGACATGAACGGCAGTGTGCTGGGTGAAAGTCCTATGTTTGTTTGACCCACCATACATGGATTTTTTACTCTTTCTACCAAATCATTGCTCTGACATAGAAAACCCATCAAGCGGTGCCGAAGTGCAGCATGAGACAACCTGCCATGCTATGTCTATGGAAAACTGTGATGGCCGCTCCGAGCTCAGAAAGCTGTGGCAAAGTACAGCCAAACTAGGCTTAGTTTAATCTTGGTGTCAAACGGAGAATATCCAGTGACTACTGTGACATGTTGACCTGTGTTACAAAGAATGTCTTACCGCCTGAGACACATGAAATGCCTCCCTGCCCGAGAAAGATGTCATTGTCATGGCAAGCGACACTTTGCCGTTGCTTGGTACATTTTCATCTAATATTGACGGGGATAGTTTTGGAACCAGTTGAAAGCCCGGTGCATCTCATACAGATGTTAAAGTGTGCCTATGGCATCAGTATCACTGGGGGATGTTATAAGGCGTCAGTATTTCACAAACTGGGAGTGAGACCAGGCTATGGAGCTTTTTTCCTATCTTTATTCAAGAGAGTGGTATATCAGTTTGAGAGCATATTTATTGATTTCACGTTCTGATTTTGTTATTTGTGAAATCAATAAATAATGCTCTCAAACTGATGTACCACTCCCTTGAATAAAGATAGGAAAAAAGCTCCATACCAGGCTGGTATTATTCTTTTCCCAAATTAATGTGTTTTGGCTGAAATGACAGTGACATGTGCAGTAATGGCATACACAGCTTGCAAACATGTCCCGAACATATAAAGGATCACAGCCTCTAATGCATGTTGGACAGGGCAGATATCATGCCACATTCATCAGATGTAATAAACATTTCAGATCCATTAACCCATCCCAGCATGAGCAGCCTGAGCCAGCTGCCACTGAAGGTCACCCACCAGTCCCGAGCAAATTATGTCAATGCCAAAAGAAAAATGGTGAACACAGTAATAAGATGTAAACGGAGGATGAGACCAGCATTTTAACTGGAAATCAGTGGACAAAAGAATGAAGACGTACTTTAACAGGACAAGTAAAACTCAATATCTCTCCAATCCTCACAAAGTGTTTAATTTTAGCAATAGATTTGTTAATGATTTTCTCACTTGGAGGGAAATTGGCAACAGCCAGTCTGTGCTGTTGTATTGTTCAGAAGTGAAAGCAATTAATTCAGTCGATTTTGTTTCTTGTACTTTCAACAAAGCAGTCTTTTAGTGAGAGGATAAATGACGTCACGTGTAAAGGGTTGTAAGCTCCAGTGTTCTGATGTGAATATTTCTACCACCTTAAAATTGTGTGACTGTTTATCCAGAAAGTCCTGCAGCTGTGTCCGATGACAATCTGTATTTAAAGGATCACCTTCCTCTGCTGCGTGGTAGAGAGGTGGCATGCATGAGGGCTTTACAGGTCAGATGGATTTCATTCAGTAATGTATGCATAAATGCCTTTTGAGAATAGCTAGGGGATTAGCAGAGATGCATTTGACTGGACTTTTATATAGATGTACAGTAGCTGTTAGTCTACTGGAGTCCCGGCCTGTCACATGAGATCCATAACAATTTCTCTCATTTGTGACACAGCTGTCGTCCACTTTGGGTCTGTGAGGAGGATACAGTGTTGTTGATGTCACAATCAGTTCAAAATGAGGTTTTCCAGCCTGCATTTCCTTTGTGTTGCATTGTGAACAAGCCAAGAGCACTAATTTAAGTTATCTCAAGCCTAATTTGAAATTCCAACCTTTTCCAGAAACTGTCCTCCCTCAAAGAATTACCCTATAGATTGTTTGTACAAGCAGCTTATTACGACCCATATTTATGTTTACTGAGGCACAACCTGTAGTGGCTGTAATCATCATGATGGAAGCAAAGGAAAAAAATCAGGCGGCGGATAATAAAGAGCAGCAAACTCTGCATACAGAAGAGGTTGGGGTGGATAGATGAAACATGGTTGTGGCTAGATGGTAACCCTATATGCAAAATTCTCACAAGCCATTTCAAAATACTCTTGTCTCACTGTTTTATGGTGTGGCAATGCTGTGGTTATGGTGTGGTTAGATTTAGGCACCAAAAGCATGTGGTTATGGTTTAGGAAACATCATGTTTTGGCTTAAAACACCCTCTGGTGGCTAAAAAGTCGCTGAAAATGCAACAATGTCTTTCGTTGCACTATCTCTGGTGGAAATAAAAAAACACCCATGGTGGGTGGCTAAATAGCCACCGCAAGATACAACTGATTTTGTTGTTTGTTGGTCTCAAATAGTTGCCTGCAACTTAGCAGGCATCTCACCAAGGTGAAATACAATTCCACATCCCCTCCACCTCCCAGCGAAGACTGTTCTCATGCAGTGTTTGTACGTTTTATACAAAGAGAAACACACCAAAATTCATACAGATCCCATGTAATGGGATGATAGGCTAATAATTCACACATAACCCACACTGATAGTAAATAAGGAAGTGGTCCTGAGCAGCCCAGTTAGAAGGCAGGTTGGGGTGGTGGATGGGTCATAACACATAGCTCTCTTCCCTGAGACTTTCCCCAGCAGACAGGTGTCTGTAAAGTTGCTAAAACACACTGTTTTTTTTGTTTGTTGGTCTCAAACAGTTGGACATTTTTGGTCTCCAACAGGTGTCTTGCCAAGGTGACACACCATTCACCGTCTTCTCCACCGCCCACTGCAGGCTGTTCTCATGCACTGTTTATACATTATTCTATGAAAAGCAATGCCCCAGATTCCATGTATATCCCACATAATGATAAGTCAGTAATTCATGCATAAACCACATACCTTGTAAGGCTCCAATCACATAACCAGTGCACTGACGGTGCTGAAGTTGTCCTGAGTGGCCCAGTTAAGAGGCAGGCTGGGGTGGTGGATGGGTAATAAAACACAGAACTTTTCCCAGGAGACCCGTGTTTGGAACTATGTGAACTTTGGGTCATTTTAAGGTACGTCCTGAATGTGTTTCTTTTCCTAAACCTAATCCAGTGGGTGATATACGAAGGGTAGGACCCAGCAACCCATGTGGGTTCTACAGTCCCCAACATGTTAAAGGAGAATACCACCTAAATTAAGAATTCCAATATTATTTCCACAGCAGAGGAAAGTTCAAACCACATCTGTGAACATTAGCTACTCTCTCTCAAAGCCAAAAAGCAGAGAAGTAATTCAAGTATAAAGTCCTGAACTACTCCATAAATGGTGAATGGATGACAGAATTGTTTTTTAAACCCAAATGAGCTTTATTCTATTGCAATCAGTGGAGCTGACCGCTGTAATCTTGTTCCCACTGTGCGTACATAAAAAAAAAGATTTTGTAAAGTTGGAAGTTGTGGATTAGCGAAGCCAGTCAGTGATCTCTCCGCCAATCATGGGAATGCATGGTACATGTATGATCAGTGTGGAGCAGAGGGAGGGGGGCAGGTCTGGCCCACTGGTGATGTAATATCTGTTGTTGTTGTTGTTACTGGGGCTGTAGAGCGAGAGCGCTGTTTTCTGTGAGACATCGCGATACATCTTTAAGTTTTCTCTGCATTGTTTGAAGTGTTTTAATAAACCAGTTATTGCAAGAACTTTACAGGAACATCACAGTGAGTGTGTGTACACAGAACAGTGAATAAATGGATTGCAAAATCCAAAGAGAGTATAAAAAGAGTAAATTAACCACTCCTTTAGTCACTGTGTCGACTGCTAAAATGAACCTCAGGCTGAAACTAGACAGCACAGCCTATAGTTTTCTGGTCGTCTGTCTAAAAGGGAGCTCACAGTTGAGTCTGCAAGCTGCGATTCTTGTTTTTAAGACACAGTCTCGCTGTGTGTTTGCACAAGTCCAGCCCTGAACCATTCTGTCTGCTGTGCAGATTTGATTTTATTTATTTATTTTCCCCCAGAGAGGAGTTTTAATCTTTCGTTTGCCCAGAGCTGGAGTGATTCAGGTCGCTTTGTCCTTCACAGTCTGTCCTCAGGATGAGACCATGTGTGCGGCCGTCAGGTCACTCAGAATCAGAAGCAGAGGCAGAATCAAAACAAGGTTTATTGCCAAGTAGGTTTTCACTCACAAGAAATGTGCATTGGTGTTTGGTGCATAACATAAACATATGAAGAGGAAATAAAGGCTGCAGAATAATAGAATAGAATCATTACAAACCAATATGTACACTATAACTGTTTTAGAGTGAGAGAGCTGTACAGTTATGTGCAGGTTGTATAAAAATATTAATCACTGAATGTGCAAAAGTTCACAGTACAGAGAATACGTGCAGTATACAGGGATAATAGTCCAACATGTGCATTAATGTAACACACAGAGACAGATGTCTATGGCTTTGAATCCCCCACCCTCATTTCCAGCAGTCCATTCCTCTCATTGGTCTTAGGTTGTACTTGAATTGAGGGACTTGTACAGGAACACACGCCCTCCTCTCATTACATATGAAGGAATCATGAATGGAGGCTGGTGCTGTGGCGTGTGTTGTCTGTGTGTCAGAGCCGAGCTGCATATGTGTGAGTAAAGTATGTGCTTGTGCTGCGATCACATGTTTTGCCAGACTCCATGGTCGCTAATCCTTCTCTTTTGCCAATATTTCCACTCTATCTGGTTTCATCAGGCAGGGATTACACAGGATTAGACAACCTCCCAGAAGCTGACATGCATTCATTCATTAAAAACCCAAATGCAGTTGCTCACACGCCTCCGATTCAGCCAAAACGCACCAATTAGGCCGAGCGCGAGCACATATATCGCCCACTTGTTCCAATGCCTTAAATATATTTATTTACTGTTGACTGCCGTGCCAAGATTGTTGTCTTGTGTGCTCTGTGATTATGTAATGTAGTGGTGATGACAGCATGAGGGCTCTGATGTCATCAGGGTGGGATCGGTACTGAGGAGCAACCTTAGCCTGCCCTTTACCTCGGAGCAGCAGGCAATCAGTAAGAGTGTGATCCTCCGGCTGACAGTTTCTCTGTGCAGATAGAAGAAGCTGGAGAGCCCATTCAGAAAGATTACAGTCAGCTCTATAGCTCACAATCAGCACATGGCACATTCCACAGTATGACTGCATAGACTTTAAAATGCTATGAATAATAAACTCTTTTCAATGAGTTGCGTACTGATCTTAAAGTAAATTCTTACCTGTTATAAAGACTAAAAAATTGTGATGTCTTGCCTGAAATATGTCGAGATAAATTCAGAAATATGAGGGGACTAGACCAGTTTTGGTGTGACCTGGACTCCACCAGGTTGTTTTCTTTTTTCCCTCACAAAGCCAGGCTCTCATTGTGCTCTGCAGAGGCTCATGAAGCATCTGCTTGGGACAGATGTCATTTTAAGTAAGCCGCACACTCAACGGTTGACAGGTCTCTCTTTCAATCAGACATCAACACAAAACCTCCTGACAGCTGATTGGATAAATGCTCCACTCGCTGGGCTGAGGTTGGTTTTTGTTTCAGCACTGGAAAAACAACAAAACAAACAAACAGAGTTTTTTTCTGTAAAGTCCCTCACACAATATCGACCAAAATTGGATTCTGAAATGTGCCATGCAGTTGCAAAATCTTTCTATCACATCTAATTTATTTTTCAATCCAGGTGAAAATGAATTCCATGTTTTCACCATGCTCTGTCTGTTATAGGCTCTCCCCGGAGAAACAAGATTAAGAGTGTATTTACACACACTTTAAGCTGTGTTTGTCCAGCTGTGAGGAGGTAAGAGAGCAGCCAGACTTTAAACTTCTCTTTCTGGCTCTCTGTTTCATTCTTTACATACCTGTTTCCTACACTTTCCATGCAAACAGCTGAGTGCAACATGATAATGCATTCCATGAGGAAAAAGTGGGCGTATTTGAACAGTATCACCCTGTAACACCAACTACAACTGACCCTAACGCCAGGAGAAAATGTTGGCAATGTACATTTCTGCAAACCATGAATACTTGCCTCATCATCCACCAACCACAGAGTCATCGGCCATCAATCACAGAGTCATCAGCCATCAACCACAGAGTCATCGGCCACCACCACCTCCACCAGTGTCCAGACTCCATGGTGGGATCTGTTAATCAGTGCACTCATATTCCGTATTGAACTTTCTTTATTTCATTCTTCTGTCTCTTGTTGAACACTGGCAGAAGTGCAAGCTAGCTTGTAGCTGTGTAATGTAGCAAGACAACTGAAGTCATCAAAATTACCAAAGATTTCTACATATTTGAACAGTTTACCTGTCAGCAGAGGTTTGGTAAAAATGGCCCAGGCCCGATATTTCTTCTGGTTGTCCTTAAAAGTTGCTGGTGCCATGACTCTGAGTATTCAAACACCAACATTATCAGCTACTCCATGTCATCTTTATACTTTCATGATGCTAATCGATCGAAGTTCAACACAGTGAACTGAACAGTGGTGAGAACTGCTTCCACTCTGCCATCTTCCCCTCATTAAAATGACTGGGGCAGTGAGTTACCGTGCGGTGGTGGAAAAACCCCTTTACATAGGCTGTCATAGACTGTGTAAAAATAATACAGCCTCTCAGAGAAATTTCTGATGCAGCTGCAAAGACATTTCTTCCTTTCAACAATAACAGTAATTTCAAAAATCACTGATGTCAGCTTTAAACATTTATATTAGAGGTGGTGATTCTCCCAAACCTGAATATCATCTTTTTGTAATGGCTCATCGCATCAGAAATACCTGCAACAGAAAGTGTTTGGGAAAAAACCTTGCTTGTTTCAGCTCCTTAAATTGGCAGCTACCACATGGATCAGTGGAGAAATGGGACAGCATCACTTTGCTTTGACAGTGATGGTGTCTGAGCTGAAAGAAAACAACATGTTTGAAGAGCAGTTTTCAGTCGACGCTGTGACTCAGCTGAGGTGAGTGCAGAGGGTAATAGAAAGGATCAGACACTAAAGACCCTACAGGACAGAAAAGGCATTTAATTACTTTTTCATTTGAAAAATGGCATCTGACCTTGTGATGTCTTTGAGAGTGTCACTGGTATGTAATCCACTTGTATAAGAAGTATAGGGATATTTAAAACACATGGTGGCTTAGTGCCAGTATAATGTCAGAGAGGGAGAGTGTATAGCAGAATAACAACGATCTTCTCTGCACATCCATACAGCTCATTTAAGTCTGACATTTAAGGCTCAGTATCCATGTTGAGCTTGACGTCCACTTGCTGCTGAATGTGTTCACACAGTAACACAGAGCCACATTGGAGCTGTTGTGGTTAAGTCTCTGCTCTTCTGTTGTCCACTACGGGACCTTGCTTTGAAAAAATCTGTACAGTATTCAGTGGTGAGAGACAATTTTTTATCCTACTGTGTCACTTTAAAAGATAATATTGCAAGTCAAGAAATTCAGATTTTTTCCAAAATAAGGTCCCATGATGGTCCATTGGAACGCAGCACACAACATAAGACAAATAAAAACATTTTGGAGACTTCTTTAGCCCTGTTATTAAGTTAATCTTTTGTCTTTATGTTTATCTATTTGTAACTCCTCTCATTTATGTATGTGTGAAAGCATGAAGTGTGACTCCCCATTTTTCCCACTCCCCCCCAAAAAAGACCGGCCACACAGTATTTTAGAAAACAAATTTAGCAGTTATTAGTCTTCAGAGATAAGCAGTGCCCAAAACAACACACAAAAATATACTTATTGACCCTAAACTTACCTAAGAAAAAGTTTGAAACAATTTTCTAACCGACACTCCTGCAACATGAGGAAAGAACATGGCAATGTCAAACAAAAAGGGCTTCTCACTCTTACTAAAAGTGCTCCAATTGACAGCGACCAAATAAAAGAATGCCAGAATAATGATGCTTATTTGTCTTCTTCTTTTTCTTCTTTAAGGTTTTATGGCAGATGGCAGCCAGTGTTAAGGTGCATTACCACCAGTTACTATGCTGGAGTAATTTATCCCCTCCACCTCACCATAATGAAGTCAGCTCATATAAAACATCACTTTAGAAATGTTGATATGATACAAATAAAACAAACAAATGTAATATATTATTGGTTTGTAGAGATGTACAGTGACCGCAATTTTTTCTGTCGACTGGGTTGTACATGTACTGTAAATGCATCAATAGATTTAATCTAGTATCATTCTGTATAATAAGTTCAGCTTTGCCTCTCCCTTGTGTTTCCAGGTTCCCCTCCCTAGTGTCTCAAGTTTTTTTCCAGTCTGTCTTTAGCCCTGTTTACACGTAGCCGGCTATTTTCATAAACGGACATTTCACCCTCTCCGTTTTCAAAAATAATTTAATGCACACGTGTCCGTTTACAGAAAACTTTGCGTTTACACCAACCCGTGTATGTATGCCGTCAGGACATTCCAAAAGTAGGTGGCAGTGTAATGAGAAGCTGAAGCCCACGTTAGCCAATCAGAATCCTGAAAATAGCAACAACAGCAACGAATCACTTCCTCTTTCTTGTTTCTGCTACTCTGAAGGCATCCATGATCACCACAGCAGCATGTAAACATAGGTCAAACTTATGACGCGGGTGCAAGTTCTGCCGCATAATGTGACGACTGCTGCCCGAGTTTTCTCCGTCTTGCTCAGTTTACAGCTCAGTTTTTTAGAATTTTTAGAATTCTCACTTTGCGGGTAAACGAAGGGATATGTCTCCGTTTCTAAAAATAACCATGTACATGTAAACAGGGCTTTTGTGTGTTTTCTGGGCATGGCCTGCTGGCTCCCTCCTCCTGTCATTCCTCCTGAGTGCCAGCAGCTGCTCAACCTGCACACCTGAACCTCATCAACCATCAAGCCACTGCAGTATAAAACCCGGGCTCAGACGTCTTTGTGGTACAAATGTCAAGAATATCTTTTAAATTTTGGCCCCTTTGTCTTTTTGGACCTCAGTTCACACTGTTCTATGTCTCAGGTTCACCATGCTAGTCTCAACTAAAACCAGCCATGTCCAGCCTTGTTCTTGTCTTCTGCCTCTGTCTTCAGCCCCGCTGCCTGCTCTGCTTCACCATCCTTTCACTTAAGCCTTTAGCCCTCCATATACAAACTACAATAATCTGCCTTTAACCATTCCCAGTTTCCTGTTTGTGTTTGTATTTGGGTCCCAAGTTGAACTGTCACAACACACAGGGGCATTTATTGTTCTGAAGACATCATTTTTCAGAAAAGGTCACTGGTATATTTTGATTTGTATATTCCTTAAACAGCAGTGCTCTGTAGTTTTTATCAATCACTGGTGCTTTTGAAAGGGACTATTTTCAGCAGCGGATTAATCCACAGTTGGTGCTGTAGTGAGTATTTGTGGCAGCAGGACGGTGTACATGGGATGTTTTAAATGTAATAAAGGAACATGTGATGCAGTGTGGCTCACTGTGTTTTTTATAGTTTTTGGACAACATGGAGCTCTATGATGCAGAGGAAGAAGACATATTTGATATACACACACCATACTTGACAGTAGATTCATTCACTGTTTTTGTCTTTCATGGACTTTGTTGACAAATATAATGAAAGTTAAAACTGTATTATACCACCAGCCTTATCCTATAAGGAATGACCAAGATCCCGTGTAGAGTTTTACTGCGAAACATTCTACAGTAATATCTCAAAATACTCTACATCAGAGATGGAGCTTTGATTAATGAAACACACATATGTGCACAGTGTAGCTACACAAAGACTCTGGAGGCCTATAAGCTGCCGTTATTTACTGGAATGATGCGATAAGGCTTTAACACAATCAGCCTTTCCTCTTGGGTAACAATGGCTGATCGTGTTAAAGCCTTAAAAAAATAAAAATAATTTAAAAAAAAAAACAGTAATGATGGGTACTACAAGGTCAGAGTAAATTATGTTTTGTTTTGTTTGTTTTATATTTTTGTTTCCCAGGTGAAAAACCTCAACATTTTATTTTTTACTTCAAACAGCCCCACGGCTGCGTCTCCACACTGAGTTCCGTGTACCTCATCAGCGCTCTAATTACAGTGCATTGTATGGTCTACAGGAAGAGGACTGTGTCCATCCACAGAGTCGGGTCATGACAGTAGAATTCTTCAGAGGATCGATAACAGGACACATGTTGTCCTTGCCTGCATGCAGTAGATGAATCACCCTTTGAGTTACATCATCGTGTGACTGATGACAAAGTTACTGTCTTTCAAAGTGAGTCGTTTTTATCAGGGTTGTTTTTTTAAACGCCACATGGCGCAGCATCCTCCCTCCATCCCCTCTGATGTTGCCAAAGCCGGACCAGTGATGTGGAGTGTGTTTGCCCTTTAGGTACGGTGCCCCCATCAGGCTGATCAGTGTAACTGCTGACAGTCATCCCTCCAGTGGTCCAGTGCTTTCATCTCTGAAAGAGTGTCCGGAAAAACATAGTGTTACAAGAGAGAGTCCCACTGTAAAGTTCCACTGAAATAAAAGTACATAAGCTTTATTACTTAAATGTCTTTGAGGAGCAATTTTTAGGTTAAACCAGAGAAGTGATGAGAGTCGAATGACATAGAAACTGCATTTTAAAAACAAATATAATTTCATATATACAGATGGAGTTTACAGATACAGCAGAGAGGTGCCGTCTCTTCACAAAAGTCCTTTCTTTTCCTGTTTGGGGAAAACTGGACTTAGATGTCATCTCACAAACTGAAGTTTGTACAGCCTGCATATTTTTACACTGACAAACAGTGACATGTAAACTGATATTAATAACTAATAATAATAATAATAATAATAATAATAATAATGATACATTTTACTTATAGAGCGCTTTTCATGGTCAACAAAGACAGATTACATTTGTTAAAAAAAAAATAAAAATAAAATACAGTAAAATGCACACAACATCATTCAAACATTATAGGCCGTTCTGATTCCCCTAGGTGGTTACTACTACTACTACTACTACTACTACTACTACTACTACTACTACTACTACTACTAATAATAATAATAATAATAACAATAACAATAATAATAATAATAATGATAATAATAATACATGCAAGTGAAAAAAATATTAGGGGTTATAACATTATAAAAATATAAGAAATTATTTTTAAAAATCCTATAAATATAAAAAAAATACATTTGATCAATGAATAAATAAAAATGAATACATAATAAATAAAAATACAACTCTAATCTGAATTTAATATATATACAATTATAATATAAATGAAAAAATACAATTGATAACTTTATATTCAGAAAAATACAAAAAATAAAATTTATTTACTTTTTATCATTTCATACATTTTATATTATAAAATTTTATATTTTCCATGAGACCTGGAAACAGACCGTGCACATTGTTCTCTGTAGCAAAGGTAAAAATACACACTATTTGGATGTGTGTGCAGCATTTTAATTTTCAGATGATGAAGGTGGAGCTAATTTAAAACAGCTTTGCATATTGTCGAGTAGTTTAATCCAGATGTTCCCTCCTGGTCCAGCTGTGGGGTCCAGATTTCTCCTTAGTCATTAGTTCAAGGTCCCCACAGCTCTGTCAGCTGTCACTCACTCTACAGCAGGAAACTGCACTTTAAATTAAAAGCTCTGTGTTGGAAATTCACTGTACTTCAAAATAAAGTGTTTTTTACAAACTTGACACGTTCATGAGTCACTTGCAGCCCATTTAGAATCAACCCACGACCCACTTTTGGACCACAACCCACCAGTTGGGAACCATTTTAACTGATATCGAGCAGCATGTTTTATAAGATCAATTTGAGTGTTGTATGTAATAAGTTAATGTGCAGAGTAATTATAGCGGTTGAAAGTAACTAAGAACATTCAACTTCAGTATTGTTCTTTACAATTACAATTTTATGTACCTCAATATTTATTTATGTACATCAAAGCATTTTTTACTTAAATATTTACATGTTGTGTAACTTCACACTTCTACTTCATTTTTCAGGGGTTAATATTTCTCCTTTCTTTACACTACATTTATTTAAACAGCTAACCAGGGCTAACCTGACCGTTAAAATGAATTAATCCCAGAGGAAAACATTTTAATGAGAACGATGAATCAGCATTTTACTCCTTTTTAGTTGTCTGTTTTTTAATTTTATTTATTTTTGTCATATCTTTGTACATATTATATCAGTGTACATATTACTAAAAGGGTTACTCCAGTGATAGACAGATTTAAAGAACAGTTTACAGGCACTGATATCCTGGTTATGATCTAGTCTTTGGAGTATCCCCTCATGTTTCTCAGATGTTAACATCAGACAGTTGCTGTAAAAACCTGGATCTGAAGCAATCAAATAAAAACCTAGATACTGTGACATGTCAGCACCTTATCCTGGTTACTGAACTTTCTTTGTTGGTACAAAATCAAGACACAACTGCAAAAAAAAATGTCAATGAAATTAGATATTAAAAAATGATTTATTTGAAATAGGTCAAATGAAAGGAGGATTTCAGTATTTGTTGTCTTTAGTTGTTGAAATATAAGACTTTCTCTCTGGACTGAAATCTGTTTAATGATCATTGTTGGTTTAGTCCATCAAATATAAAAGTCACACACAGTTAATCAACACTGTTCAGATTTTTTTTTGTCTGTGTTTGCAGATTGTGACCTTTGTGCCACTCCATGCTGAGGATGATTTTTTTACTGAATGCAGCTCAGTCATGTGGTATTTAATATATCACGGGGAGGATATTATATTTGAGTTAGTAATGAATGACCTTTAATATCAGCTGCCTCTTTGGGATGCTGAGCGTAATTGTATTAAACACTGGAATGCAAACATAGATCAGCAGTGTCTCAGATATCACCTGATTTATGCTTGACGGGCAAACGGACACTGCTCGATTCCATTTCAGACATCATGCTGCACCTCGGAGAAGCTGAAGGTGGTTTGTTTCTGCATCAGATCACTGTAGTTTTGTTCCATTGCTCCTCCATTAATTAAAGCTGTTAAAACAAATTAAATCTACCCTCTCTGTAATAAAAGACAAGGCAGTTTCTTCATTGCTAAGTGATGAATGATTTTGATAAACAAATTAAGCAAAGTGATTTCAGAGGTTTCATTTTATTAGTCGTGTCGGCAAAACCTAACACTGAACAACAGGATCTGTTTGTTTGCTCCGAATGACCTCGGTCTCCTAAAAAATTAAATAAGTTGTTGTATCTTACAACAAATATGATCGATATGTGCACAGCGTCCACATAGCTGACCAAATATTTATTGGAGGAAACTTCGATCTGTGTGTGGACAGTAACCAGTGGAGGATACAAGTTAACTGAAAGACCAAACATTACCTCTTGTGTCTTCTTTGAATTGATAATAGGTGAATTCCTCTCACACTGCTCCACCAGTCTGTCACGAGCGATACTGATGAATATTAGGATCGTCTCTGGTGTCTAACAAAGGCAACAATCATCTGAGAACCTACACGTAAATGTATCTGGAATATCAGCTGTACAATTGTCTGTGTAGAGTATGGAGAGAACAGGAGAGCTCTCACAACTGTGGGGTGCTTCTGAGTTAGTAACAATGGAAGATGAATGTGTCTGATTAGCTTTAATTATCTGTACTGTGTGTGAGAAATGTATAGCACTACTGAATCAGGTGGGAATTAACCCCTTCAGAACTCAACAGCGTGCCCAAGGATTGAGCTCTAAAACCAGGATATTAGTTCCCTAATTTCCCTCGTCTTGAAGTCAGAGGGTTTCTTGAATAGGTTTTTGGTTAGATGCCTGAAACAAGGTCTGGGGCTAACACAAGCTGAAGAGACTTTCAAGCTTTGTTCTATGACATAATACATCAGTAAATACCCCACTCATGAACTTTTAAGCTTCTGTGCGTGTTTAAAAAGTCAGTTGCTTACAAGTGGCTAACATGGCTTTACAGTCTTGTTATGCTGATGATGTTAGCTTATGCGACCATAGTGTAGTTCATTTACAGCCTAACATTAGCTTTTCCCTTCTGCTGACAGCATTCAGGCTTCAATAATCATAAAAGTGGTGTTTGTGAAAATTATCTTGCCAAACAAATTGTGAAAGTATCATAAACATTTGTTTGCCACAGAGCTTATTTTCTGCATTTTATTTTGTCTTTTTTATCATCTTTTTGACGAGGAAACAGTGCCATGCCATCTTTGTCATCCCTGATGCACTCTATTATGTTCCAAACAAAAAAATAATAATGTAATAGTGGATTTTTAGTCTGACTGCATTCATAAATAATTAGCAAAAAAATGGACAAGGACACTTAATTGTTATGTCATAGCTTGTCTCTGCCCATCACTCTCCCCCTCTGCTGCCAAAACTGTCATCACGCCTTCATCACATCCAGACTTGACTACTGTAACAGCAATCTTTACGGTACATCATGCAAAGTCTTAAATAAACTCTAATACATTCAGAACTCTGCTGCCCGTCTGCTCACACATTTTCGCTCCTGCAATCACATCACCCCTGTCCTCTAGAACCTTGACTGGCTCCTTGTCTCACAGTACATCCAATTGCAGAAGCAAAGTCCTTCTCGTCACTCACAAAGCCCTCTATAACCAGGCCCCCTCCTACCTCACCGACCTGCCCTACATCACAATCCTCCTCTGAGGCCAACCTCCTGACTCCACCTCTCAGGACCAAGCACTGGACCTGGAATGACAAAGCCTTGTCCGTATATCTCCACATTCAGATTTCCATCCATTGCATGAATATTTTTGTAAAAATGTATGAACTTAATCAATATAATAAACAGACTGAAATGTGCCTTGTGTTTCCATCTCGCCCCATGTTTGGCCACGCTTGTTAAAAAAGGGAATGTGGCTCTACTGCGGTCCACTTCAGATAATAAGGAACACTGTGATTGATTTATAGACATGCCATCAAATAAGTCTGTGTACTTGGAGTCAGATGACAATAATCATAGATCTAGACATCCTAGAAAAGTCATGTCCATTGGAATGGACGGGGGGATCTGAACATGTTCACCTCTAGTTGAATCATCTTTGCCAATCAAAGCTCTACGAAGAAAGCCCCAGCTGTACTTTCAGGCTTGTCTAAATGCTTTAGTTTTAGGTGTATCAATGTTACAACTGCAGCTTCTGTGCTACAACTGTAATTGTACAACTTGTAAAAGGCCAGTGTGTCACCTACAGACTCAATGAGCCACTGAATCAGAATTCTTTCTGCAGTTTTTGTAACTGTAAGAGTCACGGCCACAGCAGGGTAATCACTGAGTTCCTAAGGACATGCTTTCTTTAAAGGAGGTTTTATATTTGAGCTCTTCCACATTTCAGAAAATATGCGAGTATATATATAAAACACTGAAAATCAGGTTGCTGCACAGGTGCAAGCTCAGCTGCAAATGATTTTAAAAGAACTGACTGAGGTTATCTGGTCCTTTGGCCTTCCTCTGATTTAGGTGTTTAAAAGTGCTGCTCACCTGTTCAAACACATTAACCCTGTCCATGTACGGAGGTAAAGCTGAATGTAAGAATGTTAACAACATGATTTGAATTATTCACTTTATCTTTATCAAACCTAGAGAAAAATACGATCAGTTTATTTGCAAACTCTGCCTCATTATTTGCTACTAATGCATCCATCCTCTTCACAGTGTCCTACAGCTGTTTAGTATTGCTGCTTTTAAAAGCTTTTTCCAGTTGCAGCTTGTGCGCCCTCGTCACCTCTCATAATTTCCCTCTTAAATATCAATCACTGCTCCCTTAATCGATGCTTCATAGTGCAATCATTACTATATTTACTGTATGTCATCATAATGAAAGCAGGCCATTTGCTGTGGTTTCATTAACCACTGATTCATTCCATGTACATCACTGAATAGGCACAAAACAAGTGAAGTATCTGAATGCTTAATTATTGTTAACTGATGCCTGTCGACGTGTGCTCTCATGTGACTGCTTTAATAAAATCTGAATATTTAAAACCTCGGGTACAAACACACACAGTGCCTGCAGGGAGCTGGAGACATGCAGTGCAACAGTCAATCTGATTTCTAAAGAAAATTCATTATCATGTAAATTCAAGTAACTTTTGTATTAGGGAAAATGTATGAGAACACATATGCTTCTGTTGTTATTAATGTAATGCAGCATTAGAAATATAAAAGATCTGTGTAGCCATGTTTTTCTCTCATTTTCTTTACTTTATGGCCATTTTGTGATGTTTAGCTGAGACTGAACGGAGACACAAGGCAAGGTGAGTAAAGCTGAAAACAAGTCTCCTTAAATGGTTGGAGATGTTTGGGGTGGTGAGCAGGGGTTCTGGCAGAGGGGGAGCTGGGGTTTTGTCCAAAGGGTGTTGGGTTTTGGCTTGAGGTGGTTGTCCAAGAATGAGAGCTGGCGTGTAGCTTGACAATCTCGGTGAGGCAGATGGCTGACTGGTGTTTCTGGAGAGAGGAGAACACGTGTAAATCTTTGGACAGGCAAACAAACTGAACTAAACTAAATTCTCAGGCAAACAAAACTGTGCTAAGGTTAGATGCGTGACTCAAACAAAACAAGTACAACAATCCAGCGAGGACTGGAAGCTGGTGCAGAGTATTTGTAGTTGCGAGGAGATGGTGTAATTGGAGGACTGGTGTGCTGATTGCAGATGGTGATCAGGTATGTTGACAGGAGGAAAGTGAGAGAGTGAGGAGAAGGAAGGGAGAAAACAAGCAGACGGACAAAACTGAGACACATCGAGCACACTTCACTCAAACAAAAGGAAAAAATAAATGAAAACCCACACGCACACACACAACAATAACAAACCCCAAGATGGCGCCTTTTCGTGGTACACCATCCCCTCCACTTATATATAACAATGTCAGCTCACATACATGTAATTACAACAACGTTGCTTTTAAAACGCTGAGATGATGTGCACAAAATGTACGAATTATCTGTGGTTTGAAGAAATGTAAAATTTTTAATAATAACAAGATAACTGACCCCAACATGGTGTCTATTCATTCCAAAGGAGTTGCTCGCCTGGCGCATAGGACAGAAAAGTTTTCTAGCTTCTGGGTTTACCTCTGGTGTATGCGGCCCACTGAATATGAGTAGTAGTGTTTCTCCTGCTGGCCCCGCCCTCGAGTTCCCGCTCAGCTCATAGACTTTACATTATGATGATGTCACAGATTTATAAATCACTTTCTTGGCTTAAAGGACGTTTTTTAAATATAAAACCATCATAGCCCAAATATCCTGAATAGAAGAATCGTAACTGACCTTGTTTGCAGTTCAAGTGTCCTGTCAACAGTTCTACAGATGTGACTTTTTCCATTGTGGTCTATGGGGAAAATGTTTTTGGGGCCTCTGGGGATTTTTTTCACTACAATACTGCAAGTGGCCACTGGGAAAAATTTGCCTGGTCTGGGGATGTCGTTCAGTCTGTCCACCAAGTTGGTCCAGATTGGAATATTAAAAGGTCCAGTGTGTAGGATTTAGGGGAATATATTGGCAGAAGTTGAATATAATATAAAATGTGTTATAAAATGTTTTCTTTGGTGTATAATCACCTGAAATAAAGAATAGTCATGACTTGTTACCTTAGAATGAGCTGTTTATATCTACACAGGGAGTCTTCTACTGAGTCCACCATGTTGCACCACCATGTTTCTACAGTAGCCCAAAACGGACAAACCAGACACTAGCTCTAGATTGGTACATTTGCATTTTTGCATTTTCACATTGACCACCGTAATTAGCATCCCCTCCGCAACCACTCAAACAGCATCGGACAAAGACTGATTTTTAATGTGAAACTGCATTATTCAGTGTTTTTACTGGTATAAATCCTCAGGTCTGTTTGTTTTGGAGAGAAAGAGACCTCTGCAGATAATTCAGCTCCCAGTAAAAACCTCCAGAAAATCTGAGAATTAGAAATAAGGTAAGCACACATTTGCAGACCTGTGCTGGGCTAGTCACCTGTCTGCAACGAACTGAACAGCATCAAAGAAACACTGATTTGTAACGTGAAGCTGCTTTACTAGTATTTTTTTAATGTTTTAATAACCTGGTTAGTTTGTTTTGGGGTTGAAGAGACAAATGGTTAATTAGTCTCCCGGTAAAAACCTCCTGAACAATGAACCCTCACAGAATCCTAACCGGGAGTTTCCGCTTGGCACATGGGAGAAGTTTCAGCTGGTTGTGATCTGCCATTAAATTCTACACACTGCTACTTTAAACAACAGTCAAATGGATTGTCATGGAATTTAGTGGAGTCATTCATAATACCCACACATTATCTTGTTAAAATGTCTCACCCCCTTCTGCACTGGAGCACACCAGGCACTGCTTGACTCATGTGTGTCATTAATTCATTTTTATATATTCATTGATGGATGTAGCCTGCAGTGAGAGAGAGAAAGAGAGACACACAGAGAGGGAGAGTCAGTGTGCTGCACCTCCATGCAGTCAGTGTGGAGTCTGCAGCCTCAGCATCAGACTCTCCTCAGCAGCTGATGTGGAGTTGCAGCGATGGGAGACGCGCGGGATGAGAGCGGGTGTTAATGTGCGCCACTCCGCATCCGGCTGTCCATGTGCGGACAGCCTGTGACCGATATGAGCTCGGACTGTGAAAGTTACTACAACAAAGAAAACGTGTTCGTGGAGGGATTTAGGTGTCCGAAAGCGGACAGTGACACCGCGGCACTTTTCTGCTGCGGGTTCAGTGACCTGAAGTACTGCTGTGATGACCCCAACAGCTTTTTCCCATACGAATATGGATACATGTGGTGGTTGAGGTAAGGGGAGAAAAACGCGGTCAGATAAATCTTGTGCATTTTCTCAGTGTCAGAAATATATAGTGGAGAGTGAATGTATGCATCATATAATCTCCAGAGCGCACTGTGCATCATTAGACATAATTTCTCCTGCAGCAAAATGTGCATCTGCACAAAAACACATTTTTTCTTCGCAATTAGAGCTTTTCAGTGTTGAAAACATGCATGTGTGGAGTTGATACTGCAAGAGTATAATCTACTATTTATATCAGTGCAGAACCTGTTGACTTTTGCAGCCTGTCACAGTTTGGCTTCAATTAGGCTAATTAGATAAGAGAGCAGCTTAATTAGAAAGACTTTTGATTTAGAAAATACTAATGGCCTTAAAACTATTCTGACTCATCTTGCATCTGAAGGAATTTTAATGTCACCTTTCCTTTTATGTCACGTTAACACCTAAACTGCCAAATGTGGTGCAGTGTAAAATGTTTTAACCTCACCACTGAGTTCCACAAACACTGGGGGCAACACTGGGGTCAACAATGCCACAGAGACCCAGAAATGCACCGATGCAACTTTTTCTCTGGACTGTCGACAGTTGTTACTTCTATTTTCTCTGTAGTTCTACTGACAGATGTTCACAGTAAGATGTGAGGATATAATTTTTAGTGCACAATAAATAGGGCTGCACGATATGCAAACAACGTTACGATTATTCTGAAATTAGCATTTTCTGTGAAAAAAGAAATGATGGTGATGTGTTTTTTGCAGGGTCTGTCCCAAAGGCATGTTTCCTTACATCTTGAAAATAATTTGTAGGCTGGGACATCCCTGTGGCACCACAATGTTTCATCTATAGGATTGTGTTGTGATATATTTAACCTTTATCCTGCTATTTGGGTATTGCATTTGATCATATTATGATATCAGTAATGTTTCTGATTAGTTTTGCAGCCCTAGGTGTGAATGTGAGCGTGCATGGTTGTCTGTCTCTATGTGTCAGCCCTGTGATAGTCTGGCAGCCTGTCAAGGGTGTACCCTGTCTCTCGCCCAGTGTCAGCTGGGATAGGCTCCAGCCCTCTGTGACCCCTAATTGGATAAGCGGTTACAGAAAATAAAAGAATGAATGAAGGTGCAGCCCTACATACAAACAAAATTTTACCAGAGATTTCATAGATATTGCAAAACCTTACTGTAGTAAATAAAACCAAAACTATCTCCATGGTTACATATCACAACAGGGAAGCAAGAAATAAAATAATGCACAGCAATGTTGTGAAAATCAGAGTATTCATTGATATTTGATTATACAATTCCGTATTACGATAGAATATCAAACACCTCTTCTGTGTGGGCATTTTTCATTAGCCGCCTCTGAGCAGCATGTCTGGCCACTTTGCATCATTATGTGTCATTATGTGTAGAAGAATTCCACGTTAACACTAGGGTGCTTTTGCTGAATGCTTTACTCTGTCAGGGCTCAGAGCAGGCGTTCATATGATAAGGTATGAATGCAGAACAAATCACTGAAGCACTTGGCAGCTCAGAGCTGAAGCACATCAGCAACAGGAGAATTAACATATTGTAAACATCTTTTAGACATCTTGCATTTTTCCATTCAGCTTGATTTCTGTTTTTGTTACAGACAGCTGAAGTATTCAGGCTGTTCAAATACACCCTTACAAATACAGATATGTAACATTTGCACATTATTTCAACATCTAGCAAATTTACTGAAACTTTATATTTCCTCATGTTTCAGCAATATGTGGTTGGTTAATATGTGGTTATGTTTGAGCACAAACAATTTGGTTATGGTTAGGAAAATATCATGTTTAAGCTTAAAATGCCTGATTTTGGTGGCACAGTCACTGCAGTAAATGCTGCCTATGTCTTACTAAGAACACCTGGTTTTGTTGGAACACTCATGACAGGAAATGCAGCAAATGTCTCACCAAAAAAAAAATTTTTTGGTGGCACAATTACTGCTGGAATGCCACCATTGTCTCACTAAAACCTCCTTTTTTTGGTGGCCCAATCATGGCTGGAAATGCCGCTGATATCTCTCCAAAAAAAAACCATCTGGTTTTAGTGGCAGGGTTACCACTGGAAATGCAGCTACTGTCTTGCTAAAAACACCAGGTTTCTGTGGAACAATGATAGCTGGAAATGCCACAGGTGTTTTGGTGGAACATTTAATGCAGGAAATGTTGCCTATGTCTTGGTTATGGTTAGAAAAAGATCATGTTTTGGCTTAAAATGCCTGATTTTGGTGGCACAGTCATTGCAAGAAATGCCACCTATGTCTTGCTAAGAACACCTGGTTTTGCTGGAACACTCACAGCAGGAAATGCAGCAAATGTCTTGCCAAAAATACCCAGTTTTGGGACCACAATTAAAACTGGAAATGCCACTAATGTCTCGCTAAAACCACCCTTTTACTGAGGCACAGTCATGGCTGGAAATGCTGCTGATGTCTCCCTAAAAAACACCCGGTTGTAGTGGCACAATAACTGCTAGAAATGCAGCCAGCAGTTTGGTGGGACATTCACTGCAGGAAATACCTATGTCTTGCTGAAAACACCTGGTTTTTGTGGTACAATCATGGCTGGAAATGCCGCTGATGTCTCTCCAAAAAAACACCTGGTTTTAGTGCTACAATAACTGCTGGAAATGCAGCCACTGTCTGTCTAAAAACACCCAGTTTCGGTGGAATAATTACGGCTGAAAATGCTGCTGATGTTTCACTAAAAAACAAACAGTTTTGTTGTGTCTTGTCTCACCTAGGTGTCACACCATTCACCGTCCCCTCCACTTACCAATGACAAAGTCAGCTCACATACATGTAATCAGAAAAACACTGCTTTTAAAACGCTGAGGAGACGTGTGCAAAATGTACAAATTATCTGTGGTTTGCAGAAATATACAATGCCAGCATTTCTTTCTGCAGCTGGGTTGTGATTTTCATTAAGTCTCACATTCTGCCACAATTTGTTAGGATCCATTATGGTTTGATGAATGTCAGTTGAACAATTAAATATAAGCTGGGACCATGCAAAAGAGAAAATGTTTGTTAGGAAGAAAAGGACTACCCCATCTTTATCATACAGAGTCTTTTCCCAGTCCATTGTCTTGTGCAATTATTCAGTGTGCAATCAAACAAGTGTGTGTCTTTTGTTTATGCTGCTTCTGTAACTGCCTCTCTTTTTCTGTGAGAGAGATGCACACAAACACTTCAGCATACCTGTGCAAATGACAATAAATGAATCTAACCTCATCAAGTGGACCCAAATGCAGAACACTAACCAGGGGCAGATAAAGTTTAACAGGTTTATTGTTGGAGCTACTGAAGCAGGAGATGACCAAGCTGAGTGAATGGCAGGAATGAGCTGGCAGGAATGAGCTGGCAGGCAAGTGAACAGGATTCCTGGAGAACAGGAAATCAAACAAGCGTAAACACTGAACACAAACCCATGCAGAAAACTATTCATTGAGATACTGAGCTTTGCTTGAGCGCAGCTGCCGCAGTATTTGAGTGGGAGAGGAGCCGGGGTTGATATGCAGGAGAGATGATGAGCTGATTGCAGGCAGGTGTGTTGGAAGAGCAGGGAGCCCGGAGAGTGAGGGAGGAGACGAGCAGATTGATGGCAGCCGTGTAGGTTGAGACGAGAACCAGCAGAGAGAAAGAGAGTGCATACATTAGAAGAAGACAAAGGAACAGGGGAAAACACTGATTGTGCAGATGAGGCACGGGAATTACGTGACATCTACTGTATTAATGGTCTTTACTTAGAATAGATGTATCTTCGTGTGCATTACAGCACAGTGAGTCACAAGCTACCTGTGACAGTCTCATAAGATATGAATATAAATATTCACTTTCTCCCATGCAAAGGGAAGACAAGCAGATGTTGCCTGTTCAACACATTAACTAAACTCACTGAAAAATTCACCAACTGTGTAAAACCTCACTGAAGTTGTTAATTTTTACCAGTAGAGTATCATGGCAGGTGATACCATACAGTGCATTGAAAGAAAACACTGGCTCTTACATAGGAAATCTAAAAATGAAGAAAAAGTAGTCAATTTGACACAAAAAGGGGAAAACTGCACTGCACTTTGCATGCAGGAACACTGGGGAGCATATGACTAGCACCACTGAGACCTTTAGAGTAAGAAGACTTGTAGATTGTCTACATTAAGTACATTACCTTTAACAATTAGAGCGCTCTCACACCTAACCTGTTTGATTTGTTTCAGTCGAATTCAACTTAGTTTGCCCCCTAATTGCAGCTGCAGCTGGTTACAAATGAACTCTGGTGCTCTGAACCGACTGCAGTCACATGACACATTGTTTGGGTTAAACATGAGCATGTTACAGTCCTGGAGGATTATTAATGTGCGCCTCCTCCTGTACTGCCTTAATATGCACATTCAGCACATCCAATGCATCAAAACATTGTTTTCTAGTTGGAGCTGCGCCTCGTTTTCAAACTGTATGCTTTGACTCAAATGAACAATGACAGCAATATAGTCCACGATGAACAGCACTAAAATCAACCTGTGTAGTTGTCCCTCCATTGTGACATTAGAAAGTGTCACATTTATCTTGCAAGTGTACTCTTCTTCAAGGGTGCTTTCACATCTAACCTGTTTGGTTTGACTGAAACAAACTCAGGTTCATTTGTGTAATTAGTACGGTTCGATTGTGCTAGTGTGAAAGCTGTTAGTCGAACCCGGGTGCAGACCAAAAAACCAAACCAGACGGCTTGAAAAGGTGGATCTCTGTTCACTTCCAAACAGACGGGTGCGATTCATTTGTGGTGTGAAAGAAAATAATCAACCACAGGATTTTATGATAGCAGATATGTGATTTTAGCGTGCTTTCAACAGCTAAATCAAAAATAAATCCATCTGCTGATTGTATAATCTGTCAGTAATCTCATATCGATCCTGATAACACCTATATCCCATAACCTATTTATGCTTATGCATACATGTAACCATAGCGACACATATGCACATCAGTGAGGGTATTTTCCCTGATTAAAAAGCTGTTAAAACTGCCATCATTGTATTCGACTGTGTACTTTGTCTGTTCATTAAGTCCATTGAAAAGTGTGTGACAGTGATCCCACAATATTAAGCCCTGAATCATTACTGTATCAGACGCCTTCTTTTCATCCCGTCTCTGTGTTAGTCATAATCCATAACATGCCATTGATTTGCAGTGTAATAATAGAGTTCTTATGTTTATAGTTATTTCTCTCTGAGCTCATTATGAAACCAAAGAACATAAATACAAAACACTTGAGAGGCATTAAAGTGCTGCTGCATCCATTCATCCATTTTCAAACACCTGTTCAAAGCCTGGTCGCGGGGACAGCAAGTCAAGCAAAGCACCCCAGACGTCCCTCTCCCCAGCAACACTTTCCAGCTCCTCCTGGAGGACCCCAAGGCGTTCCCAAGCCAGATGAGATACGTAATCCCTCCAACGTGTTCTGGGTCTGCCCCGGAGCCTCCTACCAGTGGGACGTGCCTAGAACACCTCTATTGGGAGGTGCCCAGGAGGATCCTGATCAGATGCCCAAACCACCTCAACTGATCCCTTTCGACTCAAAGGAGCAGCGGCTCTACTCCGAGCTCTCTCCGGATGTCCAAGCTCCCTCCCCTATCTCTAAGGCTGAGCCCAGACACCCTACAGAGGAAATTCATTTCAGCTGCTTGTATCCCTGATCTCATTCTTTCGGTCACTACCCAGAGCTCATGACCATAGGTGAGGGTTGGGACACAGATGGAACAGTAAATCGAAAGCTTCACCTTCTGGCTCAGCTCCCACTTCATCGCGATGCTCTGGCACAGCGCCCACATCACAGCAGATGCTGTGCCAAATTATCCATCTCACTCTCCATTCTAGACCTCGAGATACTTGAACTCCCTTGCTTGGGGCAGTAACTCACTCCCAGCCTGGAGGGGGCAATCCACCGTTTACAAAGAGAACCATGGCCTCAGATTTGGAGGTGCTGACTGTCATCCCGACCGCTTCACACTCGGCTGCAAATCACCCCAGCGCATGCTGGAGGTCACAGTGTGATGAAGCCAACAGAACCACATCATCTGCAGAGAGCAGAGATGCACTTCTAAGGTCACCAGACTGGACCCTTTCCTTCCTCCGGCTGTGCCTTGAGAGCCTGTCCATTAATATCACAAACAGAATCAGAGACAAGGGAGGGCCAACACCCACACACAGCTCTCACTTTGGTTATACAAGGACCGGATGGCTCATAGCATCAACCCTGGTACCCCGTATTCCAACAGGAGGGTGAGGTCATGAGCCTTCTCCAAGTTCAAAAAGCACATGTAAACTGGATGGACAAACAAACTCCGACAACCCCTCCAGCATCCCTTACTTATAGTACCTACAATATTTGTTCTTATTTTACACCTGCTTTGACAATACAAACATAAATGTCCAATAAAAACCCCTTTGAACTGAATTGAATTTAACCCCGCTGTGTTAAAAGGCGGTGCAGCTGCATCACACAAAAGGGTGTTCAGCTTATCACCGTTTCTTTTTACATGAGTTATTTGTTACATTTTGTCGGGGCTGAACACAGCCCTGTTTGCGGCTTAGTTGGTGTGAAGAATCTTCTGCTGCACACAGGATTGTGGGTCAGAACATTTTGCATACAGCAAAATCCAATCAGATGCAATAGAAGATTCTGGTATCTTTGGTTTACTGCATTTGACATACTATGTTTTGGGACAGCATGCTTCTTTTTGGCAACCTCTTAGGATTTATCCCAGATGTTAACAACAAAAGTAGTGGCCAGGAGAATGATCAGTAGTCATTATGGACCAAAATATAAGAAAAACGTCCAATGACAGTTAATCAGAATTTCCCTTTAATAAAAAGAAAAGCAATATTTATAAACTCTAATCAGTGTCCATGTTTTAAATCCATGCTGTTTGATACATTTTTATGCATTGGATGTATCTTCTAGTCTGTTGAACAGTGTACTGAGAGTGTGGTGATAGTCCCTCTGTGTCTCTGCTCTCTGTTTTGTAGTCTTGGAGCTCTTGTGGGTCTCTCTGTAGCAGCTGTGGTTCTTCTCGCCTTCATCGTCACGCTCTGTGTCCTCTGCTATCTGTTCATCACCACCAAACCCAGAGGTCTGGACAATGGGCTGCCGCTCCGAGCACCAGGTACTGATTACATTCTCCTAACACGTCGATAAAACACACTGAATTATGTAGCAGCAGGCATCTTCCTGACATTTATTAATGGATGACCCACAGGTTTAGAAGAAAGAAACTACCAGACTCCAACAAGCTTGTTATTTCCCTAACTGACTGCTGAAACATTCAATGATCTTCAAGTGATTTATGATTCATCTTTTTTGTGCCTTGTTGTTTATTTTACAATAATAACAATGGGGCTGGCCAGTTCATCAATATTATATCAATACTATGAAAGCATCAATAGTCAACCCTATAATAAAGTTGCAATATCAATATCAAGATGTTTGGTTCAAAATATTGTGTTTAATTTTCTCAGTATCACCCAGCTCTACATGACAAAACTATAGATTGAGTACAAAACAACTTCAGACTGCAACAAGATTTTCACTCTTTAAGAGCATGGACACTCCTGATTGGACAGGTGACAGAGGGGTGTCTCGTCAGGATCTACTGTCCTTAACTTTTGCCCCAGCTGCTCAAACTCAATAAAAAATAGTCCATAGAGAGGCTTAGTCTTGCTTTCTTAATAGACAATATTAAAATTTGATTTTAAACATTCTTAAATTGGAGTGTAATTAGTAATTTTGCAGACATATTACTTTCTTTAATTAATATAGCGTCTCATCAAGATTCTAAAAGTTTGATACTGAAAGAAATGTGCTAAATAATTTTCTTGTCAAGAGTTAGATGAAATGATTGATTTCTCTCTCGTCTGTGTGTTAAGTATGAAGCCAGAGCTGAAATATGAAACGTGCTAATCAGCATTGCTGTAATGCTGTACGTTTATTCAAGAACTTGTCTTTAGTAAAAATTCAAAGCGTGTGCACTTTACTTGAGTATTTCCATTTTATTCGACTATATACTTCTGTCATAAATCAGTTCAGGAGGGTACCCAAATGCAGAGCAGTAGGCAGGTGGCTTTAGATCAGCTCCATCCCTAACACACTGACATGGAAGACGCCAACAGCGGAAACACCTGATCAGTTATGTGATGTCAGATTTTCCTCAGCAAAGTCGTTGCCATATTCCATTTATCACATCAACTCTTTTTCACACAAAGGCCAAAACCACCTAAAGTGAACGAAACAAAGTTTTCACACATTCAGGCAGTTTTATTGAATTCAAAATGTACTTAAAAATACATTTATGGAAACATAGACAGCATTGTTAAGCCAGGCAGGGGAAAGACAAATTCTCTCAAATTCTCAGAGAAGGAGCAATCATCAAGATTTTGGTCTGAACCACTCTATTTCATCATAAACAACCAGAATGGGGCTCAAAGTGCAAAATACTGGACTTCTCCTTTAACTTTTAAAAGCTCTGCTCACCCCTTGTCCACCCATGGATGTAATGTCACTCAAGCTTTCAAATTAAATGTCTCCTCAGGACTGTTTAAACATTTAAAGCTTGAATGACATCTCTCTCAGTCCCCAGTGTTAGCTGTTGAGGCTGGACAACTTAAATCTTTTTCAGTGTTATTGGTCTGTTAAGTTGAGGTGATGTAACATAACTAATCGAACCGAATGCCTTGAGTTATAAAAATAAAACAAGTGTTACTAAGTGATTTTTGTGTCTTCCAGGCTCTACATCGAGTCCACAGGGAGCAGGACCGAGTCACAGCAGCGCCCCCGCTGGTCCTCAAGGCCTCAGGAAACACTTTGTGAGGGGCAAGCTGGACTGCGACAACCAGCCCCCAGATCCTGACCGCCTTTTCCAGCGTTGTTTCATGGCTACTGTGACATCTATCAACGTAGAGGGTCCTTCATAGACTGGTGGAACATTCGACTCTTTGATTGTGTATGAACACACAAATATTTTTATGGTGATAAATCAGACTAAGACTGTCCTTACAGAAGGATGTTTGCTGACTATTTGCAAACAGATCGTTTCATGGTTTTAATTGGCTCTGGCTGCATGAGACCTGACCTGAGTTATAATGCATTTATTAGAGCTAATTTCCCTCGAAATGTCTCTGAAGTCCAGAGGTTGTTAGGACTTGTTGGTCATGCATTTTATGTGTCTGAAGAACTGAAAACAACATGCAGAATCAATCACTTGGTTTTTAAATTAGATCCTTCGAGAAATGACCTCAAAACGCTTTCTGAATGATGATCAACTGTTTGACACTATGGACTCAGACATGTTTCTGTTAAACCTGAGACAACAACAATTTCGTGGACGGTCTGTGCCTAAACTGTGCTGTGTTCTGCATTTGTGCCTGTTCTGGTTTCTTCTTGTTTAATGTGCTGGCTCCAAACTTTTACTGTGTGAAATAGAAGTCAATAAAGAGAGCTGAGTGACACTCTGTCTCCTTCAAAGAGGTCAGTATGCAGCAGCTATTGTAGGCTTCTTGCTGGTTTTCAGAGACGACACCAGATCACCTCAGTCCTGGCATCTCTCCATTGGCTCCCTTTGACATCTCCATTGATCACTTTGAGAGCTCGTCTGGGTCCGGCTCCAATTGTTAACCCCATATGAGCCAGTTTGAAGCCTTCAGTCCTCAGATGGAGCCTTTTTCTCTGTTCCAAAGTTGAGACTTGATGGTGACCTACTTTCTTTTCCTTTATTTTTTTTGTCATAAATATAATGTACGTCTGTGCAGAGTTTGCATGTTCTCCCTGTGTCAGCGTGAGTTTTCTCCAGGTACTCCGGTTTCCTCCCACAGTCCAAAGACATGCAGGTTAATTGGTGACTCTAAACAGGCCATAGGTGTGAATGTGAGTGTGAATGGTTGTCTGTCTCTATGTGTCAGCCCTGTGATAGTCTGGTGACCTGTCTAGGGTGTACCCTGCCTCTGGCTCAATATCTGGGATAGGCTCCAACCCCCCCACGACCCCAACATGATAAGCAGTTAAAGAAACCACGTGGATAAATGTTGGAAACAAGCGTATTCAGAGCAGTTTGAATCCTGAGGTTGTTGCACACAGGGTTTTTTTTACATATTGTTTTGAAACTTTGGCCACGTTTAGTATGAACATCTGACACTGTAACATTATCCTTCATTTTCCGTATTTCATCTGTTCCAGGCACACTACTGCAAGTGTTTACAGTACATACACTGCTACATGTAGCTACATGCTAACGTCAGGGATTCGTTATCTTGGTTGCCGATGTTGTTAATTTCTCTTTATTTCAGATCATATTGCTGCTGGAACATGTCCACTTGTGTTTGGAAGTTTTCATTCGTGATTTTTCACAGTGTAAAGTGACACTATTCTCCATTACAGTCATTCCCTGACTGTAGTGACAGTGCAGAGACATAGAGATGCAGACGGCGCAGAAACGCTGACCAATCAGAGCAGACTGAGCTTTTTATGAGGGGGACTCAAACAAACAGGCGCTAAAACGGGGCGTTTCAGACAGAGGGTGAACGCAGGTGTTCCAGCAGTATGGGGAATAAAATGTTTTTTGACCATTTAAGCATGTAAACATTTATTTTGGGTTTCTACTAGAATAACTGTGAACCTGAGATGAGCATAGTACGTCCCCTTCAGATCTAAAGGTCATCAACAAAACACAACACAAACAACCTACTCGACATGAGGCTTGACTTCTATGAAATCACTTCTTAAAACCCATTTTTATTTTTGGTCCATTTTTATGTGATGTCATCTGTTTATTGTGATGTTTTATTGCTTTTATTTATATGCCTGTGCACCTGCTGTAGCTGTGGAGTTGTCTGGCAATCTGTACAGTACGTACATCCCATTGTTGTGAACAAGATATCTCAAGAACACCACGAGGGAATTTCTTCAACTTTGGCACAAATGTTCACTTGGACTCAAGAATGAGCTCATTACATTTTGGTGGTCATATGTTAAAGGTCAAGGTCACTGCGATCTCGTCTGGCTCATTCTTGTGAGCACAATATCTCAATATCTTGAGGTATTTTTTCAAATTTGGCACAAAGGTTTACTTAAACTCATTGATGAACTGATTAGATTTTGGGGTCAAGGGTCAAGGTCACTGTGACCTCTCTCACTCTCGTGAACGGGTTATCTCAAGTTAAGCACAAACGTCTAGACTCAAGAATAAACTGATTAGAAGTGGTCAAAGGTCACAGTGACTTCATAAAACATGTTTTTGGCCATAACTCGAGAACTCATATTCTAATTATGATAAAGTTTTAAACAAATTTTACACTTCATTGTATCTCTGATCAGACACAATGAAGAAGTGATGACCCTTTACATCTAAAAGTTCAAAGGTCAGCTTCACTGTGACATCATAATTTCTGCAAAAACTCTTTTCCATCAATCAACATCATATCTCAGGAACAGAAGGGGAGACATTTGGTCAGATACTGAATTGGTGACTAATGTTGAAACTGTGCAAACTGTATAAATCCCCTGTGCTGCTGCAGGGACAATGTGTGTGCAGCATCCATGTTTTCACAGAGATAGATGTAAACTGTAACTGCAATTGGACTGGTTCACAGAGGCATGCGAAGCAGTAATTCAAATGATTTGTATTTATTTATGATTCATTTTGTCTTGCTTTTGTTTGGCTCTATTGTTTGGCTTTCTGTTGTTACATTGTCTTCCGAGTATTCTGCTTTTGGTTTGTTTGCAGCTCAGTCGCCAGAGGAAAATGGCATTGGCATTGTACGTCTCTGCAAACCACTGATATGTTAGATTTGTGTGTTTCATACATATCAACTTTTCTAAAGTGACGTAGCATATGAGCTGACTTTTCATTGGGAGGTAAAGGGGAGGTGGACGGTGTTGCACCTTTGTGAGACGGCCACCAACAAACAACAAAACTGGTTGTTTTTTTGCGAGTCATTGCTGTTTCCACCAGTTTTTTAGACACCAAACGTGGGTGCTCTTTAGCAACGAGTGGCTCTTTTTCCAGCGGCTTTTAAGCCCTTAAAGGTGGGTGGTTTTTAGTAATATGTTGCTGTTTTTCCTGCAGCTTTTTAGGCACCACACTTTAGTGTATTTTTACTGAACCATCGCTGTTTTTTCACTAGGGATAGTGTTTTTTACCAACACATCGAAATCGAGATTGTGCTCCCAAAACTGGGCAAAAACATGATCTTTTTCACACCATAACAAACTGGTTTTTGTGCCTAAACCTGACCACTCCTGAACCACAGTGTTGTTGAAGCAAAGTTTCAACATATCTGCTACATATTAACTTGCAAATGCAACATATCTGTGGTTTAAAGACATGAACAATGTCAACACTTACTCTGGCAATTGGGTTGTTTTCTTTTAAAGCACGCTGTAAACTCTTTTCTTAAGGGTGCTGTATTAAAAAGTTATTATTATTATTATTATCATTATTATTATTATTATTATTGATGTTTTGTGATTAAAAAAAATGTTTTATGAGGTTTTAATTGAGAAACAAAAACTGTTATGAGAGATGAACTTTCCCCACATTGCAAATATCCCTCTGACAGAGCCACTGATTTTAGACACAGAGGACAGTGTCCTCATCATGACTCTGACATCACCTCGTGGTCACCTCCTGATACAGTTTGTGTTTTGCTTTGATGGTGCTGAAGAAGAAACCAGAGCTTTATGTTGTAGCTTCAAACTCACATGTTGTACAATGACTGCTCAGTTCATCTTAAGAACATAGACATAATGTCAATCAGACTCCATTAGCACAGCTTGTTATGGTCACTGTCATAGCACTGTTTATAGCAAGATATGTGGCAACTCAAGTGCCTCTTATGGATAATTGTGTATTTTCCAGAGTTATAATTAAAGGCTATGAACTACACATTCCTGTGTGCTGCCTCTTGCTTTGATGCTTCACTTTGATCTCACTGCACCTTCAGCACCGTCTGTAAAATACATTTTCCTCTGACTTTATGTGATGCATTTTTCATGAGTCCAAGCACCAAAGTCAGATTATTTATTCTCTCTTGTGTGAAATGTTTAGACCATCATATACGTAAAAATCCAACAACTTAAGTTCACAATTTACTTTAGTTTCAAAACGAATGAACACTTTTTAAGTTGATAATGTGAGCATAAATTTAAATGTGATACCCAGTGATTCTTATTTCTTTATTTTTTTTGTTTTAAGAAGTGCACAGTCGCTCAGGCTGATGTGCTTTGATCTTTAGGCTGTCAGACTATTAACTGTAATGAAGGTTCGACACTGTCAAAAGTGGGTAATGTATCTTCATTACTGAAATAAAAAAATGTGATTCTGGTGTATGTGGCAGGCAGTGGAGCACAAGAACAACATAAAGTTATTTCTGTTTAGAGCATTGTCATTGGAAAATATTAATATAGAATAATTTTTAAGCTACTAAACCACTTGTAGAAGTATTTTGATCCTCTACTTATTGTACATTGTGAAACTAGGAAGCTACAAGTAAAAATTCCACATGAAAAATCTGTTTGTTTTGTTTGGTTTTTTTTTTTTACTATTTGGGGGCAACAGAAACAATTGTGGACAATATCGACTTATCGCAGCCCAGTCTCTAGAGGAAAATGTTGCCATTGTGCATTTCTGCACACCATGGATGCTCTACATTTGTATGTTTCATATGCATCCTATCAGCGTTTCTAAAGTGACGTGGTATATGAGCTGACTTTGTCACTGGGAGGTGTATGCAAGACCTTATAATGGACGTAGCTACTGTGATGTCACCCACTGGTTTAAGGAGTGCTATTTTCAAGCCTAGATTTCGGCATTTTGGTCGTCACCATCTTGGTTTTGAAACCAGAGGTAACCGTATTTGTGATTCCTTGTCCTGCCCTAATGTGTCTCACCTGTGTCTCACTGTCTCTCTTGTCTTAGTTTATTTAAGTCCCTGTCTTCCCCTCGTTTGTTGCCAGATCTTCTTTACCCTTGAGTAAGAGCTCTAGCATTTCCCCAGTGTTCCTTCTGTCTGTGTTTTTGACTGTTTTTGCTTGTGAACCCCCTTTTTGCCTGTCATTTTTGGATACTTTTGCCTGTCTGACTGATTACCTGTATACCGACCTTTGCCTGAATAAAAACCCAGAACGTTTATCTGAGTCTATGGGTCTGCTTAGTGAGTCCATCTCTAGTTTGTGCTTGATAGGGGGTCTATGGGGATTAACTCTGTTTTGGAGCCACTCTCAAGCGGTCAGTTTTTGATACTTCTGCACTGGCCTTATTTTTCAGCTTGGAAGGTGAACAGAACTGAACAGAAAGTAATACTGATCTATGCTCTTTATTGATCAGTGTTCTCCTCAGAGCCAGGCTCTATTGACAAAAGCAGTGATTTTACCTCACTTGACATGACCCTTGAATTACAACTTCCATAAAACAATGCAAAAACCACAGTAACACAATGCAGTGAGCAAGATTATTACAAAGTAATTGTGGGAGGGGTACTAATTACTGAGTTGACAAGTTGACAAGACTGTGAAGTCATGGCAACTCTGATAATACTGAGAAAATATCTTCACATAACTGCTCTCACTTTTACTGCTTTTATTTATCCAAGAGGTCTTTGGTAGGGTTGGACAAATGTAATTAGTCTCTTTTTACTCTCTGCTTTTCTGCAAACAAATGTTCCTGCATTTGGAAACATTAGCTATGAAAGGTACAAAGAGGTGAGCGTATAATTGGTGCGGCTCCGAAGGTAACTAAAAATGTACAAGCAGGGAAAGGATGATGCATTAGCCAATCAAAAATGTGACCTCACAGACACATATAAAGTAAGGTACCATTCAGACAGGATTTAAGGTGTATAAACACTTATAGCACCTTCTCTGTTCTCACAAGGCAGGCAAAACAAAACAAAAAAACATTTGGCCTGAGTTGGCCGCATACACTGAAAGTAAACCCCAAAGCTTGAAAGCTTTTTCTGGCTTTTGTGCCAGGTAAACAACTCCATTACAATAAATTGGCGCCACCTCAGGATCCGGTATATAGGTATGTAATTTGCAGCAGCTAGAACACCCCAAGGTTGCTGAAACCCAAACTGACCCCAAAAATAGTGAGGGAGTGACGCGAGTGTCCTCGCTGGTAACATAATGTAATTTAGGGAGATTCTGTTTGTCAGTGTAGAGACAACAGTCCGATACAAGGACAGGCGGTGATGGTGCATGGCTGATAATGTCGACAAGTTCCATGTGAAGGCAAAAGAAGGGACAAGAACAACATATACTGAATTATGTAGGTACAATGCTGAGGACAGGGAGATGTAAACATGTTGAGGGGACTGTCTGATGATTCAAGTTCTGTGAGAGAACTGCAAACAGCAGAGACGGTCTCCTTTTGCTTGTTGATGGCAGAGTACAGCTAAAACAAGGTCATTTATAAAACATCTTTGTGCAGACACAGAGCACTCAGACACTCACTTTGCGAAAGACCTGGCTGGCTCTGCAGGATACAGACAGCACTAGATGGTCTCCTGTCGGGGGTATGTCTGGTTTTAATGCTAAGGCACAGTCAGAGATGATGGGAGGATTGAAAACAGAAAGAAACTTGTGACCTGGGGAGAAAGATGAGCACATGAAAATGACAAAGTTGGGTGTTCTTATAATCAGGTTTCCTGAACTTGGTCATGCTTCTGTAGCTGGCAGCAGGTAGTTGGTTTGAACCACTTTTTGTTCACGTGTCACTTGACTTGAGCCTTTTGACTTGAAAATACTTGATATCTCTCCACAAACTCAAATAAAAGTGTTATTTAAAAAGTGTGCCGCAAACCAATTCATTTCCTGAAATCAGCTAATGTTAACATCTAGTCAGGTTGCAAGAAAGAACAATGAAGAACCAATGTAGCGTTACTGAGCCCCAGTTATGCCAATTACAGTCTTGTTTGCATACAAATTATAAGTGGTGGTCACTAAAAACAAGAAATTCCAGTGTGCAAATCGGGTGGGTCCAAAATTACAGACAAAAACAGATCAACTTACAGCTTCGATTGACATCTGAAGTTGCACAAAGAATGAGGGAAAAGTCAACGTTAATATTAACAAAGTTAGAGCCTAATCTTAGTTTATCAGAGGGAGGGATGGCTGGGATTTGATTTTGATTTTTTTGTTTTGTTTTGTTTTGTTTTTTAACCCTCCTCTACTGGACATCCCCTTTTTTGCAGCACCTACCAAGCTGAGGACTTGAGACTTGACTTATGACTTGTCAGTCTTGGCTTGGGACTTGAGTGCAAACACTTGAGACTTACTTGTGACAAAACCACAACTTAGTCCCACCTCTGCTTTTAGGCACATGGTAAAATGGAGCACATGTTCTAAAAAAAAAAAGGTCCATAAAATAAAAATACATACAGGCATATATCTTTTATTGTGCGTTACTTTGTGTTTATGTGTTAAGGAAGACCTTAATCTACAGTTTGAGCCATTGGTTATAAATAATTGACCAATTCTAAACGATATACTCGGACGTTTTAATGGGGAGAGAAATAATGTTGCATAACAGGAAAGACCTACATGATTGTTTTTTATACCTCTGAAATTATAATCCACTAATTCCAATAGCTCCTCGTAAGAACCAGTTCACGGGATGAACAGTTGGTGGCGCTGATACCCGGATGAACAACTGATGTGCCATTTAAGACAAAGGAAGAAGAAGCAACAGTTGGTCCATGGAAACAAGGGACGCTCGGATGGTTACTATGCCGAAAGAAATCATTAAAGAGGGGGAAGTTGGCAACACTGTGGCCGTTTTATGTCGCTTAATTGATGAGAAATTATAATAAGCTATGAAGAGTGTCGACATTTATCTACCAAGCTTTCTTTTCAAAGAGCATCGGTTGTAGTTAGCTAGCAAACACGGTTTTAGCCTACATAGCTAGCTAACGCTACTGTCTCTAACACAGGATGAAACAGCTCCAAACTGTGTTAGCTGCAGTCAGAGTGACTTGTAAATATGTATTATTATGTAAATGAAAGTGTATTAGGTAATAGTTAACCAGGTAACATCAGGAAGAGCGTCAGTTTAAAGATGTGGAAACGAGGCGGCGGTCGGAGCTCCGCTCTGGACCGAGCTCAGGCGCTGCTGTCCGCCAAGAGGAGCAGCAGAGGAGACGCTGGGTCTGAGCAGGAGTCCACAGCCAAAACACGAGGACATACAGTGAGTTTAATACCTCAACAATGTCTCAGTGAACTGTGGTGTTACTTTCTGAAACTTGTCTTTCCTCTCTGTCGCCTCAGGGTGCCGTTAGTGGGTCTGTGACAACCAGACCTGCTTCTCCAAATGCTCACCTCTTATTGTCAGATCTGAGTGACCTGTCTTCGGTCAGCTCAGCTCCTGGACATGGAGCTGCTGACACCCTGGGCTCCACAGCTGCTGCTGGAAAGACTCAGGGGAGAGAGGGAGATTCTACCGAGGTAAACAGTTTAGGAGATACTGCTGAGTGATGCTGTATACTGTCCTGAGACCCAAAAATTCATATTTGTCCTCTGTGGGGGATATGACACTTACGCCTTTATTTTACACACTACTCATGCAGTTTATTTGAGTCCTACTGTGCATTCCAGTACCCAAACTATCATACATATTTAGTATGTCAGAAAAATAGTATGTCCCAATACAGAGTATGTCAAATGCAATATGCCAAAAACACCAGGATGTTCCACTTCTTCCAGTCTGATTTTACAGTATCCAAGTGGACATGTTTTTTCTGGCTGTTCTGACCAACAATCCTCTCTGTAGTGGAAGGTGCCTCACATCGACTGGGCTTCAAACAGATGACAGCTTGACAGCTCACTGACAGTTTGACAGAAGCTGTATGTATGATGGATGACAGCACATTAAAGTGACCAGTGACCTGTCGAATAGGAATAACAGGAATATTAATTGTTTAAGTGAATAGAATAAACATAAAGATTACCGACAACAAAAGATTACACAACTGTAACAATGACAGAAATATGTAGCCTGTGTAATTTTAGTGCTGTGAATATAATGTGTTAGAATCGACAATGTATGCAGTTATACCTTAAAAGTTTAAATTACACGTGTTGCAATGTAACAACAGCAGAGCTCTCCAGGTTGATCTCAGTCTCTGGCAAACTCAGCAAATGACGTTTTGTTTTATCTCCAGGGTAACAGGTACATGAACAAGAGGGTCAAAGTTTAGGACGTAATGTTATGAAGTAGTATGTCCTGATTTTGTGCGCACTCCATGCAACACTACATACTTTGTACATGCAGCTTCAGTACCCCCTAAAATTAAAAAGGAAAACTATGTGATTCCGAACACAGCTCTAATGTACTGTGAAAAGCACATCCTGGGCTTTCTGGTGATGTAACACACATGGGGGTGCAACTAGCAGAGCTCATCTTTTGTCTCTCCAAAATGGGGGAATTGCAGCATGGGTTTTCTGGCAGTAAAAGAGATAAGTGATCAAGTTTATAATTTCTAGTCTTCTTAAGGATGTTGTTTTTTTATTTATGAGAGTCTTAACTGTATAATGTAAGATGTTACAGGTGTATGGTAATTTTAAGGCTTTTAAAATACACAGTTTAACCCATGTCCTCTGAAGGGGACCGTGGGACCTGCTTCCTCTAATCTTTAACCACTTTCCACACCTCAGGAAACAGAGCACTGAGAAAGGCAGAAAAGATTTTGTTGAAAATTATCAAGGAAGAGTCAGACATGGATATCGTTTGTCTTGTGCGCACACAGGAATGCACACATAGCATATATAACCAGTTGAAAGCATGCACAGTACAAAATAATAATATATTTCTTGAACATAAATTTAATCATATAATGTGAGTGTAGTGTGCTGTACTTTTGGTGGAAGAGATTGACCCAATGTCCTCTACAAGGGACAAAATAAAAAGATAAATATATATTTTTTTAAGAAAAACATTCTTGAGGTATGTGTCTTACATCCCAGTTTCTTAAATTATGGAAAAAAATTAAAACCTTTTTTCTCCCAGGGTTCAGGAGGGTATTGCTTAAGACATAAATGCAATGAGTTTTTAGAAACTCCCACAGATGGAGCCCAGTTTGACACCAAGTCTCCACTTTCTGTTTCCTCTTCCAGGACCTCAGACCTCAGAGTTCTCTGGGTGGAGGAGGGAGCAGATTCTTAAAGAAGGCTCCACCACCTGCAACCAACAGCAGCCAGTCACCTGTCAGGAGAGGCCAAATGCAGCAGGTCCCTGAACCCAGGTACAGCTCTGTGTATGTTAGATAATAAATGCCATATTGTTATTTAGGGAGATTATGTTTGTCTGTTCAGAGGCAACATTCTGAAACAAGGACAGATGGTGATAGTGCATTCAGGCTGATACTGTGTCATCTGGACGGTGTCATCCTTGTGTCCCCCAGCTCTTTATTGTCTGAATATAACAAATTTGACACAGTTTTTTGTCCCCTTGAAGTTTTCTGTTGCCCTTCTTCTGATTTGAGTTGGTCTTGTCCAGATTAAAAAATAAAGACAGTTTAGATGGTAAAAAAATGTGAATGTCTACAGTCAAGAAAACTGTCCTGCCCATTTTTCAGAGGGTAGGATTCAAGGATTATAATCAATAAGCACGCCGGAAGCTGTAGGTGGATGATTTCAACATGTTGACCCAAGAAAACATACATTGAACAGGGAAAAAAAGATATTGCTGAGAACATAAACAAAACGTTTAAAGGTCCTCTTAATGCGTCATAATAAGAGAATATTGAGCTTGGTAAAATAAATCCGCTTCCATGTGGATAATGTACATGCAGGGGTGTTTAGACACAAGAACAGGAAAAAAAACAACATATATTGAATAATATAGGAACAATGCCAAGGCCAGGGTCATGAAAACATGTTGAGGGAATTGCTTGATGATTCAAGCTCTTGGAGGGAACAGCAAACAACACAGATGTTCCCCTTAAGCTTGTCATGGCAGGTACCTGAACCCAGATACAGTTCTCTTTATGTAAGATACATAAATGTTATTTTGAGCACTAGATTGGGGGAAAATGAATCCTTTTCTACCTCTGATCCCACTAATTCTACTCAAAATATGTCCAAACATATGTCCACCTCTGCTGCTGAAACTCAGTTCTTGTGTTATTCTCTTCATTTGTCCCTCTCGCCCCCTCTGTTTAGATATGTGTCATCTTCCCAGCGAGGCTCCCAGACTGCTGCTCTGAGTAGACTGGCTCAAATTGAGAGCCGCATCCGCAGCCGCAAGCAGGCTCAGGAGCAGGCCAGACAGGAGCCAAAACCTGCTGAGAGTCTAACCTCTGACTTGGGAATCTCACCACCACCACCACCAGTCGCCCAGTCCCCGGAGGCCCCTGTGCAGCTCTCAGCACAATCCAGCAGTGACCAGAGCCTGAGGGGAAAACGTTTCCTCAAGAACAAGAGTAACACTGCTGCTGCTGCTGCTGCTGCCATGTCTCCAGAATACAGAGATCTTGGTTTCAGGTCCAGGTCCAGAGCTGCTCATGTCATAGGTCCTTCAGCTGGTTTGGAGAAGAAGTCAGTGAGAGTAGTGCGAGGAGTGAGTCTGGAAAGTGATGAAGAAGACATGAGGAAACTGCTTAGAGACTCAATGGATTCATCAGACAACAGCTTCATCATACCAGAGAGACCTTCCTCCACCAGAACAGCAGACAAGGTACAGTTTGACCTTGAAAACGAGCTGTTTTGTTATTTCACTTCACAAAGCTGTGGTGGGTCTGTACATGTTCTGGGACAGTTTTTCTAAGAAAAATGTTTCACGTATTTTCAAATGATTTCTGATTTTGAAAAAAGCAGCAAGCAGTACACACAAATGCACAGAAACAGAAGTAGGTGGACAGACTACTGTGCTCTCCTTTCTTACAGATGTTTAACAGAAGCAGTCAGAGGGTCCACTCCTCACCTCCGCCCACTGCTGTCCGTCCCTCATCGTCCTTCAACACAGCACCTCCTCGCTCCCCTGTCTCTCCTTCTCTCCGCAGTTCTCCTTTTCGATATGCCGGTCAGGCTCAGGCTCACTTCAGCCCCTCTGTGCTCTCTCCAGCCTCCTCTCCTCCCCATGTCTCCCCATCTCCTCCAGGGAGACTGAACTCCCCTTATCACAGGGTGGGGAGTCCACAGCGTTCCCTTTCCTCCATGTCAGGCCGCGGTGAGGTGCTTTCTCTGGAGGAGCTCTTCTCAGTTGGGCCTGGCTCTGAAGATCCCCACAGTGAGATGAGTTCAGTGACCTCTGAAGGTGAGAGAAGTTTGTCTAAATACATCAGGAGAGATGTGTTTACCATTTATACTGTACTAATGTTTCAAAAGTATTGCTTTAATGATTCATTAGGGTCAAAATGCCCAGCCTGTCATTTTGTAAGACAGGAGCAAAATTATGGTGTTTTTGTTCATTAATATTGTTCTATTCTTCACCTCTTATCTCACGCGTCCTAGATGGACAACAAGGTACATAAATCATCCCTCAGTAGAGTCAGAATTAATACAGAATGGGACAAATATGAGTTGCTGTGGAGGTTCTGTCAAACCTATAGGATCCATTATTATGTTTTCATATAACTTTGTCATAAGATTTTAACACAGCAGCCTAGAATAACATTGATTACCTAGTGTTTGCTCACCAGGTGCTTTTAATGTATATTTGATATGCATGAATAATAGTGCTGCACTAAATAATGTGCTGATGACAGTTCTGTGGATATACACTATCATTTATAAAACTGTGATATGATCTTGTGCTGTTGCAGACTTCAAGATAAATGTGATGACATTAGACGACCTTGTCCCTGCTACTCTTGAATTTACTGAGGAAACTCCAGGAGAGGAGGTGAGTGATGACGGAATTTAATTCAGTAAAGTTATTAATAAAACGTATGTAATATGTAATGCTATCTGTCCTATATTGCAATTCTGAATTATATTTAAGCTAATAAAGCTCAAAGGTCTAGTGTGTAGGATTTAAGAGAGATATTGGTAGAAATGTAATGTAAGATAATAGTTTGAATTATATAGTTGTATTAGTTTAAGTTCACCTTAAAATAAGAATCGTTGTGTTTTTGTTACCTTAAAATGAACACTGATATCCACTTTTTGCCCACCTAATTTTAGTGATCATCAAGTCTCTTCTGTAGTGGAATGAGCATCATATTATGTATGCATGGTCTTATCGTGACGGCCCACCAGCAGATGGAGAAAGTGTGCAAAATAAGAAACAGCATGTTGGCCGCTTCTGATAGTTCACTGTAAAGCCGATATCAGCCAATACCCATGACGTGCTGATATTATCGTGCATCCCTAGTATCTAGAGTAGCCCAAAATGGACAAACATTTGTGTTTTTGCATCAGTCATTGCAGTTAGCGGCCCCTACACGATGGGCAGTGTCGTAAAAATACTGATTTTTTAAATATGGATCTGCTTTAAAGAGACCTCTGGAGATAATTTGGCTCACAGTAAAAGCCTCCTGAACATGTAAATCTTAAGTTATCAGAGAAAAGCGAACAAACATCAGCAGGTGCTGGGCCAGCATGCCTGCGACAAGCCAAATAGTGTCAGAAATACACAGATTTTTATATGTGAAACTGCTTTATTCAGTGTTTTTACCATTTAAAATACTGAGTCCTTGTTTTTTGAGGAAGAAACATCAGTGGATAATTTAGTTCCTGGTAAAAAAGTTCCTGAACATTGAAGGCATTCTACCCGAGAGAAGTTTCAGCTGGTTACAATCTGCAAATCTTGCTGTTTAATTCTACTAAATCCTACACACTGCTCCTTTCTGTAAAGGAAAATGTCGTGCAACTCAAACAGTCAGAACTAGATTAATTTAAAATCTGCATTGCCTGTTTTTGGCCAATTGAAGGCAGTAAAAACAACATTTAAATATGATTACCCTGTAAGTTTACATAGAAAATCTGATAACACACAGTTTCTTAATTACACACCCAACAGACACGGAGCAAAGTTAGCATTCAGTTGGAGACATGTTTGTGTCAGCCTGACAAATTTACATCCAATATTCACTCAAAGGCTTAAAAAAAGGAACATTTCTGTGCCTGAAATGGGGTTCGGAGAAAGAATAAAGGGATTGCAGTAGTTCCTTTTGACCTACTGGTTGGGAAAAAATGTCTGAAAAATAGTATTAAAATTGAGCTCTTTTCTCTTTACTGGGGATCTCTTGAATCCTTTGAAGGTCTCCTCACGCTGGTGTGTTTGCTTTCTTCTAGCTGCCTAAACAGAGAGAAGCAAAACCCAGCGCCCCTCTTCCTAGGTCTCCTAACAGACATCACCGGGGGCCAGGATTAAAGGAGATAAAGCAGAAAGATGAGCCGCAGCAGCAGGAGGAGGACGACTCATTGGACTACCAAAGTGACTTTGAGAGTGAGAGCAGGACAGAGCCAGATTACAGTGCCAGCCAGGTTTCGGAGCACTTGCCAGGAGACGAAGATAAAGAGGAGGTGGTGTCAGAGGTCAGAGAGGAGGCTTCAGATTCAGATGTGTCCCGCAGTCAGAGGACAGAAGACGATTACTCGAGCACTTTCTCAGACACAAGTCACTCCTGCACCTCACGGACCTCAGATCACAGTCAAACAACCAGCAGAAGCAGGGACTCCAGATCATACGTATCACGTGACAGCAGGACCTCTCGACAGTCGAGGAGGCGCGCTTCAACTAGAAAGGTTTTAAAAGAGGCAGCGGTACAGACGCAGCCTGATCCACTGGCTTACACATGGCCCGCAGGTTAGTCCAACATACATGGCATTTGTACGTTTATTTAAAGGGATGGTTCAGATTTTTTAATGTGGGGTTGTATGAGGTACCTATCCAGATTCTACACCTTTCTCTAGCTCTGACACAGCGCTGTGGAGATAAGTTGGCAACACAAGACTAGTAATGCACAGACTGTAGATCAGTACCTCATACAACCCCACCTCAGATGTTGTAGGGCCACTAATCACATGGACAGTAGAGGTGTTGCATACTGAGCTGCAGTATGTCTCTTTGTCCTCTGTAGGTATGGCTACTTTGGGTCCTGCAGTGGGCATGACTTACATGGATCCCACCCCGATGGTCGCCCACACTCTCAGTGCAGAAAAGGTGGAAGGTAATTAAACAGAGCAAAATACAACATCAGTACACCTGCACCCTGAAGCCAGATGGTAACTTTAATTGAGAGTTTGTACAAGTATGATGCGAAACTTCAAGTGAGTCACACTCAGGCTGCTGTGGGAGGGTCTTTTAAATTTGGTGCTGTTGCACCATCTACAGGTAAAATGCTGGTGAAGTTTGCAGGATTAATTTGAGTTGATTCAGAGTATGCCTTCAAAAACTTTATAAACAAAGTTTAAAAAACAAGGAATAAGAAATATATTTATAATATAAACTACTTGTAAATGGAAGGGAATAACAGATAGTATGGAACAGCACTTGAATTAAAAAGAGAGACATTAAAATGGCTTTGCTAATTAGACGTAAACAACACCAGTGAGTGAATGCCTGAGGGCACACTGAGGCTTACAACATTTAAAGGTCCAATATGTAATAACAATCATAATAATAACTTAATTTGTAGAGCTCTTTCGAGCTGAAAGCACAGCACAAGGGAAGGAAAATACAAAACAAGAACAATATCAATAAAACATAAGCATATACAGACACCTACATATACAAGTTAACACATGTATACCTGTAGGCATGCATACATATACACATGGCTGCAAATACATTTACACCCACATACACAATAAGTCCATCAACGGTCAGGAAAGGTTAATCTTAAAAAGTAAGTTTTGAGAAGAGATTTAAAGCTGATGTTCCTAAGCCGAGTAGCCAGAACTGAAAAGGCTCGATCACTCTTTGTTTTTAACCTGGACTCTGGAGCAGTTAGAAGACCCAGAGTAGCAGACCTGAGGGGACGGTATGGACGGTACTACGTGAGAAGCTCAGTTATGCCAGCGTTTATGATTTTTTTTTTCAATTACTGAAGGACAGAAGTGACCTACATTTAGCGATATTCCTTAGCTGGTAAAAACAGGACTAGACTCGATCTTTACATGTTGCTCCAGGATCAAATTAATGTCCAGAATAACACACAGATTTTTTACACCTGATATTATGTTGGGAATGATGGGGCTTAGAAGTGGCTGAATTTGGTTTGAGATTTGTAGGATTTAGGGGCATGGTATGTAATATTCATAACTATGTTTTCATTAGGTTATAATCACCTGAAAATAAGAATCGTGTTTCCGTTACTTTAGAATGAGCCGTTTATATCTAATACAGAGCAGGCCCTCACATGGAGCCTGCCACGTTGTTTCTACAGTGGCCCAGAATGGACAAATCAAACTATGGCTCTAGGCCACTTACATTTTTACAACAGTTAACACCAAAAGGAATTAGAAGGTCGATATTTTGCTATTGTGTGCAAATATCTGTCTAGTTGTAAAAGCTGGTGTGGGCTATTACTTCTTTCCATCTCACACTAGTGGTACTAAGAGTGGGTCCTTAACAAGTTTGACCAAATTTACATCAAACCCAGTGAATGTGTTCTGTGTTTGGGAGTGCTGAAGCCATGCTACTGATAATGTAGTTTTTATGTTTGTCCGTGTCTCATGTCCCCCCTCAGCTCTCAGCACCTTCAACCCAGCTGCATTTGCCCTCAATGAGATGTTCAAACAGCAGCTCGCCATGATAAGGCAGTTCATCGACAGCAACAGACACCTTCACACCAGCCTGGTGCAGAGTCAGGGACCACCAAACTACAGATACACCACACTGGAGGACACCAAGGAGGTGAAGCATACTTACACATACAGTTATGTACGGGTGCAAAGTTGTGAATGATCCTGATTGGTAGCTTGTTCTGCAGAGTTTGCCTCAACAAAAGAAATAATTTAAATCGCTGTTCCAAACTGGTTGAATACTTGTGAAAGAACTAACATTTTCTCAACATATTTATCTTTCAGCATAATGAGACATTCACTGCCCACAGCTTTCCCGCATTCACTGATATTACTTCATTCTTACCACAGTATATTCACAAGCACAGACGTCCCAAACTGACAATGGAGGAGGCCTTAGAAGAAGTGCTGCAGGAGATGAGAGACAACCATCATATCTGACAGCTGGTACTGAATGTCCTGGATTACTGAACCTCCATGTATGGAACCAGGGATGTGCCATAGCCCTCTTACTAAAATATTTTTATACATACTTAAATTATATTTTTCTACTGTGTGAAGAATTACAGTTTTTGTTGCTCATCAGATGAGAACATGCCATGAAGACTGGAATGCTTTTGTAAAAGTGCTATCGTGTCATAGAGATTGTAATTTGTGTCAAAGTGCCCTGACACACCAAGATGATGGCTGTTGGTCAGCGTCAGGCCACTGGTGAGCGTATATCACCATAGTGTCCTGTCAGTCCTCTGGTTTCCTTTTTTGAATTACGAAAGTGCTGGTTGACCGTTGGCTGTCATTTCTGCTATGTGTTGAGGTGCAACTTTTTGGTTGAGACACAGGTGACATGAGGCGACCCAACAGTCAGCCTTCTTCACAGCTAGTTCTTCGGTGTCTGTTTGGTGTGTCTGGACCCAAAGTTAAAATCATGCGGTGTGTAGCCTTTGTGTATGAAATGGATGGTTTTGTAAAGTCAGTGTGTGATTCGAATGAGATGACCTCATCCCTGCTGGTGTAGTGGAGAGCGTCAATGCTTGTTTGTACATTCATAGGAAATCATGATTAACAATGTACACCTTCATGGCTGTCCTGTTTTAATGTACAAGTTAAAATTATCCCCAGAGAGGAAAATCAGTGTTTAAAAATATGTCGACAGACTAAAAGAATAATTATCTGTCAACAACTGCAACCACTGACATTTGTAGCATATTAATATCCTGGATATTTCAAATTCACTAGAGGAACTCACAAGATGTGTAGCTGGCATTGTGAAACAACAGAATACCTCAAATCCTATTTTTCTTGTTGAGTGTTAAAACACTTAAAGGAGCTAATCAGTTTGGGATCAGCATAACACACAGAATTAAAATATTAGAAATAAACCTTACCATCTGCTTTACAGTATTAAACATACTGCATTTCACACCAGATAAAATCTCATCATGACACACCACAATGTTACGGAGGATGAAAAATGACCTAAGTATTAACAAATCTATGAAATAAGTACAGGAATAAATGAATGCTAAAATATATACAGAAATAAATGCTGAAAAAAAAGTTTAAATACAGAAATAAATATGTAAATACATAAAAGTTGATCATTAATTACAACATAAGTAAATATATTACATATCTACATTTTTCTATAATTCTAACAATAACTATACAAGTATTTATGAATGTATTTCTGTCTGTAGGAGGTCCTGACCTCAGCATTTATTTATTAATGTATTTATTTCAGCCTTTATTTATTCCTGTATTTAGCAGCTGTTTCAATGAAGATGCCTGCAAGTGAAGTAACAAAATGTTTATTTAAAAAATAACACGTACAGTACGTATACAGTCATACCAGATTTTTCAATCTCCATCATCAACAGTAAGTTTAAATGTTCTAATGATAAGTGCGAGATTTGACATAATCTAAAAGACAAACAATGTCAGGAACCAGGAACATTTATTAGTGATGTTGTGGGGGGGTGATGTGGCGTTTTTGGGGTTGTTGAAGGCACAAATTCAGGTTGCAGTGTGAGTCATCAGTAGGGGTCGTTGAAAGGGTAGTGAGGATGTCCTGCATCCCTGGGAACACGTTTACCTTCCACCTGCAACATCCGAAACAAAGTTAAAACATTTTTCTCTGCTCTTCAGTCATGTGTTCATGTTCACCTGTTAAACCTGGCAGTTTTTCAAAGCCAGAGTCACCGGCAGTGGCATTTTACCAGTGTTTTCCAAAAGTGCATACAAACTATGGGTGACACACTTTTGATTTTTACCAAACTGCTTGAGAAGGGCTCATCCAGTGTGAGTTGTTCAGGGCTGAAACTGATATTTCGTCATTTAAGTTGTAACCTCTGCAAATATCCTGATTATTTAAATTTGGTTTTACTTTTGTCATGATTAAAAAAAAAAGCTTCAGAAAGAGAATTTACCACCACAGAACACTGCCTTTGTTAAAATTATCCTTACACCTATCAGGGCAATGACAAACAGGACTTGCTCCATTATGATAGGACAAGTTAAATATTATCTCTTATAAATTGACCTTGATTGCATATAAAGTTTTCAGTAGACTGGAACAATCAAATGTAATATTATCTATACCAGTCATGAGAGATACAGTATATAAAGCCCACTTACTTCGATCATTGGTACAATGTAGCGCCAGCCTTTGTTCAGGGCTGTAACACTTTTCATTTCCTCGGCTTCAAGGGTAAAGTCAAACACCTGACAACACACAACATTGTGACAACACACACAAGATTAAATAAATATAACACACAAGTTCACAGCTTTGCAGCATATTTAGCTTTTATGTACTTGCAGGCATAAACTGAACCTATAAATTCAGAAAATCTCATTAATAAAACCATGTTAAAAAAAATGAAATTAACTGCTTTAACTTAAATGTGACTCTACCTGAATATTCTCTTTGATTCGGGACTCTGTCACGCTCTTGGGGATTGTTACCACTCCTCGTTGTGTCTGCCACCTGCAAATACAGCAAACTTGTGTTGAGATGGACGATCACTTGAGGGATCCTTGACTACACCTGCCAGCACTTATCTTAGCCTTGTTAGTACTAATCACCAGGGGTTGGGGCTACTGAACGTCGGCAGTATTTTGCTGTTGGACCTGACTATATTTGGCATGTAGATTCCTACCTAAAGTCGAAAGCTGCAGCAGTGACACAAACATGATGAATGTAATACATTTACAATAAAATCTTTTTTAATTTTCAAACTTTTGATGTCACTCATACATCTTGTGTTTTGGGGATTTGGGCTGTATCATATTGTGTAATAACTTTTATCTACTGAATGAAAAACAGCGTTATGCCAAACTTGACAGCCATGTCGCCACATCTGGAACTTAAATTATCTCGTTGCCATGCGTAAAGAAAGTCGTGGCCACGGAACAGGATTTCATTTCAACACATTTTTTGCAAGAAAAAGTTTTTTTTAAATGTCACCTGGCAGGCTCCTTAGATAATACTGTGCTGTATGCCATTGTTGTGTTTACAGCTTGTTGCCCCCAAGTGGTCACATTAATTATTGCAAGTTTGACTGTTGATTGACTTTGTATTTCTAATTTCACAGCACTACTTCATTGAAATTAGGGGTTTATGTAACTTGCTCACAGGGATTCAATCTAATCAGTTAAGTGAAGAGTAAAATCACCTCAGGATAATCTGAGCAGGGGACTTTTTATATTTCTCTGCAAGGGTGGCCAACACAGGCTCCTCAAGCAGAACAGGCTCATCTGGATGTTTCCAGGCCCGGTCAGGAGAACCCAGAGGGCTGTAGGCCGTCATCACCAGGCCACGGTCCCGACAGTGGGCCAGCAGCTCTACCTGGGCCAGGTAGGGGTGGCTCTCTACCTGCCCAACCAAAGCACAAAGACACCAGTGTCATCTGTCGCTTTAGGAAACAACAAACGTGAGACATGCAACAGAGGTGTTGACATTTAACCTGTTAATTATGATCACAAAACATCCTGTACCTGTAGGACAGTGGGTTTGATGCTGGCGACTGACAGGATGTCATCTATCTGCCTGCTGTTGAAGTTGGACAAGCCAATGGATCTGACGAGGCCCTTCTCCACCAGCTTCTCCATGGCAGCCCAGGTCAGCTTGTAGTCTATGTCATCATACAGCAAGGTACCGTCCTCCTTTCTGGGAAAAAGAACATCTCCTTTTCTAGGAGATACAAAGCAAGGGCCACATTTAAAAGAAAAGCAACCAAAGACAGACTGATGCAGAAGACAATTAAAATTGTAGTTCTGTTTTCCATTTATTTCATCATCAAAAAAATATTTTCAAATTCCATCCCAAGATAACCATCTTATTAATTTGGGATATTAAGTTAATCAGCTCATGATGTCAAGACAAAAGGTGGTTTTCTCAGGATAACAAGTTAATCACGTCATCATGAGAGCTTGGTGGAGGGTGAGCTCACTGGAAGGCGTAGGGCCAGTGGATGAGGTAGAGGTCCAGGTACTCCAGCTTCAGGTCCTTCAGGGTCTTCTGGAGGGCCGGCTCCACGTCCTCTTGGTGATGTCGGGTGTTCCACAGCTTGGATGTAATGAACACGTCCTCTCGCCTCAGGGCCTGGTACACAGATAACAAGTCAAAAATCGCTTGGTAAAAAATTTTAAGGCGAGATTATTTGTGTAATTACACTTAATATCTATCAACCCTCGACAGACATGGTATTGTCATTTTAAGTTACTGATCAGTGAACATTCTTTCTGAAACTTTGAGCTTCTGATGCAGTCTGGTGAAGCTGTTTTACCTTTCCAGGGCCGAGTGTCTCCTGTAGGGCTTCTCCAATCTCAACCTCATTGCCATAGATGGCTGCACAATCAATGTGGCGATACCCAGCCTCCAGGGCCCAGATGACTGCTTGTTTCACCTGTGAGTGGGAAAATACAGCAACAGATCACTGGCAAATTGTAATGATTAACTAAAGCAGCAAAAACTTGATATTTGGCCTATTGGGGTGTGTGGAGTATGCAACACTGACATGATATTACTTTATTAAGTTAATATGGCAGATTGGTCTGTAAACAGTTGCCTTTATAAGCCTTCACATATACGGACTCTCTGTGAGTCGTGTCTGTCCATCTGACAAATAAATCTAATATTCACTCTCCTTTTAGATCTGTTTTTGGTCTCCACCAGCAGCTGTGGGAAGTATCTGGCTCTTTAGCTGCTAAATGCTCACCTATGTTCACCTACTAATTGCTCACTCTGTCACCTTATGGTGCTGTGCAGGTTGTAACTGTTGCATGCTTTCCCCCCAGTTGCTTATAATATGCATTGCATATGCTTTTGACAGATGTGTGTGTGTGTGTGTGTTGTTGTCCTGTCAGGTGAAGCTGCTTGGCCTGACTTGGACGAGAAAACCTAAAAAGAGGGGCAGGGATTTTTTTGCTTACTCTCACTTCCACACTCGAGCCCCAACAGCAGCAGTAACGTGGCAGTGACAAACATGATTTAGATTTTTGGCTTTGTTATCGTCCTATTTTTTGGTCGTAGTCCTATTTTTGCAATTATACTACTGATAGGTTTAGTTGTTTTGGTGCTATTAGAGGGAAGAGCCCAGATCCTATGAAGCTTATCGGTTTGTTCTGCTATGAGCTATCAGCCTATGAGTCTTTTTTTGGTAGACTTTGATTCATTTGGTTTGTTTGTTGGTTACTCCAATGTTATTTTCTGATAAACTGAATTATGTTTCCTGCTTTATCCTGACCAGGGCTGGAAATTAGCCCCAGCCACCAGCCAAACGTGGGCAAAATATGCAAGTGTAGGCTAGATTTGCCAAAAAAATAATGGTAATCTATTGAGTGGCTGGTAGATTTTTGGAATTTGAGCAAAAAAGTTAATTACCAACCCTGATCCCGACTCTTTAAGAGAATGTCAGACCTCCTTGTAATCAGCCATTTTAGGGACTATAACAGTAATCAAACTGCTGCCACTAGAACAGAGGGTAATGACTCCCAAACAGTGAGTTGCAAGCCTCAAAACCAAAACAGTAAGTGAAAAGAGGCTGTAATACATTGAGTCTAGTGATAATTCTCTGTGGTTTCATCACTGTGAGCAACACTTCTCATTGTAAATATAAAAATATTGACTAGTGCAGCTTTACTGTATGAAATTCCAGACAGATGAAGGATGAGAGGAAGTGGAACTCAATTGGCAGAGACAGAGACCAGCTCTTTTATGACATGCATCTGTAGGACAGAAATCATGATAAGAAGCCTGTTTTTCTTTAAAAGAGCACATAATTGCGGCCTGTACCTTTCCTGGCTCACTCTTCCACGTCCCCAGTCCGAGGAGGGGCATCTTCCGGCCCGTGTTGAGAACTGCAAAGTCATTCATGCCTCTCAGAAGCACCTAGAAAAGGACAAGGAGAGCATGATTCAGTCAGTGAGGGGAGCTGCTTGGCTTAGTCAGATGTTTAAAGCTGCAGTAACAAAGATTTGTGTAGAAATACGCCCCTCTTATTAGCCGCTCGGGTTGTCATGATACCAGAATGTTAACCTTCAATACAACACTAGTATAACAAACAATACTGATGCCTCTTTCGATATTACTGCAAAAAGTAAAACAAAGACCTTGTCACACAACCTGCAAACAGTGCTAAAAAGTCACTGAACACACGCATTCAGTCATGTGGTGGATCATTGCTGGAGAGAATGCTGTAACAGCCACAGGTTCAGGACCAGTCAATTTATTCTGTACTGTTTCATTGTTTGTTTCTTTATTTACACATATAAAGAATTCGAAAAACCTCGAAAGGTGGTCCTCTCTGGGCAGAATATTACAGGAAATAATAACAGCTCTATAATATATACTATTTGTATTGGTAATAATTAAAGACAGAATTAAAAATAAACTAAAGACATAGGTTAGCATCATATCTGACAACAATGCATCCCTGAAACACCCATCTGCATTTGTGCAGCATTGGGTTGAAAATCTGATTGTAAATCTGTTATTTTATAAAGCTTTGGTTCAAACATCTACTAAGATTGCGATACTCGAGATATTCATTTTTATTTTCCACAAGCTGTGACAGTGACATGCAACAAGCAAATGGAGGGAAGGCTGCCACATGTAACAGGGTGTAATTGGCTGTAAAGTAAATACATCACCACGAGGAGAAAGTTTTATTTAAGCAGTTTGCTCAACTGCACTGACAAATGAACTGAATAAATACAGGAGGACTGTGCCACAACAAAATTACTATACTGCATGTTGGCTGTGAGTGGGGGTGAATGGGAATGAATCAGTGAGGGAAATACGAGAAGAGACACACTGAGTTACAATTATTCATACTGTGTTGCTTTCAATATAACACAAAGGTGTTAAGCAAACACTACACCATCATCAAGCTCCAGCTAAATTAAAAGTTTCCAAGAGGCAGTGCAGTGCACACAACAGAGATCTCCCCAAACCAGTTTCATTCAAAACAAGACCAGGCAAACCTGCTCAGATCACAGCATATTAAAAACACAGGTATATCAAGCTAATGTTCTCATCAAGCAAACAAAACAACATGAAAGCTGAGCTATGAAGCCAACTCAACGAAAGAACAAATTACTGTTAATGCGATGATAAAGCACTGGCCCAAAAAATCTCAATATCCTGATGCATCAATGTTTAAAACAAACAGCTACAATTGAAGAGTTAATGTCAGGAGACAGCTGCATGATGTCTGTCATGCAGCTGTAATGACAACATCAAACTGTCTACATGTGGAGGAAATATTAAAGATTGGAGAGGTTTTGCTCATTCCTTAACTCACAAGCTCCACTCTGTTCTGGTTTACAGCTGTTTGAAAAGGGATTAATTCTTTTACAGAACAATGAGCCAAAACAGGCTCTGCCAGGCCTGACTGTCCAAGGAAGAGGAAGTGAAGTGCTGACTTGCATTTCCCTCCAAAGTCACCAGACTGAGCTCTATAACCTCATAGCATGCTGTCTTGGATATTCTAAAATGAGGTGGAATAATTTCTATAATTAATTAAAGATAGGACAGAAATCACTGCATATGGCAACAAGTAAAAACACTCAAGTTTTTCTATGGTAAGACTCTAAGAAATAATGTTTTCACAGACTCAGATCTGAGCTTCAGCAGCCACATCGAGGCAAGAAGTAAAACTGATTTTTATCATTGAAAACAAAGAGCAAGAATGTGGGGTCTGTTTATCCATGTATGATTAGAATAACTTTTAAAATTATAGGTAGGCTAAAATAGTCAGTAATTTACAGTGGAAGAGCAAAGTTTAGAGTGAAGTCTTGTTTGGCACATATGCTTTTTTTTTCTACAATTAAAACTATTAACACAATACTGTTTTCCTCCACATTTCATTGATTCATGTCTCATTAATGTTCTCTTTTTACCACCTTTTCTTTAAAAAAAAAACACAATCAATCAGTCTTTGTCTTCTTTGTGCAGCACTTTCCACTGAGTGCTTTGATTGGCTGTTAAACACTACAGAAAACAGTAATGTCACAGATACAATAAGACAACAAATTGCTCTCTCTGTGACAGCCACACATATAAATAAAACTGACGCAGTAAAAACCGAATCAAAGGTTTAGAGGAGTTTTTCTGAAATAAAAACCATTACATACAAGACTGTTCCTGCACATCTGATTGAGTCATGTCTCTGCTGCACTTTTATCCACTTTATTAAATTTAAATGCACTCTTGTCTTTACTGTGCTTCAACAGACTCTATCTTCCTCTTTATATTGAGTTATCTTCTAATGCATTTCTTATCTTTATGTAAAACACACTGTATTTAATTTGCAGAACAGATTCCACCTTTAGGTAGGGACCTGTATCCTAGCTTTATATGGATGAGAGCCAAGGTTGTGTGAAGCACCAGGTGATTATAAATATGTTCCCAGATCTTTCCAAAATCCATCCTGGTCTGTCAGCTGGTGTCCTGGAAAGTCACGCGCCTCACCTCAGTCATTGTCCTCGAGCTCAGCAGCAGTTTCTCATGACGTTAAGACATTCACTTTGCAAAAATAATGATGCTTGCATTAATATGCAGCAGTCAGTTTCACTATTACACTGACTTACACTTACTCTTTACACCAGCGTGTTTATATGCATCAGTATGCATGTGTTACATTCGTCTTCACTTGCAATTGTTGTCTAATTACTTTATCTTTACCTTCCCTATGTTTTGATTCTCATATTGTTTTTACTAGTGTAATCTTTCTACCATTTATTTAAATCAGCATTGACGGAGGAAGCTGAGACTGCTTCTCTGTAACGTCACTGTTGTGCATAGCGTTGTAATAAATCAAAACTTGAACTAGCAAACGTTAGCGAGCAATAGGTGATGCAATACGCAGAAATTACATCACTAACATTCGACAGGTTATTAGGACAAAGCCAATAAGTGTGTGGTCACTCATTGGTCACTGTGACATCTCCTCTTGAGCTAGAAATTAAAAAATAACTGCACATTATTACCAAATAGCAGCTAACGTTAGCTAGCTTTAGCTTCTCCTGATGTTGACACTTGACAGAGCCAAACTGTCCGCTTTTTATTCGACCTTTCAGGTTAGCCATTTGCAGAGTTATGTGCTTACTCACCCACTTCCCGGTGTGAAAACATACACGACGCAACGCCTGCTTTAGGAGCTGACATTTCAATGACTGCATGATCGCTTCAGCTCAGTTCATACATTACATAACATTAGCTAACCTTAGTCAGCAGCGACTCCGCCCTCAGGTTAAGACAACGACTTACTGTTTCAAGATTTTAAAACCTGCGGCTTCAAACGGGGACCTCTTCTTGTAGTCCTCTCGGGTGGAAAACGTATGCAGGAGTGGTTTGTTTTCTGCCGAATGTTCAAAAACACCACCTCATCTTGTTGAAATTTCCCTTTCCGGGATGATGATTACCTACTTCCGGTGAAAATATATGGCAGCCTTTATGAGGAGATACCAGACAAAGGTTTCAGCTGAATCTGGAGATACCAATGCTGAGCAAATTACTTTCATGTAATACATATGTGTAATGGATTACATGTATATATCATACATATAATATTATTATTGTAATGTAATACATCACATATTACTGGTTACCTTCATTTCAAAGTAATAATTTACTTCACAATATTACTCTCTGTGTAAAGTAATAAAGTACTTATTACATGACTTTTGCGTTCCTTTTACCAAAAATTACCACAAAGGAATGAATAGGCATTATAAAAGGATGAGGGTCATGTTTCACAGCAGCTAATCAAAAAAGCTTCAGTTTCTTACAGTTCATTTCAAATCCAGTTCTGCGCAGGTATGACCCATTCATGCACTCACATACACTGGTTATCACTTTGTACTGAAATCCCCTGCTTATTTTGATAATAGCTTAATTATATAGAGCAATTAAATAGCCTAGGTTTGTTAAAATAAATGAATATCCTTGGACACAGGGAGGGTCAGAGTCTAATAATTATGAGAGATGGATGAATATTTGTGAGTGTATGACATGAAACATATTAAACAAGTATTGAGGTTAGCACAACAAACAGAATGGCGTGTGACTAGTGCAAATTAATGAAGACACATCTGATGGTTCCTGGTGTGTTGGTCAGCTACACCAGCACTGGAAAGAGAGTTATGCACAAGAACAAGATGTGTGCCAGTGTTACTCTGCAGTTGTAGGGGATGTGAATGGAAACACATCCAAATTTATGTTAACATCACCCAGATGTGCCGTTCACCTGGACGAGGAAAAAAACAAACCGGAGGCCAGCTACTTATCCCCGCTGCTTTCAAGCAACCTTAGGATGCAATCGTCAGAGTAGGATACGTTGTATGTCATTATAGTAGTGGAAACACACTGAACATGATGATGCAGAGAACAGCATGACCCAGCTGTGCTGATCACCAGCTCCCTTTCATGATGTAGTCTGTAATGACCACAGACTGTACAAATAAGGTAGTGACATGACAACACACAACAACCTTCGGGGGATTTTTTTTTGGTGGCACACTGGCGGAAGTGAAGCAATGTGGATAAATGAAAAATGAAAACAATAAACAGTTTATTTGAGTTGGTGACGCATTATGTGACGTTGTAAATGTAATAATATCACCCAAAATTCTGTTTGTAACACATTATATTACTTTGTTAGTGCTAAAACATAATATATTAGTGTAACTCATTAACCCCAGCACTGGTATTAATGCAGCTATGATCATAAATTTCATATGGCAGCAGTTAATTTGTCAACTACAACAACTAAAAATGTTTCTATATCAGAAGGAGAAATCAGAATCAGCTTTAATGGCCTAGTACATGTCATAGGTGCATATACAAGGAATTTAGCTCCGTTTTTTTGATGCTCTCTATGTACATACATAGGAATAGACATATACAGCTAAACAAGGACATGTATATATATCTCCTCTACCAGAGGCCTGGGAGTTTAAGGGTCCTGTACTGTTGTGTATATGGTATTGTGTTTGGTGTGGACCCCAGGAAGAATAGCTGTTGTTTCTGAAACGGGTGTTGTTTGGACCCAAATGCAGTACACAGGCGCACAGGAACAGTTGGTAATGACGTTTATTAGCACCACAGCAAACAGGGTATGCAGCAGGCAGAATGATCACAGAATGAAGTTTGTTCTTCGGGCTGAGAGCCCTCGCACAGTCTCTGGGGCTCAGAGGAGGGAAAGAGATGTAGCTTACTTTAGCCGAAGAAGACAAGTAGGATGCTCTGCAGTCTGGAGAGCTGGCTGCACGTGCTGTGAGGCCGGCGAGGAGTGAGCTGAAGAGAGGTCGGAGACAGGCGGGGGGGTCGTAGCCAGGTGAGCAGTCAGCGAAGACAGAGGCACCGTTGAGGAGCAGGCAGGAGAGGAGACGAGGCCAGGCGGAAGAGTCAAAACCAGACGAGCAGGCAGATACCAGAAACACTGAGGCAGAGCACGAGGTCAGGGACAGAAGGCAGGTGAGTTTACCGGGAGGTGGACGAGGATGGCAGGTCAGGGACAGGCAGAGTCGACACCAGGAGATCAGACAGGGAATGAACGCTGGAAAGTCTCTCATAACGTGGAAGAACAATCTGGCAAAGAGTGAAGGTGCTGGAGAGACTATATGCAGGCCTGATTGGCATGAGCTGCAGCTGTGTGGGCAGGTGAGCAGAGTTGGGCTGATGAGGTGGGAGTGGCTGACAGGTAGAGTGGATCAGAGGGAGGGAGAGTGGAAAAATACTGAGGCAGTGTGACAGGAGGGGAATGAGAGGCAGGGACTGTGACAGAACCCCCCCCTCAAGGGACGGCTCCTGACGTCCCAAACTGCCGCAGAGGAGCCGGGTGGGCGGAGGGGGCTTGGTGGAGGGCTAGAATTCCTCAGAGGCCTCCGTCCCAGTACCCTCGTCCGCTGAGAGAGAACTGTCCCCCTCCGAGGCTGAGCTGACGTCATCCCCTTCAGATGCAGATGCCCCAGATGCAGGAGGAGACTGAGCGTTGGCGATGGGACCCCCTCGTATTGAGACGGTGTTGGAAGGCTGGTCGGGGTGCAGACGATGAAACTCCTTGATGAGTCTTGCATCCAGGATCTGACGGGCTGGGACCCATGACCGTTCTTCTGGACCGTACCCCTCCCAGTCGACGAGGTACTGTAGGCCCCTCCCACGGCGACGAGAGCGCAGCAGGCGGTGCACTGTGTAAGCAGGGGCCCCGTCTATGAAGCGAGGAGGCGGAGGTGGCTGGGAGGCAGGTTGCAGAGGACTCTCCAGGAACGGCTTGATCCTGGAGACATGGAAGGTGGGATGAATCCGCATGGTGCGGGGCAACTTGAGCCGAACAGCCACAGGGTTTACTACCTTCTCGATGGGGAACGGCCCAATAAACTTGGGGGCCAATTTCTTTGACTCCACCCTCAGAGGAAGGTCTCGGGTTGACAGCCACACTTTCTGTCCCACCTGGTAGGGGGGAGCCAGGGAGCGACGGCGGTTGGCGGCCGTCGTGTACCGGTCAGTGGCTCGTAGGAGAGCCGTCCGAGCCTCCGTCCAGGTCCGGCGGCAACGGCGAATGAAGGCCTCCACAGAGGGGCAGACAGTCTCTTTCTCCTGCGCAGGAAACAGGGGAGGTTGGTAGCCATAGGCGCACTGAAATGGGGATAGGCCGGTGGCAGAGCTGATGAGGGTGTTGTGGGCGTATTCCACCCACAGCAGTTGAGTGGACCAGGAGGCAGGGTGCTTGGAAGCCATGCAGCGGAGCGCCGTCTCCATCTCCTGGTTCATCCTCTCGGACTGGCCGTTGGATTGAGGATGAAACCCGGAGGACAGGCTGGTGGAGGCTCCCAGGAGGCGGCAGAATTCTCTCCAGAAAGCAGAGGTGAACTGGGGGCCTCGGTCTGAGACCACGTCGGATGGGAGGCCGTGGAGCCGAAACACGTGCTGCAGGACCAGTTCAGCTGTTTCTTTGGCCGAGGGGAGCTTGGCCAGGGGCACGAAATGAGCCATCTTGGTGAACCGGTCCACTACTGTCAGGATGGTGGTGTTAACTCCTGACAGTGGCAGCCCGGTGACGAAGTCTAAAGAGATGTGGGACCAGGGTCGGTGGGGCACAGGCAGAGGGTGCAGGTGCCCGGCGGGAGCCCGGCGCGGAGCCTTGTTCTGATTGCAGACTGGGCATGCATTCACAAAGTCTCTGATGTCGTCGTCCATGGAGGCCCACCAGAACCGCCGCTGCAGAACCTCCTTGGTGCGGAGTATTCCGGGATGACAGGTGAGTCGAGAAGCGTGGGCCCACTGCAGAACCTCAGACCTTAGCTGCCGGGGAACGAATAGGCGGTCTTGGGGGCAGGAGCTGGGCCCCGGCTGGTCCTCCAGTGCAGCTCTCACCCGCTCCTCCACCTCCCAGGTGAGAGAGGCCACCAGATGAGAAGCAGGAAGGATGTTGTCAGGACTGGAGGGGCCCTCCTCCCCGACCATGAATTGTCGGGACAGGGCATCAGGTTTAGCGTTGCGGGAGCCTGGCCGGTAGGAGAGGGTAAAACTGAACCTGGCGAAGAATAGAGCCCACCGGGCCTGACGGGAGTTCAGTCTCTTTGCTGAGCGGATGTACTCCAGATTCTTGTGGTCGGTCCAGACAAGGAAGGGGGTCTTGGTTCCCTCCAACCAGTGGCGCCACTCCTCCAATGCCAGCTTCACCGCCAATAGTTCTCGGTTCCCGATGTCATAATTCATCTCCGCTGGGGACAGGCGCCTGGAGAAGAAGGCACAAGGGTGTAGTTTCTGGTCCTTGGCAGAACGCTGAGAGAGCACGGCCCCCACCCCCATATCAGAGGCGTCGACTTCCACGACGAACTGTCTCTCGGGGTCAGGGATCAGGAGAATGGGGGCCGAGGTGAAACGCCCTTTCAGGAGCTGGAACGCCTCCTCAGCGGCCGAAGTCCAGCAGAAAGGGACCTTGGAGGACGTGAGGGCAGTGAGAGGTGCTGCCACCGTGCTGTAGCCCCGGATGAACCTCCTGTAGAAGTTGGCGAATCCTAAAAAGCGTTGCAGCTGCTTGCGAGAGTCAGGGACAGGCCAGGAGGTGACAGCTGAGACCTTAGCGGGGTCCATCTCCATGCGGTCCCGGCCAATGATGTAACCCAGGAAGGAGACAGAGGAGGCATGGAACTTACATTTCTCGGCCTTGACAAACAGGGAGTTCTCTAGCAGGCGTTGCAGCACCGTCTGGACGTGGAGAATATGTTCCTGCTTGGACCGGGAGAAGATCAAGATATCGTCCAGGTAAACGAACACGAACTTGTTGAGCATGTCTCTCAGCACATCGTTGATGAGGGCTTGGAACACAGCCGGAGCATTGGTGAGCCCAAATGGCATCACCAGATATTCGTAATGTCCTGTAGGGGTGTTGAAGGCCGTCTTCCACTCATCCCCCTCTCGGACCCGCACCAGATGGTAGGCATTGCGGAGATCCAGCTTGGTGTAGACGGTGGCCCCTTGGAGCAGCTCGAAAGCTGAGGCAATGAGGGGGAGAGGATAGCGATTCTTCACCGTGATGTCGTTCAGACCTCGGTAGTCGATGCACGGCCTCAGAGACCCATCCTTCTTGTCGACGAAGAAAAAACCTGCCCCAGCAGGTGACGAGGAGGGTCGAATGATTCCAGCGGCCAGGGCATCGCTGATGTAGGTCTCCATGGCCTCCCTTTCAGGTGCGGACAGCGAGTAGAGGCGGCCCTTGGGGGGTACAGAGCCGGGAAGGAGGTCGATGGCGCAGTCGTAGGGCCGATGTGGGGGTAGAGAGGTGGCCCTCGCCTTACTGAACACCTCCCGGAAATCGTGGTAGTCAGAGGGCACCATGGAGAGATCAGGGATGGAACAGGGGCTGGCAGACGGCGTGGGGGCCCCCGCCGGTCTGAGGCAGATCTGCTGACAGGAGGGACTCCAACCCAGGAAGGACCCCGTGGACCAGTCTATATGGGGGTTGTGGCGTCGAAGCCAGGGGTAGCCGAGGATGAGGGGAAGATTGGGAGACCTCAGGATATGAAACCGGATGGTTTCATGGTGTGTGCCGGACAGGAGCATAGAGATGGGGGCAGTCTGATGGGTGACAGTTCCCAGGAGATGACCATCCAGAGCGCTGGCCGGCATGGGGCAAGGGAGAGGATCTCGGCTGATGTCCAGTTGACGGGCGAGTTCCTCGTCCATCAGGTTGACATCTGCCCCAGAGTCGATGAAGGTGGCGAGGGTGTGGGACCCCCCTACCAACAGGAGCTGGACGTGAAACAGAGGTCGTGGGCTAGGGGCAGAGTTCTGGGACCGTCTCAGCAGAATGCCCCCTTCTACTGCTGAGCCCCCCCCTTTTGCTGGACACCGGGAGACAAAATGGCCGGCTTGGCCACAGTAGAGGCAGAGATTTCTCCGGCGTCGTCGTTCTCGTTCCTCCGGCGTTAGGCTGGTTCGCCCCACCTGCATGGGGTCCACCCCCCCATGCATAGGTTCAGAAGGGGGGACAGGAGTGGCTGGGACCCTATGTGGACGGGCAGAAGGCCGGTGATCACCTCTCTCACGGCGTTGTTCCCTCCTCCTCGCCTGTATCCGCCTGTCCAGCCTCGTAGTCAGCTCAATGAGTCCGTCCAGGGAATTGGGGAGGTCGAACGGAACCAGCTCATCCTTCACGTAAGGAGCCAGCCCGTTTAGGAAGGCGTCACATTGGGCAGCAGCATTCCAGTCACTGAGACGAGCCCGGGTTCTGAAGTCTATGGCATAGTCAGAAACTGTCCGATCCCCCTGCCTCTGACTCATGAGTCCCCCTGCTGCATCAGGACCCAGAGAAACGGGTCCGAACACCTTGCGAAGCTCCTCAGAGAAGGCTTGGAAAGTGGCGCAGGCGGGCGTGCCTCTCTCCCACTCCGCCGTTCCCCACAGACGTGCTCTACCAGTGAGGTGATTGATGGCGAAGGCGACTCTAGCCCCCTCTGTGGCGAAGGTATGGGGTTGCAGGGCAAACAGGATTGAGCAGTTTGTCAAAAAAGGATTGCAACCCTCAGGATCCCCTTCGTAGCGCTCTGGCGCCCCCACCCGGGGCTCAGATGTGGAGCTTGATGCTGGCCCAGGGGTGGGAACAGGAGGGGCTGGAACTGGGACAGAAGCAGCGTGTTGCGCCATGGAAGCTGCCATCTGCTGTACCTGGGCGGCTAGCGAGGTTAGCGCTCGTTCCAGGGATGACGCTGACTGATGAGCCTCCGCCGCGTTGGAGGCTAACAGAGCCTCATGCTGCTGAAGCATTCCCTCCACCCGGGCTAGGCGAGACTGAGGGGAAGTGGGGTCTGCTGGGTCCATTTCTGGCCAGATTGTACTGAAACGGGTGTTGTTTGGACCCAAATGCAGTACACAGGCGCACAGGAACAGTTGGTAATGACGTTTATTAGCACCACAGCAAACAGGGTATGCAGCAGGCAGAATGATCACAGAATGAAGTTTGTTCTTCGGGCTGAGAGCCCTCGCACAGTCTCTGGGGCTCAGAGGAGGGAAAGAGATGTAGCTTACTTTAGCCGAAGAAGACAAGTAGGATGCTCTGCAGTCTGGAGAGCTGGCTGCACGTGCTGTGAGGCCGGCGAGGAGTGAGCTGAAGAGAGGTCGGAGACAGGCGGGGGGGTCGTAGCCAGGTGAGCAGTCAGCGAAGACAGAGGCACCGTTGAGGAGCAGGCAGGAGAGGAGACGAGGCCAGGCGGAAGAGTCAAAACCAGACGAGCAGGCAGATACCAGAAACACTGAGGCAGAGCACGAGGTCAGGGACAGAAGGCAGGTGAGTTTACCGGGAGGTGGACGAGGATGGCAGGTCAGGGACAGGCAGAGTCGACACCAGGAGATCAGACAGGGAATGAACGCTGGAAAGTCTCTCATAACGTGGAAGAACAATCTGGCAAAGAGTGAAGGTGCTGGAGAGACTATATGCAGGCCTGATTGGCATGAGCTGCAGCTGTGTGGGCAGGTGAGCAGAGTTGGGCTGATGAGGTGGGAGTGGCTGACAGGTAGAGTGGATCAGAGGGAGGGAGAGTGGAAAAATACTGAGGCAGTGTGACAGGAGGGGAATGAGAGGCAGGGACTGTGACAGTTTCAGCTGCAGCTAATGGAGATCCTAATACATGAGATAAAATGAAATGAAATAACACAATACATTCTATTTAAAAGATGCCCTTTAAAACACCCAAGGTCACCTCACAGAGCATAAAATAGCATGTATATATGAAGTGGGCATGACACATATTGTTGCTGGGATAAAGTCAGTAATACTGTTTAAAGGGCGGGCAGAGGGTACAGTCAGTGTTAGAGTGTGTAAGCCGGTTTGAATAGGTGGGTGCTGAGATGGGATTTGAGGGATGTTATGCTGTCAGACTGATGAATGCATGGGGATAGGGAGTTCCAGAGCCTGGGAGCAGTAGAGCTGAAAGCCCTGGCAGCGTTGGTGCTGAGGTGTGAGGTGGGAATGGTCAGGAGACGAGCAGAGGAATGCAGGGAGTGGGAGGAGGTGTACTTCTGGAGAAGGTCAGAGAGATGAGTGGAGGCTTTGAAGGGGGGCAGAGGGTTTTTGGATTCAATCTGGTACTGAACAGGGAGCCAGTGTAGTTGGATGAGAATGTGGTTGGGTGATTTGGTGTGGGTAATGACCCAGGCAGCAGAGTTTTGAATGATTTTAAGCCAAGGCTCTGGTGAAGAGTCTTAGCTGTTCCTGGGACTGCACTCCTCTGGACCTCAGATGTACCTGGAATTTACTGGAGCCACTCCTCCAATTTGGGGGTCACAGCCCTTAAAGCTCCAGTCACCACTGGGACCACTTTGGACTTCCCCTTCCACATCTGTTCCAGTTTTTTTTCAACAAACCCAATGGAAACTGCATTTAAAAGGCAGAGTAAGTGTAGTGCCACTCCTCACCGACAGGGGGCAGACTGCAGGAAAAGCTGCACCGCGACCCTGCAGGGAGGAAAGTAGAAACGGAAGTAGGATTGATATCAACAACCTGCGTTACAAGCAACTTAGGCAAAACTTTACTGCAGTTAAGACCGATACGCGTTTTAAGTTATTATATTCGATACTATTGCCGTATTATGGGGGAAGTATTTTCCCGCGTGTCGCTGAAGTGGTTTGTTTTTGTGCTGAAACTCAGTGGCTAGTTTAGCCATTTTGAAGCAGCTAAGTTAGCTCAGTTTTTGTCTGCGTGAATTCATTTTGACAGCCTCAGTAAGCAGACAGCAGTCTAATATGCGCAGGTTTTGCTCCGTGTCTAGTTTTAACAAGGTCGCAGGTGTAGCCGGACTGTCTGCTTGCTGTCGCTGACACGTCCCGGTAGTTTTGACAGAGCCCCGGTTTGCTCGCAATGCTCCTGCAGCTGCTCCCACCTGTCAACTAGCTGGCTCCTCTCCTCCTGTCTGCCGTCAATGGCTCACTGCGGCTCCTCCGAGCCCATCGCTAAGGTACAGGCACCGCGTCCCGACAGCACCAAGCCGTCGCAGCAGTGTACCGTCGACCAGAGCATGAAGCCGGTGCTGTTCGAGATCTTCGGCGAGATATGGACCGTCCAGTCACGGCTCGGCCAGGGAGTCTCGGCCTCGGTGTACCGGGTCAGCTCGGGCAGAGCCACCACCGCCGCTGTCAAGGAGTTTCAGGCCGACACTCAGGGAGGAGATTACGGGTATCACAAGGAGAGGACCGTGCTGGAAGGCATCCAGGGACATAAAAACATCGGTAACATCATTATTTTATTATTGCAGGGCCATCAACCAGTTAAATCAGTCATACATTGTCTATAACACTGCAACACCAAACAACAACAGCTCATATCATAGATTAAAATCATACATTTTAATGCACCATTCTGACATGTACATATCATCTGTCACTGTCAACATGAATCCTACATGCTGTACAGTGTACATGCAAATACTTTACATCAAGGATACTTAGCTAGCCAGGGGCCACTTTTGCAAAACGACATGAGGCCTCTGGCCAGTTGATAAGCATAAATAACATCGAACACTATATATAACAAATTAATTGCCCGTTATGGACGTTTCAATGTGTGCTGTCTTTACCCAAATCCAGTCAGCAGCCTTGCACAGATCAGGTGTATGCAGGGGGATGTCTAGGATTTGAGGGCATTTGGAGCTCCAATTATTCCCTGGGCCCCTTGACAGAGGTCCTCTGTTGGCACTTTTTTTTTTAATCAACAAGCTCAAGCTCAAAAAATACTGTTTTAAATTTGTGAAGAAAATAGTTGGCAAGCCACCTACCACCCTGTCATGGGCCAGATGTGGCCCTTGGGCCTTAAGTTTAGTATCAATGCTGAGCATTATCATCTAGTCTTTGTGTATCCATTCATTATTTATTATTATTTTGCTCTGTTTGTATTGTTTCCAACTTACAGAATACTTGTCTTGTACAAAATTTAGACATTTATTTATAGGGCTGCACAATTGAGCAAAATATTGTCAAAATTGCAATATGGCCACGTGCAATACCCAAATTACAGGAGCTGTTATTTTACGACAAAGGTAAAATGTGTCGTAATTTACCATTATAAATGAAGAATTGTGGCATTACAGAGATGCTCATGACCTGCAAATCATATTTTAGATGTAATGGAACGTGCTTGTTTGGTACAAGCTCCAGCAAAAATCACATTATCATCATCATCATCATTTTTATATATTTTTTTCAGGTACAAGGAAATGCAAAATTTATCATTCCCACTAAAACCATGGTGCTTTATTCAATATATGTATTTAATACAAATATTTTGGGGTTAGGAAATGTTGGTTGAACAAGGATTTAACAACAGGCTTTTCTCACTGTTTTCTTAAGTATGTAGACCAAAAGATTATTCAAGAAAATAATGTAAAGATAAGTCAATAATGGTGGTTTCACAATACTGGAATTTTCAAACTTGGATACACTACCTTGAAAAATAGTGATATTCAATACCATTTTTGATACCACAGGAAAAATTTGACCTTGAGGGCATTAAATTTAACTTTAGAAAAAAAAAAGATAAATGTAACCAGGGCGTAACATGATAATGATGACTTTTCTTTTCTACGTTAGTAGCAGAAAAGAGCAGAATGACTGAAATAAACATTAACAACAAGAGAGCAAGACAGTGCAGCTGATATACCTATGGTTTACCTATTGTAAAAACATTAAACCTTTTACTCTTTCTTAAATGTGATGCAAATGCAGCAGTACAGGCCTCAGCTGTTTGTAATGATGTGTTTGTTTGTGCTCCTCTCAGTGACACTATACGGGGTGTTCACCAACCACAGCTGTATGGGTGTTGCCACCCGTTGCCTTCTGCTGGAGCTCTTGGATGTCAGTGTGTCTGATCTGTTGGTGAGAGGCATCAGTGGTACCCAGGGTGGAAGGTAAGTCAAGTGATGTTTCTGCTTCTCATGCAGTACATCTCGGACTGTGGCAGGTTTCCAGTTCATCTGAGTAGCTCCACCATGAACTTATTCAAGTGCTTAATGTGTTGCACCCTTGTTTATATTGATAAAAGCAGTATTCCCCTGCTTTACCATGTCTGATTGTCACCATAATAAAACTGGGAATTTAATTATGTGAGTTTCGGAAGGCCAGTGCTAATATTTTTAGATCAGAGTAATGTAATGTAAATGGTGTTCTTTTGCCTTAATAACAATTAATACCACCAAATAGTACACCAAGGCGGTGAGGTTCGGAATCCCTAGCTTTATGCATACTTGTCTCTGTTGCTTTTAGTGTTGCTTGATACATGACCAATGCCTTTTTACTGTAGCTGAGGTTATACTTTAAAATCATCTTTATTTTCCAGGATGTCCGAGATAGTGTGCCTCTGCTCGCGGGACAGAAAATGTCTCATTAGGGAAAATATTAACTCCTAATTTAGATGGTTGTGGAATGGTGTGATGGTGATGAAAAAAATACTTGGATAAAAATTGTCTCAAACCTTTTGGAAAGATAAAATAATAAACAATAGCAAGTGCAGTCACCATACAGCCTCCATATATTTAGGAGAGCTTTAGCTTCCTTTTTAGCTTCATAATATGATATTGTTTCGGCAGACCCCAGCAGGGCCACTCCATGTGGCTCGTCCAGCACTGTGCCAGAGACATCCTGGAGGCTCTCGCCTTCCTTCACAGGGAAGGCTACGTCCACGCCGACCTCAAGCCACGCAACATTCTCTGGAGTGCCGATGACGAGTGCTTCAAGCTCATCGACTTCGGCCTTAGCTTCAAAGAGGGAAACCAGGTGGGTGTGCCTGGTGTAAAGGTCGGTAATAGAAGAGCTGGGATAATTGTATGTCTAACTCTGTCCCTGCCTCACCTCCTCCAGGATGTCAAATACATCCAGACCGACGGGTATCGCGCTCCAGAGGCTGAGCTTCAGAACAGCCTCGCTCAGGCTGGGGTGGAGGTGGAGGGAGACTCGGGCTGCACGGCCGCCATAGACCTATGGAGCCTTGGCATCATCCTGTTGGAGATGTTCTCAGGAATCAAACTCAAAGACACCGTCCGCTCGCAGGAGTGGAAGGTAATGATAACACTATTGATTTAAAGGAATATGAACGTCTCAAAATGTGTAAATTTAGAAAACGTTGCATTTGAGCAAGAAAAGTTGAGCTGAGAAATTCTGTTTGAAAATGTTTAAAAGTCTGAGAGATTTGATGATTGAAGGCGGAAGGGTTCATTCAAACCATTGGTGGACTTGTGATTTCAGTCATTAGACAATTTTAGCTGTTTTGAGCATGTGCATAGAATCTTAAAGAAAAGTTAGCAGTTTTAAAAAGTTAGAAAAACATAAAGTAAGAGGAAAAATATCTCTTCATAAAACAAGAAACAAGAATAAAGTGACACTGTAGGACTTAATTGCACAAATAAAGGAAGTCTGTAGAAGTTTTGAATCATATGTTATCAGTAAGGGAACATCTCACAGAGCAGAACCTTACTCGCAAAAGAAAAATAGACCTTCTTCAATTTGTTTTCCTCTCCTTTAGGATAACAGTGCTGCCATTGTTGACCATCTTTTTGCCAGCAACAGTGTGGTGTGCCCTGCCATCCCTGTCTATCACCTCAGAGACCTTATCAAAAGGTTCGTTCTCAGCTGTCATTTCAGACTGCTTGGATATGATTACTATGTTATTTGCTATACTGTGTGGGGATGTTTTTCTGTGCAAGCGGAGGAATATTATCACTCCTTTTGTTCCATTGGGCTTTTGTGGTTTTGTCTGCAGCATGCTTCTCAACGACCCAAAGCAAAGATGCACTGCTGAAACTGCCCTGCTGAGCCCATTCTTCAGTATTCCTTTTGGTATGTGTCAATATTTGAGACTTCCACCAAGATTAACACATCTCCAAGTGTACCATATTTACTCAGTGTGTATGTGTGTGTGTGTGTCAGCTCCTCACATTGAGGACCTGGTTCTGCTGCCGACTCCTGTCCTGCGTTTGCTCAACCTGATTGACGACAGTCATCTGCACAATGAAGAAGAGTATGAAGGTACAACAATGAATATATTTTCTGACTCACACTACACAACTACACTCACCGGCAGTTTTTGGGTCTACCCAACTAAAGGCTCAGGTTAGCGGCAAATCACAGTCAGCTTCGTCCTTGCAAATTAGCACTTTAGCACTGTGTGAACTTTTCAAAGACACGAGCCGAGAGCCTCGACAATGCATCCGGATACATCCCAGATATCTAGCAGACTAAATATGTGACCTGTCAGTGAGCTACAGCCAATAAGAGCATACGACGGGCTGAGTGAAGACCTGGGGCAGGGGTCGCCTGTAACAATAGGGACTTTACTGTATGTGCTGTATTTGCAACACAGACCAAAGTTGTTGTTGCACCTCGAGGAAGCAGGCTATGGCTGCTTTCTGAATCACATACTTTTTCTTTTTACTTTCAGTACGTACTGCAGCTACCTTTACAAAGTACGCACTGTTGCATAAAGTATCCATATAATTGGGATTGCAATCCATAACGTGAAATTAAGTATATTGATATATTAATTACACAAACGAGTCACAAAAAAAGTGGTACTTAAACTTGAATATGCTGTGATCCATCATTGCGGCCTCTGTCAACTCTCCATGAGCTGTTAAGCTGTCATATGTTTTTTGGCTTAGTCGATGTGACTTTGATTCGGCTGTATAGAGAACTGTGGGTTGGAATACCCAGAAAAGCATGCTTGCACATGTTCTCACGTCATTCTCGTGTCACTTCTTGCATGTGGTTTTTGTAACAAAAGTAGTTTGGAGACCAGACAAACTTATCTGGGATTTCTCCTGGTGAAAGATCTTCTACTGTTTGACCCGTGTCACTCATCAGTCATGTATAGCGAAAACTAAAATGACTTAAAGACTCCTGTTAATGAGACAGCAATATGTGTAGAATGAAAAGTGTAGCTATCTGACGACTTTGAAAGTAGTGTTTCGTAAACGGAACAGTAGTTAATTTATGAGTTGATTGAAGTGTAATGAGTAAAAGTAAGTCAACGTGTCTGTCATTGTTTCTCCCAGACATCCTGGAGGACATGAAAGAGGAGTGCCAGAAGTATGGCTCCGTGGTTTCTCTGCTCATCCCCAAGGAGAACCCAGGGAAAGGACAGGTTCGACTGTTGATCTATAAACCAGAAATCTTCAAAAATGTTTCAGTTTAACTACAGGAGTTACAGGGAATTCTCAGTTAGAAATATTTGTTTTACAGTTGTATTAATCATATACAACTTCCACTGTGTTTCAGATGTACAGACTTCATTAGGTTGCAGCACACCAAACTTGAAGACACATTTTTGTACAATAAAATAATTTTTAAAAATGGTGTAAAATATGAGGGAAAGGGGGGAACATACTGCTTTTTAGTTGAAGTTGAAGATACAGATGATTTTAGCAGTTTTATTCTGTTTATTGACATCAGTAATACAGAACTAAATTGATATAGTGGTCTCTTCTTTACTCACCTACCCCCTGATGTTCACTGGGTGCAGCTGCATGGTTACTGTGACTGCATATAAATGCTTGTAGTTATTGACAATTGAATTGAAATTAATATTTAATGATACATACATACAGCAAAAAGATTTTAAGCTGCAGCCATTCTGCTTGTTTTTGCGAATGCCCCAACAGTACTCCTCTTTATGGTCTTCGTCTCAAACACGTCTCATATTAGATAAATGGTTGTGATTTTGCTGCCAGAAATCTGTCCAAGCTCACAGATTCATTTGGCTCCAAGGCAAGAATAAGGGCCAGAACATCTGCTGCATCTTTTACCCCCACCAGAAAATGCAAAGTCGGGCACTGGGTGCTACTGTTGTGCCTATTCTGTGCACACTTTCCAGGGCACACAGGCAGGTTGCACCTCGTGTTGCTAAGCAACCATAACCAGCACTGAAGAATATTTAGGAATTTAGGATACTCTGATTCAAGAACTTTATCAACTAACAGGTGTGTCAGTTAGGACAGATGAGCACATGCGGGAGGTTCCATTTCAGTCTTTTATTTTAAGGCAGTTTTAGCTGGTTTGTCTAAAAACAGAGGAAAAGAATAAAGAATATTAAACTAGACATGGAATAATTAATAATCCAGCAAAGGTAAATTAACTTCAAACACAATAACTATAAACATAGGAAATTAAATCAACACAACAAATAAAAAATAATCTTGTAAGGTTACTATGAATATATTAAAATAAAAGGAAACTCACATTTCATATACTCAGTTCAAACAATTGGAAGGTAGGATGAGTCTGCTCCTTAGTTCTCCAGAGAAAAGGATTGCCACCTGTGAGCTGCTGCTACATAGACTCGGGGCACTGCTCATCCAGGAAGGGAGGGAGGTAGGAGTGGTTGGGGATTTTCCATGCAGGTAGATGAAGACAGGTAGAAGGAGGCTTGGGGATTTTCCATAAGCACCACATCATAGCCTGCTTAACTGAAATCCTGATTTTGGAGCTGATCTCCTTCCAGACATTGTTTTTAAGTGCGCATTAAATACTGTCCATGTGACAGATATAAAGCTCTGGGTAGCCCTAAATGTTCAACTTCTCCTCAAGATATCTGCCGGTTGTGAGGGGTTGATCCTTGTTATATGACATGCAGGACAGCTTGCTGCGATCCCGAAGTCAAACTTTGTGTATTTCAGGGCGCGGCTGTCGCCCCCTGAAAAAAATAGGTGCTTGGGAATACTTGCGTGCCACAACGGTGTGACTCTTGCTTTTGAGCTTGCCTTCCGCGCGTCTTCATCGACAACAGTTGGTTTGAGGGGTAAAAAATGTGGCATGTGGACGGGCCCTATGCTTGTGAAACACAAAAAAGGACTGATCAGCAACAAAGCCATGGCACAATGCGCGTTGCAGCCACATGCAGTGGACATCAGGGGTTACATTCATTTATTCACCCACTAATTTATCAACATGTCCTGTGTGTGGCCATCAGGTGTTTGTGGAGTACGCCAACTCCAGTGACTCCAAAGAGGCTCAGAGGCTGCTGACGGGCCGCACCTTTGATGGGAAGTTTGTCGTGGCCACCTTCTACCCTCTCAGCGCCTATAAAAGAGGTTACTTGTACCAGACTGTGCAGTGAAGTCCTACAGTTCAATTTACACCTCTGCACTGTTTGCATGGAAAAAACACAACTGCACAAGCCACCACAGGGGAGGTCATTTTCTCCCTTTGAAAATAACCAACACAGGTCATGAGTGGCTGCCCTGCAGTTTGAGTTCAGATGATTCAGTTATTAATTAGTGTAGTTAAAAGTTCTGCATGTCTTTCATGTGGTTTTCTACAGTAAATCTGTTTCATGCAGAGTGTAAATTGAACTCGGCTGTGAGGAACAAACAGCAACACTTTTTTTCTGCTGCTGCCTCCAGTCTGTGCGCTAGTCTTTATCAGTGTGTACCCATCTAGTGCTTCAAGGTGACCTGCACCTATATCTCATTTAATGACTCTGGGCCAGAGGTCTGTGGTCTGGGTACAGCAGTTTCTGCTCTAGCCTTCATTTCACACTCAGTCATTTCTAGAAATTACCACACTGACAGAATGAGTAATAAGGACAAGTAAAATCTTCTCTGGTGTGTGTTGCTAGAACAGAGGTTTGGGAATCTGTGCTTCACATTACATCTAAAGAGTTTCATCATCTGTAGAAAAAGTGAAACACTTAATCTCATCAGTTGAGTCAGGGATGTGATTAGAAACATGTAGCAGGATAACACTGATCTCCCAGTCATATGAATGGGAGCTTTATGTCTGTCAAACCTGAAATAATAATAATTCTTAGGTTATTATTTGTTATGTTGAACATTTAATGAGAGGAAACAGTGTGGTACGAGGGGTATACAGGTATCCTCTGCTGGCTCCTCAGGCAGTTTTCAGGGAGAAGTGGTTTGGAGTAAACCCCCCTCCGCCAGCTGGTAGTTTTCACTCAGTCTCTGCCATTATCTGAGCAAGCCAAGGGCCCCTAGTGCCCTGCCCTGTAGCCTTATGCTTTGTAGCTTTTTATTTACAAAAGTCTACATACTCAGCGAATATTTTTATCATCCGTTGACTTTGCTCCCGTTTATATGGAAGCCCATTTACGCAAATGTGATGGGAAAACAAGATCCTGTTATGTGTCATTATGACAAACTTTCTTGAAATAATAGTGTCTGATTTAGTTTGTCAAAATAAAGACTTAGTATTTCAAAACGTGACTTTGTACTCCAAAATGAGGACTAAGTATCTCAAAATAATGACTTAGTATCTCAAAACAAAGAATTAGTAGTTAGGAATAATGACTTAATATTTCAAAATGGTGACTTAGTATCTAGGAATAATGACTTAGTTTCTCAAAATTATGACTTAGTATCTTCAAACAAAGACTTAGTATCTGGGAATAATAACTTCGTATCCCAAAACAAAGACTAGTATTGCCTTGACTTGACTAGTATTTTTGAAATAATGACGTAGTATCTCGGAATAATAACTTGACGTCTCTAAATTTTTAATCTGTATCTCGAAATACTCACTTAGTATCTCAAATAATCACTTAGTATCTTAAAATAAAGACTCAGTATCTAAAAACAAAGACTTACTATCTCAAAATAACGACATAGTATCTTGAAATAATTACTAAGTATCTCAAAATAATGACTACATATCTTTAAATAATTACTCAATATTTAAAAAATAATGGCTAAGTAGCTCAAAACAATGACTTTGGAATTCGGAGATGATGACTAATATCTCAATAAAATGACTTAGTATCTCAAAATGACTTTGTATTTTAGTCGGTTAGTTCGACCTTCCATTCATGATGGTAGGCTACTATTTTGAGATACAGTGTCATTATTTTAAGAGAGTATCTCATTATAATAACGTACAGGATTTTCTTTTCATTACATCGGCAGAAATGTGCTTCTGTAACATTATGAGGACAAGTAGTGAGTTTTGTGTTTTAACTGCAACACTGAAAAGCACATGAACAAGTAAATATTTTTGAGTGCATGAAGTGACTGGTGAAAATGACTGACGTATGAATAAAATCTGAAAAACCTTATTTTCCAGTTGGAAAATGAGTGCATGAACAAGACTAGCAGAAGCCCCAGCAGTGGTAGAAAGTGTCTTCTGACTTCTAACTAAAACCAAGTACGCTTTAACTTTTAATGACTTTGTCGTCATTGTGTAATTGGAATAAGAGTCTAGAGCCAAAGTGTTGAGCAGCCTATAGCTGTTTAGAGTCTCACTGAGACAGTAGGGAATGCAGATGTACAGTAGCCAGTGTACCTGTAAGAAAAGTGGTTAAAAGCCACTGTGTGTAATGTTTGCAGTGTCTTTAAATCTTGCTAAAGGCTTAGGTTGTTGTTTGAAGCAAACAGGGACAATCCGATGGACGTTGGTGCAGTTTATGTGTCACTTTCGCCAAAGTTGGACATTTTGAAAACCTGCACATGGTGGCTTTAAAGATTGTGTAGTACTATGCATATGAGACATGTAGAGAGTGTGCAGTGGCAGCTGCACTGAATAGATTGTTACAATCTTCAAGTGATACTTTTAATCCTTCAGTTAGTTTGTGCATGAACCAGTGGATTTATGGGTGGACTGCAAACCTTGTGGGAATATGTTTCACCAAGGTGTCTGTTTTTGGAGAGCCCAAAAAGCAGGATGTAGAATTGTGTCATACTTCTGTCAGTTTCAAGAGATGTTGCCAGTTGCACGACAGGAGTTTTATGAATCAGTAATGTGACAGAAATGTCATAAAATGTGCAGTCTTGAAATGAAATAACAGAATTTTGTTATGTTATATTGATAATATCAGCGCAGTGAGACAGTTTCCAGGAAGAGGCATTATTGTGTTGGATAGCAGTGACAAAGAGTCAGCAAGCTCTGTAATTTTGGAATTAGGGCTGCATGATATGAAGAAAATATGCAATATGCAATAACGTTGTTGAATATTGCAAGAACAATATTACTTGGAATTAATTAACAGGTAATCAAGTTTACGTAGTTCTCTGCTGCTTTCAGTGTAAAGCTAAAACACAACGTTGCTTGTTGAATTAGAAAATTAAAGGAAATTATTTCCAACATTCTTTTATTGAACAAATTTAACATTGAACTAATCACAAAAGGCACCAATAAAAAAGAGTGATAGTTACATTAGTTACATTTTAAAGTGCAGTTTTCTACTGATACTCTCTTTAAACTAACTAAAAAAACTCCCTGACTGCAATATAGCAGTCTTTCGTGATGTGTTTATCGCGCAGGTCGACACCGCAATCACGCTAAAAAAAAGATATATTGTGCAGCCCTAAGTGGAATGTATTTTTTAGTTGCAGATGCAGGGATTATTTTGTTATCTTGGTTCCACGTTGTCATAACAGTGGATATGTAGTACCCATCAAACCCACTCAGTCACACAGAAACAATGATTTCTACACAAGTGCCCTCTGACATTCAAGCTAGCTAACTAACCAAAATGCTGCTATAACAACAGGTTGTGCTACACCTGCATACGTCGATTCCTCGAGTAGCCAAACAGTTGCAGATGCCTTAGAGAATACTTCCCTTCCAACTAACAAAATGGAGCAGTCATCTATTTTAGCTTCTTCATAAAGCTGGCTCAATTTTCACTGCATTTTCATTAAAGCCAGACTGTGTACATTTTACTAAACAGCAGCAACTGCAACTAAAACTGACAATGATGGTATGATGCTAGTGCCAGTGCTGGAAATTAGCACCAGCCACAAGCCAAACGCTGGTAAAATATGCAAGAGGCTGCTAGATTTGCTTCAGCCAAAACACATTGATAAATTATTGAGTGGCTGGTAGATTTTAAAATCCATCAGCTTCTCAAAAAAACTTATGTCCAACCCTAGCTAATGCTAGTATTAGCTACAGCTAATGCTAACCTAAAGGGGTTAGCTAACTTTAGAACAACTAAATACTAGAAACGCTAACCTATAATTTAGCATTAAAGGGACAGTTCAGCCCCAAATCAAAAATACATATTTTTATTCTTACCTGTAGCGCTGTTTATCAGTCTAGATTGTTTTGGTGTGAGTTGCCAAGCGAGTAAGCGGGTCATGATTTCTGGAAAGAGACATTGCCGTTGAGTTTTTCATATGTATTTTTTGGCGCTTTGAGCACCACAAGCAGAGTGCCATCTAGTTCTGTTATAATGAAGAGAAGGCTGATATCTCCAACACTCTGCAATTCGTACCAAAACTATTTGAATTGATAAACAGCACTACAGGTAAGGGGGGAAAAATACTTATTTTTGACTAAGGGGTAAACTGTCCCTTTAAATACTGCTTTGCATTTAATGTTTACTATTTAGCTTAAATGCTAACTTATTGTAACTTACTTAATAAGAGTCATAAATTTGTCAAATTAGCTTAGTAATGTGCTTTATAGACACATATTTACTTTTAAGTTTGCTTATATTAGCTAACAGCAGCCGCCATAAGTAGGGATGCACGATGATATCAGTAAGTCATTGGTATGGTCTGATATTGGCTTTAAAATTAACAATGAGAATCAGCCAACATGCTTTTTCTTATTTTGCACAATGAATGAATATTACATGCACTGAAAAGTATCGTAGTTCATGTCTCCATCTGCTGTTGGGCAATCACAATAAGAGTATGCGTGAATAATATGATCTTAATTCCACTACAGAAGAGACTTGATGATCACTTAAGTTAGGCAGGAAAAAAAGAGGATATATCGGTATCAGTTGTTACATATCAGCATATTGGATATGAGCAATAAATCCAATATCGTGCATCCCTAACTATAAGCTTCTGGCCGTACACCAATAAGCAATGCTGCAGCAGCAAAACCTGTAGTGTACTAATTTGGTGTAATTTAGTGTTTTATTGCGTAGGTGTTAAACTTTTAATTTGTTAGCAGAAGAATGACTTATGTCTTCCCCAGAGAATTCATAGTCTTGTTTTACAGTCTGCAAAGGGCTGCAGCTGGTTTGTGTTGTAGAGCACAAATATAAAGCCCTGCTCCGTCTGAGTGGGTGATTTGGGTGATTTAAGTATGTCAGAAAAACTTAATGTTCATTTAAAATAAGAAAATGTTTGAAGCTTATGGACATATAAATCTTTGTCTGTCTAAGATGTATTTTTATTAAAATAAAGTGTCGTTCCTTCCCCCCTAAGAAAATCATTAAAATACTGCAACTAAAAATATAAAAACAGAGTCAGGGCCAAAGTTGCTGTTGTGCTTATCCTAAGTACTACACACAAAAAAAGCATATTTTTCTATCAACTTTATTTGTATGTGCCTAAAATGTGAATTCCAAAGTTTCCACTCGAGTGCGCCGCTGGCCTAAAAATCTCGATATGAAACTTGAATTAGACTCCAACCACTTGACTGCACAGCACTTTTAAATTAGCAATCTGTGGTACGGAAGTGAGATGATCAGTGTTGTCAGTTGCTTATAACCAGCCAAATAATACCAGGCTGAAAACTAAAGAACACATTTTCTTCCAAAAAAATGTTCTATTTGTCCCATAGTTTGTCAAAGAACTGCTACAGAAAATTCATCTTTGATAATGTCAGGATATTCCTTTTAAGTTTAATTTAGTCCTTGATCATCTTTCAATATATATTTAGCCTCATAACCGTCTTCTCTATGTGTGATTCAGTGAGGCTGTCCTCCCTGAAAACACCATGTCATTTGTAGAAGCAGCTTATTATGATCTATATTTATGTTTATGTTTGTTAATGTTTAAGGTGGTGATCTCTGGTGGCTGTAGTAATTATGAAGGTAGCAAAGGAGGAAGTCAGGTGACGTAGTATAAAGAGCGACAAAGTCCGCAGAGGGAGGAGGTCGGGTTGAATGGATAGCTCAAACAAACACAGGACTTTGACCCAGGAGATCAGTGTTGGTGTCCCGTCCCAACATTTAGTTATTTTGACTTTTACACGTAAGTTAATTTACATCACATTACATCACTTTATTTATATCATGTACATAATTTAAATAAACGTACATAGGTTACATTTGTTCGTACCACACAGAATTATTTAAAGCCAAACCATGAGTTTTTTTCCCTAAATCTGAGTAGTTTTGGTGTCTAAACCTAAACAAACTGCGTCCGTTTCATGTTAATCACATGTTTAAAACTACTAAAGTTAAAGGTCATATATGTTTGGGAGTCACTTGCAAATGACCTATTCTGTTGTTAGATAGAGGGACATGTTAATTTCCTGCCACTGGTATGGGCGCTAATTCAGGAAACACTCCTGTGGTTCATATCAGAGGGTGGGAACAATGTGGTCGTTGGGTTGGGGACGTTGGGTTCAGCTGCTCACCCCTCTGACAAACCCATGATAGTGTCTTTAGTTTTCTGTAGCAATGCTGCCACATGTTTACTGACTCGTCCCTGATAGAATAAACTCACTAAAGGTTTAATGTACCTTATCAAATAGAGTACAGGCCTTGAATTCTTTGGCTTGTAAAGCACTTCAAGGAGAATTTTTTTGTTACAATAACTCTCTTTGTGTTCCTTGATGCATGACAGATAAGCGTGAGTAGGTTGTGGTCTTTGCATGATTTGGAGATACTGTGCGAGTGTGAATAATTAGACAAGCAGTGTTAGTGAGTGTGTGTCCAGAACTGATCGTAACCTCCAAAGCTCAGTCCTGCCTTGTCTAACTACTTGCTAATAAAGGCTTGTAGCTTATAGTTATGACCACTGAGCTACATTAGCTAGTAAAACAGAAGCACAGAGACAAAGTTAACAGACGATTGATAAAAGATAGGATATGGTATTTATGTCCTAGTACAGATTTTATTTACAAGAGCATCCGCATGATGTGGCTCCATCTGTGTTCTTTTCTGGGTTTTTTTACATGGAAACGCCCGCTCAGACATGAGCAAAGAGCTGCGTAAAGTCATGTAGGTTTGGTAATAATAATAGTAACTGAAAGGATTACTTTGTAATTTTTGAAGTGGGGTTTTATGAGCTTTGTACCCGTAGTCAGTGTCGTACTCTGACCGCTTTACCTTCCCATCAGACAGCTCTGCCTGACGGGTAACTGCAGCATTATATCGCTTGCTTTAAGGCCACGAGACTCCCTTGACAAAAACATTAATTTTACCTTGCAGAACACGTAAACTTCCTGGTGTACCGCTGCCTCCATCAGTTAGTTTGTTTGTGTTTTTGTGTGACTTTTTGATCTGAACTAGCAGTACGTTGCTTAGCTTTCATGCTGTTTAAGGAGGCAGAGGAATATCGCTAATTTGAAAGATTGGTAACACACAATTCTCAGAGAAGGATCGGCTCAGTCACAAAGAGGTGCATTAGGCGGGCGAGGGGGTTTATATGTAGCAACGTCATCATGTGGACACCTACATCAGACCAAAAAAATTGAATGTTCAGATTTTAATTCATAAGGAACACTACTGGGAGGCTACAGAATGATACAAAAACTTTTACAATAATGATTACATTGACCCGCCCCTTAAATGCACTGCAGCATGATGAGTTTTTAACCGTGTTCTTCATTGGTTTGTTATCTTGTGTCACATACTGGAGGATGGTACTGATACTGACACCTGATACAGAACAAGTGTTTGGTGTGCATTCATGTAAACACTAGGTTAATAGTATGGAGTTATGGTTTCTTCTCTTTGTAGTTTACATAGAAAGGGGCAAAGCAGGTTTCTCTATTGATAGCTGCACCTTAGAGATATAATGTGACTGCCCTGTGTTTGTGGATGAATAAGAATGCTGACTAACTGACTCAGCATTTAACAATACTGCAGGTCTGAGTCGAGGCTTTGGCTCTTTACAGCCTCAGAGCTGTGAGCGTCTGCAGAGGAACAGAAATATTTTTTAGTAGTGTTTAAATATTAGACTCAGTATTTATTGTGGCTACTGTTGATCTGAATGGTAAAATATCAAGTTGGCTGCTGCATGCTGATTGTTTGGGGTAGGAGCTCACATTAGTTGAATCCTGAATTTCCCTAGCTGAGCTCAAGGACATGCAGCATCAGCTGATTTTTGTGTTTGTTTACACAGTGATAATCACTTTCATTGATTTTAGGGTGGTGGAGTTAGTCTTTTTTTTATTTTATCACTTTTTTCACTCTCAGTGTAGAGAGCGTAGTGTTTTTGTTCCAAATTAGGTGTGTGCTATGCAGGTGAAAAAAGAATAAGAACATGCAACACAGTCTTCATTTCACGCTGATCACCCTGCTGATGTGATATTAATGGACTAGTCAATTTTGTCTCAGTCATAATGATGCTGTGCTCACGTAGTTAATGCTCACTATCAGTGTTCAGTAAGGTGAATGTGAACTCAATCCAGCTTGACTTGATTCAAACATTGAAGTCAAGCAGCATCATGAGATTATCAGACACGTGCATCATTTCCTACCTGTTGGTGACCATATGCAAACGAAGGCTGCAACTGACAATTATTTTTTATCATCAATTAATCAGATAATTACTTTTGGTTAATCATTTAGTCTTTAAAGTTACACAAAATAGTGAATGCTCACCATGTTCTCCAGAGCGCAATATGACCTCTTAATCAACTTTTTGTTTAACAGTCCACAGCACACTGATATAAAACAGATTTTTTTCTGAATCGTAACTCACATCTGACAACGCATAGTTTTATATTAAGCGTGACTAAAACTTCTCAAGGATATCATTATCTCTGATGTCTATGATCAACAAACTTCCATAAATCGGCTTAGAAATCATAGAAAAAAGGCGCTTCTTGTAACTGCAGAACTTGCCTGAGAATTATCACGTTTTTAAATTTCCTTTTCTATCAAAGTAATCCAGTGAGAGTTGTCTATATATTCATGGTTACACTGCAAACAGGAGCTGCTAATAGCTAATTCGGCAAAAAAAAAAAAAAAAAAGATTTTAGGGTAGGACAGTCGTAGATTGACAAGAAAGGTGGGAGTAAAGGGGGATGGAGTGCATCAAAGGGGCCGTGGGTCACTGCAAAGGACTCAGCCTATGCGTGGCAGGTGAGTTAGAGGTCGTCCCACTTAGGTACACTTTTAATCGTGAAAATTTACCAAAATATCAACAATTACAGGCGAAATTGGGGCTCAGGTTTAAGCCCACAGTTACCATGAAAAAATGATACTCCCTTTTTACAACCACCAAAGCCCCCAAATTGGAGCAAGACTATCTGGGAGATGAGGGGGCGCAGCTGTCTCAATCACATTTGAGAGGTGAGAATCAGAGAATATTCAGCGTTTGTCTTGAGGGAGTACTTGAACAATAAATCGATTGTTAAGATTGTTAAATGATCAATTGATTATTAAGATCGTTGACAATACATTTTCTTAACGATTGACCAATCAGATAATGGTCTATTGCTGTAGCACTAATGCAAACTTCTCAGTCAGATAAATATGAGGGGGAAAAGAATATCAGCACAGTACTGTATCCAGGAATGTTTTTAGCTAACATGGCGTGTTAAAAAAAGTACAGCTTCAAATAAGCCTGTTCAAACCTGCTTGTTGATGTTGAACCTTATCGATCTCACACTCCAGCTGATTGACAGTCGACTGCAGCGAGGCTCCAACTGGTATATTCCTGTTTTGTAAATGCCAGTTTCTGTGCGGAAAGTTGCACGAGTCATTCTTTTTTATGTACTGACATTAGTGCTGCTCAGAGCTGCGTCCAAGAGTGCTGTAGTGCTTTTGTGTTGGTAGTGGTCAGAGGTGTCACGATTCAATTTAACTTTCGATTTTAAGGTTACCATTCAATCAGATTTTTGAATTTGATGTTGTTTTCAGCACAACGGCTGTGCTGCTGTATGACTATCTAGTCTAATCATTCAAATTTCAAAGGATAGGCTACGTGGTATCAAATATAATATGACTGCCATGTTTTTGAACCATAACACACTAAGGCCATATGGTCAGATTTCAATTATTTATTTATTTAAGATGTAATAACAATAACTTATTTTCCCAGTCAATTGGGAGCAAACTTTAAACACACAAATATAGATGAGCCACTAGGGCCTGTGTTGGCAGGGGGCTCGGCAGCGCTTTTTTAAATGACGTGCTGTGCGAGGGTTTTGTTTCTGTGACACCAATATATTACACATTAACATTGAAACAATAGCCTAATAGCTAACATAATGTTACATTAACAGAGGGTTATCTTCAATAGACAAAAAGCCTACAAGGCAAACAGTGATAAAAGTAAAACACTCACAGCAACATGTAGTGTCTGCCGGCTGGTCTGCTCCTAAAAAATTAGCTTTTCTGTCTTTGTTGTGACAGTATTAAGTAGCCCTGTTAAAGAGGCGGCAGTGACGTCACCAACACCTTTCTGAAAAGTAGAGTTTTTCAAGTTAAAGCACTCAGAGCGGCCGCACAAAAAAGGTGGAGTGCTCCTGTTCTCTAGGTGACTGCATGTGGCCACAGATGCTTGCTCCTTATTTAGAACCATTGATAACAGACACTGGCGCTGAATAAAAATCTGAAATCGCTATATCTGAGAGGTACTAAACAAACAGCTTGTGTTGCAAAAAAACACCAGATCCTGTTTCTTTATGATGCCTCTAAATACGTCCTGCCATATTTGGCATGTTGTCTGAGGTGGCGTACAGTATCCACCTTATCTACATAAGTCACAGGGAAGGCAAAGTGTTGCCACACTGCTGACTTCTGTAAAGCAGGAGGTTTTCTTAATTCTGTCGTTTTTCTGTCGTCCCCAGTCTGGCAGTGTTCACGGTGTCTCAAAGAACAGCTGCAGGTTACCAGTAAGCTTTGCTGTGTCATCGTTGAAGTGTTGTTGAAGTGGGACTGTGACGATTTCTTACCACAGTAAAAAAACAAACATCATTTCAAGGGATTTTTGACACAGAATCAATATCGTGACACCCCTAGTTGTGTTAAGGCTCGTTTATACTCCCTTAACGTACAAAAATAGATGAGTCTGTTTCAAACATTATAAATGTCCCAGCCATCGTACCTCCATGCATTCTTGATGTTAGCATAGAAGCAGCCAGGAGATGGCACTAGAGGGCAGAGTCAAAAGTTTCACACAGCAACAAATGAGGCAACAGTGGAGGAGGTTGTAATAAAGGGAAGCCATTATATACATCCCAACATGTGGGCAGAGAATTCTTTTTACTAATTTCACTATATATGATATTACCAATTTGCTCCGTTCTGCCGTTATTTAAATTTCTCTGTTGTCTTCTATGGTCATATCTCGCTTGAACTATGCTATGCTGCCACCAGGATCTCTGGTGGTACTGCTCTGTTTCGTTCGTATCCATAAACTCTGAGAAACGTGCATAAATATGGATGAGATGAAAGCAGGACAGAAGGCTCCGTCAGGCTTTGTCTCTGAACATAGGTGAGCCTGTAGACTGCAGCACTGATGATGAGTACACAGTGTTGTTGGCACAGAGAGGGGAAAGGCTGAAGAGCAGAATCTGTTGCCTTCGTATTGTGGAGCTGAGGATGGGTTGAAGCTGCCTTGCTTTTGCATGCCCTGGCTTCAAGTCCAACGCAGGACAGACAGATGGATCCTCTAAGGATTTCATGTTCAGTCTCCTGCTCCACTGGCTTCATGCTTGGCTCCATTTTCTTCCTGCCTAACCTTGGAGTCCTTCATCCTTGTCCTCATGTCTGTCTCTGTGGCTCTGAATCAAACAGGCGTCTTCCTCTACCAGCTTTTAAAGCTGTATTATTTTGTATTAAGATTTCTACCTGTCTTCCCTTTAGTTTGAATTTGATTCTGGCTTCATCAGGCTTCTGCAAAGGCAGCAAAGTGCAGTTTTTTTTTTTATTGTTGGCACTGCATTACATGAATTCTAAGTGTTTAAGTCTTAACATTTCAAACACTGACTTCTCACTGCTGTTTGGGTCTGGCAGTGAGCTGAAGCGTAGCTTTGAGTCAGTTTATCTTCCATTTTCTGTCATTTCTCTGTCGTCTTTTTGTCTTTGCTGCTCAGCGTGGCTCCTCAGAGATTCAGAGCTGTGCTTTAATTTCATAGCATCCGACCTCTAGGCCTGACTTTGATAAGCTCTCAGCACATTTGTGCATTAGTGTGTGTGTCTAGATAACTTGGACAGTGTGTGTGGATGTGTGTGGGCATGTGTGCAGGTAGAGGATGAGGTAGCAGTAAAAAGTTACTGCAGTTTTGGGAGGCAATGTAAATTAGTTGCGAGAGCTGTCTGCTGTGTGCATGGTAAGTTTGCAGAGTTGTGCGTCAGACTATTTTCTTCCATCAGTGTGTGTGTGTGTGTGTGTGGGTGTGTGTAGTAGGGCTGCACGGTATGAGGAAAATATGCAATAACTTAGTTGAATATTGCGATACTACTTCCAGTAAGTGTACTCAGTTCTGCCTAGGAGTGTAGTGGTAATACACAACAAATTGTTTGTTAAATTGAAACAAAAAGAAAGGAAATTAATTCCAGCATTCTTCCGCTGAACAAACTGAACATCAAACTGACACAAAAGGCACCAATTTTTGAAAAAAAATTATTGTAGTTACATTTTAAAGTGCAGTTTTCTACTGTTAAGCTCTTTCAACTAACTAAAATAATCCAGTGCAATATGGCAATCTTTCCCGAGGCGTTTACACACAAGTTGACATCGCGATGACGATCAGAAAATTATATACGGTGCAGCCAGAGTGTGTAGTAGTGTGCTGTTTGCTTGCAATCTAAATTTTAAAATCATATGGACAGTCTGAGTAGGAGTGTGTAAGTGCATATGCAAGAGTGCAGCCAGCTATTTATACTGTGATGTCTTTAGTATCCATTCCTATTAACAAAGCACACGTTATTTAAGGCTCATCTTTACAGCACAGACGATAAAAGATGAAGTACAGTGGTGTTCAGAAAAGATCAAAATGCTTCATTCAGCTCAACGGAGCTGGACACAAAACTTTGCCTCAGTCAGCTCAAGGTTTACATCCTGTCTACACCTGTACAGATGTTTCTATGAATGGATATTTCTCTCTGTTTTTGCCTCTCGTCCACAAGCAGATGTAGTTTCAGGTCACTAAGTGTGCTTTGGTCTGAATGAGGGACATCAGGGACAGCATTTACAAGCGGACCAGATCAAATCCCTTGTGTGAGAAAGCTGCTCTTGATTGGTCAGAATTTCCATGTGGGAGAAATCCAGGAAGTAAAGAGGCATCTCTTCAATTTGCACACGCCAGTTTTTGCTTTGTGTAACAAGCTCTAGCCAGAAACGACAACAACAATGGGGGTCTAGTGTTTCATTGCTACTTTACACTTCCACTTAGTATTGCTGCACCCCTCCACAGATGAACGGAGGCACCATTTGTGATATAAAGTCCACCAAAAATGACGATTTGAATCAGGCTCGGTCCACCAGGAGATGATGGGAGAATCTTCGAGTGGGATTGTTGTTGATGAGGAGTGGAAAGCAAGTGTCTCCATATCCAGAGAATCCCTCATATCTTTGAGTTAACCCTTTCTTTTTTATACTGAAGCAGAATCAACAGTGATGAGATCTCAGGCATTTTGAAAATGATAGCCTGTAGACTTTACTACCTTTGCCACAAGGGGAGACTGTGGAAGGCCGCTAACGTCAGCGAGCGTTTGGAGTCGTTTTTGCGTTCTAGTGTGGCCGTAGATATTTTGTTAAACGAACGTCATGTGGACAGAATTAAACAGAGGGAGGAAATTTCCATCTATAGAAATATCTGTACACGTGTAGACGGGGCCTTCATCACAAAAACTACACCTTCAACTGAAGGCAAAAACAGAACAATCACACTACAGCAGTGATTACACCTTCAAATGTACTTTAACTTTTGAGCCGTCCTGCAGTTAATGTGATACATATTGACAGGAAGTGTTTACTGGTGGTAGAAAAGAACTGTGATTTTGTGCAAATAACAACTTTTTATTTTATTTTAATAATTCAGATTTAAAGCTGCATTAATTGACTCATATTGCCGGCGAGAAAACCAAAACAACTTTCCAAGACTAAAAAACTCTGTATAGCTGTGAACTTCAGATTCAGGTGATAACTCTCTGTGGTTTCCACATTACACATTTTTCTTTTAGTCATAAAAATATGAATTAGTGCAGCTTTAAATACCTGTGTTACATCCAGTGTTGGAATGTAACTAAGTACATTTACTCAAGTACACTACTGAAGTACAGTTTTGAGGTATTTGTACTCAAGTATTTCCATTTTATGCTTTATTATACTCATATTTTTTACTCCAGTAAGTTTATCCGACAGCTTTTGTTACTTTGCAGATTCAGATTATCAACACAAACTATACATCAGCTAATAAATTATGGTGTGATGTTGTTGGGGAGTGAAAATCAGCTTTACAGGTATATAAAGTAATTAAAAGCCCCAGTTTAATCAGCTGCAAGATTTAAGTGACAAATACATTAATGCATCAGTTATTATAATACACTTACATATATTATTCTGAAATGAGCCGTACTTTGACTTTTGGTACTTCAAGAATATTTTGATGCGTATACTTTTGTACTTTTATTTAAGTAAAAGTTTGAATGCACTGTGTAATTTCTACACTGAAGTATTGCTACTTTTACTCAGAGATGTACTATGCAGGATTAAAAAAGCCTCATAAAGACATAATCCCTCTCAAACATCACTTAGACCCTCTCTCAGTGTGTGGTGGTGTCGTCCTCTGCCTGAACTTTCTTATTTTCTGTGTTCAGGTTGTTTGTGGTTGTGTATCCCCACATCGCACAGGTGAAGTCGGGGCTTTATATAAAGTCAGCGATCAGGTGCCTGACCATATGCAGCAGGCGTCCAAGAGACACAGTGCCAGAAAAACAAAAGTACAGCGAGGCAAACGGGCTTTGACTTTCACATTTCACTGGCGAGCATGTTTAAAAACAGTAACTGACAATCCTGCGTAGTATACCCTGAAGTAAAAGATCTGAATGCTTCTTCCACTACTGGTAATGTTTGAATATTTTGGCAATCATATAAAATGGGTCCCATGAGCTCCAACCTGAAGAACTAAGAGCAATGAATGAAACAATAATTTTGGAGATGCACAAACTCTGAGGGCAGAGAAATACCAAATGACAACCAAAACCAAAATGATGTGATCAGAACGGGAACTTGCACAGGCATAATCATCATTTTGGTTCCTCAAAACTGTTGTCTTTTTTTTTTAAATTCTCATCAAAAGACAATATTATGATTATTGTGGTTGCTATTTTTGGTTGTGGTCTTGCTTTTGGTTTTGTTTCAATCAGTTTGGTTGAAAGGCAGTTTGTTGAATGTTTTGATGGGAAAAAAGAGTCTGCCCCTGAGACCATGCTCCTGTGAACATATGATTAATCACAACCAGGATTAAATTTATGTTAATGGGATTGTTTTCAAGTGTGCAGACTCTTTTTTCCATCTTTCACATATCTTTCTGTCCAGCACCTTGTATTTATCTGTTTGAATAAAGTTGTGACTCTCGATGATGTTTCAGAGGACAGTGGGATATTTGAAGAAGTGGGACGATTGATTTGGTCAAATAAATTGCAACATTTCTTCTCAGTGAAACATTAAAATATAAAAAGTTCATGCTCATTTCTGTTTCCAGACGATCCATCCTCAGTGAGCAGTCTCTGCTTCGTGAAATGTCCCACAGGTCAAACTGGACGAAAAGCAAATGATTATTATTTTCAGTATCAAAACTTCTGCTTAAAGGAAGCACAATGTGAGGAGGTCGCTGTATGTAAGACACATGTATGAAACTATGAGAGTTAGTCAATGCTTTACAGCTGAGAGTGAATCATGGCGCTCATACTGTTGTCTTTGAGTATCTCATAATAAAAACGATGCTTGACATGAACTGGTGTTTGTCTGGTGTTTTAGCTCAATGAGTGGCGGACTGATGGGTGTAATGATGGAGAAGACACAAGATATCTTCTTTTTAAGATGTTTCTGAGATGGCTGTACACAAACAGATAAATAATATCCTTGGTCCTTGGTATCCAGATGGTCAATTTTATTTTTTTCTGTCAGCTTTGAATGAAGTGTGTTTCATGATCATAAAGTTACTCTTTAAATTGAGTTTGGTGGGGTTGGCCGCAGCGATTTCTGGGCTGTTTCTGGTCAAACAAAACGGGTCTTCCTCTGTTGGGATCCTTTCCATAATGTTTTCAGACACGTAAAATGATCTGAGCCTGTAAATTGGACGTAAATTGACAGTGTGAACATGCCCGACTGGTTACATTGCTGCCTGTTTTGTCTCGTGACCAGTTTCAAAAACTGTTTTTTCCATTATAGGGCTGCAACTAACGATTGTTTTCATTGTCGACTAATCTGTCGATTATTTCTTCGATTAGTCGACCAGTCATTTTATCGAAAAATTTGTTAAAATTGTGAAAAATGTCGCTCTGTCTCTCCCAAACCCCAATATGATGTCATCTAATGTCTTGTTTCGTACTCACGCCAAAGGGTTTTAGTTCAGCGTCATGGGAGAGTGTGTAAAGCTGCCAATATTTGAACGTAAGAAGATAAGCTGCGATAAGAGTAATTTGGGGTACTTTTATAGTACTTTTCTATGAAAAATGACTCAAACCGATTAGTCGACTACTAAAATAGTCACCAATATTTTAATAGCCGATAAGTCATCGATTAGTCGATTAATCGTTGCAGCCCTAGGCCATTAGTCACTTAGACACAAAAACATCGGAAAATAGAGTCCAGAATGAAAAATACCATAGTTTCCCTTTAAAGTTGAGTGTCTGTGTAATAATGCAGAATTTAAACTCCTTAAGATGATTAAAAAAAAAAACATATTAGCAGAAACAATAAAGACATGACCTTGGTGTCCTCAAAGGTAGCTACATCTCTCACTGAATGTCTTGTTAATATGTATTGTATTTATATTGAAGGGTCTCAGAGTTCTTTAGGCTGGGATGATGCCTTTCAAAATGCTTTAACATGGAGCTGCAGCTGATTCACAAAGTCACAATGTCTGACGGATAAGTCCATCACAACTGCGTTTTCAATTCCAAATCTCCAGGCTGCCTCAGTACCCTCACAGCTTATAGTTACATGAGGACCCCTGAAAGTCACCACAGTACTTTAAAGCACTCACTCTCTGTAGCAATGCTGTCGATGTTTTATTTCTCATATACAAATTCAAATTATACATAAGAAAGGAGTTATAGAAATCATTCAGCGATGTGCTCCCTTCTGTGTGATTGCTTCCTTTGGTAGGGACATCATGGAGCGGTGGAAGATGGTTAAAATTTGGTCAGCTGCTCCTGAAATGAAATAGAGACGCATGCAGAGCACATTTTGAAACGCAAAGTAAGAGCATGACCGTTTGCTTTGGATGCACGATGTGAAAAAGTGCTGGCCCTTATGTTCAATACTCACCCCCATGAATCCAGGCATGTCCTGTATGATCACCATCTCGTCATTCTCCTGCTGCCTCCTCCTCCTCCTCACCCTCCAGGCGTTCCCTACGATCAGCATGGAAACCACCAACATGACTGCAGCCACAGACATTGCCACAGCCGTGACCACTATGGAGTTATTGGCAGCTCCCTGCGGAGCACCTTGGTCTGCAGCCTTCATCAGACCAGCATCAGTGCGGACTGCAGGGCGGAAAACAGGCTGAGATTCCAGCAGGTGAGAGATATCTGAGGACAAGAAGACAACAGGCGAGACACTTCAGAGACAGGATGATCTCAGATAAACAGTATGGTTGTGTGTCTGATGTCCTGTTCCTCCGCACCTTCCATACTGAAGAGGAAGAAGGCGTCGTCTCCTTTGATGAAGTTTCTGCTCTTTAGTCTGCTGTGGGTGATGAAGACACTTGTCCCGGAGCCTGGGCCTCGATAGTAGTAGCTGCCATCAGACGCAGTCACTTTAGAGCCCACCTTCCTGGGATCGTCCCAGTAGTACTCAGTGCCTGCGGAGAAACAGGCGAACTGTCATTCTCTGTGTGACCAACAAAGCATCAATTCATTGTATAAAGAGCAGAGTGAGAGGCTAACAAGTGGCAGCGTCTGGGTCTAATAAATGGAGCAAGTGTGGAAGTGACAAAAACTGCAGTTCCTCTAATGGCCACTTGAGGCTAGCTCCAAGAGCAAGTCAATCCCCACCAAGTGAAGGTACAGGAGAAGCGTAACGTATGAAAGAGAGTATACTGTCGTCAAATTGAATCTGGCAACACACCCCACACAGAAACGTGCGAGAAAGTCCCATTTGATTTGTATGTCACAATGAAATCTGGAGATTAGCAGGAGAAATTACCAATCTGGGAAGCAGCAGGAGAAAAAGTTAAAAAGTAGTAGAACCCACAAAAATCGGGAGTGTTGGCAGTTGGCCATTGGCTGTAGTCTTTGCAGTCTGTTCATGAGCAACTTTTTAGCCGAGAAAACAGGCGACGTGAGAGGCAGCGCAACAGCTGGCCTTCATGGCCACCAATTCCTTGATGTAGCTTTGGTGTGTCTAGGCCGTAAGGAATCATATTTGAAGTTTTTTGCTAAGAACAGTTTGTTTGAATGGTTTTAAGCCTGTTTTTTGCTTGCAAACATTAGCATTAGCATTGTCACAGTAAACCACAGACTGTAAATGAACTGTGCTAACTGAGCTAGCAGCTAGCATTAGAGTTAGCTCCGCACTTTCAGCCAAATTTGGTCATTTCTGGCTCCAAAATTCCAAGATGGTGACAACCGAAATGCCAAATTTGAGGCTTCAAAACCCAATGGCTGATGTCACAGTGGCTACATCTGTTATTTTATGTAGTCTGCGGTGGCTAGTTAAGCTTACTACACTATATGTTATCCCCCCTTCTCTTACCATCAGAGGACATCTTGTCGGGGTCGGTGGTCACCATCCGGTGCATGTTCATGTGCTGTCTGATGTCAGACTGCTGATCCATCAGGGCCATAGTTGCCTGCTGCCACGGGCACGGCCACTTCAGCTTGTGGTCATTGGGGCCTGAGGTCAGGTGGAAGTATGTTGCCATGTACCCTGGGCGGTCACTTCTTCCATTGAGGTACACACCAACCTACAGATCACAGAGCAGTGTGAAGTAACGTTACAGTATTTTTAAAATCAGGTGTGCTGAGCTTTGGATTTCCTCAAGACTGAGAATCATATATTTTAAAGACATGAACCTGGAAGGAGTAACCTGCTGGCGACAGAAAGCGAGGGCTGTACAGTTTCTCTCCTACTGGCGTGGTGGCCAGCAGGCGGGTGATGTTGCGGATGTGCCAGATGTGCTGGGGACACTTGGTGGATGACAGGTTAATGTCATCCAGAGAGAAACCTCCCTTCGAGGGACCCTTTCCCCTCACACCCTTAAAAACCACACGGGCTTTACGTGTCACTTGCAGGTTGACGTTATGCAGTTCCCAGGAGCCCATGGCACCTCCTGTAAAGAGAACAGACACAGAATAGACATTAAACACTGAGTAATTATTATAGTTTAGGTTGAGGACGAAATATTTGTAGTTTTTTACTTGATTTACATGATGTATGTTTTTAGGAGCATAGACCTGAGGCAGTATGGCCCTACTCTACCTCCTATATTTATATTTATTCTTAGGTGCCAATGTTCTAATGGCCAGTAATTGGCCGTTGGGGCCAGGTCTCTCTTGTAAAAGAGATTTTCAGTCTCAGTGGGACTTGCTGGTTAAATAAAGGTTAAATAAAATAGTACAAGAGGAAGTCAGGTGTCGTCATATAAAGAGCAACAAAGGCTGTGTTTGACATGACCAGATGTAAAATACATCAACAATAATTTCTGGGTATGAGACATACTATTTATTTATTTATTTATTTAAAATCTTGTGTGCCCTAGTTTTTTTCTTTTTTTCTATAAGTTTTATTGTTGTTAGTTTTTCTCTTTTAGGCCTAACACATATTCCACTAGCAAAAATCAGATGAGAAACACACCACATGACAACAGAACAGAAAAATAAATAAATAGTAGGTGCAGCTTGCTTCATGTAAAGCATTATAATTGTAGAGGTTGGGATGAAACTAAGAGAGTGCTGATAGAATATTGGTGCAGTCAAAGTGTTGCTTGTAGTTGCCAAAGTCACAAACGTCCAAATCATGCGAACAGATGCTTTAATGATAAATATAGTGCACATCACATGATGTGTAATATTTCATATGTTACCTGAAATACTCTTGAAGAGCGTCAGTGTACCGCTGGGGCTGGCCTCATCATATTCTCGCACCCAGATATTGAGAACGTCATCTTCTGCCCCGCTGTTATAGAGGAAGAACTGCAGACACTGGGCTCCAGGTTTGGGGTAAAGCCAGCGACTCTCCAGGACTGCACGGGCACCAGGTTCAGCAGCGGCTGTGCTGAAGTGCATGAAGTAGCCTTTTGCTGAGGGCAGGAGGAGACGACAGTGGGTAACGCTGGGCCTCAGAGGTTTGTCATTTTACATTTTATGGCACCAGATTTAGATCCTGCTTCATCATTGTCAGACTATGAAGTCTTCTGCAGGTCGTACAGCCTGGACTGACACTGTCAACGTTTATTAGCCAGCAGAGGGGTAAATGACTTCACCTCAGTACGAGCAGTAAATCTTAGAATTATGGTTCTTTATGTAACAACTAATTAAAGAAACACACTCTGAACTGTATCTAATAAATCACCATGTTGGTATTTATCGTAATCAGTGTGCTTTTACTGCCAGTCTGAACTTTGTACAGATGAGGTTATAAATCACCTCAGGTACTTTTGTTTTAAATGTCTCCACACACTGAGCACCAAGGCCAGCTGAACGCCAGAATGAGGCTTGATAAGGTGATAAAGTGATTAGCTTTCTATAATAGCTGCTAACTGGACAACAACACAAACATATATGTGTGTAAGATAAGAGTTTACTTTATATCTATCTGCATTTTCCAGTGTTTCATTAATAGACTGAAATATTGAAACCCAAATCGCCATTTTAGCGACTGCACCATTTCCCTGAAATTAAGTCCTAAATATTTTGTAACATGTTTGATATCTCTGGAAGCTTTCAGAGTCTCAGCAGATTTTAAAAGCCATATCCAGGACTTTGAACCAACATGCACTTGTTGTAATTGACTTTCACCTTTGCATTGCCCCATGTTGGAGAAGTCAGTGTGAGGCCCTCCACTCACAGAGCTACGTTGTTCCCACTTGGTGTTGCCAGGACCCTGAATCATCCCACAGATGTTCTCCTGCTCAAAGTCACACCTGTCCACAAAGGTCGAAGACTTGGCTGTGGAGAGGAAACAGTCACAGAGTCATCCCGATATCTCAGTGCAGTGGACATGGATGAGAACTTTCTACACATTCCTGCCATAATCCTGGAGTGGTACTAAACTGTATATGCTTTAGCATAAAAAATATCTACAACATAAGTAAACAATGACACAGTAAAAGGGAGTAAGGATCTGATTGCACTGGAGCCGAGTCCGAGTCATCCTAAAATATGCCTTGAAATGGCCATCACAGAGGCAAAGCTCCTGGACCAACTGGTGGTACTCCCCATCATGGAGGAGAAGCTCCTGGACCAACTGGTGGTACTCCCCATCATGAAGGAGAAGCTCCTGGACCAACTGGTGGTACTCCCCATCATGAAGGAGAAGCTCCTGGACCAACTGGTGGTACTCCCCGTGATCCAGCCTCTTTTTTAGGGTCTCATGTACCCACACAGATCTCTGTTTATCTGCTGACAGCCTCTCACCTTCAACCAGAACTAAAGCAAGTACCCTCTGCCTCAACATTTTAGGAACTAGATACTGATTACTGTGAAATAACTAAAATTAATAAATTCATGGTAGATTGACTAAACAATAAAAAGCTGCAGCAAGCACCTTTTTTTTGTTTTGTTTTTGTCTTTATTAGCGGCATCCAATTAAAAAAAAAAAAAAAATAGGCAGTGCAGTGCGCCTTGCATTTTGCAACCTGCAAAACACTTGCTGTGTGATTGGGGCCTAAGGGGTTTAGTCATCATGTAAAAACCTGTGTCTGAAAAAATAGCATGTAGAGCAGGAAAGGTTGCAGGAAAATAGTATTTTGTTCCCTTTATCATACGTTTCTCCACCAAATTTTAAATGTTCGCATCAAGGAACAAAACTGGGAAGCTAAAGAATGACGTAAAAACATTTAAAAAATAATGTAACCACCCTACAACCCTTGATCAGGTACCATGACTGAGTGAAACGTAGGATCGAGACTTTTAGCAAGTATTTTAACCAAAGTCAATATTCAGAAGAGAGACAGGTTTCAGGGTCTCATTTGAACATCGGTCTCAATAATTATTTGATGGAAACTTCTTATGTAAGAGCTTTGAATCAGGACACCTTTGGTCAAATATGTTATCACATTTTATTTGCCTTCCATGAAAAGAGAGATCAAAGGATCAAGATGCTGATAAGACACAGAGCTCGATCAGTCTGCTTGATAAGTGACGGGTGATACTGCCCGTGGAGAGCAGAAGTGCCACCAGAGACACAAAAAAGGTTGCATCATCTTGCAACAGAAGTTCACCTTGAACATGGAATGGAAAACAACTGAAACCTGAGAACATTCTGGATAAATAAGGCAATAGATACATGATAAATAAATAAGAAATAGTGGCATTTCTAGAGATTATGCCCAAAATGATCCATCTATACCAGCATCACTTTATACAAGATAAACTCTGACCTGTTTATGGGACAAAAATCATCCTTACTTCATGATGTGATTTAGGTTATTGATCGTTCACACACTTAAAGTGCAGGTTTAATGTCTCACATATTGTTCAATGGACAAAATGACAGGTTGAGAAGACTCACTGCAGTTGTAGAGAAGGTTGAGCTTGGTGATGTCATTAGCACTGAACCCCATCCTCTGACCAATCACATCCATGAAGTGGGGGATCTTGGTCACGATGGTGGGCTCCGAGTCGATGTTGAAGGCCGTCTTGCTGTAGTGCATTACAGAGCCGTAATCGTAGGGGACGCCGAGAGCAGTGGACACCGTGTCATCATAAGTTCTGAAGTTGTGCTCTTTACCTGAGGAAGGCATAAAAACAATATCAGGATGATCGCAGTTTTTATTTTCACAAGGATGGATTGCAAGCAGCTGCCCACTACTGTAAAAATATGTTCAGACAGCAGGCATGGATAAAGAGAAAAACTCAGGAGATAATTCAGTTTTCATTAACGTAAGAAGTTACTACATGAGATTTTACTGAGCAGTGTTACCAGGTTCGATGCGATCCCACATGATGTCGACGTAATCGTCACGGTCAGCTCTGGACTGCTCATGCCAGAAGCCTAAAGCGTGCAGGAACTCATGCTCAACTGTTCCCAGGCGATCACAGTTTCTACCGATGGACAGCCGCTGCTTCCCCACACGCTGGTTACCTATAGGGGAGGAGCATCTGTACAGAGATGCAGAGCAAAATACACAGAGGTGGTTTACTAAAAACATAAAGTTGTGAGCCGTAAAACCAAAACAGGAAAGCAGAAAGAGGGTACAAGGCTTTGTAGATGTAAGAGGCACTGCAAAGGTGTGTGAATCGACATGACTTGTGACTTGGCATGTATTAAGCAAACATGTCCTCAAATTTATATGACAGATGAGGTCGTTTGCCAGTAACTCCCAAAACGTCAGATACGACCTTTAATGTTCTGAGTTATACACCTGGTTAACGTGAAAGGATCACTAGTTGGGTATACCCCATATACCTGCGTATACCCTCCACTACACCACGGGACCTCAGGAATTGCAGTAGCAACGTTTGGCCACATGAAAATTGGCTTCAAAGCCCAGTGCACTTCCTGCCTTCACTTCCTGGTATATGCTCCTGTCAAAGCCACTAGACTGTCGATGCAACAAGTACTAGGGTTATGCAAAACACTCATGGGAAAAAAAAGATGCACTGCATTTGAATTAGCACTGACACAGCTCAACAATACATCGTAAATGAAGTGAACACAGCAGCTCACCCGCTCCCTTTGTACACAGAGATGTAGTTCTCCTCTCCTTTCCATGGTGTGAAGTCAATGCAGGTCTTCAGCCTGTACTGGTCAAACGCCTTCAGGATCACTCCCTTTGCATTCATCTCTAAAGTGTAACACAAAGAAACAGGTGAAAAAGACTCCTGATGTGGTGCATGTCCATTATAACATGGTCCATAGTGTGAATATGAGTCTTACCCAGACTGTCCTCTAGGTAGTAGGGAACGGTTCTTGGCCAGCGATACTTGTCTCCTAAGATGGAGTTTCTGTCAACTGTCTGATGGGAATGAAGAGAACAAGTTTACTATGAGGGTGAATAAAGGAGGAAAGAGCACAAGCTTGAACAGATTCACAACCTTTTTAAATTGCTAGCTTTCGTTGATTGTCATGTAAATCTGATTTCCTTTTAGGACAATGAGGTCTTATTAAGAGACTTCACCATCTGTTACTTTGCGGTTTAATAAAACACTTCCTGAAAATATTGAAATATATTTAAATATCAAATAAATGGAAATATGTTTGATAATATTAAATATAACTAAATAGATAAATAAATGTCAGGGTAGAGGAATTACAGTGTTATCAGTGTCTTAAAAAACAATTATGCTTATACTTATTCCATCTCTACATATGGTGAGCAGATATATTTGAACAATTATATAAAGCGATTTCTTATGATAATAGCATTAGTACTGATCATACTGCTCAGCCTTAGTTCCTTCATATATGGCTCAAATATGGAATTATTTTTGTGCCTTAATTCCGAGTACATAGTGGGCCATTCTGAGCACAGGAAAAGACTTTTGCACGCACAAAAGTTAGATTTTTGTGAAGAAATTATTATCACGCTAATTATCTGATCTGATTGAGAAAATAGATCTGTTTTATGATCAGTTATCCAAAATAGCAATAATGCCTGAATCAAACTAAATAATTGGACTGGGTAATTTCTGAGGATCATGGTTGCACCCTCTTTAAAATATCAGTTGTACAAACATTTTTCTGTGCTTAACATGTCCCATCACACACCCAGACTCTAGACACAAATATGATGCCATACTCAAACAGTCCTGAATAAGCAGATTACTGTAGTAGCAGTACTCTTTGGTGGTCGTACACACTAGCTTACTTCGTACATCTCGATATCCCCCTCCACCAGGTCCAGCCCAGCCGCTGCAAAGAAAAATCATATCGATTCATGAACATCCTCAGAGACACAGACAGATCATACAACAAAGCAAAACAAAAATAATGTGTCCACAAACCTTTGTTGATGTTAAACATGTCCCAGTCATGGCCTTCATCAACATCAGTCTCTGTAAATGTAAAAGCAACGACATGCTGCTCAAAAATCGGAATACAGGACGCATAAAAGTATCTTATGAACATAATTATTATTGTACTGGTGCAATTAGCACTGCTCCCTGAAAAGACCTGAAAATGTTTACTTAAAAAAATGTCACACATATTTATTCTTAGATTTAAATTCTGAAATTCTGCAGTCTGACTATATTTAAGATTTAAAATATAATATTTTAATTGTTCTGAGTGAGAGGCCTCTTGGCAAAGAAGCACAGTTTTATTTTAGCCTGCCAAAACATCAGAAGCGTAAAGGGTTATTAAAAATATACTGACTTTGTTTGGAGTGTAATCTAACACAAGTCCTGAACTCAAGTTTTTGTCGACCTTATGACTGTATTTAACTTGAGAAACATCCTGATCTGTGACTTACCTATATCACCTGTTAGCTTTGCCTCTGCCTGTAAATACATTAGAAAATACATATTAATCATCATAATAATCAGTGTCATTGCGACACAGTTTTGCACTGGAGATATGATACGGATGTTAATGTTACGCAAAATGCAGAGGCTTACATTTACCAGTCCCAGGCCAAGCAACAGAATGATCCACCTGAGGTCCATGTCTCCAGCTGCAGACACACACTCGACCTGCCTCAGTCCAGCTGTGGCTGAAAAAATGTCGTTTCTCAGTTTTTGTACAGAAGAAGAAACACGGCGGAGCACGCAACATTCACATGATCTGATTTTTACAGCTCAGGCTGAGGGAGATTACACGGCTGTCCAATTAATTATTAATTTATTAGCTTATCTAAGCATCGTGGCCACACTAATAAACATTTCCTGGTGCAGGAAGTTTTCAGAGTTCAAACATACAGTACACACAGACACAGTCAACCTGACAGTCCAACCTGTTCATATTGGCAGTTTCACTCAAGTGGCAAAAATAAAGCCAACATGGAAGTGCCAAAAACTGCAGTTCCTCAATCGGCAACTTGTGGCTGAATACGCAAGCAAGTCAATCCCTACTGTATTATTGCCTTGTAGCCAGTGGTGTAAGGTAGTTACCATGGGCCCAGTGCACGCTGTTGGGACGGGCCCTAGTGCATGCTACTTACTAGTTATAAGGTGAACACACACACACACCAAAAGCGAAAGGAATCTAATTTTGGGAGCCTTGCTACTTTTTCCTCCTGTTCATTTCTCGCTTGTCCGTTCTTACAACTAAAAGACATGACTGCTTGCTGGACTTGTAGATGCGCTCAGCTCGTCAGTCTTGACAGATTCTGCACCTTAACTAGCTACTGTGTCGTATCGTCGTGTCACATGATCAAATAGAGACCTTACATCAGGCAACATGAACAAACAAGTCACCAAACAATCATCTTTGCATACCTGTGTACAGCAAAAATAAGCGTTCATCTCCTGTGATGTGTCCAAGGACCTTCGCAAAAGTGAAAACCCAATGATAGTTTCTGTTTTTACAGATTTTGGCTCTGCTGAATGGTGTAACTTTGGCAATTTTTGAAGACGACATGCATGTTTTCTTCAAAAATCTGTGGTAAAATAAATACAAAAGACAGCAATTTAAATGTATATGCCCCTCTCCAAAGTCAAAATATAAAACTGTAACTATCTCCTCAGTGCTTAAAAAAATATTTGACATGCCTCCCACTTTTTGCACCACCCATTCTCCCCTCACAAGTAACGATCAGTCCCTTAGTACACGGTTTAAAATGTCTCCCTGCTGGTCAAGTGTTTCACCTCCAGTCCTGTAGGTGGCGGTAATGCGCCTCAGAGCGGGCTCTCCAACCGCAGTTAAATCAAAATAAGCCGAAGAAGAAATACACTGTGAGGAAGTGATTTTAGACAGCTAGAGACGTTGAGAGTTATAAATTATAGTTTTAATTTATATTTAGTTCCATTTGTGATTTTTCTTGTCGTGTTGAAGTTGTTACAGTTACAGTTCAGTGAAAATAACACCGATGAGTGTTGTGATAAGTTTCAGTTAGCCTCAGGTTAGCCAGCTAGCTGCAGTTAGCCTGCTCTGCTAGCAGATGTCTGTTAGACGGGCTCTGGTGGACTGTGTTGTGTTGTCTCTGCAAGATGCATGTGTGTTTTATCCGTGCTGCAAAAGCTGCTTTTCAAGGATTGATGTTGAAGAACGGGACACGACGAGGTAAAATAAAAACAACCAACGAAAAGGATATATTCCAGTACTCAACAGTGGATTGTATTTTTAAAACTTTGCTGTGACTTATTAAAGTTGTTTAAGTGCACTACCATGAACAGCAGTGCTTTATTATGTCTTACTGACAGGTTTATATAGAAGTAGCTAATCTATATAATGTCTGTTACTTATCTGAATGTATTTAAAACATAAAGTGAATTGATTTCTACAGTGCAAATGAATTTGCTCAGACATGGTCACACTTTAACCTGTCCTCTCTGTCCTCTCTGTCCTCTCTGTCCTCTCCACCACAGGTGCAGATGTGCTAAGTGTGGTTACAGCTGTCTGAGGGAACAGGTTGACTACAGGTATCGTCTCTCGTTGAGAGTGTCCCGGGACAGAAGCATATTTGGAGTGACAGTATTTGGAACCTGTCTGAACCAATTCTTTGGCATTCATGCCAGTGGTTTACAGAGGTGAGCAGAGGACAGCATCTTTCAAGCAACTCCAAATTTCTGGAATTTATTACTCTGTCAACTTTCATCACTCTTGTATTCATATGAAAGGAACAGTGTGTAGGATTTAGTGGCACCAAGCAGTTAGGATTGCAGATTGACTACTGTAGAAACAGTGCAACATGGCCATCTCTGTGGACGAGGACCCGCTCCCTATTTAGATATCAATGATCATTCTAAGGGAACAGAAATACAGTGATTGTTATTTTAACATGATTATACATTACAGAAGACGTACTTGTTATATTTTATTCCACCTTTGCCAATATATCCCCCTAAAACCTACACACTGGACCTTTAAGTATGAACATTATTTTTGTTATTTGGTAGGACTGAATATGATATTTGTTGTAGCATTATCAACCAAACAAAATCAAAATTCTTTTAGGTTTTCAGGACATTTAAAGATATAGTAAACCTGCTTTCTTGCTCACTTGTAGATACATCCTGTTCCACATGCAGCATTACCTCTGGGTTTGGTGGGAGTATATGTCGCTGTGTTGCTCAGAGGGAATACTCATGTTAGCTCTATTTTTCCAGTGTTTAGTCTGGCATATTTAAAAAAAGCACATCTTGTTACTGGTGTCTTTTGTCTTTGCCAGTTAACTGTAACGCAGTGTGGATTTCTCTTGTGTCTGTCATGTTGTAGGCTGGTGGAGAACTTGGATGGAACATCAGACAGATCCACATTGCTGGTGAAGGCTGTCAAGGACTGTTTCATTGGCAGACATTTCATCTTCGGTATAAAGGTATAAGTGCAATTGGGTATTGTTCTATTTGGTGTATATGTTGGAAGATAAATGGCAAAAAATTGCAGTAATTAAATAGCTAACCAGCTTTGAGATCATTTAGAAACAGTGTCACCATTTCATAGTTCGACCACCAGAGAGGTCTGACAAGTTACTTCTTCAAGTGTAAAAAATCTCGTGCACACCTCTTTAAAAGAAGGTAATGCTGTGTCTTAAATCGGATACTTCCATTAGTACATCTAAATGTAGTACACTGCATACATTGTGTGCTAAGTGTAGTTTTGTCTCAATTTAAACATGGCTGTTGTGCATTTAAAAGAACGATCGCAAGATTTGGTGGCTTTCCTCCTCCTGCTTGTTGAATTGCAAACTGAATGGCACATTATCAGCATTTGACGAACAATTGTCACTCGGAAAATATATATTCGCTGCTTGCTCATTTGACTTCTGTATTTATTTATTGTGTTAAATGTGCTTTCGTGGCACAGCTCTATATCTATGAATGTTTGTGGCTGATAATGGCTGACTCTGTCATCAGCTGATCTACAGAGTCACTAATAGCGGACACATTTTGCGACCTCCGTAGATCACATCACTTCAGTTCTCCAGCAGCTTCACTGGCTTCCTGTTAAATATTGCACTGATTTCAAGATTCTGCTTCTCACCTTTAAGGCCCTTCATAAATAAGCCCCTTCCTACCTGTCTCAAACTCCTTCATATCTACTCACCCTCCCGTGCTCTTAGATCCTCTTCTGCGATCCAACTCACATCACCATCTGCCCGCTACCATGGGTTCTAGAGCCTTCAGCCGTTCTGCGTCCCGACTCTGGAGCTCTCTCCCCCACTACATTCACAGTATTGGCTCCCTTTCCCCGTTCAAATCCTGTGTGAAAACACAGCTTTGATTTAATGGTGACACATATATTGATGATGGTGATTTTATTATGATGGTTTTATACCTAATATTTATAATTCTGGTTTTGTCTAGTCATTTATCAACTTTTATTGCATATTACTGAATTAATGATTTTGTTATGACCTATCGACACTTTGCTGCTCATTTTTTTTACCGTGTCTTGTGAGGTGTCCTTAAGTGTTCTGAAAGCAGCCTATAAATGAAATGCATTATTATTATTTTTATACTTCTCAGTGTGAACGCACTCATGCAGTCAAAATGATAAGTACGACAGAGTATCTGATTTTAGGCACAGCACAAGAGTCTACAGGTATGCTTACGGCTTTGTTAAACTCTACTTTGGCACAGCAGTGCTGTGGCTCTCCTCCAGTTTAAATCACGGGCACAAGGTGTTGCTCTTCATTACAGGCAATTATTAATACAAACACGCCACAAAACATGCCATGAACCATGCCGTGAGAACTAAAATAAATACACAAAGTCATAACACAAATAAAGCTTGTATACGCCATAAATATCACAGCCATGAGCAGTTAAACTTGCAGAAAATTAGCTTCAACATTCACTGAAAGAGGGTGGGTTACTACATTGCCATTATTTAAACTAGCATTTAACTGTTAGCTACCCCATCAATGTATACGTATAGTAGGCAAAATGCAGAAACAGATCAGTTTGCGTACCTCATTTGCTGCGTTAACTCAGGAGAAGTAAGAACAGAAACTTGTACACTTCAAGTGTCTTCACATTCAGTCTTCACAATGTATGTTCATGCAGCAATGTGACTGTACTCATCTTCCATAGCACCCGGCAGGTATAGAGTGCAGCTTTGAATGATAACACAAAGACTAGAGCACCATGCAAACACAAAGTATAGGTTCTGCAGAACAGGTCCTTCCAGATACGTATATTCATACATTATTCTTACTTACTATTCTTACTTCTTAGTTATTCTCTGGTACTGCAGGAAGTTCACCAGAGTTAGTTGGACTCTTACTCTGGAAACCATGAACGTTTTTACAAGACTTCATGGCATTTCATCAAATAGTTATATTTCAGTTGGGTGGTGGTGGAATATTGTCATAACAAAATATTGTTGAATTTTCTCTATTCAAGCGACATTCTCTCAACCATCCCCGCTCTTTTCTGTGTCCCTCAGGTAGCTGGAACAGAAAGTGCACCTTGGTTACGAGGGCCGGTCTCGAATGGCTTCGGCAGTAAAGAAGCAGTCCACTTTATTGCCAGTCAGATGCTTCTTCCCAGAGCTACCGGCCTGGGAGGCTGCACGGTGGTCAGTTATTATCGGATCCTTCTTCAGAAAGCTGCAGAATATGAGCAGGGATCCAGTGATCCCAGCAAAACCTCCAGACCACCAGCAACAACCCTGCTGCTGATTCCTCGCCATTTTCCAGCCAGCAGCTTCAATAATGTCACGCTTTCTGCCTCAGGTCTTCTTTCCCAGTCGTTTCAAAGGTAATGACTCTCAGAAGCTACTGACGACAATCACTTTCTGTCTGGTAATTGTTAGTATTTTTAAGATGTGTGAGGGCACACAGAAGTCACTGTTCGGATCATACTCCAGTTTAGGAGTTACAGTTTAGTGCAAGACTCAAATGCATAAGGATATGTTTCTTTTCATTTATTTTTAAAAGACAGTAGGGCCAACGGCAGACAAATTCTCCTGCTAAGGACTTGAGTCAATTTTTTCCACTGGAAACTTTGGTACACCATTTATTACAAAAATAAGGACCATTTCAAAGACTTCTGTATTACAGTAAACACAACAATTTCCCAAAAGACAACAACAGGCTGTAAAAAAAAAAAGCATCTCTAATGCTATGAACTGAAAATACAGATAAACAGAATAATAAAAAATACAACTTGTGTGTTAGGAGTGTTACAGTTACTTCCACCATGGCTATATTTAAACATTCACAGCACCCAAACATTTAGCATCCTGGTGAACGGTGAATCTGGGTGATGCCATCGAGTGTGTGTTAGCATGTTGAATGTGTTTCCATTTACATCCCCTAAAACCATAGAGCAACTGTAACAGCTTTATTTAAGGGTCCTTGCAGATCCCTAAAGCCCACTTCAGGCCAAAGGTTTGACGAGTTGAAACAGGCAGCTACTTGCAATGTGTTGTTCTGCAAGGTTTTAAAAACCTGCTGGTTCACACCAATGCAACTATATGAGACAGTGTATCATCTGTAGTCAACAACTCTCTGTACTCAGGCTTATTTTGTGGCTGAATATATTTTTGTAGCCTCTTAAAATATGAATGAGGATAGTGATAGTGAGACACTGGCTACAGTTGCATTTGTAGTAGTGATGAAACAGTGAAAAACAGAAACTAAACCAGCATCAGATGAACTGTATTCATAATAAACTGTATTTATAATAATATGAACCAAGGCCAGTTAATCAGTCAGACCAGCCTGCTCACACCACTGTGACTTTCCTCTGCAACGTTCTAAAACAGTTCTGTCTCGTCACGAATCTTTGATCTGGACTAGGCTTAAAAGGCATTAAATTCATTGATTTAAAAATAAGGCCTTGATTGGCATTCAAATATCTTAAATCAATCTTTCAAAAGTCGTAAAAATGCTAAGACATGGGAAGTAGGATTTTATGAATCTTTTTTTTTGACCTTGCAGTGTTAAATCTAAACACGATTGGCAACATCTATATATATTATTTTTAAAATATTTCACAGAAAGCCTCTCATTAGCAGAACAAACAACACTCATATTTCTTTTCTGGCTCCAAATTGAGTAACTGGAGTTTCTCGAGGAATTGTTGCAGCCCTACCTGGAAGCCACAGGCGGGTCTTCCAGCGTTAGCATTTCCTTTGTGTTCGCCATAGTGTGACTAACTCAATCTGCTTGTTGTGCTAACCTCAGCATGTCTTCCTAACGGCGTAAGGCTAAAAGATCTCTGACAGAACTTGTGCTTGTAAACTGTAATGGTTCCACAAACTGTTACGGTCCTAGCATTTTAGATCACAGGCAGACTCTGTAGGGGCCAGAAACAAATCAGAAATGAATGGGAATTAGACTGACTCAATTTTAAAAAATTCTCACAAACTCTTCTTCACACCTTCATCAACTCTGCTCTTGATCATCTCTATATACTGTAAAAACAAGGCTGGTTTTACGTGCTATTTATCTCTGTACTTCACATGTGCTTTTTAATTGTTTTCTTTCATTTCAGCTAACAAGTTACAGCATTTAATTCATTTTATGGCCATTTCATTACATTTATTTCATTGTTCACTTCTGTGACATTTCTTGACAGTTGCTTCTGATTTGTATCCTAGTTCACAGAGCCAAGACGGCTCCCTTACTCCCACTCCTCCATGGGAACAGTCACTAGGACTAGTAACTTCATCAGCAGAGCAGGAGGAAGGCTGCAGCACCCAGGACCGTGGAGATGAGACCAGCAGGCAAACACCACATCATGCACAGAGACGCTGCTCAGAGAACCCGAAAGACACAGAGGAGAGAGCGCTGTCAACTCTTCTTTCTTTAGAGTGCAGCTCTACTAGTCATCCATCATTTGCGAAATACCAGTTCTCTTATGTTGAGAAAGCCGTTGGAAACATCCCCATTGTAAACACTTGGTTCAGTCCCCCTCCACCTGATCGCAATTGCTCCAAGGGATTTTCTACCAGAACGTCTTTGTCAGGTTCCCTGGCTTGGGAAGATTTGCCTTTCTCTGAGAGTCTCTCAGAGTTTTTGTGTGAGGAGAACAAGGATTTTGGCATACAAACAGAGCTACATCCAAAAGTTCAAAATCAAAAAGAAACATCAGAAAACCACCTGGAAATCAGTTCACAAGACAAGAACGTATCACATCAATCTGTTTGTCAAAGTAACGTGCAGATAACAGACAGCCATTCTCAGATATTACTGGATATCACCAACACACCTGCACCGAGTGGAGGTGACAGAGATGGTTTATCTGACCAGATATATAAGAACCCTCTTGGATGTGCAAACACGAGTCAAGCCAGAAACTTTTGTCTCCATGAGGGTAATCAGGAGGATAAGAAAGAAAGTTCTCTCTCTTTTGAAAATGAAGAGGAAGAGCAGCTCGAAGGGGACACCTATAATTGTTCGGCGGACTTATTTGGCAGCTCAGTCATAATTGATCTGAACACAAACAAGCTCAACATACATGCGGAAACTGTCAGGACAAGCACAGGAGCTCACCCACCGCTCTCTGAACCAAGAAAAAAGCACCTGAGGAGTGAAAAGGCGACACATGCAACACCAGACAAAGTGACTCTGAAAAGTAAAAAATGCATCAACAGACACAGTTTAATTCCAGCAGACTCACAAGATCTTGACTTCATCCCTCCCTCTCAGTCCACCCCCATTGTAAAAGTAGGTGTTGGGGCAGGCTCGCACAGAAACTTGACATTAGCTGAAGTCAGTTCACGACCTGACAGTCAAGAGTCTGGTGCTTTTTACAGACATCTGCCTGCATTGGAAAGTAAAAAGACAGCCAGCACTGACTCTTCTCTGTGTCAGTTAAACTGTGTCAGTACTAACCAGCTGACCCAGAGTGTCAGGGAGTCAACAAAAGAAAACTCTGCTTGGAGTTTGACACCCAGCCGACACAGATTTACCCCAAAAAGAAGGTTCTGGAAACCCAACAAGCATAAAAACCATCCAAGTGTCCAGATAGGGGCTCCAGGGCCAACTGGAAGGATCCACCACAAATGGGACTTAAGTGATTGTGATCCGACTGTCTATGATTGTGAAGACAACGAAGTAATTGTTCCTCCAACTCCTGCTGCTGAAAGACGACTGAGTGTGAAGCTCAGACAAAAAAGGCAGACTGGTACCAGCAGCAGTAACTTGGGTTGTTGTCAAGAAGGGCAGCAGGGAGACGGAGTTGACTGTAAAAGAACTCTTTTGGATCAAACTCTCTCATCATCACAGAGAGGTCCGGCACAGGCAGGAAACTGTGACAGTGAGATGGTTGATGAGGGAAGTCTGGATGGGTCTAATTGTTACCCTCTTAATGATGAGAACGAGGCATGTGATTGGTCTAGAGATCTATTCTCTGATTCAGTCTGAGAGAGTCTGTTGCAGATGGACTTTACAGATTCATCCATCCATCCATTTTCTAACTGCTTATCCTCTTGAGGGTCGCGGGGGGGCTGGAGCCTATCCCAGCTGACAGTGGGCGAGAGGCAGGGTACACCCTGGACAGGTCGCCAGACTGTCGCAGGGCTGACATGTAGAGACAGGCAACCATTCACACCTACGGTCAGTTTAGAGTCACCAATTAACCTGCATGTCTTTGGACTGTGGGAGGAAGCCCATGCTGACACAGGGAGAACATGCAAACTCCCCACAGAAGGGCTCCCCCACTTAGGGTTCGAACCCCCCACCCTGGCCTCTTGCTGTGAGGTGACAATGCTACTACCACTACACCACTGTGCTGCCTTTATTTCTATATATCAATATTTCTGCTAGTGTATTCCCCTAAATCCTGCACACTGGACCTTTAAATACTAAAGGCTGTTGAGAGGCACTACAGGAGAGGAGTTCTCCCTCACCCTCTGTTATTTGCACTTTATGTTTAAAATGTAATAATTGGTGGGTTCAGCTGCCTTGGGCATACCCATCACGGAAAGCTCATAACATCAAGCATACAACCATTAGATTTCCTTTGACAAACATTTGCAGTAGACTGGATGTCTTCAGGTTTTAAAGTCTGTTTGTCAAAATGAGTCAAGCTCCTCTGCGTGAAAATTCCCATTTTTGATGTTATAAATCTTTAAACCTACCGCTGAGCCTGAAACCATCTTTTTACTTTGTGCTTGTACTTACCTGTTGGCAAAATGTAGATGAACCTAACAGACTCATATTCCTACAGAAAACCTGCCTCTGCATGGGACCATATAATCCTTATCTTTATACTTACCTGCAGTGTTTGAATAAGAAACAGATGATTTGTCAAAAAATCAGTCTTTGGCTGGAAAAGGTTTTAAAAGCGTTACATTAAAGTGTCTGATACCTGGAGACACTTTGTCCACACAAATGTCTCAGTCAGTAAAAGCCTCAGATCAGAAGGAACTTCTGGATATTATGCTGTGGAGTTTTTTACCTTGTCTGATGTATGTATCTACCTACCTATGTAGGATGTGGCTATAACACATAATTAACTGATTGTGTGTGTACATTATGTTTAAAACAATTTTCTGCTGCTGCGCTCTGTCAGTCATTGCTTAATTTGATTCATAACCCTGTCTGTTGTCCAGTGGTTCTACAACCATGACTGCTATTAAAGCAAAGTTAAAGTGAAAGGATCATATGTGTATCGTTTGATGGGTATTTGATAAATTAACTGCTGCTGCCGTGTTTAAGAACCTCTGGAATTAAAGTATTAAAATACAAAAATCCCCAGCTGGAACTGAACCAGGGATGTTCTGCTCTCAATATACCGCATGTCACCAAATGACTACAATTTTCTGGACGTGTGATTTTAAGAGAAAGATAATTGTTATATGTGTAAATGGAACCAGGACAAGAAGTAAACGGCTGGAGCTTTGCATGGTGTGTGTTGGCGACACAGTGTCAGCTGGGTTGGCATTATGTGCATCTATATGGATGTTACTGCGTCCTCTGTGGTGGATCTTTTCTATTTGATGTGCCATGTGTACATTTTTAGCATAGATACAGTCTGTACTTATGGGACTGCCCATAAAATGACATTTTGTTTTACGCTGAGGGGGAAAACAACACATTTGCTATCATGCTGAGGAGCTGCTGTGTGGCTTCCTGCTCATCAAATAAACTCAAAAATGTAGAGTTAAAGTGTATTTTTCAGCCTTTTTCACATGTTTTTCTGTCTAAATGACTGATGGGAACAACCTTTTCAAAGAATTGGTCCAGTATTGAGTAAGAGCAGTGGCCACACTACTATGTAATCACTCAGGGCATGTTCACACCATTAATTTACATCCATCAAAGGCACTTGTTTTTGCCCCTGGTAGGCTCAAACTGTTATAAGTGTCAAGGGTTAGGGTTAGGGTTAGATTATTAAAATGATCCCTACAGAGATAAACCTTTTTGTAAAAGAGTAAATACCTTTTTGTTTAATCCGAAACAGCCCCAAAGTCGCTATCATCAAATCCATCCATTTAAATAAACAGTATATATATATTTATCGTAAAACACACTTCACTTAAAGGCGACAAAGTGATAAAACCTCACACAGTCTAAGTTTGTCTCTCCACTGTTCCAACAATCTCCAACTGTGGTTTGGCTAAAATGAACCCTTAATTTACCCAGAAAGATGTGAAAATATGCCAGCTCTTTGCTTTTTCTGGTTTAACAAAAAGGTCCTAACGCTTTATCCAAACAGTGTCAGATTGTTTTGTTTAGCCACTGGTTAAAAAAAGCTGTTCAGAATATGTGACCTACAGAGTTGCCATCTTGCGTGAAATACATTCAATAGTTCAAGGTTAGAGCAGCAAACAAACAAACAAAATGTAAGATACAGGACTGGTCTGAGTTCAGGTCCAGCTCTGCAGTTGCAGGTAACCTTGTACCTACAGTGAGTGAGCCACAGGAGGGCATGTGTCTGCCTCAGGCTGGACACCTGTAGTAGAAGGACTGTCTTAAAGTGGTGGATATAAAAGACCTGAGGTTGATGAGAATGTGTAAAAACAGCCATGTCAGAGGGAGAACGCTGTGGTCAAATACAAACTTTTTGTTTAAGAAAAAAAAGTGTTTTTCAGATGAACAGAAACCTTTGAAGCAGTTACAAAACAATAACCTGGTCACACCAGTGGGCGGCAGCAGAGCGTCATAATGCAGATGTCTCCTGGTAACAGCTGTCTCAGCCACACTCTGCAGACAGCTGCTGCTCCAAAAGTCCACATTAAATATACGTGTTCAAAGTATTGCATGTGACACCTCAAGGTTTCACCATATGTGCACCCATTAAAATGTGGCATGCTGGGTTTGGATTTCCCTCAATGTGGCATCATATTCTCCAAGAAGAAAGTAAGTGTTCAGGAGACACAATTTAGGAGAAAAGAGAGAGAGGAGAAAATATCACAAAATTTGATGAGTCATATTTTGTTTTTCAGATATGTAGCTGTTGAGCCCTTCTGTGCGGAGTTTGCATGTTCTCTCGGTTTCAGCGTTGGTTTTCTCCAGGTACTCCAGCTTCCTCCCACAGTTCAAAGACATGCAGGTTAATTGGTGACTCTAAATTGTCCGTAGGTGTGAAAGTGAGTGTGAATGGTTGTCTGTCCCTGTGTGATAGTCTGGTGACCTGTCCAGGGTGTCCTCTTGCCCAATGTCAGCTGGGATAGGCTCCAGCCCCCCCACGACCCTTAAGAGGATAAGCGGTTACGAAAATGGATGGATGGATGAGTCGGGGGAACACCTAAATGATGAGGTGAGGAGCTTTTGCATTTCATACTCTTCTAAAACAAACAAACAAAAATGTTTCTAACCATAAATCAACTTAAGGGAACATAATCACAAAATTTGATGGGTCATGTTTTGTTTTTCAGAAATGTGGTTGTAGGTTTCCATTCCTGGAAAACAAAAGTCAAGATGCATTCAGACTGACCATAAGACTTTACATGTAATGCTCTGCCCATAGATGGATTACTGAGCAGGTCTACCAGGCACAGGCCCAGGAACCCGCCCCATCTTTGACCCAACTAGAGAGAGACTCAAAATGACCACAAAGAAATGTAAAACAACCACAAAGAGAAACAAAACAACTACAAAGAGATGCAAAACAGCTGCTTGCTGCAGCTTTCCCATATACCATCTACTGGTATGTTGACTAGGGAACGGGCGGCCTGTCTAATTTTGGAGAAACTGAATTATACTGTGAAATGGAAATAACTTTGATCACTGTTGGAGCCCCTGTAGGGAGGACTTAGAAATTTATCATTTTAAATTATTTTAAATTGTATAGAAATAATGTACTGCTTCATTTTATTGTATTTATTTATTTTGGTATTATTATTTATTTGTCAATTATATTGCTATTGTCAGGGAAATTTTTGTTAAATTGTTAATGTGTATGTTGTATTTTATGTGATCAAATTTAATAAAAAGAAGAGAAAAAAGTCACACATTTTCCAGCAAGATACAATGGTGCGCTTCCACAAAGTTATTGTGCTTGAGCATCATTCAAAATTTTGTCTGTACCGAGTTTTAAAAAGAAAGTAAACAAGTTAATGAAAAGTGCTTTTGCTGAAATATTTGGTTAAATGACATTATAAGTACATTTTCTGTTCATTTTTTGTTCTTTCAAAGTGACCAGAAACAGAGGTCCTCACTTGGTGAGTGTTCAGTGACAGTCCTCTGTTTGTAAAATAGGAATGTGTGTGTGTGTGTGTGTGTGTGTGTGTGCGTGTGTAAAGAGCCGTACACATGCCGTGTTTTTCGCACAGTTATATTCATTGCTTTTGATGCAGACATGCAGCAGGCGCTCTCAATTGCCTTCTTTTTCAGGGCGCAATGGCTGCATCCTGAGGTAAACTGAGTTCAACTTTTGGAATGCACCAGTGTGCATCACGTCATGTGACGAGAAACAACCAGTAACAGCAGGCAGATATCTTTCCCTTTTTCCATATCAGTACACGTTAAACATGGAAAAGTTTATCTTTTTAGTGCAGGGCTGTCAGAGCTTTTCATCTGTCCCACAGACGATAGGCCTATACCCTGGTTCACTCAGCTCCTGGAGGAAGATCAGCTCTGCACTCAGGATTTCAGGTAAATAGGCCATAATATGGTGCTTGTTAAGGTTGCTTAGCAATCTCAGACGCAACCTGCCACTGCACTCTTAAGAGGTGCCGCAGAAAAGGCACAAGAGTAGCACCAGCGACTGACCTTGCGTTTTCTAGATCGTTAAAAACACGGCATTTGTACGGCCCCTAATACTGTATGTCCTATCATTAAAACGCTAAGCCCAAATTGGATGAATGATATCCATCCACTGGTTATGATTACACTTTTAGATTTTGCATTTAGATTTTTAATTTTTGTATGCAGTGTGTGATTTTATTTTTATTTTATTTCTTTAAAATCACAAATATGTCACAAAATAGAATTCTCCGTATTATTCTTATAATGTTTTCCGCTCCAAATTAGCAGCTTTTTTTTACCAGTCATACTGAGTGGATTCTTTATAATTTATGATTCGGTTCATGATATTCTTGTCTCTGTTGTTTCCATGTCGAATGTGATTTAGGTGGGCCTTTGCTCTACGTGCTGTGATAGACACACACCAAGAGCGTCTCTTTAAGAAAACATGTCTGTCACACTAGGCTCAAGGCAACAGCTCACTCAACCAATAAATAATTCAGGCTCCTGTGCCACTGAATTTAGACATGGCAGAGCAGAGCTGGGAGGCTGGGCAGAAACAATATCACCGCTCCTCCTGCATCTTCCTGTAGTGGACGCTGGTACTTTTAAATAATCAAAAGACATTTCCTTTTACGCTCTGAGCCTTCAGCTTGGCCCACTTTTAAAAACAGGGAGGACAAGTGTATATGGGGTACCTCATCTAGTATGTGGTGAATCATGCCAGTGACATCATCCTTTTTAATCTGTTATGATTCACGCACGCTTCTTATATTTTCTGTGTGGTGTTTTTGGGCCACGGCTACTCTACAAAACCGTATGTTATTTCCGTACATGGATTAGACCTTGAAATCCTCATGCTGATGAATTAAATAAAGCAATTGCATCAGATAGAAGTGGAGGAGACAGAGCGGGCCTCAAGAGAGATGTTACACGTCAGGCAAATGTGTCCATGAGAGAGAGAGAGTAAGGAACAGGAACGTAGGACTGTGCAAAGAGCAAGGTCACAAAACACAATTGCATTGTGTTTCACGCAGGCTGAAACCTGAGCAGCCAAAGTATCCTTCCACCAGATAGAGAGTTCCTGTTCACTACCCTTTATTGCTGCTAAACCTCATGTGCAGTTGATTCGGTATTTTGTCTTAAAGGTCCAGTGTGTAGGATTTGGGAGTGAATATCGGCAGAAATTGAATATAATATGTTTTCTTTAGTGTAAAATCACCTGAAAATAATAACTGTTCTGTTATCGTTACCTTAGAATGAGTCATTTATATCTACACAGAGAGCAGGTCCTCATGTTTGGAGATCGCCATGTTGCATCAGCATGTTTCTACAGTAGGCCAGAATGGACAAACCAAACACTGGTTCTAGATAGGGACGTTCACAATTTCACATTTTCAGGATGGCCATAGTTAGAAGCCCCTTTGCAATGAGCAGCATTCAGTGTTTTTACAGGTTTATACCACCAGGTTTGTAATTCAGCTCCCAGGGAAAACCCCCTGAATCTCTGGACCTTACAACCATACATACAACCTCACTTCAAAAAAATCAAAACTAGAAGTAGAACTAGAAGTTATCAGGAAAAAAAGGTGAGCACACATTAGCATGTGGTGGGTGAGCCACCTGTCTCTGACGTGCCAAATGTTGTCAGAGAAACACTGATTTCTTAAACTTGGAACTACTTTATTCAGTGTTTTCAAGTCTACATCGCCTGGTGCATTTGTTTTGGCGGGGAAGAAACCTCTGCAGATAATTCTGCTCACGGTTAAAAATCCCCAAACAGTCAACACTGCAGGAATTGTAAAGGCAGATTTATACCTGTGCATCAGCACTATTTTGACCCTACGCCGTAGCCTACGCTGTTGTGAGCATTTATACTTGTGTGTGGTGTGTCTGTGTCACTTTGCAGTTACACCTCCAAAACAGTAGTTGGCAGTGAGGTTTCTATGAAGTGCTGTGAAGTTGAGGTGATTCAAAACACACATTAAACACACATTAGTCATGGCTTAATAGAGACAATTTCAAACACAAGTGCACAAACTTATTACAACTCGCAGCATTCACAGACAAACACGTCTTTATTTGGACACATTTTCCCCACAAATACAACATGCTAATGTTTTTAGCACAAGCCTATGGTATTTTACATTGTACAAGTTAGCCTGGCGGCTAGCGGACTTTTCGTTCATTCATATGAAGCCAGTAACAACAGCAACATTTAACAAAGGCAACATTACAAAATTCGGCTCTGTTATGACTCACAAGGCTCACCGACAAAACAACTGTCTTATACGAAACACATTTTCCAAACAAATACAACATGCTAATGTTATTAAAACAAGCCTATGGCATTTGACATTGTATAAATTAGCCAAGCAACTAGCAGAGATTTCCTCTGCTCATATGAAGCCAGGATAAATCACACACAAGACTTAAAATGCTATTTATCGGTGAAATTAAAGTAAATAAAAGCTTTGTTTCCACTGAGGGAAATGGTTTCAGATTACCGAAATGGACAGGAGGTCTGCGTCACCTCTGCATTGACACAGAAGTATAAAGCCAGCTTAACCAGGAGAATTATCAGCTGGTTGCAATCTGCAATCTTCACCACTAGGTGCCACTAAATCCCACTAGATTTTACACACTGGACCTTTAATACAAGCCAAAGAAAGAACAAGAAAACTGCTGGATGGCACATGGTGCATCTTTGCAGAAACATTAACTTTCAAGCAAAACAGAATTACAGAATCCAGACTGCATTGTTCTAAAATGCTAATATGATTTACGGTACAGAATTTTATTTCAAATGGAGTTTTATTTTATTTTGTTTTTAAGGACTTTGTTTATCTTTAGTGTATTTTTTTTTATCGTTAGTGCCTGATTTTATGGTAGTTTTAGTGCTCAGGTGTTTTTAGTGTATCATGTTCGTGTCTTGTCAAGATAATATTTATTTCTGTATTTTGCCCCTGAGATCACAGAGAAATGCTCTCTTACTCTGCTCTGCACAACAAATGCATGTCTAAATGACAGTAAAGCTGAACAGAATTGTTTGTCTTCAGATGGATAATAGGGAAAAGAAAACGTATTGATCTGATGACAACAGCCTCGTTAGCTGCCAAACCATTACCGTTCTGTAGTTTGTAGGTCAGGTCACTTGAACAAGGACACATCGGCATTATTAGGTCTGGTCCTCCCATCTCTTCAATCAACTCAATGACTGTCTAAGAGCTTCGCTACCAAAATATCTCTCCAGACGTTGCATCTCATCTTTGCCTGGTTACATGCAATTCTTTTTAGGTCTAACATTTACACAGGCTGAGGTATAAATGTACATATTCTTCTCTCTGAGTAAATAGAGCTGCCATTAGAGTGATGTCATTTGTTTTTTATTAAAATAAACTGTCATTTTTAATAAAAGATAAAATAAAATCAAACCCAAGGAACGTCTGAATTCAAATTATGTTGATTCTGTTGAAATCACACAAGTGTAAATAATGAAATTAAAGATGGCTCAATTCCATTTTGCTGCCTCAATTTCAGGGTTGTGGTACTGTGCATGCTGGGACCCATGAATACAACGTAGCTGTACTATGACAGGTCAAAATGTCTGGATCTGTAGGTGTGTTTACCATTTAACTTTCAGTATTTGCTGCAGTAAACAGAGGGGGCACAACTGACTACAAAACCTGCAAACTGCAATGCAGACATCCTACATCACCTCAGAAAGAGGCATTCAGGAACACCACATTTTCAAAGGAAACGTGATAATAGTTCTGCTGTAATCCTGTTTCTGTGGCCAGACTCTGCTCAGAGATGCTTTATTGTGTGCTTCACTGAACAGACAGTTTCCATGGTGCAAAGACCTGCTTTGTGCCAGTTTGTACCCCCTCAGCTTGATGTCCCTGGCCTGACCTACTAAATGCTATTCATAAAAAGTGTTCCCATTGTCCACTGCGTTGAAAAAACTCTCCTGTAAGTAAACTATGCTGTTTAAACCCCTTAGAAAAACTACTGTATCCAAGCTATCTGCTGGAGTTTTGGTTTTTTTTTTTAATTGAAAAACAAACTACGCTTAATTTACAACATAATTCCAGTATGTCACATATATAAACTTTTTTATTTGTGCAAAAAATGAATGAAAAGAAAAATACAGATGTTTGTAGAGACATGCAAATGTACTTTAACATTTAAGCAAAATAACTATAATGACATACATAACATATTACTGATCATAAACCACTATGATAAGAGAAAACAAAAAGAAAAGCCCCAGAATAGGCCCTACTGTACAGACCTTTTTACTGTTGGTAGACAGTATGACGTTTTTGGGTGGGTGTGGCTTAGCTGGAGGCAAAACAATTCTCCAAAAACGTTAGCTAGCAAGTTCTGTTGACTTGTTTTAAGCAGTGGAGGAAGATGATGCTACTGGTGTATTCAGGTATACTCATTTTGAGTGCCGGATCACACTCTGGCACAAACCGGAAATTCAGAAAATTCAAATTCACCATGTCAGGTCCAGACTGGCCGACCTGTATGCTCCTGCTCAGTGGATGGATGATGTCACAAGCCTCTTTTACACAGGAATTGTGCAAATTTGCAGGAAAGCCCAATCCGTCTTCTTTCAGCATTGGCAGTATAAAAACAAAATCGGGGAGTGCGGCAAAATGCCGCCTGCCTACTTTTGTTTATACAGAATGTGCCTTTTTCGAGGCAATGGGGGGCGTGAGCTAGTAACAGAACGTGCAGCTCAACGTGTGACGTAAACAGTGACGTACCGAGGAAAGCCGCGGCTGGTCAGTCCTTCGGCGATTCTCTCGTACATCGGCCCATCCTTCACGGTTCCCGTCATCTGACGGTTAATGGCCTCCTCGTTAGCGAGGGCAAGGAGGGCGCGCAATTCTTTATCTCCCCAGTTGCTCATCTTCTGCTTTAAGTCTCCTTAGTGCTGCTAGATACACATTCCTGCTATCAGCTGTTTCCTGGTTTGAAGTCCACGCCAGTGGGTCGAACATGCGGCATCATCAACAGCCCCTCCCACAAGTCATCAACAGCCCCTCCCACAAGTCATCAACAGCTCCTCCCGAGGTGGAAAGCCACCTTGCTGTTTAGATCAAAACCGTTCCGCCAATATGACTACCCTACGAGGCAGAAAATTGGGCACCTCGGATCAACTCGCCAATCCGGCTCTGTGTCTAAACGCTCGCAGCTTGCCGGCAAAACGGCCGAACATTCGCGGAAAATCTGGCAGTGTAAAAGGGGCTACAGGAAGCTTTGTGGTTGATTACTATGCCAGTCTAACAAAGGAGGACGACACTTGAATGGTTTCCTCCAGCTTGTTTTGCTATCAAAGCTAACGTTAGCTAATGTGCTAAAAAGTTGGCGCTCCAGAGAAATCCAATCTTCCTCTTAATAGCTCCCCAGTTTCTGATGAGGTGGACATGATAACCCTTAATACACATAACGTTCTTCATCCCTACAACAGGAAATACTTTGTCCCTAACCTGATATGAAGTGTGCGCTGCACATGTGAGCATTTTTGATGATGACCTCCGTCCAGTCCTTTGGTCTTATCACATTTAACCATCTTTGTTTTTGTTGACGGGCAGTGGCGGCTGGTTTTGAGCCATGACTCCTTCTATTCTGGCTCCCAATAACACAACAAGACCACATTTTAAGACTCCTGTGTAGCCTACAGCCCTGTGGGGGAGCGGCAGCTTTACCTCCAGCTAACAAACTGATGTCTGTACTACAACCGTATAAAAAAATCCTAAAATTCAGTTACTGCTTTTATTTCCTGTGTGCCACCCCGAGAGTGTCAGTGCCCCCATCTGGCCACCCCTGTGAACAATTTCTAGGTGCGCCACTGCTGTCATCTGTCAGTTAGGGCAGAGTGTCAATAAAAGACATCAGATGTTCTGACAGGCTGCAGGTTTGCTGTCTGCTGTTTTTTGTTAATAAAATAAAAAGTATTAACACAACAGTTTTTATAAAGGGTGTCACAGGAGGGATACTAATCTTCCTCCCTGCCTCCTCTCCCTCCTCTCCTCCCTCCTCCTCCTCTCTTCCCACTACTGCATTGATGCTGTTACCTCCCTCGGCGGTGATGTCACCGGCTCAGTGGAGCTCGAGCATCCTTCCCAAAGACAGCCAGACAATAGGGCCATTTTGACCGCTTTGGGCTGTGAAGAAGCGGCCGAACATCCAAAACAACCGAGCGGCCACCTTCCTTTCCTCCCCGGCTCCCCCACACCGACCAGGCAGGGCAGAGGGGGCTGGGTTGGCGGGTACGAGGACACCGTCGTGCGGTCACCTCCTCAGCCCTTCCCGTTTTCATGGAGAGGAGAGGCTGTTAGCAGGGGCAGTGCCAGACCTGCTGGAGGAGAGCAGAGGAGGTGGAGGTAGCTCCGGAGCTGGATACTAAAGCGAGACGAGCACGACAAACACGGTCTCCGCACGGGAGCAGGACGGTAACGGCACTGCGGAGGTACGGTTTTATTTTTCCATTGCCCCGCCGGTAATAACGAGGCAGTCTGTATTTACTTAGTGTCAAATCTCCAGGGAAGAGATGAGCATAGGGTGCGGCCATTTAAGAGGCTGACAGTGTCGGAAAGACTGAGACAGAATGACATTTAATCTGCAATGTAACGCAGCACAGCGTGTTATTATATATCTGAAATTATTTCATAAAAAATGTCTTTTAATTCAGTGAGCAGGACGACAGGATTACAGCCCTGTCATTGGGGGAAAGGACGAGACGTGTTGCTACAATTACAATATGTCAGGGTTTATTACCAGCTGTGAAAATGACGCAAGAAGATTTTTACAGAAATTAATAACACCAGTAAAATGTCAGTTTCAGCCCAACCAAATGTGGGCCTTAAGGCTGCGTTTACCTGTCGTTTATGGCCTGGCTGTCATGCCAAAAAGCTGCCAATTACATGATTTATTTTTTGAATGCTAAGGTGAAATTGTATGTAACTGTCGTCATGCTCAAATACACAGCAGCATGGTTTATTACATTAGCCCTTTGTCACCGGGAAAATGGTGGCCGCCCAGCTGAGCTGCATCATCAGCTGATTGGTCTGAGCATCTGTATGAGAAGATTATGAACATGCATGTTGATGGGGAGGAAATAAATATTCAGAAGTTTAAGCACTGTTCTTTTTTACATGTGATGTTCTGTTGCAGTGGGTGAACATAAAATAAGCATGTCAATGCATCATCACTTCATTTCAAATGTCAAAACAATATTAATTTTGATTCATTTTAGTCTGTATTCTGTTATCAGCCTATGCAGTAGGGTTGCACCTTAAAAACCGTAATACTGTTTTCTCCCATTGTCGCCTGCGTAAATCTCACAAATGGATCTGTTTAGGGACCAGCTGTAGAGGGTGTACCAGGAAGCAGGGTGACACAGCAAATTTACAACACTCAATTATGATGACACACGTCTGAGTCACAAAGCAAAGGAACTGAATATTGATCCAACATTATCCCAAATTTTGGGCATGAATTAAGAGAAGCAATGACTTTCTCTTCCTGATACGCAGTAAATGATGATGGCTTCATAATATTCGCAGTTAGACCCGAGGCATGCAGTAAAAGCTGTCTTATTGCTCACTGTTAAAGCTTATTGATAAATGCTTGTAATTTGATCGCCAGAGATGATGAGTCACGCTCGCTCTTGATACACTGAAGAGATGACACTACACGCTAAAATCACACAGTGATTTAATGTTCATATTCAGTCTTTTAGGAGACAGCATGACGAGTCGTTCCTGCTGAATGGAGCCACATCCTGGATTTGTGGCTGGTTTCAGAGCCATTGTCATCCAGAGAAATAGTCTGACATTTAGCTGCTGCTGCACTTCTTTTGTTGCTGCTAGCTTTATTATCCATGTCCCCTGGCTGTAGCTGACCATGCATGGTCTTTTCATGTTACAGCCACACGGCCCTGCCCTGCTCTTTGTGCTGAACACGTCAACCGTAAGGTGTAATATTCTGCTCTTAGAATTTTTAACACAAATGTAGAAAACGGACCTCGGTTTCTGCGACGTAACATAATACAACACATGCCAAAAAAGGTGGCAGAAGCAAGATTTTGATTTGATTTTGATTTAAATCTAGCTCACTGGCTATTCTTCTAAGAGTCCACATTGAAAACATTCCAGCATACAGTAATTCATAAACAGTTCAAGACATATCATATACATACATACACACATACAACCTACATACATTGGCACATATACTTCATATACACATATTCATCTACATTTAGAGCTGCAACAACTACTTGATTAGCTGTCAACTATAAATTAATCACCAACTAATTTGATAATCGAGTTTGAGTAATTTTTTAGGGAAAAACCATCAAAATTCTGTGATTGCAGCTTCTCAAATTTGAATATTTTCTGGTTTCTTTAATCTTCTATGACAGTAAACTGAGAATCATTGGGTTGTTGACCAAGTAAGACATTTGAGGACGTGAAACACTGAATTGTTGCCATTTTTTTTTTACAATTTTATGACATTTTATAGACAAAACAACTAATAAATTAATCGAGAAAATCATCAACAATGAAAATAATCGTTTGTGGAAGTCTTATCTGCATGTGCACAATCAGATGGATCACTGAACAGGCCTATAGGGCACAGGCTCAGGGGCCCAAAGTGTATAAGGGCCCCCTGGCCCTCACCTGCATAATAAACATTGACAAATTAACACATACCGACTAGGAAGAGCCTCAAAATGACCACAAAAAGATACAAATGAACTGCAAAGAGACAAAATAACTGCAAAAAGGGACAAAGCAACCAAGATGAGACACAAAACTATCAAAAGAGATACACAATTTGTTCAACGAGACACAAAACAACTACAAAGAGAAACCAAACCACCTCTAAGTCTGTGTGTCTTGCTCCTGTGTAGGTGAGGTGGTGGGGCCTTTTGCATATCTGTGCCCAGGGGTCCTTTGTCTTGTGTTCCGTCCATGCATACAACACCTATGCTCTACGAAACCTACTGAAAATGCAGTAACATACTCCAATGATAACCACATTTTTAATTATAATAATACATTGTATTTATGTTGTGCTTCTCTGGATACGCAAAGACACTTTACAGAGAACAACAGCAGCAAAAGATCTTAAAATCTTGCAAACAAAAAATCCAAGTGTTACGTACTGATAAAACGAACGATTTTATTAATTAAAACTCACCATCTGCTTCCTTCTACAGAACCTGCAGGCCCTTCACCTGGGCACTAAAGAAGGCACCCCAAGGTGCTAGGACAAAAGCACCATGGCAGGGGCCTCTGTGAAGGTGGCGGTGCGTGTCCGCCCCTTCAACTCAAGAGAGATCGGAAAAGAAAGCAAATGCATCATTCAGATGTCTGGAAACACCACCAGTAAGTATTTTGAGAAGAGCTTAAAATTCTCCTACAGTGTGTGTGTGTGTGTGTGTGTGTCATTATGTGTACGTGTGTTTATTGTCGTAAATTTAGAATCAAACAGATTGCAGGAACAGTCGCTTCACGCTGCTTGGGCGTCAAAAGTGTAGAAAGTTATTGGCAGAAGGCGCCCAGCGAGATGTCAGCTTGAGCTGGAGATCCTTCTTCAACCAGAAGGAACCTGTTCAGGCTTCAGTGAGCCGTCGGTTTTTGACAGATAAAACGTGCTATAACCTAGGTGCATTGTGGGTATTCTGCATTTATTTTTGCATTTGCTTTTATGTTAAAGCAACCTTATGACTGTGTTAAATGACTGAAGGATGCTTGAGTAGTTGTGTAAAACGGGGGGTGGGGTTAGATTATTTTATTTCTTCCTTCTCCTTTTTGAGCATGTGGTGATTTTATAGAAATATACAGAGAGCAGAATGAACTGAACTGTTTGCCACGGTCATTTGAGTTCTAAAGAAAATGGTGATTGTTGTTGGTTGTTATGGTGACAACACACAGCAGTGGGGCTGCAAAGTGTGTCACACTACTCACTACTCACTACTGGTTTGAGAGCTCTGTTTTGGCCTACTGTACACACTAAGCTGGTGTTTTCCTTTTGAATGTCACACATTGATGCTCATCATGGAGCCGAACTCTAAATCAACAGAGATAGTGCAAAAAAGACGCCTCTTCATGCTTCGTACTACTCCTCCACTTGTTTGGTTGTTATTGCAAAACTTCACCAGAGTGACTTGGCGACTTGTCACAAGTTGGTTTATAAGGAAGTTAGTCTGCTACAACATTCAAAGTTCACATAAAAATGGCTGCTGCTTTGATCATCCTGCTATTTCGATTAAGGATGCATGATATTAGATTTTTTGCTGACATCTGATATTCTGATATATAACAACTTATTTGACAGATAGTGAATGCCGATATCAATAAATCCATGTTTTTTGCTACCTTATTTTAGTGATCATCAAGTCTCTTCTCTTAGCATCATATTATGCATGCATACTCTTACCGTAATGGCCCACCAGCAGATGGAGACATGAAATACGATACTTTATAATGTATGTAATAATCACTCATTGTGTAAAATAAGGAAAAGCATGTTGGCCAGTTCTAGTTCAAAGTTCATTTTGAAGCTGATGTACCGATATAATTGGGCATCCTTAATCTACTCTAATTTTATTTCTATGGGTGAATTCTTTGTCAGAGTGTTAAAGCGTTGGTTGTTGTCCTTTTTATTACGTTACGGTCACACATGAGTGAAATTAACATTGCCGAATATTTGCCTTCTGCTCACTTCCATAAAGTGCAAACAAAGGGGCGAATAAAACATTTTCCAAAGGCAAAGCAAATTTGCAAATTTGCATCTCTGCATCACATGGAGTTAACTTTGGTGAACTTTGAGGGGTATGTGTTGGGGCGACACTGATTGTTGCTGCATTAACCAGCTGATATTGTCTCACTGGCCATGACAAATAAAAACTACCCCACATGAGAGATGCTGCCTGGCTGGCAGAGCCTGGAGACAGGCATGGAACAACACAGGAAATGTACCAAAAGCATCACATTTGGGGGTATTTATCAGCAAGCTAGCTAACATTAGCTAGTGGGCTAGCTTTCCATGTCCGTCACATCAGGCACTGCCCACCTGCAGCACGAACATCGCCTCAGCAGGTAATGGTAACTCATTCGCTCATGTGTGACTGTGCCCTTAATCCCGTTAGCAGTTAGCTTGCCTTGCTCTGATAATATATTATTATATTTAACGCAGCTGATTGCTTACGATAAACATCTACTCTTTTTAAAAGATGATTTACTATTTCTTGTGACCTGTGAAGAGACACAAACTAATTTGGCAAACAGCAGCATAATTTGGTATTAATTTTAGCTTCACATAAAGTGTATAAAGAAAGATGTTTTCCTGATGATGTTCGTCTTTCTTACAACACATTTTACACATTTCTAGAACAGCTGATTCTTTAAATTGGAGTTCTAAGGCGTGGAACATAACTCCAAATTTAACGGAAGACTCCAGTAATATCAGTAATATAAAGTAATTGTAATTTAAATAACCTTAAGCATTGATTTTTATATGATATAAAAGAGGTAACATAAGTCAGTAACACACTCTCAGTCTTTATCGAAATGTAAACAAGCCAATGGTATCCTCTCAGTTTGCTTCTGCTTCTCCAGTTTGATGAATTAATGGATTCAAGGATTTATTTACTTGTGTTGTTTACCGTATGGCTCCTCCGTGACGTCACAAGTAATAAACACACACGACTGACAAAGACCGATTGGTGACGTTGACCTCTGATAAATTCTGCATAGCGTCAGGAGTGACTGTGCAAATCTCCTGTGAACAAACAGACATGTGATATGAGCAGGAAATTTATTTAGACTCAGATTTCATTTTAGAGGCAGATTATTAAGACACAATGGGAGATCACTTTAATCTGTCTACTGTAAAGAGAAAATGTCACATTGTTGTCATTGTTCACTGCAAGACTGACAACTGTCTAAATACAGCAGGGTGGATCTTTTCAGTCACTAAATAAAGCAAACAATAGAGCAGTTATCAAAATGAAATCACCTGTTAAGGAAATCATGCTGTAGGTGACATAATCTCCTGCATATTTGACCTGATATTTATTTAGGGCAAGGCCTGTTGTTTGCTTCTGTGGCCAGATGAAACCGGATTTAAAAATGGCTCCTTATTCATCATTTTCAGCATTAATCTTTCTATTGAAATCTGCCTGAATGCAAATACATTTTCTAAGAAACAGAATGATTTTATCCAAATAAAACAACCCATGTGAATATTTGGGAGTGTGACCTATCATGTACTTGCGTCTAGCTTCAGTAAGGTTCCTTGCAAAACCTACTGCATTTGTTTTTGTGGCCATATGTTGTATGTTTTTGAAGTATGTAGTTCAGAGGACGCCACATTCCTCGGGTTATACAGTGCAGAGTGAGGACTGTGGTCGAGAGGAGACTGGAAAGACACTCGATATGTAGTCTGCTTAGGAAGGTAAAGCCGTTTGTCAATAATGGATGAGGCTTCCTGAAATATTTACCGTTTGGCCTAATTTAGCTATCTCCCCCCTCCTTCCTCATGTCATGGGTGACTAGACAACAAGCTGGGTGGTTTTTTTTGGGCCGTCTTGTTTTAACTGTGGGATTTTTTTGCGTTTTTTTGTAGGTCCCTGTTACACAAACACTTACAATTTAATTATCGGGGCCAGTTTATAAAGAGTCCCTCCAGGATTTCACAGCATGGGAGTGACTACATTTTTGTTGACACCTGCAGTACGAGTGGTGTCATTGCCTTGGCACAGAGCTGCTTCTTCTGTCTCCACAGCAGTGGACGATGAGTATTTTGCTGTCAGCAGTGTCTCCTTTAGCTGTGTAAACCCAGATCAGAGGCACTGTAGTCCACAGGGAATCTGTTTACCTCTAAAACGTCCTTGGAGACGTCCTGTTTGATTTAATCTGTGAATCTGATTTTTTTCTTATCACACTAAGTGGGTCTGTTGTTTTTAATGAAGCCTGGTATCCAAGTACATGTGACTCTAAAACACTTCAATTTAAGTGACTTTTGCTGCCATGCTATCATAATAATCATTATGGTGTTTGCTTGTTCTTCATTTTATGCTCATTTGAGCAGGTCCTGCTTATCCACTGCAACATTCGCTAACCTATATGCTTAAAGAAACAGTTCACCCCAAGATTAAAAATACAAATTTTTGACACCAAAATAATCTATTTATTAATCTAGATTGTTTTAGTGTGAGTTGCAGAGTGTAAGAGATATTTGGTGTAGAGATGTCTGCCTTCTAATAATGGAACTGGATGGCACTCTGCATGTGGTGCTCAAAGTGCCGAAAAAAAAAAAAAAAAACATTTGAAAAACTCAACAGCAATGTCTCTTTCTAGAAATCATGACCATGACCATGATCATGACCCCAGAAATCAAGATGGTCCACAGACCTTGTGAGCAGTTACATGTAGGAACTTTTTTCTTTTACTGAATGACACCCGCCAACTGCATCTCTGTGCAGAGGGAAGCTTGCAACTACTCATGGACGGAAGGCTTGTGCACGCGACAGTGCGAGATGCAAATGGCTGAGCTGTAATGTTAGCCAGCTTAGTGGTGCTAGGTGAGCTAGCAGTAGATCAAAGTCTTAGATGAAAATACATAAGTTGATATTTAGTGAACAGATTCGTTGGCTTTCACCGCCTACGCTGCAAACTTAAAGTTCCAAATAATTATAAGCAGCCCCGTGCAGAATGGGAGCCATCTTGTGGTAAAAATATTTTTTGAATAGTTATTTATACCTATTAATAATGTAGAAAGGCTAATTTAGGCTTAATGCGCAGTGTTATGTTAAGGCTCAAATATGTTTTGCGGCTCCAGGCAGATTTTTTTTAACCCCAGTAGAGGCATGTTTGGTTAGCCCGGTTAGTAAAGCTCAACGAACAGTTTGTGTCGTAAGGCATTCTTAAGTAGTTCAGCTGAAGTCAGGGATATCTGTAGAAACACTTCAAACATTTCATTTACCATGGCTTCACCCGAATGTGTCGATTAGCAGAAAAAGACAAAAACAGACTGGAAGGCGAGTCCTTCTCCCCACTGCAGCCTCACACTGCAGATTTACACCATGCCAAAACAGTTACTAATGCTATAGGGTGTTTATCACTGTGTAATGTTATGTGCCACTAAACTGGCATAATGCTGTACCTTGCTGTAGGTGGTAACGCCAAATTAAATGTCAAAGTAATTGAGCTTAGCTACAGTATGCTTTCACATGTACATTTTAAACAGTCTGTTGTGTTTCTGTAAACGAGTGCAAGAAGCAGTTCAGGAATGAGCATCAGGTCAGTCTTATGATGGAGCGTTAAGCTTCAATTAGATCACATATCTGACATTTGTGTTATTTATTTTTTCTTATTGACAATGTGCCAGTCTTTGAGTGCCTCTTACAGTAAGAACTATGGCCAATGAGCCAACGTTGATAATTTACATTCAACAGTACCAAAAATATACCAAACCATGACCCCAAAACTGAGGTGCATACTGAAGCATGATTTTTGTGTACCATTGCACCCCTAACATGTAATACAAGTAACGCAAGAATGTGCAGAAGATCTTCACAAACATGACGTTAAAACTTCTTCAAGCTGGTAAAATGCAGTCAAAGTTTCAGGGCAAAGAAACATTGCAGTGGACACTTTGACATACTAAAGCCCCCAACACTGATCCCTTTACAGACAAAAGTAGGTCTGTATGAACAGATTTTTGTTAAGTCACAATTCAGTTCAATTCAACTACCTAAAAATCCAGAAATTAAATTGAGTTCATTAATTTGTCAGCAGTACTAGAAAACGTCTTGTTGGTCCGACCCACACAGAACACAAAGCTGCTTTCAGTGAGCTGCAGGTCTTTCAGCAGAGCAGATTGTTCTCTTCCAAACTGAGTCAATGGCTCTGGACATGGACTGGAGGATGTGAGCAGGCTGATGTCATGAAAAATCCCATTGGTTGCACTGTCTGGAGGGGGTACAGAGGCAGGGTACAAATGCCCCCTTGTGTTTTTGTTGTCCGGGCTGAGGAAAGGAAGGAGAAGAAGGAGTGGGGTTTTTGTGTGTGTGTCTCACCGTCTGCTTTGTGCTCTCTGACACTCATGTGTGGGTCAATACCCCGGTTCCCACAAAGCAGGAGAATGGCAGTAATCTTGTTGTTTGAGAGATCTTCCCTCCCACGCTGACCTTAATTAAGATGCAAGGGACGGAGCTGGAGGAAAAACAGGCCTCTCTTAAGAAGTCTTTTGGGTGCACAAACTTGGTGGAGACATTTAGATTTAGATTTCAGCAAAAAAAACTGTAACAAATGCTCTCCTGCACTAATGAATGGTGTAAAAACTACAGACTGAGTAACGAAAACAAAACTTACATAATTCACATTAGGAATTCTTTTTTTAACCTCAGCACTTACCAATTTAAAGGAATACTTCACACCCCAAATTATCATTTGTATATCAGTGACTCACCCTGTCTTAAACTGAATTTGGAAATTAAACTTTATTTTTCTCACATGCTTCCATGATGAACGGAAAATCCAAAAACTAAGAAATGTCTTGATTAATTGAAGTCATAGGGGTCCACGTTTAACAACAGCAAAACTGTATCAAAATATCCATTTACAAACTCTCACACAACTCATGCAGCATAATCCAAGTGTCATTTATCCACTTGTATGCTCAATACTTCCCAAACACGTCATTTTTGCTAAACATGTTAGCACTTGAGACACTTCTGCATAAACAGTGCAGCTACTTGCCCTTGCCTGAGACTGATTATGTGGAAATGTATTTAAATAGGTAGGCATATTTCTGTGTATACTTAACCATTAGAGCTTTAGCAGATGTATGCTGTTATGTTATATTCCGTGTGTTTAAATGTTAACACACCCCTGTAAACACACTCACTAAATCTCATTTATTTTAGAGAAAATTGAATGGATTCATGCGGCTTCTTTTAATTTTTAGCACAGTGAAAGACCTCATTAAAATACTGTTTACTTCTCCATCAGGCTATTTTTGTTGTAGACGGTGCCTCTTAGAAACTTTTGTGTCTTATAGACAGAGGCTTTGTAAACTCAGACAGAAGTCAAACATAAATCAGCAGACACCGTACCACCTACAGCCGTTGCTGCTGCTGCTGCTGCTGCTGAATATAGCATCTACGTGGCTCTCCTCCAGTCTCTGTCAGTGGGTTCACATCCCCTCTGCCTGCCAGACCTGCTGACGCAGCCACATTTCCTCTCCTATTGACTGGGGCAGGTCAGCCGTGACAGTCTGACCAGCATCACTCAGTCACAATTATGAAGACCCAGCAGCTATGACAAAGACAAACATGGAATGTGCCGTAATGGGATGCTGAAAAATATGATGTAAAATTTAAACTAGAGCAGATAATCACCACTAAGGATAAATGCTGTGGGCTTCACTGACAGTGATAACATCAGGCAGTGGGGAAGTTTTACAAAATACCCCTATATTAGTACATACTATGTAATATATATACTCGTATACTAAACTTCACATCTGATTAAAATAAGGTGAGCACTCTTTTCAATATATACAGTATAAATGTATTTTAAAATTCCAGCATACATTTTTTGGAACTCAAATCACTGATCAATTATAAAGTCAGTCAGTGTTTTAAAAAGTTGTAACTAAAAGCTTACTGTAAGGTAACGTATATATCTTAAAAATCAAAATATAGATCTTAAAAATCAAGTTGCAACTAGTATAATAATGTAATGTACACTCAGCACTGGTGACATGGTACCCTGTATTTGAAAGTATTTACAAGAAAATAATTTAAGTATATAAAAAATGATAAGTGTGGGAAAAAAATGCACAATTGTTGTATTATCATATAGAAAACACTTTGGATAACCAAATAATTTGAAGTAATTTTTAAACCAAAATATGTACATAAAATAAACATGATGCTGATAAAAGTGTGGATACACTCCTGACCACCTCTGGTGAAGGTGTGTGACCACGTCCCTGCCAGAAGAGAAATGTTGCTGTTGCATCCTTTATAATTACCTTTGCCCCCCATGACATGACTTCCAGCCCTGGCGTCATCCATTAACTCAACACCTCGTAATTAAAGAGCGTTTCCACCATAAAAGGAGAAGACAGGTAGTAAAGGGGAGCATGATGAAGATTGGAGACGTGCTCTGTGTGCTTAACATGCTGCTAAAACTGGCCTCAGATAGAGGTTACTCTGACACGCAAGTCGTGACCACTGAGAACGTCACCTCAGCTACTGAGTGCAATTAAGACAGGCAGCCCTGCCCATGTCTCACTGTAACACTCATATATTCTGTCAATCACTGCCACTCTAAAGTAATTACTTTATCTGAGAGCCAGGCGCTTTCCTTTCCGGTGCTTGAGTATGTGGTGATGGTGGGGGGGTTCGTCTTGTATGAATCATACCACAATCAGAGATGAGTAAGCAGCGAGATGATGTCGTGCTGCAGAGGCTCTGCTTCTGGGTAGTAGTCAGATCTTGATTTATTTTTTTAATTTAGGTTTATTTGAGGGCTTTCTTCTGTTAAAGACTCCAGTTTCTTTCCTGTTGTCTCCGTGTGGCAGCTTGAGACCTTGTGGGACCTTCATTTATTCTTAGACTGTATTAGATATTAGGGATGGGAAAACATTTTTTAATTGATTTCTTAATGCCTGAATTGATACACATCAAATTTTATTGCTTTACTTTAGTCTGGGGGTCTGATTCAGGACTGCCCTGACTCCTCGCTGGATCAGCAAACTTTCTGTTGCTGCCGTTACACAGCTTAGACTCAGTGCTGCTGCTGGCCACCAACCCACTGTTACCCCAGCGCTGGGGTTTGCGCTGAGTGAATACAAGTTGCTACAGCTGCTACTGAAGGTCTGTACCCAGGGCTACGTCCCGCTCTCCTCCCAGCAAAGTAGGCTCCTAGTGGCGCGAGTGAGGTGGAGGGACCACGGGGTGCGCCAGCTGGCTTCTTGACACATTTGTGGTCTGATAAACAGAAGGAGGGTGAGGCAAGGAGAGGCCAAGTAAATAAGTGCCCTGCACACAGCTTTGCACTGAAATAAGATTCCATCCATTGTAAATCGTAAAAAAAAAAAAAAAAGAAAAAGAAAATTAACACAGTAACGTTGTGACGGCCACCACCTATACAGCAACTTATGGAAAACAATGCAGGGACAGCTAACCAGCAGTATAAGTGCCCAGTGTGTATGATTTAGGGGCATTAATAGGCAGAAATGATGCTACATGCTTGGCACATGGGAGAAGTTTCAGTTGGTTTCCCACTAAATCCAACACACTAGACCTTTAAGTTTACTTCAAAAGTATATATTTTGAATTTATTCTATAATACATGTTCATTTTATTTACCACTTTTCTATGCAGTTTATGATGCTGCTAAAATAACAGTCAGAAAGACTGGAGGATATGTGGTGTGCATTGATTTTATAAATATGTCTCATAACATACAGTCTCCAGAAGCAATGAATTCTCATGAAACGGTTTGTATGATCTCCTACATAAAATGCACACACAACAGCTTGTATGATGCCTCACGAATGACGTTATATCCTCACTTTACAGTTATGTGATTCACGTAAAGTTATGGAGGTTAGGTTTAGGCATGTAAAGTTACTAAGGTTAGGTTTGGGAAAAGAAACATGGTGAGGACGTACCTTAAAATGACTCAAAGTCCACATGAATCCGAACACACAAGTCCAGGGGAAAGTCCTGGGCAAAAGTCCTGGGTGAACGTACGTTTTTTGTGACTCATCTTCCATCCCAACTTGCCTCTTTGAAAATGCTTAGGACTGCTTCCTTGTTTACTGCTGTCAGCGCATTGGTCTCATGATCGCAGCCTTTAAAAATACTTGGGATATGTATGAATTTTAGTGCAATGCTTTTCGTAGGAAAACAGATGAAAAAATTGTGAGAACAGCCTACTAGAAGTATAGGATTTAACTTTGTCCCATGGTTTACTGTTAAAAAGTAAACAGAAATTTCAATAAATCATAATATTAAATCACAATACTTGTAGAATAGCAACGCTTAAAAATTGCAATACATATTGAATAAGTATCGTATTGTAATAATACTGAATCAGGAGGAAAGCACATCGTCCCAGTCCTATTAGCTATATAGAATCTGTATATGTACTAGGGATGAGAGAGTACACCATTGTCTGTATCTGTTATATCAACCAACTAAATTATCTGTATCAGTCTGGGTGGATGGGGTTACAACCAGAAATGGGTGGGTCCTAACCAGAAGTTGTCATTTAAACCTGAAATTGATATGGGTTTATTGAGTGACAGATTAAACACAGCCACCCAACTGAGGATTTTCCTTCATCACAAGTATGTATATTGACATATTTTACTTGGATGATTAACATACTCATAAAAAGTACATTATCTGTACAGGATGCTTGATTTGTCTGAGTATTTGCCTCCACCCTCATATGTATATTGATGGAGAAATGCAGTACAAAAGTAAAAGTAGTAGGTTGTTGCTTTTTAAGCAAGGTGCAGTTACACACTGATATACTTTCTTAACATTTCACCTGTGACCTGACTTCACAGAAACTGCATTTTCTTTAGAAAACGTTAGTCAGGACACGTGTAAAGTCTCTATTAAGTACTTTTTCATTTCATTTTAATTATTTTTAAGTTTTAGACACCTGCCCGGCTACAGCTGTTTTAAGTGGCCAGCAACACTAGAGTTCACTGAAGTGAGTGACGAGGATGAACCACAGCTTGATTAATGCGTAGATATTAAGGACTAACTGGAATTTTCCAGCGATGTCTGATGTCATGACACATTACTGTAGAAGACCATTTGTGGCAGGAGGCGGCGCACAGCGGGGGTAATGAGCAGTTTGGAAAACATTTCTAGCCAATTAATGAAATTGATTCTGTGGCTGTGGTTAGCAGCAAATCTCATATATTTTGTGACAATTATCAGCCCAGAATAATCTGCTTGGATGAATATGAAAGAGAGCAGCGTGTGTAAAATGTACATCTGTGTTCAGTATTGGCCATCTTCCAGAGCACCTGTCATAGTGAGCGATGGGCCTGAAACCGGAAACCCACGTCCGCCACACTGGCCTATATTTCATAGATGGAAACACAGTAGCAGTGTAGAAAGGAAATAATAGTGTGTACACTTACTTTAGAGTGTACTTAGCCCCGGGCCTTTTCCTCTATTATCGACCACATCTACATTAGCAGAGAAAATGGTGTCTGGAGCTCTGAGAGCAGAGAGGAAGCACTGTCATAGTTGGCATCACCAGACCACACCAGATTGATCTTGGGTGGGCGTGCATGTGCTGTAGTACTCTTGATCTCCATACTTAAGTTTGATAGAGGCCTTCAGAAAGAAATGAGTAATTGGCATTTATGTATCTTGTGTTTTGTTTTTAAAGGGATACTTCACCTATTTTCACTTCTGCCTTTTTTAATGGCCGCCACCACGGACACTAAGAGTATAGATCAGACTGAGAGAAATACGCCCCTCTCTCTCATTTTACCTTAAATTTAGTTAAGAAACAAATATATATATTATTGCATCCAGGAGTATGCCATATCATCTCATTCACAATGATACCAGTATAATTTTTATTATTATATGAAAAACTCATATCGTGATACTCGCAATATTCCGACGTACATATTGATGTCATACTGTTACCCACGGCAACAAGCGTGGCTGAAAGTGAAATTATTACCAACTCCATGGTGGCTCCAAAAAGAGGAGCAGCGTCAGTAGTGTGGAAAAAACTGTGGCGTCTGAATGTTTTACTTCTCAGACTCTTTTAGCGACTTACCGCTCAGAGGGAACTCATTCAGCGGCTCCTCTGGCAGCAGCACAGCGTCTCTCCCTCTCCTCTCTCGCCATGCGCACACGAGAGTTGGTGTCATCGAGTGATTTTGTCATAAACCTTTGGTAATGTAAACCTACGTGAAGCTTGTGGCTCAACAAAAAACTACATGTATATGAAGGTACAATAGCCTTGGTATCATAACAGCCTGTCACAGGTTACAGCGTGATGATTAGAGGAGAAATGGCAGAGCATAAAGGTCCAGGTGGGAAAACAAGAACTCAATCATTTAGGATTTTACTGAAAGAAGGAAATCACCTGTTGATTTATATATATAGATCCCAGGGGACATTTTTTGTATTTGGGAGCTTTTTAAATGTGTAATTTGTGGAAGATTTTATTTTGTTGAACTATTAATATTGTATACAGAATCTGAATCTCACTCTGAGTTACTGTTGTTGTTTACAAACTAAAGAAATGAGAGATTTTTTTTTTTTGTTTTGAAGTTTTTACTGAATATTTGAAGGCAGACTTAAAAACTGTATCACTTATTTTGTTGCAATTCTATGTTCTTATATCAATAATACAAATTTTTTTTTAAATAATTTTTCATATAACCAAGAATATCACCATCACGAAAATAACCTGAAACATCAGGATATTATTTTAGGGCCATATTTCTCACCCCTAATTGCATCACAGATAGGAAACATTTTATTTTTAATGAACAATCTTAATAGTAAAAAACAATTTTAAAAAGCCAGGCTTTTCACCCATTTTAAATGGCATCTGTGTTATATTTCCATATGAAATATGTCAGTGCTTGATTAATCTTTTTTTGTATTTTCTGAGTTTTGTACTTATACAGGCTGTTGTTGCAGAGCCTCTCATTGTTGGTTACTTGCAGTCTCTTTGGGTGCTGCCGGATATTCATGATTATCCTGATAGTCAAGATTCACTACAATCAGCTTTTCGTGATGCTTATCCCGAACTGCAAATCTTTTATGGTCCCATCCCTAACTGTAATTGTAAAATGTCCGGCCCCAGCATCTCATCACATTTGCAGTATCTGTTTCTGAAAGTATTTTTCTACAAAAATCTCATTGCTGTTGCTGCATGTTATTTTTCTATATTTCAGTAAGATCAGATTTGTTATTCGAGAGGTAAGAAGTTATGAAATATAAATCATTAATAGGCTATATTATGAAGATGTGTTTTCTGTCAGGCAATGTTTTGTCTGGTTCATGAGGTTGTATAACCTTTACAGATGCACATACTGTACATACAGAGCTTTAACTGCAAACAAGCCCTGACAGCTACAGTTCACTGAAAAGCCTGAAAACTCAACATAGTAACATAAATAACAGATGAAGTGAACCAGAAAAAAAGATGTGTGTCATCATCATAAACTGAGTGAGCACGTATGTTTTGTTTGTGAAGGGTCACGGAGCAGACATATCTAATATCAAGTTAGGTCAGATACTGCATCCGTAGGAAGTGATTTGATCAGACATGATCATCATAAATTACCTTTACTTGAGCCGTCGCTGTCCTCGAGATGTGACTCCACCAGACCAGAATATTACTGTTAGACTGGGATTCTCTGACAGCACTGACCATCATAAATCAATGAGAAGGCCGCAGATCATCAGATTTTTATTTGTGTTCTTTAGAGTGTATGTATGTGTGTGCTAAACACACACCTGTGACTCACAGTACAGCTGGTGGACACGCAAAGACCTCAAATTATATCAGCGCTCGACTGGTCATCTAAATTAATGTTATAAGACTCACTAAGCTACTATTTCTCTGAATGGCTAACAAAAGACAGCTGAGCCTGATGAAGTACAGCTCAGCGCTGATGGTTGTTTAACACTGTTGAAAGATGAGCTGAGCCTGACAGGCTGAGTCTGAGCTGTCCTAAAATGGCTACTGGTAGAAAGAGAAGCCTGTTGGGTAACAACATGGGCTTTTAATCAGGCACCACCATCAGGCCAAACTGGGCATTTAAAGTAGTATGTAAGAAGAATTCCTTTATTTATTTATTTATTTTTTTGCTAACAATTTTGTGTTCTGGTGTGTAAATAGTGTCACATATGAATAAATGTGTAAATAAATACAGAAATAAATAAATACATGTATAAACTAAATTACAAGATAAATAAATTGGTAAATAAAAATATTAATGTATGAATAGATACAGAAATAACTAAGTAAATAAATGTATAAATAAATAAATACAAAATTCAATAAATAAATATATAAATTATACAGTAATGAAAAAAATGTGGAAAAAATACAAAAATAAATTATTACATACATTAATAAATAAATACAAGAATAACTAAATGAATGTGAAAATAAATATAGAAATGTATGAATAAATACAGAAATAACTAATTGAGTAAATAAATGTTTATGTAAACACAAGAACAAATAAATCAATGAATCAATACATAAATAAATAAAGTAAGAAGGAAAGAAAGAAGGAAATAAACAAATGAATGTATTAATAATACAGGAACAAATAAAAAAATGTAGAAATAACTACCAAAATAAACTATAAATGTATATTTAAATGTAGAAATAACTAAGTAAATAAATGAATTAATACATAAAAAATGTTGAAATAATACAGGAACAAATAAATGTAGAAATAAATAAATGCATAAATACAGTCATGAAATGAAACAATAAATAAAGAGATATCTTGGAGTTATTTCTACATTTTTGTACAACATTTATTTGTTTCTATGTCTGTAGGTTAATGAGGTAGGAGGTCCTAACCTCTGCATTAATTTCTTTCTTTATTTATTTCCATATTAATGTCTGCTTTTATTCATTCTAAATTTTTGTTATTTATTTACTTCTTTATCTTTTGACATTTAGTCATTTTGTCATCCTCCATTCAAAAATAAATTTCTTGTCTCAGTGCATCTGCAGTCTTACACTCTGCTGTAGTACGGAGGCCCAAAGGTTAAAGAGGAGGCGACTGAGGCCTTCCCAGCACAACATGACATCGACACAGCTCAGATACAGTTTCATGTGGGCGGCTCTTACCCTCCCTCTGAACCGTGTTCCTTGTCCTGTCTTTCAGCCATCATCAACCCCAAGCAGGCCAAAGACAACAAGAGCTTCAACTTTGATTACTCCTACTGGTCCCACACCACGGTAACTCTTTCTGCACCCCCACAGACACCCCAACAAAGACACACACACACACACACACACACACACACACACACACACATGCACACACACATTTGATTCACTGTGGATCACTTAATGTAGCGTTTGTCAGATTTGAGATTTAAGAAACAGCTGATTAATCTGATTGATCTCTGTCCACAGCCCGAGGACATCAATTATGCCTCTCAGATGAGAGTGTACAAAGACATTGGAGAGGAGATGTTGCTACATGCCTTCGAGGGATACAACGTCTGCATCTTCGCTTATGGTCAGACAGGCGCTGGCAAGTCCTACACCATGATGGGGAAGCAGGATGTCAAGGATCAACAAGGAATCATTCCCCTGGTACACACTTGTTATGATTACACTGCTGGTAATAATTAATCAAAGGAAAGATGAGTTTGAGTCTCACGTGTAAGAGTTAATATTTTCTCCTTCCAGCTGTGTGAAGATCTTTTCACTAAGATCAATGACAATGCAGACAACAGCATGTCTTATTCTGTGGAGGTAAGTGTCGCTCATCGGCTCCTCCTGTTCGTTTATTACATTTATTCCTCAGGGATCGTGTGTAGAAATCAGCTGATATGAATGTTCAAACCAATGTTATGAATCTGAACAGGTGAGCTACATGGAAATCTACTGTGAACGTGTGCGGGACTTACTGAATCCCAAAAATAAAGGGAACCTGCGTGTTCGAGAACATCCTCTGATGGGACCTTATGTGGAGGACCTGTCAAAGCTGGCTGTCACCTCCTACAACGACATTCAGGACCTGATGGACTCGGGCAACAAGGCCAGGTGATGGAGCTGTTTATTCTTTCAAGAACTTCAACCTGTTGTTGTAGAGTCGTGGTTTTCAACCTTGTTTTAAAGACACCCAGCTATCAGATGTTCTCAAGTACCCCTTCATCAACACTACCCACCAGAGTCCAAGTGTGTTTATTTGATTTTGTTATGAGCTGGATGTTATTTAACAATTTTTATAGTCGTTATTTCAGAGCTTTTAAAGCTACAGTGAAAACACTTGTGTCACATCAAACTAGAGGACCGAAGGTATCTGTTGATACTAACCATGTGAAGCTATCTTGTTGGTTCACTAACAAAGACCACACCAATAAGATAAAGATTTCCAGTGGTTTATTGCATATGATGGATTATGGGTTCGGAGCAAAACGGAGGGATGACGGGATGAGGGTCAAGGGTCGAATGGATGAGGGATGAAGGGTTGAGGGACAGATGGATGAAAGGTTAGGGATGACAGGATAAGGATCAAGGGATGAAGAGTGAGAAATAAACGGATGGAAGATTGAGGGTTGAGGGATGAAGGCTGGGTTTCTGGGTAGCAGGCGAGCGCGATGATGGATGTGTTGGGTCGAAGGCAAGAACACAGGAGAGATCCCTGGACTGAGACTTAGTGGGGGAGTTGTCTCTTTGTGAGCTCAGCTTAGAGCCCCCACTGGTTCCTGTGTGCAGAAAGGAGCAGAGAAAAAGATTCAAGATGCAAGAAGGGATTGGGTGGGTGGGATGTGAGACGTGTCGAAGAGAAAGAGAATGCATCAGGTGTGCTTAAATACTTTTGGGCAGAAATCGGATGTGTTCGAGGCGTGGTGTTTGTTCCCAAACTTGGTTATAAAACTATATAATATAATATAAAGCTACATAAAGTTGCAAGGGAAAAAAGAACTTTTCCTTTTTTCAAAATGGTGCATTTGAATAATTCTACATACTGTGGTCCATAAACAGTCTTGGAATTTCATAAATTGGGTATTACTGGAAAACTGAGAGTTGACAACCATATACTCATGACACTATTTCACTTCAGCACACAATAAAACCAAACAATGAAGAAAAAATATTAGGTGTATTTGTTCACTCATGATTTGATCTTAGGTTTTATTACCTTGCATTAATTTTCTCATCAGAGGGCATTTTTTCAGACCATGGCAAACATGTGACTACCTCTGCTTTCCGAAATATAAGGTCTTAACTCAGAGTTGATACAAAATGCATGTGGAAATTTTGCATAGTGGTATGTATGGTGATTTTTGCCCCACATTTGTTTTAAATCGCTTATCGCTGTATTGCAGCTGGAGTGACCCCATCACAAGATGGTCTTTAGATTAGATTACAATGTTGTTACAGTGTTTTTTTCATATGGTTTAACTGTCAGCGTTTAGGGTTAGCTATTACTTTTAGTTAGCTAACTAGTTGAACTTTATATTTATTACTAGTTTTAGCTACTTTTTAAGCACAGTACTTTTAGCTAACTGTTTATACATGCCTACTAGCTTGCTAACTATTTGTCATGTAATCTCAGTGGCTTCTTGAAACCTTGATGCCACTAAAGCCCCTTAATTCAGTTGTGTTCAAGTTACAGCTGACTTGATATATGGATAAATATATATTTTTGTATTTTTTTTAAATCAAAATCTTACTTACATTTTTTAAAATAGTTAAGCTACTCCGCAATAATTCCATGTTCCCCCTGGTAACTGCAGAAGTGCCTCCTAGGGTACGAGGATGTAGTGAAATAACAGTATCAGTTTTGGTTATGATATGTTAAGGCATAATTCAAACATCAAAAATACATTAAAGACATCAGTCTTTAAGTGATTAAGTGGAGGAGATCAAAGACATTGACGCTCTTTATTATGCATACTAAGGTTCAGCTGATTATTTACACTCTACCTATTTGCACTTGGAGCTCTGTTTCATGAGTTTGTCAGACCTAAAATAGAAATAGCAGGACTAGCGACTAGTCTTGTCTGTCATGGTGAGAGACACATCGTCCTTATGTGGAGTACACAAACAGCTTCCTTCACAAACTGATAAAATGTCTTCTCTGTGTCTGCAGGACTGTGGCTGCCACCAACATGAATGAGACCAGCAGCCGCTCGCATGCCGTCTTTAACATCATATTCACGCAGAAACGCCACGATGCAGAGACTGATAACACCTCGGAGAAGGTAGAGTTTTGTCACATCCTGACTGAATGTGTTTAACATCGAGCTGCTGCCTGTGCTTATCTGCCAGCTGACTGATGACTCTGATTTAAATCTAATTGGAAATCAATTACTGCTTGAAGGTCGTACTGTAACGAAAAGGTAACATCGTGGACATGTTTTTTTAATGAGGCTCGTCTCTGGAGTAAAGATGAATAACAATAGGTTTTGTTTGTTGTTGTGAGCTAATGTGTTGCTGTTTATTTATTGGATGTTCTGTTGCAGGTCAGCAAAATCAGTTTGGTGGATTTGGCTGGCAGTGAGAGGGCAGATTCGACCGGAGCTAAAGGGACCAGGCTCAAGGTGAAATGTTAAGCTCAAATGCATTTTGGAAATTCATGCACAGATCCTAAAACACATGTCCTTGCTTGTATGGGAGGTAATCACTATGACTAAATCCATAGTAAACAGGGACGCACCAATCATTGACTGAACATATCTGCGGATTTTCGACTGCCATCGGCCTATTGGCAAATTAGATGACATTTACTGATGGCAGTGGTCGATGTTTTTCTGTTGTGTCACATCAATTTTGTGCACACTAAAAAGCAGAGCTCAGGACGAGCGGCGTCCTGTCGCCCCCGGGGACAATAAAAATTGTGTTTTGGACAAACAGAGATCTATCTGAGGACGACTTTGGGACAAAACAATGCAGTAAATTCAATATCCAGGCATCAGGGGACACACCGTATTTTTTCCCTGATAAGCCTACATTGTGAACAATAACTCCATGTTGACATCAGCAGGAGGAGCGCCAGTTAATGTTAGCTGTTAGCTGTTAGCACCCAGTGGCCAGTGGTGTATCAAAATGTGTATTCCCATTGAATAGTGTTTCCCCCCTGTAAATGCGTAGCACCTCCCTCTGTGGTTAGGTTTACCTTGCGATTCTTTGTACTTGAAACTTACAAAAAAGTAAACCTCTGAAGCAGAAAATCGCAATGGAATGGTCATTTAAGTTGTGTTTCCAGTATTTACCAAGCCCGAGTTTGCCCACATAAACACACCCAGTGTCACAGCAACATGGCGGTGCACTCAGGAAACCAAACAGCTGATTTCTTTGACACATCATTTCTCTCTGCTAATGGCGTTGTGGTAATTGATGTAGGTCCTCTGTAGATGCTTGTGAAGCTCAGAGAGTCGACATACACATATGAGTTTGTGGCAGGAGTCCATGTTTTCCCATGCCGATGCACTGGGATGCATTTAGATCAGACAGCGGGAATAACAACTCACGATTATCGACTTCCGACTTGCAATGGACTGCACGGTTAGGGCCAGTGCCGGCCATGGCATAGGCACAATAGACGATTGTCAAGAGCACTGTCAGCAATAGGCGGCGCCACAAACAGGAAGAAAAAATCATTTACTACTTTTTACTAATATTATTACTAGTATAACTTTGAAATATTATATAAGGCCACAACAACATAACTACATCGCAAAGCCTACTCAAATAATAGAGAGGCTTTTTCTGGGTTTCTGCCGCCCCCGGCCCTCCTCCTCAGCTCGTTACACTTTACCTGCTCTCTGGGGAAGAAGGTAAATTATAACGTTCTTATGATGTGTCCAATGTAATTTTGTAAAATGTAGAATTTGGCAAGAAACTTGAATAAATCCAGCTGTTAAAAGTGGAAATTTGTTGATGTTTTCACAGCACTATAAAATGGGTATTAGAGAGGGAATTATGAGGTAAAAAGGCTTTTTTCTCAAATTTTTTTAAAGATGTTTTCCATATCAAAGAAGGTTATGTTACAGGTTGTGTCATAAGTATGTATTATTGGAATTGTGCTCATTCAAAGATAGGCTAGGTAGGGGTAGAGTGGGGCTCGCCTTTGGCACAAAATGTGACACTGGTTAGAGCTAAGATGGAGTTTTTGACGAAACTTTGAACTAATAGCTAATGGAGGTTGCACTGAGTAATATTGTGATGCATTCAAGGTCTGTTCAGTTAAAATGAGGATTGGCTGAAGGTAAATCATGATGTGTTTAAATGTAATGTTAAATGTTTTTGTTAGAAGCTTGAATAAATACAGCTCTTTAAAGAAGAAATTTGTTGTTTTCACAACAATATAAAATAGTAGAAGTAAGTAGAAGTAATAGAAAGGGAATTATTATATAGTTGTATATATAATAAAAAGGCTTTTTTGAAAAAAGATGTTTTTCCATGTGAAAAAAGTGTTATATTAAAAGATGTTTCATAAAATTTTATGATTAAATTTATGCTCACTGAAATTCAAAAGTAGATAAGTACTGGTACCGGATATCAGCCTAGAAATTTTACAATCGGTGCATCCCTAATATTAAAGCAGTTAATCAGTGTGTTTATTTGTAAATACTCTGCTTCTCGTTCTTTCACAGGAAGGAGCAAATATCAACAAATCTCTAACTACACTGGGAAAAGTCATCTCTGCTTTGGCTGAAGTGGTATGTATTATATCTTTGTATGAAACATATAAAGATACGTCTGAAGTATGGAGGATAAACATGTTAATTATACTGTCTTCTTCATTTTAGGACTCAATGTCAAACAAGGTAATCTATTTAACTTATTGTTCAAATTGTTATTCATTTATTTTTTGTAATTCTTAACCCAAATGCTGATAATGCTAATAAATGCATTGGTTTTTATTGTTTTAATTAAACAGAATAAAAAGAAGAAAAAGGTGGAAAGCTTCATCCCCTACAGAGATTCAGTTCTGACCTGGCTACTGAGAGAAAATTTAGGTATGAACACAGTGTTTCTTCACTCTTGCTGATCCATTTGTTCCCCCCAAACTGAGAGTAACATGTTCATCCTTATTGTGTCAGGGGGAAATTCTCGTACCGCGATGGTCGCTGCCCTGAGTCCAGCTGACATCAACTACGATGAGACCCTCAGCACACTCAGGTAGGGAGCAGCCGACACATTTTCAGCTGCCTCCTCTTCCTCCCACACAGCTGCTGAACGTGGCTTTGAGGGATCCTGATGCCAGTGAGACCAAAGTGTTGCATAACACTCAGTGTTTTCCTCAGTGGCTTGCATCAGCTTCACACTTCAAACACCCTTCATGAGCTGCAGCTGCAGTACCGTGCTGCAGAATCCTGAGGATGTGTGATGTCAGGGGGGATTGTGAATGTGCCTCTTTGTCATCCCCCCACCTGCTGTGTCACATGCTCAGTGATCTCTCCCTGACACCCACAGGTACGCAGACCGCGCCAAACAGATTCGCTGCAACGCTGTGATCAATGAGGATCCCAACAATCGACTGGTGCGCGAGCTGAAGGAGGAGGTGTCTCGTCTCAAAGACCTCCTTTACGCCCAGGGCCTGGGTGACATCATTGAGAGTAAGGGATCATTTATTGGATTTATGTGACCATTAGTGGGAGCGTATCCATGTTCCCAGGGTCCTCTGTTCCTCCAGCTCAATATCCTCTTAATATGACTCAATAAGAAGACCTTTTAAAGGGTTTTATGTTCTCGGCAATGAGTTTTTCCCAGGTCAAATGTTCAATGTATGTTACTCTGGGTCAATATGTTGAAATCACCCACTACAGTTTATAGCCTGCTAATGTTTTACTCCTTGAAATCTACACCCTCTATTTGTGGGCAAGACACAGCATTCAAACAGTTTTTGAATCATCCATGTATCTTCGTTCTTTTGCATTTGATCTGCAAAGCTAACCATCACCAATCTGTTAGAATGTTATGCCTATCATACAATAGAAGACTTTGAAAAGTAGTAAAGAGTAAAATCTGACAACATCTCACATTTTAAGACAATGTGAATTTTAGATTAGATTTTGAAAAGACTGGGGATCTTGCAGGGTCACTTTTTGCAAGACTACAACTAGATTCCTTCTGAGATTATTTCCCATCCTGCTCCTGCTGGAAAACATCACACCAAACTCCCTTTATGACATATTTACAATTCAGTATGTGTCCACAAAAACACATAACTCTAAAAACACAAGATAAAAGGCGTCATATGTCGACAGTATTCTTGTCAATTCAGTAACAGTTTCATCCATACAGATAAACTGTATTTGCGTACAACTTTACAATTTTAATTGTAAAATTAAGATTTCTCACTAAAATAAGTGCTGATTGGCTGATTAGATACACGCTGAATTGAACACGGACTCTTGTTCAGTCCACAACTCCACCAGTTTCCTCTCCTTTTACACAGTCTGAGAGAACCATGACTTCACATCTTGCGGCCTTCATATTTAGTATCCACTTAGTTTGCTGCTTTTCGTTTAGAGAGTGCATCTAGTGGTTGTTGACAATGTTCAAACTATTGAATTTCACTATTTGCATGAGCCAAGACTAAAATATAATGATAATATTAACCATGTTTGATTTTGTTTTGGTCCACACCAACTAAAGAAGAACTCGACGATTTTAGTCCAACATTGGAAATATGTCTGCAACAATGAAATTGCTTGAAAAGTTCTTTGGTTTATATCAAGAGACAAAGGACCCTGGTAACATGAGGATGATGCCTCATTAGTGCTATCTTAGCATCTAATTTATTTCACATGTTTGTAATGGTTTCAGATCCTTTTGTTAGCGTGCACACTCTTCTCAAGGAGACACTGTTAGTCTCACCTCAGCCCACGCAGCTCCCCTCACGACCACTGCACTTCTATTCTCCCTGTGCTCACAAACATTTCGTGTGCTGCTGATGTGTGTTCAGATAGAACACGAAGCAAATCAAGAGCCACTGCAGAAAATCAATGTGGAAGACGTGAATGGAGATGAACGGGTGCTGGTTCTCTTTAGACTGCTGTGAGGCCAGAAGTAGCAAAGTGCAGTTTACTCACATGTTGTGCAAAAAACAACAGGCAGCACTGGAAATAGTGTGGGCAGGGTTTTAATCTTGACATGCAAGCTAACACTAGAATATAACAGAAAAAAATGTGTTACAAACTGGAAGTGTGGAGTTTAAAATTGTGGGAAGAAGTGAGCACACTCTGGCTCCTTTTCATTGAAGGAAAGAGGTGTGATTTCTGTTCCTAGCTTTAAACAAAATGACATTGAGTTCACATTTAAATGCATCTTTAACTTCATAAAATGTTGTTATTTTCCAGAAAATAATAAGTGAATATTTAAATCCATGGTCATGTTATCTAAAGGTGTCACACTGTCTCTTTCTGTCTCTCTCTGTCACTCTTTATCTTCTCTTCTCCCAGCATATCGAGCATCTGGCCCTGACATAGAGGGTTTGAAATGTGTGTTTTCTGGCTCTTGCTTTTGCTCTTGTGGCAGCTTAGCATCACCGATGCTTAATGTGACAGTAAATAGTAGCTTTTTTGTGTGTTCTCTGCAGCACCACAATATGATAAAATAATAATCAGAATGTTTTAGGCGAGTTGCACTGAAATAAAAGTAGGTAGTGTTAAAGTAATACTTCACCCCTCAAATGACCATTTATATGCAAATTATTCATCCTGTGTTACACTGAATTTGTGAGGGGAAACTTTGTTTTTTCTCACGTGACTTTGGTAAATTAAGAATTTAAAAAAACATTTTTTATCAATTGTACAAAGGGTTGTGTGTTTAACAAAAGCAAAACTTCCATTTACAAACTCTCACACAACTCGTGCAGTGTAGTCCATGTCTCAAAACAAATGTTTTGATACAGTTTTGCTGATGTTAAACGTGGACCGCATTGACCCCAATTCATTAAGAATTTTCTCAATTTTTGGATTCTTCGTTCACTGTGGAGGCAAGTGAGACAAAGTTTTCCTCATGAATTAAACATAAGATGGAGTGAGTAACTGAAATACAAATGTTCATGTGGGAAAGTGAAGTATTCCTTAAATGCAAAATAAACAGCTTGCAGTCCAGGTCTGAGGGTGATTCACAAGCTTTGTCATTTTGGCTCTAATCTTCAGCTCCTTATGGGCTAAATGTGCCGTGTCATGGTGCTGTAGAGATCTGTGTATGGCTTCGTGGCTGTGGCATGGGTGGGACAGAGCTTAAAATTTCATGAAGCAACAAAGCAGAGCAAAGCAACATGGGAGATTATGGGCAGTAATGAGATATCTATGATTTCCCTGATGTAGAAACTGTAACTTCCCATTCCCCTGGCAGGGTCTGTCTGACTCTATCGCCTCCTGTTGGCAGCCATAACAGTAAACATAAGATGATGATGCAGCCTTCAGTCACAGAGGGAGTGTAATCACTTACATAATATTGGATCTTTGAGGTAGTCATCTCATTTCTACGCCATAAATTTTTACTGTCTCTCTATAATACATGACTTCATTAACTGCACCGCAAAGGCAATATTATGTGATCCATCTTGGCGGGCAGCAGCCTGTCCAGATGGATGGGTGTGATACACTTTCCCAATTTATTACTCCGTGTTGCCATGGCAGCAGCTGCAGGGTTGATATTCTTTATTTTGTAGGAACTGTCATAGAGGTGCCACAGCAACGCACGGATAAAGCTCTGAACAAAAAACAGGGAGCATGATGTAAAATTAGCTTCGTTGGTGGGCAATTTTTGAAAAATAGAAATAAGACGAGATAAGATAAGACGAGATGAGATAAGATATGATAACATTTTTGAAGATACGATAAGATGATGATGAAGAAGATTACTTACACAGATACTATATGTCCATAATTGATAGTTAATTGTAACAGGATAATTGTAATACAAGTGTGTAGTATTTATTTTAAAAATACAGAATTATACAAGTATTATTGCTTTGTTTGTTTGTTTATTGAGAATACAAAAAAGAATCAAAAGGACAGGCCAAGTCCTACCAAAATTACATCTCATATGGTCCACTACAGACTCGATGTCCAATTTTATATATTCGCACTGCATTACCCGTCATTATAAACCTAAACACTGTATAACATGGTGAAAATCTTATTACGATCCAAACCAACACAGACTTCATGTCGTCTTTACGCACAACAGTCATGCGCACTAAACTGCCTTAAGGCACCATACCTGTCGTAAAAACCTTGTGCCTGTATTCTAACACATAAATAAAATAAATATAAACATAATTTGCATAGTTCCCTGCTGTGCACTATTTAAAATATACATAAATGATTGTGCAGACTTAAATATTAGCAGAACCTATATCATATGTCATCTCAACATAGACAAATATAAATATGTGCTTAAGTGGCTTTTACAACAAACAAAGTTTGGATTCAGAAATAAGTGTGTCTGATTCTCTGCCAGAGAAATGGACTTCTGCTTTCAGTGATTTTGTTTGACATCTCTAATTTTAGAGGAGCGCACTGAGCATTAGATGCATCTTGCTGCTTTTAGATAATAATCTTAATTGAGAGTTCTGGCTTCCCGATGTTCTCTGCAGGAAATATGACCCTATTACAAATGAGTCATTATGTCTCTGCACAAAGGGCTGCCTCCATACATGATGACTAATTTTTGCCTGATTGGGAGTGAACAATAGAATGGCAGATGAACAATATAAATATATGGCATTTTTTATATCTCTGAATGTTCCTGCATATGACGCTCTGCTTGAAGTTTTTGTGTAATAGCTGCATTTCCTTTGGTCATGGCTGGACGGCCTCCTTGTTGCATCTTTTAAGTTGGTCCTCTCTGCGCGTGGCTTCATGCTGCTGCTGCTGCCCTCGCTTGTGTACTAGCAGTTCAAATTTCTCTCTGTGACTTAGATTTGTTTCAAGCCACATATCTTCTTTCTTCTTCTTCTTTTCTATTCTCCCTTCTCTTCTCTTCCTCATCTGTCTGCATTTCTCCATTTCTTTATTCCCTGTTATCGATTTCCCCCAACCCCACTTCCTGTACACACCCTGCGCCCCCTCCCAACCTGACAGACCTATCCGATTACAAGAACAATAACAATAAAGGCCAAGCTGTGAATCAAAGAGATGATCTCTCCACAGTGACCAATGCCATGACGGGGATGAGTCCCTCTCCGTCTCTCTCAGCCTTGTCCAGCCGTGCCGGATCCATTGCCAGTCTTCATGACCGCATCATGTTCAGCCCGGGCAGCGAGGAGGCCATCGAGAGGCTGAAGGTGAACACTGGATAATAAACTGCACAGTTCATCTGTAAACACACACTCTGCAATGACTCAGTGAAAATGTACTGCATGTTCATACTGGATATTCCCAACACTGCAGCCTCATTGTCTGATCATATGTGTCTCAGAGCCTTTTTTACCCACAACATTCTCAGCAGTTAAAGAGATGGTCTGGATTTTTTGAGGTGGTTCTTATCTATAGTCAGTGTATAATCTATAGTAGATGTCAGTCGACACGCCCCAGTTTGGAAAAGAAGGGTGAAGTACCATCACGTACGCTAAACAATGTATTGCTGTGGAGGGGCAGTTTGAGTGTACACTGTATTTAAAATATTTTCATGCTTAACCTTCTTGTCAGATTTATCTATGATCTCTTTAGAGCCAGATTTACTTTGTTTGTGTTATTGTGTGACTTCAGTGTTTTAAATGGTTAGTTCAGATAAACCAAAGTCATACAATAACACAAACAAACTGACCAATCATGGCAGTGGTTAGGACAGCAACTCCTGTGTTCTGCGAGATAAAATCACTGTTTTTGTCAAAGTAATCTGGTGGCTTTTAAGAGAACATAGATAACAGCTTTAGTTTCCTGAAAGTGCTTTTTGACAGCAAGTTAAAGTGGGGAAAATAATTCAAATACTATGTACACTTGTACTGATATTGTTTTTTTTAGCTGGCTAAAATACATTTTGTTATTGCCCCCGCCCACAGCAATACATTCACATTGCTTAAGTTGCGCAGTGGTACTCCAACCTGCCTCTTTAAACTGGGGGCACGCGGACTGACATCTACTGTAGGTAATACACTGACTATGGATAAGTACCTCATATAACCCCACATCGAAAAGGGTGGGGGTAAGGCTGGCAATGTTATATATTTTTGCTGTTGTCTACAAATCTCATGAAAAGACTGAAACAAATGATGTATTAGTCTGTTTATCACTACTGCCTGACTTCCCCTGACTGGCCCATTCCTTCCTACTGAAGTCATAAATCTTTGACTGTTTTGGAGTATTTTAGACCTGTATAAGAAAATCAATAGTAGAGTGAAGACAGAAGGGGAGAGAGATGAGAAATGATCAGTAACAAAGGTCCTTCTAAAACAATATCTGCTTCTTGAGGTCACCAGTACTTCCATGGTAGGACGGGTTCTTCCAAGTTGAGTCTTACAGAGGCTCGGCAAGACTTCTTCCTAGCATTGGGAAAGCACACAATGGGCTTTGTGGTCTATTTAGTGTGTATGTGAGCATCTGAAAAAGGTCCAGCCTTAAAGTCCCGCATCACAGTTAAAAAACAGTGGAAGACATTGATGTGGTTGTACTATCTTTCAAATGCATATGATACCGTCAGCGATGCTGCAACTTCTCTGTCGTTCTGTGCCGTTTTTAAAAGACAAGCAAGGAACTGGTGATGCGTCAGTGCCCTTGCCTTATTTAAGTCTGAACAAACCTCAAAATTAGGCCTTGTTGATCTGATATGAGAGAAGATTCAGCATCTGGATTGCCATACTCTTGCCTCAAATTTCTTCAGAAACAGATTTTGGTGGACTGAAGAGGTGAAATAACTGGAAGTTTACTAGCATACTTTCCTTGTTTCCAAATCAGAGGATAGGACTGATGCATTGTAGACATAGGATTGTGGGTGCTTTAAGAGCACTGAGGATAGACACAGGAATCTTTGAAAATTCTCAGAACAAAGGACTCGAGAAGGATCTCAAAGGATCCAAGACATCGAAACAGTCCTTCAGCAGGACTTGATGAGGTACCTTGAAATGCAGCAGTTAAAGGATCCTTACTTGACCTTATGATGAACCTAGTTAGCTATTGCACTTTTTAACAAATGTTACTCAAACAGCAGGAAATTGTGCATTTGTTAAGGACTATTTTCAGTCCTGGATTTGGCGCTTTAGTGAGTATTTATTGCAGCAGAACCATGCACTGTCTGTGGGACTGACTCAAAATAAACTACAGCGCCCACATTCATCTTAATTAAAGAGCCAGCGCTACAGTGTGGCTCACTGATATGTTTTTAATAGAAACAATGGAGCTCTATGACGCAGATGAAGTAGACATATCAGGCTTTAGTTATACTACACAATACTCATTAGCGGCATCAGTTCAGTTGTCTGTGCTGTTCTTTTCATGGGATTTGTAAACAAAAACAAACATACTGAACACAATCACGAGACCTGTCCTTAAAATGACTGTGTTTAATTACCACTGTCTTTTGAAAATGTCAGGAAACAGAGAAAATCATCGCTGAACTTAATGAGACTTGGGAAGAGAAACTTCGCCGAACAGAAGCCATTAGAATGGAAAGGTGAGAGACACAATATCCCATTTTATTTTGTTAGTGAAATCCTTCTTGAGATTCAGCCTTTTTTTCTTAGAATAGAGTCTGGGCTAAAACACACAAATACATCATGAAAAAAAGACATTTGAACACAGAGAGAGATAGCAGGTGCACAACAGACAGTGGTTTAAAAACAGACACAAATAACATCAAAGAAAGCTCATGTAATATTAAGAAACAGGACATAGAGTTTTTTAGTTAAAGATAACGCAATATACTAGCTGAATAAAATACATAACAATTAGCCACAACAGTAAAACCACAGACAGGTGAAGTGATTAATGCTGATCATCTTGTTATAATGCTATGTTCTGCTGGGAAACTCTTGGTCCTGACATTCATATGAATGCCACTTGACATGCACCACCCACCAAAACACCGCTGTAGACTAAGTACCCACCTTCATGGCAACAGCATTCTCTAATGGCAGTGGCCCTCTCCCCCCAGCAGGACAATGTGCCATGCCACGCCGCAAATGCTGCTCAGGAATCACCCGTGGAATGTGACAAATGAGCTTTTTCCACTGTTACTTTCAGCCATGCTGAGTCACGCCGTGCCATGCTGATTCGCATTTCCATTAACAGTTTAGACACACCGAGCTTCACCGGTGGTGGACCTTCTCCAGAGTAGATCCAAAAGCTGGGCTGCCCGCCCCCAAGGGGGTAGAAGTGACATTTTGCTGACCGTAGCCAACCCCTGAACAACAACGCCTCGCTCTCTCAAACAAGCCATGTGTGTTGCGAGACTCTCTTTATCTCTGTCTACAGGAGACCAGAGAGAGAGGCATTTTTAAAAGTCTCTGTGTGTTCAGCTCTCAGTACTTTTATAGCCTCTAACTGAATCTCTGTGGTTTGGAGTTTAGTTTCTCTCCTGAATCCCCGCAGCCGTATTAGAAGTTGTGTAAAGTTGCTGCTCGAAAACTCAACATTTCCTCATTTTGCTGCTTCACAATAAAAATTGTTACTTAACAAAGTAATAGGGGACTTTTATTGTGAAGCACTGGGCTAATGGCCCAAACCAAACCAAGCCAAGTCAAGTCAGCCTACAACTGTCGAAAAGGGGTAAAAGAGCTCAAGCCATCGACCTGGCCTCAATATTCCCAAATCCCAATCTGATTGAGCATTCATAGGATGTGCCACAGCCAGGTCTGATCCACATTGGGGTCTCTGTGGATCATACTTGTTGAGGTGTGGACACGAGACCTGGGAGGGTCCTGTGGTATCTGGCAGATCTTTTAAGCCCTGTGGGTTGCGAGGTAGGGTATGTTTCATGGATGCTTGATTGGATTGGTATTTGGAGGCCAGGTTGGACATTCCTTGGGACATTTCTGAGCAGGTTTTGTGGTGTGACATTGTCCTGCTGGAGGGCCACTGCTATGGATGAGTGGCATTACCATGAGGGGGGTTTTACATGGTCTGCAAAGGTGTATGGGAGGAGTGCGTCAAGTGGCATCCACATGAATGCCAAGACCCAAGGTTGAAATTGCATTGTAACAAGATGATCGATGTATTTCGTTCCACCTGTCAGTGGTTTGAATGTTGTGTCTGATCGGTATATATTACAGGTTTAATGTAGTAAATAGTCCTGTTTTTTAGTATATGAAATTATGTATCTTAAAGTGACTCTACAACTTGTACAGAAAAGGTGCAAAAACATGCATACTTATTTGCTCCTGACCTCAGGTTGTAACTACCTATGGAGTGTTTAGTAAAGAGGAAACGATCAGGTTGCATTTGTGCAGCAAAAAAAGAAGATCTTTCATATAAACTGTATTAATGAGTTTTGCATCTTGACATGAAGATAAGTCAAGCAGCCTCTGACTCAGACATTCATCCACAGAGAGGCCCTGCTGGCAGAAATGGGTGTAGCAATGCGAGAAGATGGTGGGACAGTTGGCGTGTTCTCTCCCAAGAAGGTAAGAAAGTATGAGACGTCTGCAAAACTCCTCTGTGATCTAATACTTAGCATTTAAATTATTCACTAAAATGCTTGTTTATTTACCCCAAAGCCATCCGATAGCCCTAGAAAGCCCCAGCCTGTGTTTATCGACACAGTCGGGCTGTTTTCCCCCAACGAGGTTTGTAGCTGTGAAGTGTTTAAAGCTGCCTCCTTCTCTGAGTGTTCTGAGTCTCACTTCAGCAGGAGCCTCGCCAAGGCAGATCAGTCGAGGGTTTTTCTCTTTCATTAAGTGTTATCTAAAATCTGCTTCATTACTCACTTCAAACACTCCCTCGCTGCGCCAAAGGCAGCAATGGGTGTAAACATGGGGGGAAAGATAATGGTAGTGCCCCCGTTTCAGTGATTTATGGCTGTTTGCCTGCAGCCCCATAACATCAGACTGAGACTACATTAAACAGTCATGCTGTGAAGCCGTGGGGAGTGAATCTGACTGCATGGTCTTAACCATTGTTTGATGTTTGTTACTGGGTGAAAACTGCTCTTCAGCTCTCTGGTGTGCAGTGTATGCTTATGTTATATTGTAAATAACATATGGGTACTGAAAGATTAATGTATATTACCCACTGCATTTGTACAGTTAGTAAATTATTCCTTATTGTGTGTCAGACGCCTCATCTGGTGAATCTCAACGAGGATCCTCTGATGTCTGAGTGCCTGCTGTACTACATTAAAGACGGGATCACCAGGTTAGATATCACAAAACACTTCACAGTCTCTAATGTTAAGATTTTATAAAGGTATAGAGGCAATTTCCTCCTTTCATAAAGTTCTGATTTATTATTGTTATTAATGGAATACTTCACCCACGAAATGTTCATTTGCATATTAATTACTCACCCCGTGTTACATTACAGTTATGAAGACAACTTTGTTTTTCTCACAGTCCTCCACATTGAATGCAGGATCCAAAAACGGCTAACACTGACTAAATTTACACAAACTAAATATTCTACTTATTCCAGAAAAAAGCAAAACAAATTTCCTACTAAGCCTCTCACGTCTAATGAAAATGAATATTCCACTAATATTCCTGTTCCTGTAAATCGAAAGCTTCGCCTTCCAGCTCAACACCCTCCTCACCACGATGATGCAGTGCAGCGCCCAGACACCTGCGAATGCCACACCAAACTGCCGATCCATCTCATGCCCCATTCTACCCACACTCTTGAACAAAATCCTGCCACCTTAACGTGGTGGAGGGGTTTGCCTGTCACTGTGAACCTGGGAGCTGTGTTGTTTGGGTACTTGTGTACTCACCGATGCCCCATCCAGCATTTTAGCCACTACTGGGGGTATTTCCAATCCTGGTATTGGTATTGGAACAAGTCTTGTACATGTAAACATACCAAAACTTGATGAATTGAAAGTCATTGGGGTCCACGTTAAACAACAGCAAAACTATATCAACACATCCATTTTCTCTAAAACCATTACATTTAAAACACTTGATGAGTAGCTAGCCTGGGCAGACACGTGTGTTTAAACTCAATGGTCAACAAATGCTCAGTGGAATGCACGAGCAGAGTTCAAACATTTCTTTATTTGTGGGTGAAGTATCCCTTTAATGCATATTCTGCTATCATATAAAATCAGTACTTTATTATTTCTGTTCCTGACATCATATTGTCACTTTTTCTTTTTTAGGGTAGGCCGTGTCGACGCCAGCAGCCGTCAGGATATCGTCCTCAGCGGCCACTTCATCAAGGATGAGCACTGCACCTTTACCAGTTCTACTGGTCCAACGGGAGAAAGTGAGTGGTCTTTATCTTCCTTCACAGGCTCGTAGTAGTGGAAGTATAATATTGACGGACAGGAAGTGAAGCCTCATGTTGTTCTCTCTGTTCCTAAGTAGCAGTTGTCCTGGAGCCCTGTGAAGGAGCTGAGACTTATGTCAACGGAAAGAGAGTGACAGAGCCCGCTGTCCTTAAATCAGGTCAGTAAGCTCTCCTGCTCTGTGAAATTCACCTTTCCTTATAGAGAAACAACATGTATGTGGTATACTCTGTTTAAATGCATTTTGACTTTTTATTCCCGTAAAGGAAATCGCATCATCCTGGGGAAGAGCCATGTGTTCAGGTTCAACCACCCTGTGCAGGCGCGGGCAGAGAGGGAGAGGACCCCGTGTGCTGAAACTCCTGCTGAGCCTGTTGACTGGGCGTTCGCCCAGAGGGAGCTGCTGGACAAACAGGGCATTGACATGAAACAGGAAATGGAACAGAGGTACTTTGGGGAAATACTAAACCATTTAACTTCTTCAAGAAAGGCTGAGTAGGTGGCAGAGTCTCAACACGATATTATAAACAGGAACAGTAGATAAGGAAGAAGAGGTATACTGCTGATAACTGAAACCTTTATAGCTGCCACATTAAACAAGCTCCAGACACTAAGTGACACCGCTGCAAAAACCAAAGTAGTATTTAATTTGAGGTGTTGCATCACCTCTATCAAATCTGTCCTGTTCACTTGTGTTTATGTCTCCAGGCTGCAGGAGTTGGAGGACCAGTATCGCAAAGAAAGAGAGGAAGCCAACAACCTTCTTGAGCAGCAGAGACTGGTACAGTACCGAGCAGATTTGTGTGCTGTTGACATGAATCATTAAAGCCGCATTTGCATTTGTATTTGCATTTATATATTTAACCTCTTCTTTTCACCCTCCTCCCTATTATAGACCCATTTTGTGTTTTTCAAAGGGGACAAGGGATTTCTGAAAGCAGTTTTTGTCAGGCGCCTTTTCAAGCATAAAGGTTTAGCATGTATAGGGGCCGAGAACATTTTCGTAGGGATGTATATGATGGGCATTCCCATGCTCATTTATGTCTAATAAGTTGTTGCAGCATTTTTTGGGCTGATACCATTTGTTACACAGGTTTGGTGCTACATATCAGCATTTTTTCCCACATGAGAATCAATAAAAATGGTCAAAAATCCCTCTAGAATTCCACATTAAGACACCAAGACCTCAAAGAATACTATAGAAAAATCATTGCTGTTATGCAACAAAACTGCATGAGATTAGCATAAAGTGGACATGTCTGTAAAGGGGAGACTGGTGGAAACCCACAGAAGAGGTTATTGTATCTGCTGTGTTAAGTTGTCAAAGTTACAAAAGATATCACTATGTATTTAAAAAAACCTATTTACCTTTATTACAGCATCCTCAATGAAAATTAACCGCAAGATATTTTTCCGTATTTGACATACAACACACTTCTATTTTTAAATGGCCTTTGCTCTGCCACTTCAACAACTGTGTCAGTCAGCCGGACAGTTTACTCACCGACATCTGCTCCTAAATAGCTTGTGCTGACATGGATCTTATTTAATTGATTGTATAGGATTATGAGAGCAAGCTGGAGGCTCTTCAGAAGCAAGTGGACCGTTACTACCCAGATGCCCCTGAAGAAGAGGAAGAGCCAGAGGAGGAAGGTAGAGTGGTCATTATTGAACACATATTAATATCAATGTTGTTTGAAGCAAATCCTCTGTGAATGATGATGTGTGATCCTTTGTGCCCACAGTGCAATGGACAGAGAGGGAAAGAGAGCTGGCTGTGTGGAGTTTTCGTAAGTGGCGGTGCTACCAGTTCACCTCTCTCCGTGACCTGTTATGGGGGAACGCCATCTTCCTGAAGGAAGCCAATGCCATCAGTGTGGAACTGAAGAAGAAGGTCAGACATGCTGTCATTTTAACTTGTATCCACAGATTGACGTTAAAGTATGGATCTCTCATCATAACAATTCTTTTTCGTGCCCCTGCAGGTCCAGTTCCAGTTTGTGCTGCTCACAGACACTCTGTACTCCCCCCTGCCTCCAGACCTGTTGCCCCCAGAGGCAACTAAGGACAGAGAGAAGCGACACTTCCCACGCACCATTGTGGCTGTGGAGGTGCAGGATCAGAAAAATGGAGCCACCCATTACTGGACATTAGAAAAACTAAGGTAACTGACTAAACAAGTCCTGTCATGATGGTTTTTATATGTATAATACTTTATTATCTTATATGATATTTTATGTTTGTCATTTATGATGTATCTTAGGCATACTGAGTTTACACTTGTCGTATAAGTTCTGAGGACTTAATGTGTCACCTGTTTCTTGCAGGCAGCGGCTCGATCTGATGAGAGAGATGTACGATCGTGCTGCTGATGTACCCAACAATACCACTGAAGACGGTGAGAATGTGATGACCGGAGGGGACCCCTTTTATGACCGCTTCCCCTGGTTCCGTCTGGTTGGCAGGTAAATACTGAGCACCACTGGCTCTATAGAGTGTACAAACAGAACAGGAAGGCACTCATTCTGAACTCATACAAAGGTCAACAGCAGCGAGCAAACAGAAGCCCAGTGTTAGTCATTCAGCTCAGGATAATGGGAGGCTGTTGGCTAGTACTGCCACATATTGTGCATGTGGTCAGCTGATGGACTGATAATGACTGAGACACCAGTGTGAAGTAGTCTGCATTACATTGTCTCTGTTTGTACATACTGAAGTCTGGTGTTCCCAGTCTGTGCTCTGAGTGCATTACTGTCATCAAATCTCTCCTTTTAACTGATACAGAAAATTGTATTTGTATGAAGGACTTACAGGGCATCATTTGTCAAACATGTAATTACAAATTTGCACCAAGTTTTTAATGTATTAACTGAACATATTTTCTATTCACAATTAACTGGTGCTATATCTTATGGAGGATGAGAAATGACATAAGTATCAATAAATAAATAATTATTTAATTAAAAACAGGAATAAAAATGAACAAATACAGGGAAAAATAAGTACTGAAATAAATAAATATTTTTTTAAAAAATATAAAAAAAAATACAGGAATAAATTCATGAATAGAGGCATAATTTCATAAACAGGAAAAAAAATAAATGTTTAAGTAAATTCAGGAATAAATAAGTAAATAAATCAGGAAATAAATAAAAGAATAAATAAATGTGTGAGTAAATACGGGGATGAATAAATGAATAAATCAGGAAGTAAATAAAAAATAAATAATTAAGTGAGTAAATATATGAATAAATAAATTGGGAAATAAATTAGTAAATGCATAAATAAATTGTATAAATAAAAACAAATGTTGAAATAAATATGGAAATAAAAATATAAATGCATACATAAATAAAAGTTGATAATTGAACAGGACGTCTATGAATATCCTAAATTTACTTCTACATTTTTTTAAAAACTACATTTATTTATTTATTTATTTGTATGTATTTTTGTTGGTATGTTAATTAGTAATGAGATTCTAATTTATTTATGCATTTTTTTATTTCCATGAACATTTATTTATTCTTTTGTTTCTGTATTTATTTATACATTAATCCATTTATTAATTGATATTTAAGTCATTATTCATCCTTCATAATCTTCTCATAATTGACAAGTTTGGACTCAGTACATTGACAGTTTCCTACGTTATATTTTCTGTGCTTTAATAATGAATGATGCTCGTTGTGTTTCTGGCAGCCAGTGTGAATATATTTCTCCTGACCATGGGCTCTTAGCTGTAGCACAAAAGATGGATTTATCAAAAACCAATTGAAATGATCAGTACATGCTAGTTGTTGCCAGGCTTGTCTGATGATGGGGGAAAAAATCATCTGAGGAACATTTGAGATTGACATTTCTTCAGTCCTCCTACTCAAAGCCTGCTCTTTCCTTCTCTCCCACTCTGGCACACAGCTTCCCAATCTCTCTGCCAAGCTCTTTCTCTCTCTTGCACACAGTCACACGGCCCTGTTACATAATATCCAGCATAGAGCCTTTAATGTCATTTAGCTCCTGCAAGACAATAAAAATGGTGAGGCAGTAATCTTAAAAATGTCCCCTTGAAATATGTTGTTTGTCAGCTTGTCTTCTGTTTCTCGGTTACTCACTCAGTAAGTGAGTAGTGCTGGCATATGTGGCCAAAAGCACCACATCTAATCATGTTTAGTTCCCCAGACAAATTAAATATCAGCAATCAACTGATGTTGGACGTAGTAGTTTTTACTGTGTGTACTTGCCCTGTGTCCTTAAAGTGCACCGGCACTCTTAAAGCCTACCAGTAAAGGTAGCTTCAGTACATGGTGGTGGAGGGATCCTTATTTTATTATAGCATGAACACAAGCTGCGGTTGATAATCTGCCTTTCACTCGCAAGAGTCCACAGGGAATTATTGTTATACCTAATTTAAATGCTACTTATATGAATTAAGTCTTTCATAAATCAGTTTTTAATTCTAAAAGTCAGGTTATATTGCATTGTTTGAGGTAAATGTTAATGATTCGTCTGTTGATCCCCAGCGAGAAAATAAAATTATGAAATAAAATCTGTAAAAAAAAAATAAAAATTGAGAGGTGACATTAAAAAAGCTATACACACAATATCCAGAAATCCAGTTCTCAGCCCTGTCAGTCATAATGTGTGTATTATGTGTAACATATGTATAGGTAGAAATATGAATGATAAAAATAGTATACATTAAAATATATTAGAGTATGTAGTGCTATATATAACATATATGTATGTAATTAATTCACAACAGACACAAGCAGCAGTTTTAATAAATAAATATTAAAAAGTAAACCATCCATCAGTGACAGATGTTGGGTGTTCAGGGGTTTGAACGAACACATTAACACATAGATGTGAGATCATCCAACCTTTGAACCCACCTAAACCACATCCTGTGACACCTGGAAGTGACTGGCCTTTGGGGAAACTGTTTTTTTTTCCTACAGGGTGTCAGTAATCATCGTCATGGTCTGAAACACTGAAAGGCTAACTGGTATTCTTCAACCTGAACCCTATAAATGACTAATGGGAACAACAGTTTTGGAAATTGGTCCAGTATGTATCCACTCAGGGCATGTTTGCACCATCAATTTATGACCACTAACAGTGTTTGCTTTTGCCACTGACAGGCTTAGATTGTTATTTCAAGTGTCTAACAACATTATGGAAACGATCCCTACAGAGATAGACCTATTTGTTAAAGAGTAGGATCCTTTTTGTTTAATCAGAAACAGCTTTAAAATCGCCATAGCCAAACCAACCAGGCTCCATTTAAGTAAACAGTGATTTTAGCATGTTAAGAGCTAGCATATTTTCACATCTAACTTGGCTAGTTAAGGGGTTTTTTTTCGGCCAAACCAGAGATGGTGATTACTGGAACAGTGGAAAGACGAAACGTGAGTTTATTGTAAGTTTATTAAGTTTCTGTTGGCATGTTTTACGATGATAGAATTGCTGTTTATTCAAATGGACTCTGGTGCATTTGGCAATAGCAATTTTTCAAAGGTGTTTCTGGTTAAACAAAAAGGATGTTATCTTAAGACAAAGGTCTATCTCTGTGGGATTCCTTGCACTCCTTAAGTGCGTGTGAATGGTTACTGAGTAGCAGGTGGCACCTTGAACGGTAGCCTCAGCCACCAGTGTGAGTGAATGTGTGAATGTGACATGTAGTGTGAAAGCGCCTTGAGTGGTCAGAAGACTAGAAAGGCACTGTGCAAGTGCAGTCCATTTACTAAGAATAATATTCTGTGCAGACACTTTTAGTGGATGTACATTGATGGTTCGAACATGTCCTGACTGTTTACAGTGCAGCCGCTCTCACTCAATACTGGACGGATTTCAAAAGTTACTGTTCCCATTAGACACAAAAACATGGGTCCAGATTGCTAAAACACCACAGTTACCCTTTAGGTGCTGTATATGCACTCTCAGCAAAGGCGATAAAACACTTGTATCAACCTTTGTAGCTTGTCTCACACTCTCTGTGTCTTCACTGTACACACCAAACGCTCTGTGAAGGCAGATTTTGGCTTAAAGGGAAGGTTTTCTGCAGTGGTCCGCACCATGTAGTGCTCTACCGCCCCTCTTGTTTGAACAAGTGTGTGCTTTCTATCTAACTGTTCTAACCTAGTTCCCATGTCTCTGGCTGCACCAGAAACCCCATTTTCAACACATGCATGAGCGAGCGCATGAGTGACCCCACCCCATCCCCGACCCTCTCCAACTCTGAAATTACTGAGCTGGCTGACCCGCAGCAGGAGGGTCGAGGGGAGGAGGAGGAGTTTGAGGAGTTGGATGACCTGGACGATGATATCTTTTTGGACGACCCGTGCTCGGAGCTCGGGGGAGAGGATGATGATGATGATGATGATGATGATGATGATGATGAGGGAGAGCTCTGCCGAGGCTCCGGCGAAGGCCAGGATCCCTTTTACGACCGCTCACCATTATTCAGTGTAGTGGGAAGGTTGGTGAGGTTTCGGGAGCATGCTGGTGGAGGAAACTAGCTCTTTCACGCTGAGACACAGGGTCTGTTTCCCTCGACAGACATCAGCACAGATAAAACTGCATTTCTGAAAACACAGAACACAACAAAGATACAGTGTGCTCTCACAAAGTCCTCAAAGCCCTGTGTGCACCAGCACATGAAACATGCACACGAAATTGAAGTTTCTGCAACCGAGAGGGTCTCTTTGGTTTACAAAGAGACATTTTTATTGTACTGTCCAGCTTGGACACGTAAGCTATTATTGTAACATCAACATGGAGTTGGAGTACTTTAGATGGATAGCTTCAGCGGAGATTTAAAAACCAATGTGGGGATTTAATTCATTTCATCTTCTGAAAGCTACAGCTGGTAACTTTTATAAAAATAAGTTTTTGTCTCATGAGCACACGAGACTGAAACTGTATGAAGAAAATCTTGTTGCTCTGCCTCCTAATGGTATTTGCAAGAATGCACTGCAGCTGAACGAAAACAACCAATCAGAGCCAAGGAGTCTCTAAAGCAGCTGTTAATCATGTCAGTCAGTGCTTGTAAGCTGCATTCAAACTGTCAAACAAGGCAGTGCTGATCAATATGAATCAAGATTTTTTTACTGAATTGCCCAAGTGTCACCTCAGATGTTTTCAGAGGCATATTTCAGTGTACTGTTTAGCTGTATAGTGAGAGACTTTGCTGCAGCCTGTGGGTGGGGCTTGGAACTTGTGCAGCTTTCTCATTTTACAGCTAAACAGTACACTAAAATATGTTTCTGAAAAAAATATGAGTACTGATATGGGTACCCATACCCAACAGTACCTTTTTTGGTACTTCACTTTCTCTGTTGTAACAAAAACGAAATTTTTTTGAACAAGCTGCACGGGTGATTGTGGTTCTGTTTCTGTGCTTTTTTCTGTTCACACACAAAGCTAATCTTCAGTCTTTCTTTTGACACGACTGTGTATGTGTGTCTGCTGGTCTAGCACTGATATTAGGCCATTACTAAAATAATATAGAAAAGCAAATAGAGCAGATGTTGAAACTGTCGCTGATTAGCACTGCAGCAATAGTTTTGGCTTGCTGGGAAGCCGATGGAGCGGCCTGATGGAGCAGCCAACAGAACGCCGTGGCTGGCTTCCTGTCTTCAGGGTGCTTCCACCTCCATTTTGAAGATGAACCTGGCAGCTCTGCAGAGCTCCATTGTTGGCCTTGGTGCTCTGTGGCTGGCTTCCAGGCTTTGGTACTTGGTCGCATTAATATAATTCACTGGATAGGATGTACTTAAAAGTACCGAGTGTGGTACCAAACTAGAACTCTAATGGGAAAATCAGGCCCAACGCTCCATAAACCTGTACAGTTTCTGTCCAACTCTGACCCCGGCCTGAACCGCAGAAGTAGTTTTGAGCCCAAGCCTCATTAACAACCCAAATTTCTACTGTAAAAGTATCTCTCATTTTCTATCCCTTTCTGGAGCATGCTCTATCCCTCCTGGCTCTCCACTATATTCCTCATCTTTCCTCTCTCAGTCACAGTTCTCTCCTCTTTGTCTCTTGTCATTTACACACAGAAACTGCCAGTTGCGTAAAAGAAACACTGGTAAATTGGCGAGAACCCAACCTGATCCAAGCCTGTTGGAATAATGAGAAATTACAGCGCGGCCCCGCCCAAACCCAGCGGGTTGGGTCAGGCCCAGTTCAGCTTGGGCAGAGATTTAGAACTCAATACCCAACCCTAGTGGGAACAGAGTCTTTTTATTTGGATTCATTTGATCGATGCTGCCTAGTTCGACAGTTTGACTGCAGTTCCTGAGCAGTGTTTGACATGATTGACAGCTGCGTTACAGACTCCCGGGTTCTGATTGGTTGTTTCCTTCATCATAGTGGATTGTTGCAAATGTCATTACAAGCACTTCAAGGAGGAAGAGGAACATGATTTTTTTTCCACAGATTATTTGTCTCGTGTACTTCTGTATGGATTTAGTGACAGTTTCATCAAATATGACAAAAACCCACTTTCATAAACGTTACCAGCTCCAGCTTTAAACACTTCCTGCTTGATCAAAACACCAAGTCAATCAAACCACTTTAGTTTCTATTCCCTGTCTCAGTTGTCACTGTCACTGTGTCCCATGTTTGAGACACAAATGTTCTCAAATGTCAAACCACTACACTGATTTTTTTCATGATACTGAGCGGACACCGGAGTAGACATTTCTGGGCTTCAAGGTTTATCTTTTGCTTTCTATCCTTTATCTCATCAAATCTGACTGTTGCTTAATTTTCTTTGTTTTTTTTCCTTTTGCTGTTTTTTTTTCACACTAACTAAAAAGCTTCTCCTTCATATTCAAATTCTACTTATAAAACAAGTCCTTTTGTGTCAGCCCAGGGTGGGTCGGTTCATACCACTTGTTTCCATGGAAATCCAAGCAAAGTTGATGCTCAACGGCTGCTTGAGGTGTGTGTCTCACTTATGTGTGGCTAAAAGCAAAGGAGCGGCTTTTACAGAAGACCATTCACTCGCCAAAGCACTGACATGTCTCATGGAGTATATTCAGGTCTGATTTGCATAACACAGGAACCCACAGCGAAATGTTCTCAGCATGCTGTGAAACCTGAAAGAGTCTGGAAACGATTCATACGAAAAGCAAAGTGGTGTTCAAGGAAGACTCAAAATCTCAAGATGAAAGAGCTGGTTTCTACTGCAGCTGTCTCTTTTAGGCATGCCAGAGCACAAGTCTTTTCATTTTGACCTTTTTTGTCAATTTTTACTTGAATACGTCTGATGATGAACTAGTGCCCCTCTTTTGCACAAATTAGCACTTCGACCCAGGAGGTGCACTTTGATTTCTGATGTCATTCGTTGGTTTTTTTGGTGTAGCATACGATATTTCAAGCTGTTGGCAGTTTTTATTCAAGCTGAGCCATGTTCCGTATGATGATTTCTGTTCCATTTGCTTTTGATTCCTTTGAGTCGAGAAGTTGAAAGCATTTTTGTTCACCCTTTTTTTGTCCTGAGCATGCCTTCTTTGCACCTCACCAATCTTGTCATAAGCCTCTCCCTTTTTACACTCTCCACCCTTAAATGTCTACCCCTATTAGCTTGTGGAAAATGTGGTCCTCGACTGCAAGATCAAGTATTGTAGCTAAAACCCAGAGACTGAGAAACCAAGAAATAGGAACATTTCTAGTGCAGTGCATTTGTATTCTCAAAACTCAATCTTTGTCACCACCCCTGAAGTATTTTCAAATCTAATGCACAGTGCCTCGAGTGCTCATTTTGGCTCTACATTTCATATGTAGTGTAGTGTTTTCATACTGAGGCACATGTAAGATGCACATGTTAGTGCAGTAGCCTACATCAATCTGCCAAAACATTAAAACAACTGACAGGTGAAGTCACTAACATTGATTGTCTTGTTACAGTGCAGTGTTCTGCTGGGAAAGTTTAGGTCTTGGCATTCATGTGGATGCCACTTGACACGCTCCATCCACCGTAACATCATTGCAAACCAAATACACACCCCTGTTGCAATGGCATCCCCTGATGGTGGTGGGCGCCAACCTGGTCGCCAAATTTTCCAGTCCCAAATCTGATTGAGCATTCATGGGATATAGCAGTACCCCAGAGATAAGCCCAATCCACAGTGGGGCCTCCTTGGCTCTGACATGTCAAGGCATGGACACAGGATCTCTGGGGTGGTGTCTGGCCCCAGGGCATTGGCGGCAGATCCTTTGAGACCCATTGGTTGTGAAGTGGGGTATCAGCATGTCCTGCGCATGCTCAATCAGATTTGAATATGGGGAATTCAGAGGCTAGGTTGATGCCTTGAGCTCTTTGTCACATTCCTTGGACCATCCCTGAGCGGTTTTGCAGTGTGGCATGGCACATTTCCCTGCTGAGGGGCCACTGCTATCAGGGTACTTGGTCCACAACAGTGTTTGGGTGGGTGGTGCATGTCAAGTGGCGTCCACATGAATGCCAGGACCAAAGGTTTTCCAGCAGAACATTGCATTGTAATGAGATTATCAAAGTTATTCACTTCACCTGTAAGTGGTTTTAATGTTTTGGCTGATCAGTGTATATTCATTAGGCAGTGCAAAAAAAATTTCAGGAATTGCTCATGAGGAAATCATCTGCTGTCCAGCTTAGTAAAGAGCTGGTTTCCAGTTTTTTGCAGTCATTTAAAGAATGCAAAGTTGACCCTTACACACATGCTCCTTAGCCTCGCCAAGCTTTCATCAACACAGTACAAAAGTTCAGGAAGACTGCATGTGACCCATAATTGTCCTGAGAATGTCATTATGTATAGATGGTGAGGAAAAGCCCCACAAAGCAATAGTAAAGGGCAGCCATGGCCATCGCAAGAGCAGTCCCAGCTTCTGTTTGGTTGCTTTGCAGCTCTGTGTTCTGTTGTCCAGTCCAGTCAAATTTTATCAAATGTGAGATATCTCCTTAGCTCGGCTGTTTTTAATCTTTTATCATTTCTTTCTCTTTCTGCTTCCTGTCCAGGGCTTTTGTTTATCTGAGTAACCTGCTGTACCCGGTTCCTCTTGTCCACCGCGTGGCTATCGTCAGCGAGAAGGGCGAGGTGAAGGGCTTCCTCCGGGTGGCAGTGCAGGCCATATCAGGTAAGGCTTGGATCCTCAGCTTCACCACTGATGAAACGAAGGGCAGAGAGGAGAACAGATTTAAGGTTTGGCAGCAGCAATATGAATGACTGAAGGAGATCATGGCAAAGTTTGATTGGCTAACCAGAAGAGGGAACAACCATAGTCAGCTGATTGGAGGAAACAGTGGGAGTGGGACAGAGGGAGAATTGTGAATGAATGTAGCATAAATAAAGTCTTCCTGAGTGAACTTAAGCTGAGCTTCATTAGATTTTAGCTTGTCAAATGATTATTTTAGAATTGATTTCCCCTCCAGTTCAGCCATTAAAGAGGGATTGAAAGGACAGCCTGTGTGTGACTTCTTGAGGGAGTGAAGTGAAGGTGCTTTGTGTTTCCCTCCAGCTGATGAGGAAGCTCCAGACTACGGCTCAGGAGTGAGGCAGTCAGGCACTGCCAAGATCTCATTTGAGGATCAGCAATATGAAAAGGTAGAGAAATCACTTTTCGTACAGGATTCACCTCTGTACACTAACCAGCTCACCAGTCTGTTTTGCACCTTGCAGTTCCAGTCTGAAACCTGCTCTGTAGGACTGTCCCGTACGGGGATTTCACAGGAGGAGCTGCGCATCGTGGAAGGGGAGGGGCAGAACGCAGAACTTGGACCCTCAGCTGATGAGGTCAACAACAACACATGTGCGGGTAATTGTATTATATGAGTGAATGGATACATGGTTTGAAGTGTGTGTGTGTGGAGTGTCCCACTTGGCCCCAGACTAATGTTTTCTGCATGAAAGACTCATGATGAACTCAGTTCTGAGGGTTAAAACAGGGAGCAGGTGACCCAAATCAGCCCAAGTCAGTGCCCCCGACCCAGCAAAACTTCATTCATCCATGGTTCATGTCAGGCTGCAACCACAGACTGTAGAGAAAATAATGGTTATAGTTACTGTGATGCCACCCATTGGTTTGTGGACTGCAGACTGCACCACACCACTGACTGTATGGGTTGTAGCTGCTGCAGAAGTGGGCCAACTACATGTTGCATTAAATCGAAGAGTGCTTGTGTTGATTGGCAGTGAGCAAAACTATACGACAGTACAAAAAGGTTTAAATGCAATTATCATGTAACCGGAGAAGTTTTGACCCAACTTTGCACTGGATTATTTCGGTCGATGTGTTAAAGATATAGAGTACAGATTCCCAGCCCAACTGGAATGCCACCTTCAACCTGTGTCTGATTTTTATGTTGCTTTCCTCACAGCCGGTGCAGATGAGCTGGAGAATCCACTGAAGAGTCTGGATGGACCTCTTGACACGACTTTGGAGCACCTGAGGATTGGTAACATTTTTACCTTCAGGGTGACGGTCCTGCAAGCCTCCAGCATCTCTGCAGAATATGCTGACATCTTCTGCCAGTTCAAGTGAGCACATCAATATGTTTTTCTTTAAATGTACATTTTCCCCATTAATGTTATCATGTTCCTCTCACAGTTTCACATGTAAATGATTCAATTTGTTTTGATTTCAGTTTCATCCACCGCCACGATGAGGCCTTTTCCACTGAACCCCTAAAGAACACAGGCCGCGGCCCGCCTCTTGGCTTCTACCATGTGCAGAATGTAAGAAGCATCAGACAGATCCTCTACAAAGACGATTTGTTGTGGCAGGTTTTTATTAAAGGCTTTAACATCACTGTGTTGTTTTTATAGATTGCTGTTGAAGTGACCAAATCTTTTGTCGACTACATCAAGACTCAGCCAATTGTGTTTGAAGTGTTTGGACACTACCAGAAACAGCCTTTCCTTCCACTCTGCAAAGACGTCATCAGGTACCTGGCTGCTCACCTTTTCAATGGCAGGGATTTTCCCAGGGACTAGGTGCAATTGAGGAACTCATAGCATTTCAGCTGCAGGGTCTGGGGTCTAAATTAAGCTCCGGGGATATTATTGTACCCCCAGAAAACTCCCTGATCGCAGGTAATACTTTCTGGAAATACAGGGGTGAGATTTACAGGGATGACCATTGCTGATTGGTCAGAAACACACAGTGATGCTGCTTCATCTCGTGTATCTCTTCATTCATAAAACAAGGAAGTACTTTAGAATCAATTTAGGGCCAGTTTAGGGCGAGGGAGGAACATTTGTCTTTGTTTGATAACATTACAAGTAAAAATTAGACTTTGCTGTTGGCCCCGGACTTAATTCAATAAAAGGGAGAAAGAAAAAGTAGAGATCGTGCCAGCAGGATGAGAGGGAGAGACGGCACTGTGGTGCTGTGAGAAAGCTCTAAATTGGAGAAATTAATTATTTTCTGATAGTTTCACAGCAGTTACTTTCTAAAGCACAAATAAATAACCATCAAACACTCAGCAGTTGATTTACTGTGGAGACAGATGGACTGCGTTTATTTTTCTCCTCTGCAAATCATTCACTACATCCAACTTGCAGAAAGGCTATGCAGCAGTGAATGTCGTCACAGTGAGACAAACCTAGGTTTAGTCCCATCCTGTTGTTTTTTTTTTCATACATCAGCAGACTATTTCACGTAATCATTGTGGGTCTTAACACTGTCGTGGAAATGCAGATAAACAGTGGGCTGAAGGAACCTTTTACTTCCTTGAAAAGTTGTCCCTGGGACTAAAAGCTCAGTAACTGTGGGTCGAAACGTTGCCATAGATATGATGTATGTGGTTGTGTTTTCATAAAATGACACATCGTTATGTGTTGTTATTTCCACACCCAGCCCACTACGTCCCTGCAGAAGACAGTTCCCACGAGTCATGCCTCTGTCCAAACCAGGTAAGTAAACTCCTTGCAGAGTTACTTTGCTTTGAATTCCACCATTTCTTTATGTGGTATTGTCTTTGTACTGGTGTCCCTGCAAGTCATGTCATCTTAGCTTCATGTTGTTGGGTACGAGCAGTTGACTCTGACGCCTCGCCGGAGCGGGAGAAATCGCTGGACCTGATCCGATACCTGGTCCCAGATGTGTTCAATGGGGCGCTGGTGGACTCGCTGTCAGGCCACGCTCTGTCTGCCGCTGGCTTGGCTGCTTCCTTCTTACTGGAAGTAAACGAGCGAGCTCAGCTGACAGCACCACCCACCTCTATCTGTTCAGTTATTAAAGCTCAGAAGCCGGGTTGGTTACTGATGTCGGATCCAAGAGAATCCTGTGACTGAAAGCCTTTTTATATCAAGTGTTTATCTTGGTGTGACTTAAAAAATACTCCAAAGCCAAGAGACGGTTATGCCACAGTACAGCTTATGAATTGACGACTATTTCAAAGTAGTTTTTGTAGAGAGATTCAAGCTGCTGTGACAACAAGCATCAGTATTGCTCAAATGTAACACAGAAATCTTTCCAGGTGTTGGATGTATGTTCTGTAACTGACACTGTGTCACAAACAGAACAAATAATTACCATATTTTGTAATTTATATTATGGTTTCTACTGGTCACTAATTAGTAGAACCTGTAAGAGTTCAAAATAAAACTATTTGATATAAAAAGATAGTTTTCTGGTGTCAGGATTCAGTTGGATCGGCTCTCTGGTGTACTGTGTGTTCACTGTTGACCTGCGTGGTGGATTCTCCTTGCAGTTCCTCCTTTGAGCTCTTGTTGAACTGGATCATGGTGCCTTTCTGCTACAGTAGCCAGTCAGTAAAATATACTGTACATCATACTGTATATGTAGATATTACACAGATAAAATAAGACTTATTGATCTCCAGAGGGAGAGGCTTACCCTACAGCAGTATGAGAAACAATCCAAAAAGGTCGGAAACACCTAAATAACTATTTAATGTAATAAATACAACAGAAAAAATTAAGGTATGGAAGCCCATTTCCGCCAGTGTGATGTTTTTTTTTCTGTAAGTTAAAATACAACTCAAAATCTCAAAATGATGAAAAATTCTAAATTTAATAACGATTCTAAATCGTGATTTCTAAAATCAGTAAGTCATTATTTTGAAAAGATTTCTCATTGTAATGACTTATTGGATCTTTTTTTTATTGTGCTATCGGTGGAAATGGGCTTCTATTTTAAGGAAATTACACTTGAAAGCTGTGATACATTATACACATTACATTAGTTAGGTCATACTGTATACATGAGTCGTGAAAATATGTGCAGAACACATTATATAAAATTCTACATAATTTTCTTTTATTATACTTTATATTATGTTTGCTTGAGCTTGTATCAAACTGCATGTGAATATTTTTTCATGCAACTCTAAACTCCTTTTGGGGAGCTACCTAATATTTGAGAAATGCAGTTTACTTATAGTCAGACTAAATTTTTATGGAGGATGAAAAATGACATAAGTATCAGTAAATAAATGGATAAATAAATACAAAAAGAAATGAATATGAAGAAAATAAAAGAATGGATAAATGCTGAAATGAATATGGAAACAATAAATAAATGCAAATAATATAAATAAATGCAGGGATTAGAACCTCCTACCTTATTAACATTGAGATGGAGAACTACAGAAAAATAAATGTGATTGTACAAAAATACAGAAGTAAATTTAACATATTTATTTTATATACTATTTAATTAGCAATCTTTGTTTATGTATTAATCTGTTTATTTCCATATTTATTTTAACATGTATTCATTTATTTAATAAATTATTTATTTATCTATTTATTGTTTTGCATTTATTTATTTATTTTAGGATTTTTTTATCCAGTATTTATCCATACATTAATTTATTTATTAATACATAAGTCATTTTTTGTCCTCCATAGATTTTAATATATTCAACCAAAAAAAAAACTTTAAGGGAGAATACTTCTCAAGGACTTTGTGCATATACTTCTCCTCATGCACAGGGTGTATTTGTTGGTACAAAGGGCTCTCTTGCAAAGTGAGAACCCACAAAGTCAGGATACACATGTTAAATCTGAAATCGCCCAGATAAACAAAGATTCTCTAACGAAGTTTAGTGGTGTTCTCCTTTAAGAGAGGACTGCAGAGTTGCCAATTAATCTGCTGAAGTAAAGGAGCTCCTTCTACAGGACTGAGTGGTTCCTCTCTTTCCCTGCATCACTGATTTCCTCTCTTCTTTCCTTTCTCTTTCCTCTGTAGGTTTAGAGCAGCTCCCTGCTGTTAGCCAGTAGTCTGCTCTGTCTGCCCCCCACCTGTCTTACATTCTCTGTCTCCTTTTCAAACACAGTTCCTGCCACCAAGCTGACAGCGATGACTCGCCCACAGGCAGGACCCTGTCACTGCAAATATGATCTCATGGTATTCTTTGAGATCTGCGAGCTGGAGGCCACCGGAGAGTGAGTATCCTGTGTCACCCCTCGATGAACATTCAGTGTGGAATGGTTTGGCAGAGCTTCTCATGAAATCGTTTTTTTAAAGAAAGAACAGCAATGTAAAACCAGATATTTTTTGTAACTGAAGTTATTTATCGACAAAAGAGTTTCGATAATTGACACAATAATAGGCGAGGCAGACTAGGAAAAAGGACTGTGTGTGTGCATTACAAAACTAAACATAAGCAAAAGAGGACTCCTAAAGTAAGAGTAACTTTCTTCACCTAAAATAAACCAAAATATAGAATCAAACCTCACTATTTTAGCTTACTTGATGGAGAACCAGAAACAGATCAATACCAGCTTTGTGAGTCTATGCCTCACCCAGTCCTCAGGTAGAGTTGCAGATACTTCAATACTAGTTTTACACAGTTAATTGCACCCTCTGGATTGGAGAGCTGCACCAGGTGCTGCTCCAGTCAGGATCCCAGACTTGTCAGACAGGAAGCAAAGAGTGGGGCCGTCCCCAAGGTGGTTAAAAGGAGATGTCATGGCGTCATTTCATGTCATATCAATGGGTACAACACATGCCTAGTGAAATCTGTCTTGACCTGTCACGAGGCTCAATAGCTGGTGCAGTATAATAGAACATGGGGATAATTGATTTGTTTCACTGAGGCCTCGGCAGTTGGCCTTGAGTCGGAGTACTTTTGTAGCAAAAACAAAGACACGGGTGAGAATTACAATTCTGTAATTATTGGAAAAGTTTGTAGTAAAAGACCATAAACAAATGCCTTCTGTGTGCAAACCTTTTATTGTATATTGGCTATCATACAACTGAGTGTACCCAAGGAGACTAAAAAGAGCATACCCACAAAGCACCTGGGCCGACACCATCCCGTTATCTCTAGCGCCGTCTGCTGTTACCCTCCAACACCACAGCTCCATGTGTTGTGTCCCCTGATGCCTTTCAAAGTCAAGGATCCTCGGTAGAATGGGTCCTTCCAAGTCTGGTCCTTCAGAGGCTAGGCAAGACTCGTTCCTAGCACCGGTGAGTGCCCAGATGTTAGTCATTAATGAGGCCTCACCCTCAATTCTGGCAAATCACGCGCAAAGAGTACTTCATGCCTGCTGAGGATACACATGCATCCTTGAAAATTCTCTGAAGCAAGGACTCAGTTCTCGGTAAAATTTGAAGGATCCTTGACATTGGAACAGTCCTTCGGTGGGACTCGATGACGTAGCCTCCTTAAAATTCAGTAGTTTAAGGATCCTTCCTTGACTTTGAGAAGCACCACCAGCCTTTGCTGAATAGCCTTGGTCAGCCCCACTCTTTACTTCCTGCCTGACGAGGCAGGGCCACGCCTCAGCAGGTGGACCCAATCAAGTGCCGGAGACCACACATCTACATAGAAAACATATGCTAATGACTTTTGTTTTCATCTGTGTCTTTCCAGGTACATCCCTGCTGTGGTGGACCACAGAGGAGGAATGCCTTGCCATGGCACATTCCTGCTGCACCAAGTATGTCAATCACAACGTTAGCACATATAAGTATTTTAAATGAACTAAATATAACCACAGATGTTTTTCTTTGTCACCTACCTGTCTTTCCTTGACGATCACAGGGCCTGCAGAGGAGAATCACTGTTACCATTGTACATGAGTCAGGAGGGGACATGGAGTGGAGGGACATACGAGAGCTGGTTGTGGGTACGTTTGTTTTTCTTACCCTGAAAATTAAAAATCCCATCAACAGTGGCGTTACCTTGTGTATGAGCTGTTCTAACTGAAGCACTTTTGTTTTCTTAGGTCGTCTCCGCAACACCCCAGAAGCTGATGAGACCATCATTGACCCCAATATTCTCTCTCTCAACATCCTGTCTGCTGGGTATGTCAGGCCCATGCAGGATGACCGGTACGTACTGGTGTAGACATTTGATGACCAGATCTTAAACTGGGCCGGCCCATATTTTGTAGGCTTTATTAGATCACCAACACATATGGTCGATGGGAGTTCACTATTAGTGGCCACATATGTATGTTTGTGTGTTCAAAGGTTGTGGCAGCTTCGCTGATTTTGGAAACTTCTATATGGTTCAGATTTTTATGTCAACAACAGTGTCATCTGAGGACCTCACTTTATACTGTTGTAGCAGCTCCTTCACTGGCACACGGGCAAATGCATGGCGAAATGAACGAGCTGTACCTGTCCAACAAAAAGCATGGCGGAAGAGAATGTTATAACAAATCCCAGCAAGTTCTTTTATTATCTTTATTATTGTGTCTGCATGACTAAAGTTCCCTCTGTCTAATCACAGGAGGCCACACATAAATGAACCCAAAGTGAATCAAAGAGTTATTAAAGAGCAGTTTTTGGAAACCTGAGTCTGCCACATCAGTAGTTATGAATCACTTGTCCATGCTGGCTGTGCGACCCTCCTTGATGTTAATCTGTGCTTTATGTTTGTTAGACTGTCACTGAAACGCCTACATGTTGCATCTCACCTTGTTTATCACCTCACCTCTAACCCGTCTCATCTCGCAGCCATGATTAGACCTACTAACCCAAACACTGACCTGATTATGACTTGAAGGATTTTAACCAAGCCCCCTGAATTTACTGTGTCTCACTGCAAAATGAACAGGCCTTCATTAAAGGTATACTATGCGGGATTTTTCTAAAAGATAAAAACTCTCACAGAAGCAATCCCTCTGTATCGTCAGAATGACCCACTGTCAGTTCGTGGTGGTGTTTTTATCTGCAGAGCTTCTGCCTGGATTTTCTAATTCTCTTCTTAATTTGCTGTGTTTTGGACGTTGCTGGGCACAGCCTGCAGGTGAGAGCCATACCACAAGCAGCATGCATCCAAGACGAGGCTACGAATATCGTGGACAGAGTGCTGGAAAAAACGCAAATCTAGCGAGGCAAAATGCCAATCTGGGGTTGACTTTCACTTTCAATTTCGCAGGTGATTCGGTTCACAAACAGTAACTGACAATCCCTGTGTAGTATACCTTTAATTAATCCAGTAACACACCAATATGAAATTAAAATGCATGGCTTTCTGACTCCAGCATCACGTATCGCTGCAAATAGTGCGCAGCTACTAACACACCTTAAACTATCTTTATTTGGACTCAATATGATGCCATACTGTACAGTGGACATGCAACATTTCATCATCACTTTACTGAATCCCTTGATTAACTTCTAAGACTTACAGACTGGAGATAACAATGAAAATAAGTCTCAGTGACTCATGTACAGACTGACTTGTGTAATGTTAAATTTAAAGCCCTAAAACTCGTGCTTTCAGGTGTGTTGCAAGATTGCAGCCTAGTTTGTATAGCAGGTGTAGGTGCAGCCTGATGAAACGCACAACTACATGTCTTACTAACATCATAAAATTCACCATAAGGCAAAAGACATTAAGTAGCTTAGCAGTGTTATTAAATTGTGGTGAACTGTATAATATTTGTGTTGCTCTGCAGCCAGCCAGTAGAGGGCAGTAGGATTATTTTAAGACTAGTGTCCCCATAATGTGAACTTGTGCTTTAACATGTTTATTGAGGAAATACAGTTATTACTGACTACTGTTAACTCTTCACTGGCTTGTCTTCTAACATCTAAAATCACTCATTATTAACTTCACCTTTGCATAACTCTTTAGTGGCAGCATGTATCATACAGTATGTTCTCACATTATATTTAGTGTATTGATAAATATCAGTGTAGATTTTTTATTAATGTATTTAGCCAACGTTATTGTATTATCCAAGTTCAATCTGTAAAAACTGTTAAGTATTTTTGACATTTAACTTATGATTTTGTGACCCCTCTGTTTTTTGGCTCATTGCTTAATCCCTCTGCTTTCCCAACCGCTCTCCAAAAAGCCTAACAATACACCAGCGCCCAGGCCTGGGTTTACTGAGTTTTTAAGGGACAGTTCACCCCCAAATCCAAATACATATTTTGCCTCCTACCTGTAGTGGTACTTATCAATCTAGATTTTGTTTTGATGTGAGTTGTCGAGTGTTGGAGATATCAGCTGTGGAGATGTCTGCCTTTTCTCCAATATAATGGGACTGTGGTGCCAGAAGAGCCAAAAAATACATATGAAAAACTCAACTGCAAGTCTCTTTCCAGAAATCATGACCCGCATCAGAAGGAGGCATACATCTACTGCTAGCTCACCTAGCACCGCTAAGTTAGCTAATGTTACAGCACAGCCAAGGAGGATGCCACTGATGTTTACATCTGTGCTGTCATGAGCACGAGCCTCTCATCTGTTAGGAGACGCATGCTTCCTTCTGCGTAGTGATACAGTTGGCAGGTGTAGTTTGGTTGACAGAAAATAGATCCTGTACGAAACTGCTGACAAAAATTATGTAGGAGATATTTTATTTTTGCTGAACTCCAAAAAGAAAGAAGCACACCCACAACTGTATTACAGCGCAGAAGGAATATTTGAGGGGAGAGAGAAGGCAGACATAAACTCACACCAAAACAATCTAGATTGATAAATAGCACTACAGGTAGGAGGAAGAGTATGTAGTTTTTATTTTGGGGTGAACTGTCCCTTTAATCTAAAGCAACCAATCGCTTCACGCAGCACTGTGCAGCGGCCCCGCTTGACCTGCCTTTCTTTGACTATGGTGCTGCACCCTGAAGGTTTTAAGCCCTCAGTGTTTGTCCTGTTAAGGCCTGACTGGCCAATGATTGGGTTTAAGGGCTCAGCACCGTGTCAGGCTGTGGTCCAGTGTGGTCTCTGCTCAGTCTTTCAGAGACTAACATCAAGGTATTTATGGATGCTAACATTTTTCTCCCTCCAGTCCACTAACAGAATGTTGTTTTTTTGCTTTTGCAGACAGTTTCTTGATTCGGACATGCCTAGGTATATTATTTTGCCTCTCTTCTCATGCTCTTTAAGTTACACAAACACCTCATCTTTCTAATGTCCTCGACACCCTGTCATTCCTACTCAGCGTCCCGTTATTTCTCTCTCTCATACTCTGCCATTTCTATCAGGAATTTCATCTGTGCTTCTTTGTTTTCTCCCCCTCATGTGAAGTGAGGGATGTGGTTCTGCATGACCCCGGTTCTCGTGCTGCGCTGGGTGTGTGTTTGAGCTGTTATCAGGCTGCGGTTTATGATGGACAGGGTCTGCATGGCTCGCTTTGCTTCAACGTGACTCCTTGGCTGTGTCTCTGCTGGAGGTGTCGTGGGGCCAGTATCACACTCTCTGTTTCCACTTCAGCAGTTGCTGCAGGAACCATCTAAAGAGGCTGATTTTAGGAAGTGTACAGACAGAATTTGATCAAGTTTGCAATTGTCTTTTGGACAGAAACTGAATTTTTGAAAGGGACCTATTATGCTTTTTATAATATGTGTCTTCGTATGTATTGTTAGGATCAAGGATGTTTATATTAGACGTGGCCAGATTTTCAAATTATGAGGTAAACGTATGTAAGTAATTACTGTGAGCAAAAATCTCAGGCTTCACCATTCTGAATACTCTGTTTCTGACAGTTTTTTATTTTTTATTTTTCCTCTGGCTACAGTATGACATCATGGTGTGCCTTAGTGTGTCCAGGCACACTGCTACAAGTGTTTACATTATGTAGCTTACACTGCTACACATAGCAATATGCTAATAGCAGGAATTCCTGCTGGAACATGTCTGGTTGTGTTTATAAGCTTTTATTGGTAATTTTTCATTGTAAAAAAGTGCTGCTATTCTGCGTTACAGCCATTTCCAGGCTACAAGTACGCTGCTAACTTATGTAGCTACATGCTAACATCAGTGAAACATAATCCCGGTTGCCAATGTTGTAAATTTTTCCCTGATTTCAGATTGTAATACTGCCCGGGAGCATGTCCAGTTGTGTTTAGGGGCCATAAGTGCTGTTACAGTCATTCCCCGGCTGAAATGATGCTGCACAGTGTTGCTAACTTTTTTTCCAATCACAGTAGCAAACACTAGCTCCAGAAGTCACTGAACGTCACCAGGTCATGTCATACAGTCATTTGCATGTGGGAGAGCCACATTCACAGGTAGACAGAGAAATCTATCTCACTACAGGAACTTCGTATACTAGAGACAACTGTCGATCGATAACACACAATTCTCAATAAAAGTTCAGTCATGAAGGACGCTCAGCAGCACTTTCTCCACCGCGCCCGCCCCCTGTCCAGCAGGTGCTGCGCAAAACAAAATAATATATTTGAATATATTTCTTGCTTTTTCTTTTTCACTTTTGTCTTGATAAGTTGCTAAATTTGTCACCGGTTTCCTTCTAGAAATGAAGTCGCTAATAGGGCTGAAAAGTTGCCAAATCTCGTGTCGCCAAGTTTGCAACAGTGACGCAGAAATACAGTAAACTCAGAAATAATGAACAATCAGAGCTGACTGGACTTAAAGAGACAGGTGCTAAAATGGAGAGGGTGAATACAGGTGTTCCAGCACAGACAGTGAGAGAAAAATTCTGTTGTTGTTTTTTTTTTTGTTTGTTTTTTTTACATTAAAGCACGCAAACATGTTTAAGTAGAAACCCAAAACACAAGTATGAAAATGAGTAATAATAGGTCCCCTTTAAATGCTGCCGACATTTCTATTAAGTATATTTTTACTCTGTCTTCCTCATGATTTTTTACAGATCTTACAGATTTATTTGCAGATTTAAAAAGCAGCATCCAACATGATCTACAGTGGCTATATTAAAAAAATCAGTGTGGGTAAGAGGTATTAGCACGTGCCAGTAGAGGGCGTTAGTGATCCATTATTACAACACAGTTAATTTGAAACAACAAAGGCAACAAGGTGCATCCTGTCCTGAGCAGGAATATTCAGATAATGCTGAAAATCTGTCACTTCCAGCTTCCTCCACCCTGCAGTTTATTATTTTCATAATGAAGTGAAGCAATAGTTTAAATCCATGGATATGATTAGTTAGCTCTAATCCCACAGAGGGAGAGTGCTTCCCATCACAGCTACAGAATATTAACAGGAACACAAGTCATCCACTCTTGCTTAAGTGCTGTAATATGGATCACATCATTTACAGTACCCGCTCTGGCACGCTATTAAAATGCAGCTATTAAAATGTAATCCACTGAACCATTACCTCACCAGTAGCACTTTGCTCAAAATCGCTGCAATGTTGTGAATATTTCTGAATCTCAGTGTACCTCGGTGAAACTCTGCCAAACACCAGAAACAAACGGCTCCTCACATGTTACGCCAGCAGCATGACTTCAATCCTGGCTCCCGCATTTTTAGGAGGTAGTAAAACGCAGAGAAGCACATGTTGGTGTAGCGCAAAGAGGAAATTGCTTCCTTGTAGTGTAAGCGAACACTTCTCTACTACTAGGAAAGAAGTGTGCGTGCGTGATGTGTGTGTGCGTGTGTTAATACACTTGCTAATTACTTAAAAAACAGGCCATCTCCACACTGAATCCCCCTTTATTCACACAGAGTTCTCTTAACTAGAGTCAACTCAGTTCATTGCTGTTTGCCTTCTTCTGGGTGACACATTGTTCACTTTCCCACAAGGTCACTTCGGTCCAAGGCCAGTGGGCCCAACATCTGAACCTCATGAAGAGTCCATTCAGCCTGTTTTTATGGCTTACAGAAACATTAGTTTCCTTTTACAATTCATGCTTGGATTATCTTTTTTTTAAATTTAAGGCAGTACTATCCGGGATTCAGGCCAGAGGAATAACTGGTTTCACTGTGTGATTATTCCCCCTCGGGGGAAATGGGAAAAATCGTGTACATTAACGTATGGAGGGAGTAAATCAGAGGCGTAACAGAAAGCAGGATTGTTTTGCTTGAGTAATGGCCATGTGCTGTTATTTGACCTTTCCAGCGGTAGAGCAGAAGGAGAGATTGCATCAAGTCAGTGACTACGTTTACATGCACAAAATATTCCACTTTCTCCCCTTACTCTTGAAAAAGACAATATTCCTGTTAAGCTTTCATGTCAAAGGAAAATTAATATTCCATTAATGTTTATGATTACATGCATACATTGATTAAAGTGCCTTAAATTAAAGTGTAGCTATAAGCTCATCATTTGCCAGTTATTTAGGCAGCATTCTGCCTCCCTCGTGCTTTCTGCATCTTACCGTTGTCAAAATCCCCTCCGCTATGGGAAAAAATAACAACAACCTCCAAGCTAACAACTTGCGAAGAATTGGAACGTGCAATAAGGCATTTCTACCTACTACAAACCAATAAAACAACTTGTGAACACACCTCAGGAAAGCCCAGATTCCGTCTTGCAGGACTCTCACGCGCAATGTTGATGTGTTCTCTTTTCTTTCCAAATGTCTCCAGTGAAATGATACCCAAATAAGAACACTTTTTGCACTGGGGGTCTCGGACTGTCCCGACTCTGCGCCAGATGAGCAAACTTTCCATTATCGTTGGAAACAGAGCTTGTTTCCTCATGGAGAGTCTTCTCCACAAGCTAACACACCAGCAGTGCTAACATCCAGCACCGAGCTGTTAAATAGTCCCACGAAACTCACACTGATACAGAAACGGCTCGAACAGTTACCTCTGTCACTGCCCATGTCTCCCCCGGGCCTACAGGAAACCTTGCAGCAATATTTCCAAGTGGCCTTTAGCAGTATTGCAGCAAAAAAATCCCTTGCGGCCCCAAAAGCTTTTCCCCATAGACCACCATTGTAAAAGAGAAGTTTGTAAAACTGTTGGCAGGACACTTTGAACTGCAAACAAGGTCTGTTACGACTTTTTCTCTTCTAAAGTTTTGAGCCATGTAAGTTTTATATTTGTAAAACTTTCCTTGAGTAAAAAAAAAAAGAAATTTAAAAATCTGTGACATCATCACAATGTAAAGTCTGTGAGCTGAGCAGGAAGTCATGGGCTGGGCCAGCAGGAGAAACACTACTGCGAATAAACCAGGAAGTAAACCCGGAGGCTAGAAAACTTTTGGTGTACGCGCCAGACAAGCAACTCCATTGAAATGCACAGGCGCCATCTTGGTGCCTGGTAAAACCTATGGTCTCCCTGCCCGTCAACACTATTTTGTAAGAGCACCATCACTGCATCCTGGGCTAAGTGATGCCTACGATGATTGTGATTGGTTTAGAGAAACTAAAACAAACCAGAGCATTTTCATATTTGGTCATGTCTAAAAACTTTTTGTAATCAAGTCTTTCATAATGTTTAAAAGAAGGTGTGTTTCTTCTTCTGATAAGGAATGTGGGCTTTTCCTCTGGGCATGCATCTCTACCTCTCAGCCTTGCAAACTGTTGGCGAGTTGGTTTGTGTACAACAGACAGAGCTGAACATGAACAGGCAAGACGCGGTGTGTCACAAACTGCATTAAAAACCCCAATTGATGTGCATATTCTGAATGCACTGTATACATGACAAAAGAATGCTCCTAAAATTTGAATCATAGCAGGATATCCTACATGTCTTAATTGGAAAATGCTTCATTCGGAATAATATCTGTGGAATATGCTGTTTACATGACCCGTGTCAAATTCAGAATATTGTCATATTTGGAATAACAGTGGAATATTAGTCAATCAATCAATCAATTTTATTTATAAAGCCCAATATCACAAATCACAATTTGCCTCAGAGGGCTTTACAGCATACAACATCCCTCTGTCCTTTGGACCCTCACAGCGGCTAAGGAAAAACTCCCCAAAAAACCCCTTTAACGGGGAGAAAAAATGGTAGAAACCTCAGGAAGAGCGACTGAAGGAGGGATCCCTCTTCCAGGACGGACAGACGAGCAATAGATGTTGTACAGAACAGATCAATATAATGAATTAACAGTAATCCATATGACACAATGAGACATAAGGAGAAACAGATATTATATTAATAATATGATTATATATGTATGTGACAATAATGTTATGTGTATAATAGTCCAGGTATGACTAATAGTAGCAGCAGCAGTGGGAGGCATCAGGCAGGACCACGGCAGCAGCACAACACCACACACCATCCAGGCACAGCTGCGACACAAGTTAACCTGAGAGACAGTGGAGCACAAAGGCTCCGGAGAACAAGCCGAGTTAGTGACATGCAGTAGAGCCGAGTTAGTGACATGCAGTAGGCCCGGGTTAGAGAGATGCATTAACAGGACATGAATACTAGCAAGGGAGAGAGAGAAGGAGAGAAGGGGCTCGGTGTATTATAGAAGGTCCCCCGGCAGACTAGGCCTATGTCAGCCTAACTAGGGGCTGGTCCAAGACAAGCCTGAGCCAGCCCTAACTATAAGCTATATCAAAAAGGAAAGTCTTAAGTCTAGTCTTAAAAGTGGAGACGGTGTCTGCCTCCCGGACCGAAACAGGAAGCTGATTCCACAAAAGAGGAGCCTGATAGCTGAAGGCTCTGGCTCCTGTTCTACTTTTGGAGACTTTAGGGACCACGAGTAACCCTGCATTCTCAGAGCGCAGTGTTCTGGTGGGATAATAGGGCACTATGAGCTCTCTGAGATATGATGGAGCCTGATCATGTAGAGCTTTGTAAGTTAAGAGAAGGATCTTAAATTCAATTCTGGATTTTATAGGGAGCCAGTGCAGAGAAGCTAAAACAGGAGAAATATGATCTCGTTTCTTAGTTCCTGTCAGTACACGTGCCGCCGCGTTCTGGATTAGCTGGAGATTTTTCAGGCACTTATTAGAGCTACCTGATAATAGGGAATTACAGTAATCCAGCCTCGAGGTAACAAACGCATGGACCAATTTTTCTGCATCTTTTAGTGACAGGATAGGCCTAATTTTCGCAATATTACGCAGATGAAAAAATGCAGTCCGAGACGTTTGTTTTAAATGGGAGTTAAAAGACAAATCTTGATCAAATATTACGCCGAGGTTTCTTACGGTGGTGCTAGAGCCCAGAGCAATGCCATCCAGAGAAACTATGTCATCAGATAAAGAGTTTCTGAGCTGTTTGGGGCCAAGAACAATAACTTCAGTTTTGTCTGAATTTAACATCAGGAAATTGGAGCTCATCCAGGTTTTTATATCTTTAAGGCATTTCTGAAGTTTAGTTAATTGATGCGTTTCTTCTGGCTTTATCGATAAATACAACTGTGTATCATCCGCATAGCAATGGAAATTTATAGAGTGATTTCTAATGATGTTACCTAAGGGAAGCATATATAGCGTGAATAGAATTGGGCCGAGCACTGAACCTTGAGGTACTCCAAAACAAACTTTAGTACGTGAAGATGATTCATTATGAATGTGAACAAACTGAAAGCGATCGGATAAATAAGATTTAAACCAGCTTAGTGCAGAACCTTTAAGGCCAATTGAATGTTCCAGTCTCTGTAGCAGAATTTGATGGTCAATTGTGTCAAATGCGGCACTAAGATCTAGTAAAACAAGTACAGAGACGAGTCCTTGGTCTGAAGCAATCAGAAGATCATTTGTAATTTTAACTAGTGCTGTCTCGGTGCTATGATGCACTCTAAATCCTGACTGAAATTCCTCAAATAAATTATTATCATGGAGAAAGTCACACAGCTGGTCTGTGACTACTTTCTCAAGGATCTTTGAGAGAAAGGGAAGGTTGGATATTGGTCTATAGTTGGCTAACACCTCTGGATCCAATGTGGGCTTTTTTAACAGAGGTTTAATTACAGCTACCTTAAAAGACTGTGGTACATAGCCCGTTAATAAAGATATATTGATCATGTCTAATATGCAAGTGTTAACTAAAGGTAAGACTTCCTTAAGTAGCCTAGTTGGGATGGGGTCCAATAGACACGTTGATGACTTGGATGAAGAAATGATCGAGGTCAATTGTTGAATAGAAATCAGGGAGAAGCAATCTAAATACGTATCAGCACTTATAGCTGTATCTGAAGGCAGATTAGTACTGTTAGATGGCAGGAGGTCATGAATTTTGTCTCTAATAGTTACAATTTTGTCATTAAAAAAGCTCATAAAATCATTACTGCTAAGGGCTAAAGGAATACAAGGCTCAATAGAGCTGAGACTCTCTGTCAGCCTGGCTACAGTGCTGAAAAGAAACCTGGGGTTGTTCTTATTTTCTTCAATTAATGACGAGTAATAGTTTGCTCTGGCATTGCGGAGGGCTCTCCTATATGTTTTTAGACTGTCTAACCAGATTAAACGAGAATCTTCCAGTTTGGTTAATCGCCAATTCCTTTCAAATTTTCGCGACATTTGCTTTAATTTTCTAGTTTGGGAGTTATACCAGGGAGCAAACTTTCTTTGCTTTGCGAACTTCTTTTTAAGAGGTGCTACAGAGTCAAGAGTTGTTCGCAGTGAGCCTGCAGTGCTGTCGACGAGATGATCAATTTGGGAGACTTTAAAGTCAGTACGGGAAACCTCACTTACAGAGGGTATTAAATTTAACGCCGACGGAATCACTTCCTTAAATTTTGCTACCGCACTATCTGATAAACACCTAGTATAGTAACTGTTACTGAGTGGCGCGTAGTCAAGTAGACAGAAATCAAAAGTTATCAAGTAATGGTCTGATAGAGAGGGATTCTCTGGAAAGACCATTAAGTTATTAATCTCAATTCCATACGCCAGAACTAAATCGAGGGTGTGGTTAAAACGGTGAGTGGGCTTATGTACACTTTGAGTGAAGCCAATGGAGTCTAGTAAAGTGATAAACGCAGTAGCGAGGGAGTCATTATCAACGTCTACGTGAATATTGAAATCGCCTACAATAATAACTTTATCTGATTTCAGGACTAAACTGGATAAAAACTCGGAGAATTCAGATAAGAATTCTGAATACGGGCCAGGAGCACGGTACACTATAACAAATAGAAGAGGCTGCGAGGTTTTCCAGGTCGGATGTAAAAGACTAAGGACAAGGCTTTCAAAGGATTTATAATCTAGTTTAGGTTTAGCACTGATTAATAGACTAGAGTTAAAAATGGCTGCAACTCCTCCTCCTCGGCCGCTGCCTCGAGGAACGTGGGTATTATTATGACTGGGAGGAGTGGATTCATTTAGACTTACATATTCATCGTGACACAGCCAGGTTTCGGTGAGGCTGAGTAAATCAATATGATTATCTGATATTAATTCGTTTACTAACACTGCTTTGGAAGATAACGATCTGACATTTAACAGTCCACATTTAATTCTCCTGTTTTGTCTTTCTGTCACAGAAGAGGTTTTAATTTTAATCAGGTTATTATGTACAACTCCTCTATGTTTAACTTTATATTTAAATAATTTAGGAGGTCGGGGGACAGACACTGTTTGTATGACACTATGGGTGGGTGACTGCTCTAGAAGCTCAGAGAAGCGTTTTACACTGCGACTCTGATTCCTGGTCTCAACTCTGGGTTGTCACCGTTTTAGATCACTAATAAACTTGTCCAGGTTTCTAGATATGAGAGCGGCTCCATCCAAAGTGGGATGAATGCCATCTCTCCTAATAAGACCAGGTTTTCCCCAAAAGGTTTTCCAATTATTAACGAAGCCCACATCGTTTGCTGGACACCACCTCGACAGCCAGCGATTGAATGATGACATGCGGCTAAACATATCATCAGTGGTCAGATTTGGCAGGGGTCCAGAGAAAACTACGGAGTCCGACATAGTTTTGGCATACTGACACACCGAGGCAACATTAATTTTAGTGACCTCCGATTGGCGTAACCGGGTGTCATTAACGCCGACGTGAATAACAATCTTACTGAATCTACGTTTAGCCTTAGCCAGCAGTTTTAAATTTGACTCAATGTCGCCCGCTCTGGCCCCAGGGATACATTTGACTATGGTCGCTGGTGTCGCTAACTTCACGTTTCTCAAAATGGAGCTGCCAATTACCAGAGTTTTCTCCTCAGCGGGTGTGTCGCTGAGTGGGGAAAAACGGTTAGAAACGTGAACGGGTTGGTGGTGAGCCGTGGACTTCGGCCTGGTACTACGCTTCCCTCGGACAGTCACCCAGTCTCCCGGCTGCACAGGAGTTACCGGAGAACCGCTAGCAGAGGCTATGATAAGTGGCTCCGCGCCGGCTACAGGGGACGGGCTAACTACCGCAGCTACAGTTTGACTCTCCATAGTGCGGAGCCGAGCTTCTAATTGACTAAGCCTCGCCTCCAACGCAGAAAATAAACTACATTTCTCACATGTACCATTATCGCTAAAGGAGGCAGAGGAGTAACTAAACATCTGGCACACCGAGCAAGAGAGTGCAGGAGAGGAAGCCATCGCTAGGTGCTAAGCTAAGGTAGCTAACAAGGCCGAGGGTGTGTGAGCAAGCAAAGATGAATAAGACAGTCGTTTAAAGAAGCAGAGTGATTAACACTACAACTAGTGAGGTTTAAGGAGTGAAGTGGATGTTTAACAGCTAAAGTGAGGAGAAAAAGCAGAAAAGTAGCTGGTGAGAGATCGCTGCAGCAGCTGAGAGACACCAACACAGAAACACCGGAAATGACACAACACGCTTACCGCAGTACGTCAGGTACGTCCGCCATTAGTGTGCACGTAAACATAGTCAGGACCTTCTACAGCATTTCTCAACAGTCTCTTGGGTATGGGTGAGCTGCACTGTCCATGGCAGTGTTTACATAATGAGATAACAGTGTGAAAAAAGACAAACACCATCCCAGCCACACAAGCGCACAACCACAACAAACTTCCTGATTCTCACTTTCTGTTCTTTTGCTGATTTCTTCTTTCTCACAGCATTTCCTTGGGAGTTGACCATAGGTATTTCACTGCCCTGTCCCTCATTTCGTCTGGCTGTCTCTCATCCCCCCTCCCCGTCCTTTTTTTCTGTACCAATAGTCATCTCGGCTCTCTTTGCTTTTCTGTGGTGTTTGTACAAAGCAGAGCATCAACTCAGTCAACCTGTTGCATGCAAAAGATTTCATCAGCTCTTTTATTTTTACTGAGATTACAATGTTTAAATACGATGAAATGCCAGTAGTAAATTGATAATGACTGTTTTTATGAATCATAATTTTATGTTCTCAGTGTATCAAATCAGATTTTAGTCCACGTCTGTCTGTATTTGAAGTATTTTGTATTATTATAGATATTATGATTATTATAATGTTGAGGGGACAGTGCACTCCAAAATCAAACATACATTTTTTGCCTCCTACCTGTTGTGCTATTTATTTGTCTCGATTGGTTTGTGTGAGTTGCTGAGTGTTGTCACAGCGTGGTTACTCATGATAATCCACAGACCTTGTTGTTGGCAGTTTTGTATAGGAACTATTTTCTTTCTACTGACCTACATCCGCCAATAGTATCACTACGCAATTGATCAGGAATCAGTAAGAGAATTGAAAAAGAATTGGACCATTTAGCAGAATCGATAATGGTATTGGTATCAATAAAATTTTATCAATTCCCTCTGCGTGGTAATACAGTTGGCGGGTGTAGTTTTGTTGGCCCTTTGAGCATAACAAATTGAGTGCCATCTAGTTCCATCATACTGGAGAGAAGGCAGACATCTCCACGGTCAACATCTCCACCATTAGGCAACTCACACCAAAACAATCTAGACTGATTAAAGCACTACAGTTAAAAGAAAGTTCGCGTATTTTTGAATTTGGGGTGAACGGTCCCTTTAACATCTCTGTTGTTAGGTTGACAGACTGTTAGCATGGGTGTAGCTCTCACTGCTAATTTGTTATTTGGGTAGACGGGCTTAAATTTTGACTGCTGATTTATTTTTGTGGCTTTTTGTCACTCGGGTCACCTCAGGACTTTCTACCGCTTCGAGGCAGCTTGGGACAGCTCCATGCACAACTCCCTGCTACTAAATCGAGTCACTCCATATGGGGAGAAGATCTACATGACCCTGTCAGCCTACTTAGAGGTACAGCACAGTGCCTGCATTCATGAGAGGCAGAAATAGCTCTTACAGTATCAGAGGTGATGTTTGAATTGCTCTACAGGATCAATGTCAGAAATCCCTCCTCTTTTACTAATTGCAGATGGAGAACTGCACCCAGCCTGCAATCATAACCAAAGATATCTGCATGGTGTTTTACTCTCGAGACACAAAGCTCTCAGCCTCACGCTCTATCCGAAACCTGTTTGGCACTGGAAGCCTGAGAGCGGCAGATGGGTGAGTTTAAAACTTCCAGCTATAAAAAAAAGACATGATGTAGCTCCTTTGTTCTCTGCGTTGATACAGAGCTCTTTTCTTTCTTTCTCTAGAAACCGTGTAACTGGAGTTTATGAGGTCAGCTTATGTAACCTGGCAGATGCAGGAAGCCCAGGTGAGAGTCAAGACAAAGTTACCTTTTTGCGTTAAGCTTTCATCTGCATCATTTCTAATCCTGCACGTGCCCACTCCAGGTATGCAGAGGAGACGCAGGCGGGTGCTGGACACCTCAGTGGCCTACGTCCGTGGGGAGGAGAACCTGGCTGGATGGAGGCCCCGTAGTGACAGCCTCATTCTGGACCACCAGTGGGAGCTGGAGAAACTCAGCCTCCTGCAAGACGTGAGGGCATTACTTACTTTTCTTCAATAGTATATGCTACTTTTATCAACAGCTGAAGACAGACAACTGCTGGCCCTCATTTATTGAACCTACATGTACCGAAACATGCGTCTCGGCGATGGCGATTGGATTAAGGACACCATCGGCTTTTAGATTGGTTCTCTATGAGCCTTGTTTTATCTATGCAATGCTGTCTGCCACAGGGTATGATCTCCCAGGAAAATGCAGGCTTGATTTACACAGGAAGTGCGTCAGCCATTGCACAACCAAAACAGAGGATAGCACTTTTGTTTTACCCGGTAGCTTTTCCCAGTTACAAAAGAGTATCAACATAATTTCTTTGCAATCACTGTCCCCAGTAGCAGAAATGCTAGATGGCCTAACAACAGAAGTAATTGTGGAAAGCAAAATGCAGTGTGTCCTGTGTTGTCGGTAGTTGCTAGGCCCTAAAGAAAACAGAGAGCGATGCAATTGTCTTTGCGATAATACCAGTGGGGGGGTTTAAAAGTTCTCTGTTTCCACTTTAATGTAAACTGTCGTAAAATGTTAAATGAATGGAGATTCTGCTCACATTGGTAATTTGGATCCAGCCCCTGATTTAGATATAATATACAGTACATGTGAAATGCACTCCTTTATGCTGACTCTTGGTGTGTTCATAGGAGAGCGTTTCAGCCAGATTTGTGTACTGCTGTCATGCTGTAGTTACCAGCCTTCATCATAAATGTGTCTATGTCAGTGGTTCTCAACCTTTTTCCTTTGTAGGACCCCTAAATACACATCAGATCACTGATCCCCATTTGATGGATTTCTACCTCCCATTAGCTGTTTCTTAAAGCTCAAGTGGAAATATAAAATGAGTCCTGGGATTCTTGTACCCAACTGTGAGTTAAAATCTAAGTACTGATGTCAAATTTGTTGTAGCTGCAGAAAGCTACGAGACATCCAGGCACTGATCTTCTGTTGTAATGTCACCAGATTTGAAAGTTCTCCAGGTTTAACAAATACATTAAACTGGATATCATGAGCATAGCTATAATAAGAAAAACAGCCAAACTGAGGTACAAGGGAGCATGTTAAGGAAGAATAAGACAGGACCCAGGATAGATCCTTGAGGAACTCCAAACTCCAGATACTGATTAGTTACAATTAAAAAAAAAAAAGAAATGAAAATTTCAGAGCCACACAGTACCGGATATCCCAACCCACTTTCTCAGACTATATAAAATAATATATGATATTAAGGCAGCTGAGCTTCTGATGGAAACCAGACTGAGATTTGTCAAATACACTGCTAACCTCGATTTCCAATAGTTGCTTGAAGAAAAACTTCTCTCTGTCTCAGCAGAGGACAGTCAGTTATTGTGATGTTTTCTCCCCTCTCTCTCAGGTGGAGAAGACCAAGCATTATCTCCTGCTGAGGGAGAAACTGGAGTCCACCATGCTCATGGGCCAGGAGGCCCTGCAGTCCTGCCTGACTGAGGAGCTGAGTGACTCTCCTCAGCCCCCTGAGGTTGACCCAGAGGTCAGCTCCAGCTCTGAAATCACCACTGAGAGGCAGAGGGAGCTCGCTGCTAAGGTCAGCCATCATTGCGTACTATAATTAGCTTTGATTGTATTTTCCTGTCAGATAAGAATTTGTCCTGTGCCGTGATGTCGGTCTCGTCAAGTCTGTGGTGAATGTTCCTCAATGTCTAGGTCAAATTTAAATATAGTCAGTGTGAATTTTTAATGAAATTACAGATTGATTTTGCTCTATCTGTCTAACCTGAGAAGACATTTTAAGCCCTGTTCTTTTTCCGCACAGTGTTTGCGGCTGCTCACCCACTCCTTCAACCGAGAATACAGCCATGTGTGTGTCAGCGCCAGTGAAAGCAAGGTAGGGCTCAAACACTCAGATTTAACGTCATATCCGTATACTGGTTCATCACGGTTAAGCGTGTGTGTTTGTGTGTGTTGCAGATCTCAGAGATGTCCGTCACGATGCTCAGAGACTCCGCTTCAATCTCTGCTCTCAACACAATCACACCCTCCTCTACATGTCCTTCGCTGGTTGAGGGTTGCTATGGCAATGCCGACCTCAGGTCAGTCCAAAGAAGTATTTGTAGGGTTATTGTCATGTATTATTTGTCATCCTTGGTAGCTGTGGTAACCTTTGTTGTGTGTGGCAGTCTGGAGTAGCCAGATTTTGTGTTATGCAGACTGTGTGTTCCTTTTTTGTTCAGAAGTGTGATTACATGACGCACTAAGGATGGTAAAGTACTTTGTTAAGTAAGGTTTAGGGTGCTGCATTGTTACTAGGGCTCATAAGCGTCTTGTTTCTGTACTGCAGACCCCCTATGCCTCGCTCTCGTGCCGTCAGTCCCACCCCTGACACACAGCAAGACGCTGAGGCCAAGAAGGCCATCAATGGAGCCTCTGACACCAAACCACGCATCCGCAAATTCGTCCCTGATATCCAGGAGATTAGAGTCAGGTGAGTCTGCCTCAGTGATGCTGTGGGTGCATCCCAAGTTTTTCATTTGATATTTCCTCGCCCCTTCATCCTCGCTTTAACCGGATGTTGTTCTGGTGCACTATCTTGAAGGTCTTAAAGCTCTTACTTCTAGCCTGAAAAGCGAGGATACACAAGAGCAGCCAGCCAAAATTAAAGCCAGTGGGAGTAAGAAAGTTTGTCAGCAAGAAGCAGTTTTTACACCATTTATTGTCCTTTCCATTCAGTCACACGTGAGGCTGATCATTTCTGAGCACCTGGTTTGATGTGTTATATTTTCCCTGAAAATTAAAAATATATGGTTTCTGCACCTCAGAGCGAGTGACACTATAAATACAGAATGCAGGTTGTTGTTAAACAGAAGGATGACACTGCTGCTCTGGCAGTGATAACTGTGTGCCTTTATTAGTATTCGCACATGTGCATGCATAAACTTTATGATCCAGCATCTGACGAAATGTCACCTGAAGCTTCAGAGGAAATAATGTCTTATTTCTTTAAAAACATATTTCCTTGTTTCCCCTTCCTAGCATGGTTTCATTGCGTCTCTCCATGCATCCCCAGGGGGAGAGACAAAGATGCAAGTGAAGGAAATGTGGTTGCACTTTAAGAGACTTGGGATGCACCCTGTCTTTGTGCTGTACAGACATCTTTCTTGGTTTCACATGTGGTGATATTTTATCTCTATTTCTGCAGCCCCATCGTGTCAAAGAAGGGTTACTTGCATTTCCTGGAGCCACACACCAACGGATGGGTGAAGCGCTATGTTGTTGTGCGGCGGCCGTACGTCTACATCTACAACACAGAGAGAGACTCTGTGGAGCGGGCTATCCTGAACCTCTCCTCTGCCCAGGTGGAGTACAGTGAGGACCAGCAGGCCATGCTGAAGGTTGGTGATAAACCAAAAACTCTCTCTCTCTGCTCTCCTGTCAGTGAAAACCTCAGGTTTGGTATAATAAGTTTTTTTTTGGCTCTTTCAGACTCCATACACGTTCGCCGTGTGTACAGAACATCGTGGAATATTGCTTCAAGCCACTAATGACAAAGAGATGCATGACTGGCTGTACGCATTTAACCCTCTCCTCGCTGGAACTATCAGGTAAATGTTAACACAAACTTATAACTGGAAAATGTAAATTTAAATATAAAATATGTAACATATCCGTCTGAAAACATATTTTGTTGAGCTGTGTACTTATATTATCCCAAACATTTCCAACAATGTTCAGTGCCAAAGAAATCCGTAATTTATTCAATGTAATGATGTGTTTCATTTGGCTGTCAGAGGTATTGTTGTCTTTGTAAATCCTACAGTGTCAAAGAATTGTACTAAGTTATTGTAATACAGCAATTTCTCAGCCAAACAGAATATGTTTTTATTAATTACATGTCATTTTGCAACACAGTAATCCAATAGACATCTAATTTATTGATATAATATTTAAATATTAATCAAGGTCTCTACAATGTGCTGCTAAGACAAGTGCCAGCCTCTAAGCTGCTGCATATGGTAACCTCATTACATTACAACAAAGTTGAACATGCGTATAAAGTTATTTTTAATGTAACTGCTTTGACTACAGATGACAGCGCTGACAGATGTGTGCAGAATTTGTAAGCAGTGCTTTAAGATTTTGATTCTGGTTTCCCTTTGTAGTCCAAGTAGTGCTGATGAATCACATTTGAGCAGACCTTGGTTGCCTCCAGATAAATACTCTTTGTGGAGAGCAGAGGTGAAACACATTGGCCGTAATGTAATCTTGGAACCCATCTGCGATCCTCTGATAGCAGTTTAGCTTTTTATTGGCTTTTTTCTAATTTACCTGCATTCATTTGCAGATATATGTTTACAGAGAGTTGAAATGTTGGACCTGTGTCAAGTTGCTAATTGAACTGTAAACAATGGACGGTGCACTGTAGAGGAAGTCTTGGCCCTGATATAAGCTGGTTACACTGGATCTCTGGAGATATTATCCATTGTCCCCAGGCCCCCAGGGACACCATCAGACACTTTTAACAAGTTTACTTTGTGGCCAAACCTTGACATTATCACTTCTAGGTCCGTCTCATGATGTCATTGTACCTACATAACTTTCTCTGAGACATCTATGACACAGTAGATGACTTTTTGGAGCATCATAACCCCTGTGTAATGGCTCATATCATGATTGGGCTTTGATCCATTCAGTCTGATAACATTTTGAAAGTCACGGAGAGCTGCATAATCAGATAATTTTATCCCCATTCAAGTTAGCGGAGTGCTAAACCAGAAGTTAACTGCTCGGTTGGCAAAGTCTGTAGTGTGCTACTTAATTTTTTTGGCTTCTATCACCATTGAACAGAGCCTCGCCTCTGACACTGTATAAAGTTTCCTTATACGTCCATGGTTGCCCCCAGAGGCTTTATTGTCTTCAGATGATAGCCAGTAGGTTACAAGATCGCCCCACGATTGAATTTGCCATGTAATATTAGTTTCAGTAGCTGTATGGGTTGTTGGCTCATCTAATGATAAGTTAGCAGGTTAATTTTACGTTAGCTAACGTAACTTGCAGCTATTTTATCAGAATGAAATGACACAGTGAATTAGCGTGACTAAACAGAAGGTGAATAAAAACTTTAACTCATCTGCGGACATGATTTCTGCCTGAGACACGTCAGACAAATTTTCATCTGCAACGATGGTTATTTAAGAATAAAGGCAACAACTCATCGCAAAATGATCAAAATCTGTCTCTTTTTATGGTTTTGATTGAGACGCCTCTAGCAGCAGAAACAAAAGGTGCGTTTAATACAAATACATCTTCTTCTCTGCCTCTCAGGTCAAAGCTGTCGAGAAGACGAGCCGGACAGATGAGGATGTGAAACAAGACCCTGAACAAACCTCATGACAGATGGATGAGCGCAGAGACTAAGATGTACATAGATTCTTGTCCTGATCCCTCCCCTTGTGCTGAGCCCCCACCCCCACCCCCCCATTACCACCGTCACCAACAACCATCTTCCCCCTGTACGTCCTCAGTTTATCACTAGTGTCCTCAGCACCTAAAGCGCCCATTTCGTGTCAGGCCTTTGCTGCGGTGTGAGTCTCGTAGTCTGAAGAACCTCTTCAAAAAGCTGTCACTGTACTGTACCGGAGTTGATTCATAGCTGGACGGATGGAGAAAATGGAGGAAGTAGCAACAGTTTCTTAGCTCAGATTACATACGTATGGTAATGTACTGTAGTTGTTGTCAGTGACACATCGAGCCTTATGCATTTACTCCTTAAAAAAAATGCAGTGACATTTATTTTTACCTAAAGCTGCCATGTCAGTGAGGATCACATCGCTACATCAGTAAATAGAAAAACATGCAGATTCTTCTCTACTCTACAGCTATATATACAGTGTCTGAACTGGTTTGCATTCAGCTAGAAAATACACGCTAGAAGAAAAAAAAAATGACAGATGAGTGTAACTCTTTAGAATAATTCTCTTTTCTTTCTGGTCCATGAATCCTGACATTAAGTAATCTGCCTCTTCTTCCTAAAAAACTTGTTAGAAACGTTAGCACACACAGCCTGGCAACGGAATGGCATCTCATCGTAGACTTCATGTTCTTGTGGCATTTTGATCAGTCCATGTCGTTTTAGCTATGTGTAGGAGCACCAAGGGTATCTACATTCACACGATAAGTAATCAAACGTCATCACCATTAATCCTCCCGATTTAATCTCATTCTCTACCTGAATTTTGTTTTAAAATGTGATATATTTAGATATTTAACAGCTTTATTATTTATTTCTGCATGTATTTATTTACAAAGACATTTATATTTCTAAAGTAGTAGTACCGTGCAATTTCTGCACACCGCACTTTTTAATATGAGTTCCTTAAATGTTTGAATAATACAACCTCGTGCCCCCATGCAGTGAATGCTGTTAAACAGTTTAATGACTCTATGATTGGCCACTGTCCTTGTGCTGAAGATTACTTGAATAATACTATCCCCTTTAAGATTAGGATAGTCCCACCTGACCTTTGACCCCACTAATATCCATCAGAAAAAGGCCAATATATTGTTAGGTAGAGAATATTAACACAAAGCTACCTTGTTAAATGATCAAAGGTATAAACTGTTCCTCGCAGAGCAGAATAAGAAACTGGTTTTCTGAATGATATGTATATTGATTAAATGTAGTGCCTCTCTTTTCAATCATACTGTACAGTATGCCTCTGCACCAGTTGCTTTGAAACTACATCCTCCATGCTGCTATAATGCTGTTCTGGAAGTGTCTGCAGGTCATATCACATCACTCTCATGATTTTAATCATCATCATCATCACCTACATAGTCAGACAAACATGTGTAAGTTATGATCATGTTACATATCTAAAGTACTTCATGTCCATAACACAGAGCATACTTTATGTTTATGTATAAAAACCTACATTAACATATTTCAGGATTGTGTTAAACAATCATGAAAAAAATCAATGTGTTAACAGAATCAAAGTGCAAGCTAACAGACTGTACGCCCGTTTTTTCATCCTGCTTGTGAGTTGTTGTGTGAAGCTTGATTGATGAGCGCGCCTCAGGTCAGCCAGCCTAGAGAGCACGCTCAGCGACAGTGGTGAGAATTCACTAAAATAAGAGGGCAACATCTCAAACCATTGCACTGTAACACAAAAGTGTAGGAGTAATATTATTTCTCTATTGAATGATAAATTCAGTCTGTTTTTATTTACGCTGCTGAGGTAAACAATACACTACCTAATTCTACTTTACAAGGTAACTTTGGTATTTTTCAACTTGGACCTTATTGTCCAGTGTTTGTGTGTCTAAGTGACTAATGGCAAGCAGCTGCGAAACAGGCTGCAATCTAACCATTTGCGTTATGTCCACTAAAAGTACTTGCATTTGCTGCTGACACGCTCAGATTGTCATTCTTTTTTTTAAATTCTTTTTTATTTAGTTATTTCAAGGTCCAGTCAGACAGCTTAATCATACTCAAAGAACTTAGAGCCCTGTCTTTTCAGGTCTTCTGTAGACACAGTTACAGCAGGAGGTAACATAAGAGTGAGTTACAGTGTGTAATACAGAAGCCAAATTGGGTCAATAGTCTGCATAATTGTATTAAAGTCTGCAGGCTAGCCTGAATTAGAACATTATTCTGTGCTTAGAGCGGTAAACATGGAGAGTATCATCAGTTTCATTTTAACTTACCGTTCATTTTTTAACTGACATCAATGTGTTTACTTGAAAAGAATATATTTTAACTTTTTGTGTGTACATACATGGAAAGTTTGATCTTGAATTTTATTTAAAGTGATATTAAATAGGTCTTTAAAAGCCTTAAATTTAGCTTATTTGTACCAGTAGACACCCTGATCTTACTCTAATAAAAAGGTCTGTCTCCGTAGGGGTCCTTTCCATACATTTTCATACACGTAGAATAATAATCTGAGTCTGACAGCAGCAAAAACAAAGACAGGTAGAGGACATAAATGGACTAACATGTCCTGGGTGGTTGCATTGCAGCCTGTTTTGTTTTGGCTGCCAGCTGCAGTCATCTCGCTAAAGACTGGACCAGTTTCAGAAATTGTTGCTCCCATTAATCACTTAGACAAAAAATAAACATGGGAAAATGTGGCCCAGCTTTAAAAAATACCAAACTTTAACTTTAATAAATTCCCTGAGGTTGTAAAGTATTCTGTGTGTTGTGGACATATTGTTGAGTGATCCAATCAAAACATTTTACAACCCTACATGTGCACAACTGTGTGTAGTTGTGGCTAATCAAATGGTCTGTTCATATCTTTTGTCCTGTGATCGATGTTATGATCAAAGTCTATGACAGGCTTTTTGGCAGAGGCTGCAGTCGTATTTTATCCAGCTAGAGCATCATCATCATCATCATCATCATCGTCGTCGTCGTCGTGGAGGGAATACCCTGCTGTACTGTGCATTACACTGTCTTAAGCACTCATTTCTGTCTCATTTCCTTTAGAACCCAATCTTAAAATGTGAGCCCGGGATTGCTCCAGTCTGATCTCTGTGTTAAGATCATTCCTCGTGTTTTCATTGGGCCTTTTAATGTGCGTCACATTTGAGCCAACCAAAGTTTTCTTGGTGCAGTCACAGAAAAAAAAAAATCACACTGAATGTACATTGATATTTGAAAATACTTATTCTGCTGGAGTGGTTATGTTGACTTGTCCTCTGTTTTCACAGTCTGGTTCCTTATTGATTGTAGTAAGGTTACTATCAGGGAACCAAGTGGAGGTTGTTGGATATACCTGTAATAATCTGTCCACTGATGTGTGAGGGAAGGTTGGTTCATTGCGGCCCTGTTTGGCATCACGGCGTGTACAGAGTAATGCTGTAAGTAACCTCTCTGTCACACTGTCACTCTTATTTCAATATCTGCCGTCACCATCATGCTCTGACAGCCTTCACAAATTCTACTTTTTCTAATCCCTCCCCTCCCCTTCGAAGGAATATCATTTACATTTTTGTGCTTCCACATCTGATCTTTTTATTTTTCTTCAAATTTCACTGGTACATTTCTTTTTTTTTTCCCTTGTTGAAATTATTTTGCATTGTATATAAACATGATTGCTGTGAACAGTGTATTATAAAGTTGCACCCATTTACAAAATCTTAAATGGGCAGTAGTTCAGTCAGTGTCTCTGAGTGTTGGAGTTTAGCGTCAAATGTTTGTGTACACTAAACACATTGTCATATATTAAATAAACATGGAAATTATGCAACACAAAGTCATGGACTTGTCTTCTTTGGCATTTGCTTTTGTAAATGGTGACAATGAGGAACATAAAGGACATTACTTTCAAAACCAAATCTTGATGTAAGCAGTTGGTTGGAGGGATAGGAAATATATTACTTGTTAATTTGAAATTGATTTATTTTGCTGTGGGAAATACTTTTGTACTACTTAATTTTTTTAATTAAGTAAAAAAAAAAAATACTTAATTTCTTTAATTAAGTAGACTGTTTGATAAAAACTTTATTTAGACCAAATCAGAAGTACAAATTTTTGTGGGAAAATAGAATCTCGCAGTCTTCCACACAATTTAAACAAATTTAAAACAAATTCTAGACAAAATCAAAATGACAAAGTTATATTACTATACATAAAAAATAGATACATACAGGTGTTAAAATAAAAATAAAGTGAATATAGTGACAATAAGTGTACATAAGGCAATATATTTTGAGACCCTTTTGGCAGTTTACACAGTAGACCCATATGATAGCAAAGCCAACCCAATCAATAAATAATACAAAACAATTCTTCCAGCTTATTCGAATACCAGAAATTGTGACATAATTTGTCAGACTTTATGCAAAATACTTCTTTTTTGGCAAAGATTTATTTTTATTAACAGAAAATTACAGTGCAGGAGCAGTTCCAAAAAAGTGTCAGGTTTCCGTTCATGCATGTAAAAATCTTATTTTTAAAAAGAACAAGTGACAGTAAAAGGACAAAGATACTTATCCAAAAACCTAAGAAAAGAGGCAAAAAAAACCCCACAAAAAATATTTAAATAAATATAAGAATACCATTCCTTAAAGATATACAGTGAAGATGTACTAAAACGAAACCGGCTTTTTAATTCATTTCTGAACAAAATTGATGAGGGTTTGTGATTTTTTTTCCATTTACACGAATGAATATGATATTTACCCATAATTATGATGGCACTAACCATACCAGATATTTCTTTGGAGACGTTATGTTAATTATAATTTGGCATGCGTCAAATGGTGTCATATTTTCTATTTTCATACATAGTCCGTCATTCATATTTTTGCCAAAACTGTAATGTGACTGGACATGGAATAAAAAAATATGTTATTATTATTGTTATTGTTATTATTTTACTGATAAACTGGATAAAGTCGTTGTTTTTAAGCTCTATGGATAAACTAGTTAAAAACTACACTGTGTAACTTCCCGGTTGTTGCCATGGCAGCAGAATCCACAGTTGCCATGTCTGAATGTCGGCGGATTTGGGACTGTTTATATTATATTTCTCTTTATCTTTATTTCTCTACACCCTGATCTACGAAACTCGGGCTGTCTTCAACTGTCAGGTTCATCGGCAGAAATGACAGAAATTCTGGACTTTCAAACTTAGAGATGCTGCCAGTAAAAAGTTAATTTCCCCATTAAGTTGACCTATTACAAGTAAAAGCAAAAAAAGAGAGAAAGAGAAAGAGACTGGATGGTTTGTTTGGTATGGTATGTTCTAACGTTATATTATTAAAATTCATTTAATAAATCGCAAATTGTAAATAAGAACGCTGGACTCTTGTACAGTATTAATTGTTTCTACACGCTCTCTGAGCTTCCCTGTAACACATCTGGCAACCCAGCGGAGCGGCGCCGCATCCTGTCACACAGACCGGATTAGCTAGCTAATGATTTACACAGACAGCACTCAATCCACTCAGGACACCTTCACATCACTTCACGAGGTTTGTCACAAAGCAAAACTATTTCAGCCTGCCATGTCATACAAAGGAGAACACGCGTGACTCATTTTGAGTCCTTAGAGGCGGATTAACAGTTAAATTACGTTCATATTGCTAGCCGAAATTAGTTAGCAGCACTAGCTAGCTTCAGCTTTAGTTAACAGAAGTTATCTGCATTGAGTTAGCGTTAGCTAGCTAAATATTATCCTGGCTGTGGCAGACAGTGCCATGAAGGAGACAGGTTGTTTTTAATGTTCCAGTATCCCCGTGTTTTGAGTCAACGATAACCGTAATTAATACCAGGAAGCCACGCGACTACCAAGCTGAGTAAATAGCTGTCAAACATCCACGGTCACGCCTGGCTGCTGCTGACAGCGTGGATGTAACTGACAGTGACTCGGAGAAAAAGTTTGTGATATGTTAACTCTGAGTATTGGCTTCATGTGTGTACAAACCCTCTGTAGCATCTAAGATACCCAGCTAGCATTTAATTACATAGTGTGCAGTGATAGCATAGACCAGATTTTAGGTATACAGCAGCTGACACAGCAGTTCAGCCAGTTACACTCTCAGTGGCGGACTGAGGCTGTGTGAGGGGCAGGGGGCAAGAAAATAAAATGGGCACCAGCATGCAGAAAGTTTTATGGCAACTTATATGGTTCTGTATTATGTTTTCTCAATTTAAAGGGCACACTAAATGGCACTATGTGACATTTTCTTAACTGGAAAGGCAACCTGGAGCACACTTTGTCATGTTTTCTTAATTTAAAGGGGAAATACATCTATGTTTAAAATTCATGTTATTCCTATGGTCTAAGACAGTCCAAACTATTAGTGCTAAACCTCAAATTAGTGATGTCATAGGGTATAAAGCCTGGAGCTACTTCATTTGAATTGACATCAAGAGCAGCCAGAGGAATTTTCTGAGTGTATGGGTTTATTTTCTGTTTCAGAACTGGGTATAAAACAGAAAATCAACATTGTCCTCTTTATTGTGTGTTAAGGAGCTCCAGACTTTATAACTTATGACCTCACAAGTTTGAGATTTACTTCTCTGATTTCTGGCTTTGAGAGACAGTAGCTCATCTTCACAAGCACTGATTGAACTTCCCTAGGCCATAGAAATAACATTGGAATTCTTAATTTAGGTGTTGTTCCCCTGCAGTGCACTTTATCATGCTTTCTTTACTCGAAGGGCACCCTAGAGGCACTTTATCATGTTATATCAACCACAGGGGCATCCAAGAGGGCTGTTTTGCTGTACACAAACAGGAATTTTTCTGCAAAGAATTGTTATATATTGTTTGATTAGAACTCCAGTGAGTTAAGTTGTTACTGGAAATATTGTTTGACTGTATTTGAATATACGCAGACATCCTGCTAAATGTATTATTTCTCCCCAGGGGTGTTATGGCCAAACAATCTGATGACATCAACCCAGTAAATGGTCTCACCTTCACAGGCCAAAACTCTCAACATTGTTTAGAAATGAATCAAGACAGGTAGGAAGGTTTGATTTTCATTGTTCACATGGTATCACGTCCCAGTGGCTAGTGTTGTTTTTACTCTGTGTGTGTGTATGACACTTTGAGAAGATGGGTATTTAGTTGTTTTTTAAAGGTTTCTGTGGAGACTGCAGACCATATTCCTAATGACAGAGAGCTCCATAGTGTTTGAGCTATCACTTGAAAGGCACAATCACCCTTTGATGGGTGTGGTCCGAGCAAGATGGACAGAAGTAGGGGGATAGGGAGGCGGCTGTTGCCCCTCCACTTTATGCCACTGGGTTTACTGTATTGGGGCTGGAGTGATCCCATTACAAGATGGTCTCTAGATCACTCTGAAACAAATAAAGTGTTAAAGTGAATGCAGAATTAGATTGAGCTGATGATTTGCAAAGGCATTGTGTCAAAAAGGTTTAAGGCAGTATGAAATGAGATGAGAACGTTTCTCTCTAATGTACATCATGTCATTCAGGATCTACATGGACTACAACGCCACTACTCCACTGGAACCAGAAGTGATCCAGGCCATTTCTGAAGCCCTCCAGGATGCCTGGGGAAACCCGAGTAGCAATTATATAGCAGGTGAAGAATCCTTAAACCATCATCTAAATGCCTTTGAACAGATGTTGGAATTGGAAAGCAAGGGTTGTGTGTAAATTAATTTCCCTTAATGTCAGTGACCTAATCCTGCTTTTCTATAATTTGCCTTCTCAGCACCCAGCCCATAATTTTGTATCTCAGCATGCAAACTATAAAAAAGTTCTTCTCGTTTAAATCTTTTATTTCTAGGCACTAAAGCCAAGGCAATAATTAATCACTCCAGAGAGAATGTGGCGAGAATGGTTGGCGGTAAAGCAGAAGACATCATTTTCACATCAGGTGGAACAGAGGTAATCATTACTGTTTACTGCACTTGTTTTTCTCTTGTTCTGAAAAGCTACATCACTTTTGTGGGAAGCTGTAAAATATTTAGTGCAGAATTGTGGTATCATGGATACAACGGTGGTTCATAGCAAACAAATCTTTCAGGCCAATAACCTGGTGCTCCACACTGCTGTAGAGCACTTCAGGAGAAGCTGCAGGGCTGCAGAGCAAGGTGAAGGGCACCAGAATGGAAGCAGCGTCCTTCCTCACATCATCACCTCTAATGTGGAACATGACTCGATCAAACTAGTAGCAGAGCACCTACAGAAAGATGGCAAGGCAGGTAGGAGAGCCTGTAGTTTTATTCAGAATATTAACAGAGAAATAAGATTTTTTTTCCTCAAACAAATCAGCCTTTATTTAAATAGCTAATCTAAAGTAGCGCCCTTTTGTTAACCTCCTTCCTTGACTTGTTTTTGTCACAGATGTGACATTTGTACCTGTGTCTAAGGTGACAGCCCGTGTGGAGGTGGAGGATATTGTTGCTGCGGTGCGTCCAAACACTTGTCTCATCTCAGTCATGTTGGCCAACAATGAGACAGGAGTCATCATGGTAAGAAGGAGATCGAGGCTTAGAGACCTGCCACTTTCTCCTGAGTTTTCTTATATCTCTTCATAGCACTGATGATAAAGAAATTCTACTTCTACCACTGCTCTAAGGAGTCGGATTTTCAGTTTTTCCATTAAATACTTTCTATATTGTTTGGAGCCTGTTTTTTTGCTAGTGCAATAAGCATGATCACAGTAACCAACCAAGTTAGCAGCCAGCGTTAGAGTTAGTGCCACGCTCCAGTCCAAATATGGTCATTTCTGGACCCAAAAATCCAAGATAGTTACAGCCAAAATACCAAGCTTGAGGTTAACAAGGTGATTATGTCCATTATTTTATACAGTCTCTATGTTATTATCACAAAAGATATTAGAATAGAGCAGTTTGGGGGCGAACTTTAGCTCACCTGGTTGACTGTGCGCCCCATATCAACTGAGTCCTCTGCAGTGGCCCTGGTTTGATTCGGACTTGTGGCCGTTTAGTGCCTTTCTTGTCTATCATAGCTGTCCTATTAGTAGAGGCAAGAATTTTCAAAGGAGGAATTGATGCTGATGAAACAGACAGTTACATCCTTCCATGTATCAAATATCATAAATGAATTCTGATGAACAATTCCAACTTAAAACCAAAAATCTCTGTGTACATTACAGTGTAATGTGCCCTGCTGAAACATCTTCCTCTTTTCAGCCACTTCAAGAGATCTGCCAGAGAATAAAATCTCTCAATAAGCAGCGTGATCGGCTCAGGATCCTGCTCCACACTGATGCTGCTCAGGCTCTGGGGAAAATCCGAGTCAATGCCTGTGAGCTGGGAGTGGATTATCTCACCATCGTGGGACACAAGGTCAGAAATCTATTGTATAAAATATCTGGATTTGGCATCGTAAAGGAAACATGTTAGTGACAGGTTTTGTGGCATTTGTAGTTCTACGCCCCTCGGATTGGTGCTCTGTTTGTGAACAGCCCTGGAGTGAGAACGCCGTTGTATCCCATGCTGTTTGGAGGAGGACAGGAGAGAAACTTCAGACCAGGGTAACACAGCACATAGTGTTTCTTGAGAAATAATCAATAAAGTACCCAATAGACATGAAACGACGGCCAAGATCTAAAAATGTAAGTCCATTTTCTCTTTTTCTGAATTTTACAGCACAGAAAACACACCAATGATTGCTGGTCTGGGAAAGGTATGTTTCCTGCTTCATATATGTTTTGGAATAGGGTTGCAACAGTATGAGATTTTCACGATACCATAACAGCGATATATGCAAGGTGTTGTAAGGTGTAGAACTCAAACTAGAAACCAGGCTGAAGCCAACCACACAAGGACGTGGTGCCGTTGAAGGGAAGAGAGCGAACTCTTGGAACAGCCAGGCTAAAATAAGCTGCCCCTGGGAGACTGGCCAGGTGCTCCCAGCTGCGCTTACTCAGCTCTGCCCACCAGGACCTGCAAGACACAGTAAAAGACAGACAGGGACAAACACACCAGCAGGCCCTGCTGAAGCAGGAGGGGCTTCACAATTACCCAGTCCTAATTTCAGTTGTATGAAAGCCAGTTCCATAGTGTAAATTTGGTGATTTATGGTAGAATGTCATGCATTATATTGTGTATCATAGAACCTTTATGTTACCAGTGTAATAGTGGGCAACATAAGAGTTATGTATCGTGACTTGCTACAGTATAGACAGATCCCGCCCTTAAGTTTTAGTATGTTAAGCTTATTGTTTTTTTTCATGATATTGCAAAGAAGGGGGTTGCACACTTTTAAATGATACTACATTTTTGTCAAATACTTGTTTTCCCTCTTGCTTTTTGGAATTACATTAGGACACTTCCTCTCTGTCATTTTACAAATAGATCATTACTATAAGCTCTTGTAGTACATACTAAAATGATTTAGCAGTTATTAGTTGAACAAAAACTTGAGCAAATTGGTTTGATTTCTTTCAAGAAAATAGGAAGTAGGCAATCAGCAATGAAAGAAAATGACCCAGGAAAATGCAAGAAATTAGTAAAGAAGAGAAAATTAAAATGAGAGAGTTAGTTAAAAAAGAAAGCTAAAAACAAACAAAGAAATGACCCGGAAAAAGTGCTTAAAAATTATAATAATGCTGTATCATAATTAAATATGTAATTAAAACTATAGAAATTGTCTTTTCCCTAGTTTTTTATTTTTTTTAATAATTCTCCAAATCTATTAATTTTTTGCACTTTGCGGCACATTTCTTACCAAGTTGCTCATTTACTTTTTCCCCCATGTTTTTTAAAGAAATCGCACTAATTTGCTCAAAGGTTCAAAGGTTTAAATACTTGTGAAAGGCATCTGAAAGCAGCATAAGAAAAGTGATATCGCGAAGTTTGAAGCGGTTAAATGGGCTGATTTATTATGTGTCTGTCAGGCTGCAGAGCTGGTGACCTCCAATCTGTCAGATTACGAGGGCCACATGCGAAGTACCAAACTTTACTTAGAAGAGCGACTGAAGGTGAGTTCGAATCCATTCAGAAAGATGAAAAATGTCACATTCTCATGACTGTGATAGTTGTAAAAGGTAATGTCATCAGTTTATACTGTGTTTAAGGTTATTTGGAATGTTGTAGTTTGATTATGAATGACATGGATTTTTGTTCTTTGACTTTAAAATGATAACCTACATTATTATTATTATTTTTATTTTTATTCTGTTGCTTGCCTCTTCTACATTAAAAAAGCAACCATCAGTATGTTTTCCCTTTCAGGCCGTCTTTAAAGACAAGATCCACTTCAACAGCCATTACCCTGGCTCTGATATCCTCCCTAACACATGTAATGTGTCCATCCTGGGCCAAACATTACAAGGTGATGTCACAACTCTTCCGTCTCTGTCCTATGTCTGTTTTGGCCAACCAGTCCAAACAGTGTCCTCTAACCCTACACCAATGTTAGCAGAGACAGTTCATGACCTGCACAGGTTCTGTTTGTAAACTACAGAGGCTTTAAATGATTAATCTCCTTCTCCCGCTTTAGGCTGGAGGGTATTGTCCAACTGTAGGCGACTGCTGGCCAGCGTTGGAGCTGCCTGCCACTCAGACAGTGGAAACAGGTAAAAGAGTCCGGCTTTCACCTGTTATTCTTTTGTCCAGACACCGTATTGATCACAGTTATATAACTCCCCTGCACTGTGTTCGTCCATCAGGCCTTCCCATATCCTTCTGAGCTGTGGTGTCCCGTCAGAGGTGGCAGCTAATGCCTTGAGGTTGAGCGTGGGCAGGGGGACGACCAAAGCAGATGTGGATACAGTTGTGGAAGATCTGAGGGAAACTGTGCAGCTGCTGGAAGAAATGAACTGATGGGCTTCATGTGAATTCACAGTTAGGTCAAATAAGGATGTACAGAACCAAAAATACATCATAGGAAATGACTGTTACATTAAAGTGGAAAAAGACAACTTTTCAAGACTCCCCATCCCAAACAATACCACCACTAACACCACTAACAACCACTGTTAGTGCTGGTGGTGGTTGCTAGATCATGCTATTGTTATTTTGATACAGAGGTTGAATAGTATTGGTATATCTGACTATGCTGTAGGCTGGTTTGTAAATTACCCCCCTAAAAGGTCTCAATTGTTTCAACTTGATATGCTAAACCCACACCCTGGGGTACACCCCTAGGATGTACCCCAGGGTTCTGTCTTAGGTCCACTGTTATTTCTAGTCCATATCAATAGTCTAGCATCAAAACATGGATGGTGCCAACTTTCATTTTTATGTGGATGATACAGTGATATATTAGGCTTGTGGCCAAATTGCAGGCTGTATTTGATTTTATCCAGATTCAGTTTTCACAACCAAAGCTGTTTAAAAAGCTGGTCAAACTAATGTATATATTTCTAAAATGCAAGGAAGACGCCTATGAAAACTCCTGATAATATCGCTGCTCAGGGAAAGAAGTTAGAAGTTGCCTCTTGTTACAGATATCTCGGTATTTGGCTTGATGACTTCCTTTTTTTTAAAACCTCAGGTTGATGATTGTTTTGAAAAGCTGAGGCTGAAGTTTAGGTTGCATTTTTAAAATCAAGTCCTGTTTCTCTTTTGCGGCCAGAAGAAGACTGTCTCTGCTACATTTTTACTGCTTCTGGATTACAGTGATCTTTTGTACATAAATGCATCTGCGCATTGCTTGCACATGATACTGCATACCATAATGCTTTGAGATTTGTTACAGCCCTCATCACTGTACGATTTCCATGGCTGGTTGGCCTTTCTTAACCTTTCGGAGTCACTCAGTCCCTGGTCTTTGTTCATTTATAAAGCCATACTGGGTAAACTTCTGTTATACATTTGCACTTTGATTGAACAGAGATCTGACTGTAGTTGAAGTCTCAGATCTCAAGGTTTAGTCTTGTCATCTGTTCCTAGTGCTCAGGCTAAGCTGGGAAAAAAACTTTTATGTGCTTTGTTCCCCTTGCTTGGAAAAGTCTTCAAAAAGATTTGAAACTAAAAGAATTTGTCTCTCTGCTGGATTTTAAAGCTCTCATAAGAGCAAGGGTGAATGAATCATTTGGTACTTGTCATTGTGTGTAGGTGTCACTGTATGTCTTCTGTGTTTTTATTGCGGTTATTTTTGTTTGTCTATGACTTTTTCTTGGCCAGATAAAGAGATCGTTGATCTCAGTGGGTCCTAACTGGCTAATCAGGGGTAAAATAAATTTTAAAAAGAAAAGATCACATTCTTTTTTCCATAAAGCCCAATAACTACAGTTTACCTAACTTTAGCTGGAGGCATCTTTAAATATTAAACCATCACTCTGCTTATCAGCTCCTTGATCACAACAGAATTTACCACTGCTTTAGAAATGCTTCTGAAGAGAAAACATGTTCTTTGTTTATTTATCAAACAGACAATGAATTACAGATGTTTGTTTCTGGTGTTAGTGTTAGCCAACTTTTGCAACATGGCTTAGGCTAGCTACGATTGCTAATGCTAGCTACCAGTCACAAACTGTTTGTTTCTGACTGGTCCTGGCTGCCTTGTAGATCCTGGTTCATTTTCTGTCTGATAGCATTAGCTAGTTGTAGTGTTAGCATCATGACTACCAGTAGCAGCCCGGCTACTGTCCAAACCAATTTAAACAAGAGCCCTTGATCTCAGTGCTGTGATTAAACAGAGTAAAATAACTGGTAGCATTAAGAACTACACAGGTTTTGAAGGAATGCTTCACCTGTAGAATGACCGTTTGTAGATCACTTACTCACTGCTTGTTACCTTGAATCCTGGGACATGCTCTTTGACCCCATTAGAGCGATGAGGTAAAACACATGCACAATGTAACTGGAGCTGCAATGTTGAAGGGTTACAGCAGACGGCGCTAGAAATAAAGGGATGGTGTCCGCTCTGGTGCTCCGTGGGTACACTGGACCTGACAGAACTTTATAGGTATATGGTGGCCGATGGACTGTAGAGCATTTTTGTACTGAAAGCATTTGTTTTTGGTCTTTTATTAAGCATCTTTTCGGTAATCGCAGAATTGTAATTTTTACCCATCTCTTTCTGAAGATGTTTCGGACTGTGGACGCCTCAGTGAAAGGAATCGATCATCCTAATGTTCTATGACAGCGCACCAGCTATTGAGTCTTTCAGGAAGTGCAGAGCAGATTTCACTGCGCATTTGTTGTACCCCAGTGATGCTGTGACGTCTCCTCTTTTTAACCTACTTGCATGCCTCCACAGTTGGCGTAGAATCCAAAAAAGGGTTAACATTCATCATGAATCGAAGTAAATGACTCGCACAACTCGTGCAGTACAATTCAATCTCATTTATCCAGTCGTCCAAACACATGAATTTTCACCAAAATTCAAACATTACAATTTAAAACAGGTCAGTACAAAAGGTCTTCATGCACAGCTAAGTAGCTTGCCTAGGCAAGCGTGTTTGAACTCGTACTACGCTACTTGTAGTGGGGAGGTGTTCTCTATTGATGGTGAAAATGCATGTTTGGGAAGTTTGTAAATGGATCTTTCAACATAGTTTTGCTGATGTTAAACTTGGTTGCTTATGACTTCAATTCATGAAGAATGTTCCCCTTTTTGGATTCTCCATTCACTGCAGAGGCATGTGAGAAAAACAAAGTTTCTCCACTAATTCCAGGTAATTGATCTACAAGTGGTCATTTTGTGGATGAAGTATTTTTTAAAGTAGAAATGTGCAATGGTTGAAACACTTCATTGGTATAGTATTGAATAGTGAAAGCGAGGCTCACAGGGAGCCAATCTTAATGTAGATGGTGTCATTATTTTATAGCCATTATATTGTGCAATCAACATTTAGTTCATAATAACAAGTTACAGCAAAAACGTGTCTGTTGCCACTTAAACTGATCATGTAAAATGGATGAAATATTTAATATAAATAATAAAAATGGGAGAACTTGAAGTGACCTGAGGGGGTGATGTTATGGAGAGATGACTGTACTCAGCTTCCATCACGTCATGTGAGCAGTTAATCAGCTAATTGGAGTCAGGGCAACATTTATGAGTGTTATTGACATGAAATATTAACACGCTTTTAATATTTTTCTAATCAGCCACAAAATATTATATGTAGATAATAATCTTGCAAATCTAACATCTGTTCAGTCGTCCCCACTGAGATGAATTTTTAAAATAGTTGTAAAAAATAACACTCATTGTAATCCACCAAGTCTTGGCTCTGACTTCTCCCATTACTTAAGTTTCCGTGCCGCCTCAGCTCCCCCATCTCCAGTGAAGCGTTGGCGCGTGTGCCAGCATATGGTCACTGCCACACAAAGGAAAGCAGGAGGCCACGAGTTCTGCGCCTCCACCCGTCTTTCATTACCTTTCTATCTCACTGGCTCTGACCCCCTCCTCTCTCCCCAACAGCCGTGCTGGCCAGCTGGCTGCCGCTCAGGTGTCACTTTCCTGGCTCGGAAAGAGGCAATGAGTGCATGAGTTTTTGTTATTGAATGAGAGTTGAGCATGAGCGAGAAGGAGATGTTAACCTGGTGGGAGCCAAAGAGCTCCGGGGAGCTTGTTCTGCGTGCCGTAACTCACTCATAGCAGCCAGGGATGGTGCTTCATCGGGCCATCCAGGCTGCTCGAGCAGGGGATCTTTCAACCCTGAGGGAGCTGGCATCTTCTGGCTACCTCTCACCTGTCATCACTGATGCTCAAGGTGCAGGCCCGGTGCACCACGCGGCGAGGTGTGGACACCTGGAGTGCCTGCAGTTCCTGGTGAGCGAGGTGGGGCTGGCAGCTGATGCCCGGGCCTTGAACAGGGCCACACCAGCACATGATGCAGCAGCTACTGGCCACATCCGGGAGCTGCAATGGCTGATAGACCAGGGAGGCTGCAATGTTGAGGTAAGCTTATCACTGTGAACAATCTACTCAGAGAGAAGGGGAAACCTACCCTGAGAGCTCAAGTGCCCTGGAGAGATGCCACATGTCCAGCTTTCCTGGTAATTTCTACCGACTCCTTTGTGTGAGTCTAAATTCTGGCAATGGCTTTAGATGGTCATCTAACTGATCCCAGGGTGAGGTTACATCACCGCAGTTGTAAAAGGTACAGTATGCTACCTTTTCAGATGTATTACCAGCTGATTACATCATATGGTGTCGACTTTCCTGGTATCCATTGGTATTATCTAGCAAGTGTAATTATGTCCAGATGCTTGTGGGGAGCTCCCAACAAACTTTGCTGTTAGCATGGAGTCAAGTCTGCCTACATGTTTCTCAAAAAGATACAGGTCCATTGTGATTGAGTCTGCAGATTTCCTGCCTGAAATCAGGGAACACAATATTTCATCTTATTGTTTCTTATGGATAATTAATAGATACCACTATATGTCTGAATCGGTGGTCCTCATAAGAATCCCTACTGCAGCTAGGAGAAAGAAATGCCCCTGTTAATATCTTGCACCGTATCCTTTGTGCACGTAGTACAGTGCACGAGTAACGAAACGCCTTTGAATGTTTATTGCAATTATCTTTGTGAATGTTTCCAGGACAGGGATGCTGCTGGTGCCACTGCGCTCCACCTCGCAGCCCGGTTCGGTTGTGTGGATGTCATTAAGTGGCTGCTTTCTGTTGGAGGCGGGGCGGAGGTGGAGACAAACTGTGGAGCTGTACCTGCTCACTATGCCGCAGCCAATGGGGATCTCACCTGTTTAAAACTACTTGTTCAGCAGACACCTGGGTGAGTTCACAGCCTTCCCTGTCGGAAAAAATAGGCTCAGCTTTTATGGTGAATTTATTCTCAGAAATCAATATGACTAAGGTCACGCCAATATAGTAAGGTAAGGTAAGGTAAGGTAGACTTTAATGTCCCCGAGGGGCAATTTGGGATACGGACAGTAGTCATAACTACAACAAAACAGACAGTACAATACATAACACACAGTATCCAGTATCTCACACTGTCAGGGATAAATCATGGACAATTAGTGGTCACTGCTGGTTAAGATCAGTGATAGCAGACGGGACAAAGAGCAATCTGTAACATGTAGTGCTAAATTAGGGAGGCAAACCTACGCCCTAATGGACGCGTCTGAAATTCAACATGGAGGGGATGCTGAAAGTCTACAACCATAGACCAAGCTTTAGAGGCAGTTCAGGGCTTTAGAGAGCCACCATGCCAGTAGATGTAGGTGTCAACAAAACGATAAGGCAAATGCTCAGTATTAGACACATACACAGACAGAGGTCTCTCTCCTAATGTAAGTCTACGGGTAAAGGTCTTTTTGGGCTCAATGGCATCATGTGAAGGACTCTGGAGTCATAATTCCACTGTCTGGCCCCTACAAAAGTTGCCTACAAAGCCCAGCCCACTCCGTGAGGGCCTGGTTGAGCCCCAGAGAAATTACTACTATCAGAATGTTACCCATTTGGTCCAGTAACATTTGAAAAGCCTAAAAGAGCCACAAGATTAAATAATTTATGCCCCTTTAAGTTAGAGGAGTGCTAACCGGAAGTAGATGACTTGGCGTGTGGTCGTCTCTAGTGTGCTTGCTCTATGGGCCCAATGATGCGGAAGCAACGCCGATCATCCAGGTAATTTCATATCACAGGAACAGAACTGTTTTGGCTTCATGAGCCACTGAGCAACTTTCACAGGAATGAACGGGGTCTTCAGTGCTGTATCCAGGTGTCTTAATACATCCATGAGTTGAGCCCAGTGACTGTATATAAAGATGGAGACATGACACTTGCCCAAAGGTGAAGCCAAAACATCTTGATCGTCCCCTGGTGGGTGACTGCAGTACATGTCAAATACATGTCATAACCCAGCTCCTAGGCCATTACAAATACGGGAAGGGACACAGTGGATGGTGTTAAATCAAAAGGTATTTATTGTAACAAAGTAAACAATTAGAAAAGAGCTACATATGGAGTGTGGCTAATCAAGTCGGTGATGTAGATGTGAGTGAAAATAGTGTAGTGTAAGGTGTTGTGAGGTGAAACAAAAGCCAAAACGTCTTGATGCCGGAGGGGATGTGTCCAAGTGGGGAGAGAGGATGATCAACGCTGAAGCTTGGCTTTAATTCTCAAGAAACACTCAGCCCAGGTGCTCCGTATCAGCTGCTGCACTCCCGCAACACCTTCAGGGGCTGTCACATATATTTTTCCCAAAGATGGTTTCTGTCATTTTTTGTTAAAGATGTATGTTCAAGTGTTCATTTTTCTGATAAGTTTGGGTTGATGCTCTGAAAAGGCGATGTGATGGCATGGTTCACAGCTATTTGTGTCATCGGTGTGCTCGTGATCAATGGCACTTCTCATGATTAGGTCATTAGGTGTATGGGCAGGAACTTGATACTGTGGATCCACTTCCCAGTCACCACTGCGCAGACTCCGGCTCCAAATGACAAACATGGCAGCTGCGTATCTGGAATAGTTTGGCTTCATTTTGTACAGTGGGAGGAGATGCGGTGTCCATCTTTATATGCAGTCTATGCTTGAGCCACAACATCAACTAAAAAAACAGTCATATTTTACCACAGTAAAGGGAATTCTTCCCAGATTCACAAACGTATGGAACACAAATAACTGTACAATTTGACATGACTGATGATTTAACAGATTACCTAAAACTTTGGACAGAGTTGATGCTTTAACACCAAAACTATACGTAAATTTGTTTGTTTCTGTTGTTGCTACAGTACCTGTCTTCTGTTTGACACATCTCCAATAACTTATTCTGCTAAATCACATTTGCAGATGATGATTTGATATCAAGTGATCAGACGCTGTTTTTACATCACTCATGATTAAGCAAAAGGATTGCAGGCATATAGTGACAGGTGAGCACATGTAATGTTAATCCCCCCTCCTCCATCAATCCCTTCTCTCCTCCATTCCCTTAACCTGAGACAGTGGCACTTAGTAAGGAAAGATAAAGATATGTTGCACTTCCTGCTTCGTTCCCTTGTTACAGGAGAGTATGATTGTAGATAGCATGACGCATGGCAGGGTCAGACCATCACATGTGACGACAGGTAACCTGTGAATAATACATGCCTGGACACTGTTAGTCACATGCCAGCCTTGGGGTTGGTGAAGAACAGTACACACGTATGTCAGTGTAAATGAAGCTCAGCTGTGTGAGCAGGCTTGACGGATTACATGCATAAAGGTCATGATCCTTGGTTTGTACCTGTAAATATTTCCTGTCCTGTGTTTTTGAAGTGTAAGATGCCTATTGGGATTCTTGAAGCAAATAACGAGATGCAAATTAACATCTTTATACTGATTTTGGTTTTTGTTTTAGAATTGATGAAAACAATTAAGAGTTTCTATTTTAAAGGTTTAGAATAATCATATCTAGAGAATCTTGATTATCTATTATTAGGATATTTAACTATGTGATGGAGTATAATACTCACAGAAAAACACATTTCCAATTGTTGGAGTTTAAGTTTACATACCAAATATTGACTTATTTATCAAGGTTTGTTGAGTTTTATGGAGGACAAAAAATGACGTTAGTGTGAATGTATGAATAAATACTGAAATAAGTGAATACAGAAATTAAAAAAGAAATACATGAAAAAATGTGGAATAAATATATGTATGAATATAGAAATAAATGTTAAACTAAGAAATAATAGATACATAAATAAGTGTTGAAACAAGTAAATACAAGAATATGTAAGATAAATACATATATGAAAAATACAGGAATAAATAAATATGAAAATAAATAAAAGATGACATAAATAAATGGTAAATTAAGTATGTAAATAATAGATAAATTAATAAGTACTGAAAGAAGTAAATACAGGAATATATAAACAAAAAGTTGGAAAAAATACAGGGATAAATACATAAAATGGAATTAAATAAAGGTATGTAAATAATTGATAAATGCACAAATAAATGAATAAAAGTTGATAATTAAAGAGGGCATAAATAAAGAAATAAATACTGCAAATATTTTTTGCATTTATTTAATTATTTATTTGTTCATTAATTTATTTCTGCATTTATGTCAGTTTTTTTATTATTTATATTTTTATTTATACCAATTTATTTATTGATACCAACGTCATTGTTCATCCTCCATACGGTTGCACCTTTCATGACTGAAATAGCAACAAGAGAGTTCAAAACAGCAACAAATGAGAATCTGTCCGTCAGTTCAGTTATTGTCTCAACTGATCAGAAGACTGTTACAGCTAAAATAACCTAAAGCATTTATCTGCTGCACATTTTTAACACCAGGAATCATCTACAGATTGAACTGGTGTATTGTATCAGGCAGACTTTTAATATTGGTCCCAATACTGACTCCATGTTTTTAAGCATGGCTGATGCATGTAACTAACCTTGTGCCCGTCTGTTGTTGATGTATGTTGGAGCACAGGTGTGTGAACCACCAGACTGTCATCGGTGCCACCCCGCTTTATCTGGCCTGCCAGGAAGGCCACCTGCATGTTGTTGAGTACCTTGTGAATGACTCCGGGGCTGACGTCCACCTGAGGGCCCACGATGGCATGACCTGCCTGCACGCTGCTGCTCACATGGGCCACCAGGCTGTGGTGATGTGGCTGGTCAGTAGAGACGAACAACAAGTGTTTCCTAGATACATCTGTGTTTATTTAACCAGCGTGCGCTTTGATCCTTCGTCCTTTACCCCAATTAGGTGACCCGCACTGATGTCAGTCTGTCCTGCCAGGACAGAGAGGGAGCGACTGCTCTGCACTTTGCCGCCAGCAGAGGGCACTATTGTATCTTGGAGAGGCTGCTTCACATGGGTTCAAAGGTCATCAAGGATTACTGGGGAGGGACCCCGCTTCATGATGCTGCAGAGAATGGAGAGCTGGAGGTTTGAAAGGAATTTTTGCCCCAGTTTTCTCTTGTTTTTGTCCTGTCTACATAAACTAAACTGAATTCATGAAACAATATTTCACACATATTTCTGTGTCATGTGTTTTTTATATTGTCTTGTTCCTTCTTTCAGTGCTGTAAAATCTTGTTGGCCTATCAAGCAAATCCTTCAGATCGAGACATTGATGGATTCACTGCAGCACACCTGGCAGAGTACAATGGACACCATGAATGTGCCAGATATCTCTGTGCCATGGAGAAAAATGTAAGCTCTCTGACTCTCACCTACAGTATTTTGTCTGATCTTACACATTTTCCTGCTCTGCGTCCTCTCTCTGTGTCCGCACTGCCCAGCTGTTTATTCTGGCAGGAAAATCAAAGCTAGTTCCCGGTCAACAGCAAACATCTGGAGGATCTCGGAACCTCGGTGAATCATTTTCTTAATTTGCATTTCATGCTGGTCAAGCCTGTCCTTCTCCAGCGCTGTTGTCTTCCACTCAGCCTGATTGCTCTCAGTTTAAGAGGTTTAAGAAAGTGGAGGATGAGGGCTTTCGTGTTTAATAAGGCATTACAGGCGACGGTGCCGTGAGTGCTGGAGGAGACTCTTGGTTCTCATTTTGCCACTGAGGGCTCTCTGAGACTAGGCTCTTTTGTTTTGCACAGAAAGCACGACACTCCTTCATGTGACTGATGAATATTTTAGTGTTAACACATTGTTTGTGCTGGTGTTGCCTGCTGAAGTCAGGGGTCATTGTGGTTAAAACGGTTCTGCTTTAACTCAAATGAATCAGTTTGCTGTGTGCAGCGTCTTTTAAATGGCTACAGAACAGTGAGGTTTACAGGATTACAGTTGGTACTGACACTTGAAATTGAACTTGTGGAGTTGATTTAAATAGAAAACAGATCATACTCTTAAGTCAAAGAGCCTACGGGGACCACTCTGTCAGCAGACTTGTTGAACTTTAAAGCCTCACAGCTGTCCACCTGCAGCCTGTCCTTGTTTCTCCCCATCACACTTCACTCGCCGCCTATGGTACAGACAACACAGCGACGTACACGGAGTAATGAAAGCTGTCGGGCCCGATAGAAGCCATTAATAAGTCAGCGGAGAAGAGCACCACTCATACATAAAGAGGATGATGATAGGGAGCCGTCGAGGCGTGGCTGCTGAGCTCCCCTTCAGAAATAATCCTCCCATCAACAATGGAGAGCTAATTAGCGCAGGGGCCGCTGCGACGTCGAACGCAGCCGGAGCCGCCGCCAGCTAAGGGCCTATCAGTTACCCCTCTACAGCGGCTCAGGTGGAGGGCCCAGGGGCTGAGCCCGTTATGAGATCCACAAGCTTAAGTTTCAGCGTTTTCACCATTCTGATGCCTGGAACAGGCAACTCTATCCCTCTGTGGACTAGGAGAGCAGGATGTCACTGGCTTCAAACACACGTTTGATTGTGTGTGTCATGTTTTTTTTCCAGAGACTTGGAAGTGCTATGATTGTCACCTCTGGAAACTGTGTAATGTTGGTAGCAGACAGAATGATGTATCAGGTGTCTTGGACAGACAGACTGATGTGAATAAAGGGGTCATCTGATAGAGAACCTGATATAGACGTGATTGATTTAAATCATCTTGATATTTGCAGAGTAATCTATGTAATGCTTTGAAGCCTGCCGTGCCAGAGATGAGCTGCACAAGCTTTAATTACATTTCTGGTGGTGTTTTTGTTTTGTAAAGTGCTGCGTGGATCACAGGTTTCATCGGTTCTAAAGTGTCAGTCAGATAATCTCATTTCCGAGCAGCGACCTAAATGGATTGGGACGTTGACCGGGGAGAGATGTGTGTTTGGCCTCTCCTCATGTTTGGATCGCTCACAACGAGGTCAGACTCGTTCAGCGCTGTCAACCGCTCTTCCTCATCTCGCATCTCAGGAACAGCTGCAATCAAATAAACAGTGTGTGGCGTGAGGTTTACTTCACACACATTTGTGGCTTTTGCTCTCCATTCACAGCGATCGGGCCGCAGAGATACGGTTGTTTAAGAATGGTATTTTTAGAATAGTTGGACAGAGGAGAGACTTCGTGGTCTAATTCATCACTGTGATTTTGTCAAGATCTCCTCTTTGTCTTCTGTATTTAGAAACAAAACACATTCTTTCATGGCTTTTGTTTTATTTGTTGATAAAATATCTCAACATTATCACTACATCTGATAAACTCTTTGTGTTCTTTACTCTGTCAGAGATAAAATAATCTGACAATATGCCTCTTCCGAAGTCCTCCATCCTCTTTCACAACAGGTCTGTTGACCTGTCTAAATCTTACAAAGTTTGGCTGCATCACAGTTGCATGTGTATCACAGATGGTTGAGATATTTACAGAACTGTAAAATCTACATCCTATCCCCAAACGCCCTGTAACACTCTCTGCATATTTAACTTTAAAACTATGTAATGCCAAGGTGTTAAAATCCAGTAATAGCTTTGGACAGGTAGTCTGCAGGTTCTTCAAAAGTCTTAAATATTCTTAAAGCTTATAAATATTAGACCTTAGAAGTCATTAAATAGTCTTGAACTTGAATTTATGAGGTCTTAATTGCCACAAACATTATATCTATTTATTCATTTTTTTTAATTTATTTTTAGTCAAAACAAGTCAAGCTCCTCTGTGTGATGTCCACATTTCTGATATCACAAATCCCTAAACCTAAACCTGTCTTTTTACTTCATACTTCACTCTTCAAATGTAGATTAACCTAACTAACTCTGATAACCATATTACTACATAAAACCTACCTCTGCACAGGACCGCATGTACTCTACTTACCTTTATACGTACCTGCAATGTTTTAATAAAATTAAATTTATTCAAAAAATAGTCTTAAATTTGGTTAAAAAATATCTTGAAAACATCTTAAAGACCATTAAATTTAAGTGTCTGATGCCTATAGACACCTTGTGTGTGTTGAATCAGTGTTTGATTTCAGTCATAAAATCTTGGAAATGTGGCCGCCATTTGCCACAACACTCTGTTATTTGTTGTCAGTGTTTCCACATCAAGTCAAACCCATCTATCTAAGCTTATAGTATCACATGGTGTTTCCACTGTCACAGTTTACTGATCATCTCAGGTTGATTTTACGGCCACCCCCACAAAAAAAACTTGACAGGGCACCTGGTGGCTTAGTGGGAAGAGCAGGCGACCCATATGGAAAAGGCAATGTCCTTGCTGCAGTGGTCGCATGCTTGATTCCAGGCTGTGGCCCTTTGCTGCATGTCATCCCCTCTCTCCCCCTCCCTCACGTTTAAACTGCCCCATCTAATAAAATTGGCAAGAAGCCAAAAAAAAAAAAAAAATCACAAATAAGCATCGATGAGTTAGCTCCTTCTGCTTCAGGTACAAATATAAGCTGCTTTTCTTTTCTTTGTCTTGTACGACATTAAACCTGTCGTCTTTGGAATCTTTGGTCTGATAAAACAACCAATATTCTAAGTCAACTTGGGCTTCTGGAATTGTGCTCGGTATTTTTTACTATTTTCTGACATTTTAGAGACCAATGATTAATCAAGAAAATCACTGATAAATGGATTGTGGCAATAATTGGTAGCTGCAGCTTCAAATAGCCGTCTATTAGTTGTTTTTCAACAATTCAATCAAGAAAGAATACTGAAATATGTACGTTTACATCAGGAAATTGTTGAATTAGTGTTTGATTACAGTCAAAATATCTTGGAAAATGTAGCCACTATTTGCCACGGCACTCTGTTATTTGTTGTCAGCGTTTCCACATCAAGTCAAACCTATCAATTTAAGCTTATGGTATTACATTGTGTTTCCACTGTCACAGTTTACTGATCATCTCAGGTTGATTTTACGGCCACCCCCACAAAAAAAAGCTTGATGTATTAGTTCCTCCGTTCAATTGTTCCAAGTGGAAAAAGCGCCTGAACGCGCATGGATAAAATGTCTCTTTTCCAGCTGCTTTGACAAGTCTTCCGCTGATACCTCCCTTCGTGCCACAACATGGCCATTGGTTTGTCCATGCATTAGTGACATTACAGGCCACCCTATCCTTTCCCTTAATTATTAACAGCATTCTCCGATCAGAGTTTTTGTTTATTACCTGGCGGCCCTTGGCCACTGGCAGAGATGCTGATGATGGTGTCAAACGAGTGGTTGGTGATCTTACGATAGTGTCACATCCTCAACACGGAGCGACCGCCCCGGATACCTGGCTGCATGAGTCTTTGCTTCCGGAGTCTCACTGTGCAGTGAAGTCGTACGTGTGTGCGCTGGGAGGATTGTTGAAGGTCAGTAGGGTTGCTTTATAGATCATTTTTACTATTAGTTGTACTCTGTGCTGCTTTTGCTTGTTTTTGCTCCTCCTTGTGCTTTATGACATAACTTTTCATTGAGTATTTGTTCATAAGTAAGTGACTGGACAGGCTGAGTAATTGGTTTTGTAAAACGAAAGGAAAGTTGTGCAATTTCTGTTAAAGAGGCCCTCGCTGACAGATGTGTTGGCAGCGTTTGACCTACTTTCTGATCAGTTGTGGCCTCTTACGGTTAGGCATGACTAATACTCCAGGCTCAGGACATTACTATATGTTGTCATTGTTGATTTTGTGCAAATTGAACATGATTCCTTCCTTGTTTTGAATCCTACGCTGTGTCTAGATATAGTTTTCTGATCCAGTAGTTGTTAAAATGTTTCAGTATGATGTAGACAAATATTGCCATTAGTCTTGTTTATCACAGTGGATTCATAAAAGCTGCAAATGTTGGCACAAACATCATGTCTGTCAGTTGTTAGCCTCTCAAACATTTACCTCCTTGTGGGAAACCTGAGAGTATTTTAACATGTGAGCAGACATGTATTTACACTACAGTGTTCTGTGTATAATGTACACCCGCTGTATACATTCCACGTTGCAATTTATCACCAAGAACGTGAATATTTCATGTGGAAGCAGGTTGTTTTCATGATCGACTCCAGAATTACAAGACATGTTTTTTAAATACACATGCTTAAACTCTCTCATGGCTCGACCCACAGGGACCGCAGATTACCGCTGCTGCATGTCCCACAATGAGACAGCACCGAGTAGCTGTTTCTTAACTCTTGGCTCCTAATCTGTAGTGATCGGGCTCTTTGTGCTCTTTGATAGAGGGAGAGTGGACCCGGGCCAAAACAGGGCTAGGCTATCTATATATCTGCGTGGCAATTGTGATGGGGTGCTGATGAAAACCAAATGCTCTCTGGCCACTGGGTCTAATTAAACACACACACGGACCGGTTCATCATAGCTTTTAGGACATTGAACTGTTACGAGAAGGGTCACAAAGGAATCGGGCTCCCCCCTTCCCATTTTCCCAGCCCCCCTTGTTTATCTATTTATGGATTGCACAACTTCGGGGAAGTTAATTCCTCCGCCTGAGCAGTGTCACAGCATATTTCGTGCTGTTGGACATCAAAGTGCCGTGTGAGAGGAAATGGCAAGGACCACCTCACGGACACAAAGCACAACAGCATGCAGCAGCATATTAGGGCTGCCTTTGATGTTTTGGTTACTAATAATGTCCTTGGAGAGCTGAATTTGATATGCATTCTGCATGGAGTGCATTAAGACAACGCAGGTTCATTAAAGGGGATCTAAATGTTTCCATACATCCTACATCCTCCCTAGAGTGGTGTGAAATGCTGCCAATTATTCAAGGTTGCTTACTATCCCGTGCGCTTGTTTTTTTCTTTCTCTTAGTCTTTTTAAGTGCATATCCTGAGGCTGTAAAATCTTTTGATGTGTTCTTATCACACTAAAAGTGTTTTTGCTTAGCCTGTTTCTTACAGTAATTATTTTTTAGACCTGTAAAAAACAATCCAAACAAATCCTGCTATAAAAATAATTGTGTGGTTGATTACAAACCTGTGATGGGGGAAACTGAACAAACAAATCTTTCTGAATGACTTATTAGTGTCAGGTATTTACCATATCAGCCTGTCGAACATCCCAGTGTTCATAAATCCCTGGCGTTTTCCACGTCTTATAGTAGGATACTGCTTACACTGCCAGCTACAGTGAGTTAACAATAAGCGAGTAAATTGGATTCGAGTCAAGACCTCTTTAGCCAAGGCCAATGGTGCATTCATATGCTTCTCAGATGGTCGTTATTTTGACTTTGGTCTGTTTGTGAGCTTTAAGTTTTGATGTGGAAACAACAGAAGGTGTGTCGTATTTTATTACTAAGAGTGTTTAAATAACGCATTGATAAGGAAGAGCAAAACGGATCAGGGAGCCATGAAATATGATCAGGAACTTATTGTTCAGATTATTCCGACTCTGCATGAATGCAGCACAAGGCTGTGGAGGTAGCTGAGTACCTGCCACTCAAAGAACAGTGACATTTTTGTCACGTGGTATTAAGCTTAAAAAGCCTACCAACGTACAAATGAGGTGCTGAATCATTGTGTTAAATGTATCTGTGCTAATGTAAACTTGTAGATGATGACTGGTAATGCGCAGAAGTGAAGCAGGCAGCACTAGCTGTTGAACATACATGTACTTTAACAGTGTCACAGTGAAACTGACACCATATTCTGCACAAAGTATAAAAACTCAAAAGGTTTAATACGTTCACATGTATCAACTTGAAGGAACAGACACTTTAAAAAGAATCAATCCGTCCAGCACTAACACTAACTGCATAGGCTACTGTCTGTTCCTACCTTTGGGCAACACCAAGTGCTTGCCTTTATATTTGTTCCAATGAGAAATATTTAATCTTTGGCAATGCATGAAAGGGAAATAGCCTTCCTCAGATATTTTACCCCTGTACAACAATCAAAAATGTCACTTTTTGTCACTCTACTCTTTTGACATTAAAGCTGAACTGTCACAGATGAACTACAAGTCTGTTCCAGAAGTAAGGTTATACATGGTGCTCAGAAAAAACAGTCAAAATGAAAAAGTCTATATATCTCTTTCTGCTGTGTGTCAGCTAATTCACTGTGTGAAAACCAGAGAGATACAAACCCTTTGACGCCATAGTCAGTATGAGGTCACATGGAAAGAGACAAACAACTTTTTCGTTTACTGAAAAGTAGTTGCAAAAAGAGTCAGAAAAGCATTTGTAATACAGGAAAATCTATGAGGGATAACAGCTGTCGAACTTTATTACATTCTCATACTGGACGATGTGAGGTTTCATCAGTATCAAGTCTCGCCTCCCTCACAAAAGTGACTTTTTTTTTAAATGTGGTTCTGAAAAAATTCACAGCAGGAAGCTCATGTCACATTTAAACGTCACTGTAGCCGTGCCGTGGTTGGATTTGTCACAAAGTATTTATTGAGGTGCCTGAATGTTACAGTAGAGTAGGTGTGATGTGACCTGATGTCAGTGACAGGACAGATATGGATCTATTAACTATGGAAGCCCATTGAAGTGATTACAAACAAACCTAAATAAACATAGTTAGTTAAAGTTAGTATCTCAAAATAACAAGACATTATTTTGCAAAAGTTTCTCATTTGTGCAATAAGTCTATCTGCACAGGAGTAGTGTCACCTGGGGACCTCTGGTCATTTGTAATAATTGAGGAGGTCGTCTGTGATACAGTGCAAATCTGCCGTGTCCATAAAAATTCCACTGAAAATTACTTACTATATATCACCAAACTCTGAGGTTTTGTGATTTTATTAGTCCTGTGTGAATCAGCATCTCTGCGATTTGGGGTCGTATTTATCTTCTTTATTTTGTCTGCATCTCTTCTGCCTCTTTCCCAGTCGAGAATTGGGAAGCCTGCGTTTGCAATTATAAATGTTTTGACAGCATTTTGAGTGTAGGAGGGTCGTCTCGCTACACGACATGGAGACACATTTGCAGAAAAAACAAGCTCAAATGTATCAGAAGAGCAAAATCTCAAAAGATGATGAGATGAGTGACGTGACAATGTGTGGCAGGAGTGTTTCTGTTTGTGTAACCCATATTAAATTTAAAAGAAAAAAGGAGGTTCAAACTTTACTCCCCCACTAGTGGTGCTGTATAGTGTTTCTGTGTTGTGTAGAATGAAGTTACAAATTACTGTGTGCATCATATAAGGGGGATTTGCTTAAGCCTTGCAAATGCGCCAAACGTTAGGGGGCTAATTTATAAATCCCCAGGTAATACTGGTCCTGTGCGAATAGGGTTTTGATCATTATTTTGAAAAAGGCCCTCATTATTTTTACATACTAAGTCACTATTTTGAGAAAGTTTCTCGTTACGATGATTTACAGGATCTCTTTTTATTTCATCACAATGGCAGAAAGGGAATTTTCCACACTAAACAGAGTTTTTGTTACCGTAATTGTCACAGTAATTTCTTGGTAGACATTAAGATGTGCTTGTGTTGATTGTATGAAGATTTCTGAGCCTTTTCAGTGCCACCTTAACCTCATGATTTTACCACAAGATCTCTCTTATTTGGCCCTCAACAGTATAAAATGTGACTCTGTGACATTTGCAGACGGCCTGTGCAGATAAGCCCATCGAGGTGATCGCACCAGTGGAGGAAGAAGTGAAGGTGAAGTCGGCTGTGTTGTCGCAGTGCAGCAGGGAGGACTACTACGGCAGCCTAAGTGACACATGCGGGGACAGTTACAGCACTAACACACCCATGGATAGTTTAAAGGTAAATGCTGAGTTAAGTTTTTCACCATGTTTTCAATCCTTTACGGTTTCCTTATATACAGTCCAAATCAACCAGGCCATGTCTCTCTTTGGTCCCAACTAGCAACCTGAGAGCGAGGAGTCCCCGCAGGCGAGATACCCTCAGCCCCCATCTGCACCTCCTTTACCTTCTGCGTCATCCACACCCACCCAGCCAGAGAAAACTGCTGTCAACAGGATAGAGCAGGTTCATATCGCAGCTGCTGGTGAGAAAAACATTTCCGTTTATCTTATTTTATCCCAACTTAATCATTCTTTTTACCAAAAATGATTATTATTACTACTTATTGGTTACTGGAAGTCACCACTCATTGGAGAAAAATGTCTGTGTGTTCATTAGAGTGAATAATACAAAGGCTTATGATTTTTGTTCTCCAGTCATTAAAGGTTTCAATCAATCCAAGGCCACTGGGAGTAAAAAAACTGCCTCTGCTGATAAAGTGATGTTGCCTGATGCAAACCTCCTGGCTGAAAGAAAACTCCTTGGTGACATGAAGTCGATAAAATCCTTAAAACAGTCAGGAATATCAGGAACTTTCATCGGACAAGCAGTAAGTGCAGTAAGAGTTCCTATTGAGAGCATCCTTCCTTTGTAAGAGCTTCTTTCTTTAGCTCAAACGCTGTGTCTGTGCAGAACAAGATGGTGGTCCTACCCACTGAGGAGGCCAACCTGTCGGACATTGACTACCTGGTGCCCACTCACGATGAGAGAGGTCGTCCCATTGCTGAGTGGAAGAGGCAAGTCATGGTGAGACAGCTGCAGGCCAGGCTGCTGGATGAGGAGGACCAGAGGAGGAAGGTAACACTTCTACAAAAGTCTGGAGATTAAGTCTTTGACATGTCTTTAGTCCTCCTCGCTCAGGACTAGTTTTACCAGGGGATAGAGTTGAGCAGAATACACAGCTTAAACGAGTGTACAGTACTTCTTACAAATACAAGTACCAAATGAGTAAAATGTGTCAATATCTATACTCATGATAAATAGAAATCCTCATTTGGGTAGCTGTGTTTAATCTCTTACTCTTGTGGTCAAAAATGATCTGAAGCTTATTTCTGAGATTGTTCTGTGAATAGTTCTCTAATAAATAATAAATATTGCATCTTCTGACTAACCCAAATAAATGTCAGGCTTAAAATAACAACTTCAGATTAGGCCACATCCGCATCCAACTACGCCTGACCTAAATTTCGCCCACTCCGAGTACAGATATAGATAAAGATCATTTTGTTGGTTAAACAGATACACACACAGATCATGTACTTGCTCATCCCTACCAGGGGAAAAATTACACCACACGTCTGGTGCTTTAATGCGTCCATGCACCGCTTTTGCACAGGTTAAGTGAGATTGCATCGAGTGGTGCAGGAATGAGTCCTGAAACCTGGAGAAGGAGTTAGAATTTTTCACCTCTGGTTCCCTTGTCTCAAAGTCAGTGGGTTAAAATGTGTCTTAATGGTCTGGCCCCATCCTACATTGCAGACTTTCTAACCCCCTATTCTACGCCCAGGTCCCTCAGGACAGCTCACCTGGGGCTCCTGGCTGTCCCACGCTCCAGACTTAAGCTCAGGAGTGATCGTGCGTTTTCTATGTCTGCCCCAAAACTGTGGAACAGCATCCTCCTCCCAATCAGATCTGCCCCCACCACTGACCTGTTAAAGTCCAGGCTCAAAAGCTACTTTCATTCATTAGCGTTTGAGTCCCCCTGATGTGGTTCTCCCTGATGCGTGCCTGTGTGTGTTGTGTCTCCAAATGTGTGAGGTGTGTACCTGACACTTATGTTGCCTCTCATGTTTGCGTTTTAGCATTGTATTCCTTTTGTACAACACTTAGCTCAACATGAGTTGTTTTTAAATGTGCTTTATAAATTGATTTCAGTTGAGTTCTGAAGCTTTCAGGTGGCTTAAAAAGAAGGTTGCTCACAAGGGGCTAAATTAAGCTACAGAATGTCATTATGCCAAAGACGGCTCTACAGCCTTGTGGTGGTGGCAAAGCTAAAGTCATGCGACCATGGTGTAGGTTGTTTTTAGCCTAACGTTAGCTTTCTTTTTGTTCTTTATTTGTGAAGATTATTTTGCTGAACAAAACATGTTAAGTATCACAAAGATTTATTTGCTACAGATCTTATCTTCTGCAATACTTCAAAATCCAATGGAAAAATCCCAAAGGCTTTTTGACGAGGGAACCAGGGTGATGTTAACTCCTGTATCAGCCCAAAAAAACCCTGTCATCCCTGATGCGCTTTATTTCACTCATATTTACAGACATATTCCCCTGGATATGATACACACAGTCATTTTTAACTCTACTCTACACAGCACAGAAACTACACAGTGCCACTAGTGGTGATACACAGAGTTAACCTCTTTTCTTTTAAATGTGGGTTAAACAAACAGAACCGATTCTCTTACATGTCCACACACTGTACATGTTATCCATGTTATCATCTTTTCAGGTTTTGCTCTTGTGATTGACTTGAGTTTGTTTTTTCTGCAAATGGGTCTCCATGCTGTGAAACAAGACGAGCCTACTGCACCCAAAGTGCTGTCAAACCTTTCATTTATAATTGCAAACGCAGCCTCTGTAATTCCCAACGGGGAAAATGTCAGAAGAAAAAAAGTGCAGAGATTCAAAAACATGTAACACAACCCCAAATGACAGAAATGCCAATTTGCATGGGATTAATATTATAATATGACCTCTGTGTTTGGCAAAAAATGGGAGGTAATTTGCGGTGGAATTTTTACTTGACAAATTACAGACTTAGCAGATTTGCACAGGATCAAGATCGCACATGACCTCTGCAGTTATTTCAAATCACAAGAGGTCCCCAGGTGATACTAGTTCCATGCAAATAGGGCTGCATGTCTCTGCAAGAGCACGGCCCAGTTCCCCCTTGTATTTATTCAAAAGATATTTTAGGTGGATAGTTTTAGTGTAATTTGACAGCTTGTCCTGAGCAGCATCTGTATTTCTCAGGCTTCCAAATCAGCCAAAACAATTAGCCATTGATCACTAAGTCAATCAATGGCAAAGGCAACAATTTTGAAATTGATTAATCATTTGCAGCCCTTGAAAAGTCAGTTATATGTCGTACAGCCCCCTCTAGACAAATGATCACTGAGCCTAACCAGACCACACCGAGCAGAGTGAAAACTGTGGTCTAATTTTGTGATGCTCCTCTAAATCTGCATCACTGAAAATTCTAAAAAACATTTGGAAATCCCATCATCATTTACTTTTAATTGCATGTAACAAATCACTGAACACATAACACATTGCTCATCAAGTCATATTTCTGAGGTTTGGATGGCAGTTTTACTGTATCATTACTCTCTCCGTCTCACGCCTAAGTAATTTGAAATGTAAAAAAAAAGAAACTTTAAATATGACATCCTGCGTGTTTATCTGCCTGCTGCCTCTTCTCTTACAGGAAAATGGGAACAGATATGCCAAAGTCAGCTGGAGGTACTCCCAAGCCCACAATGCAATCCTGGGGCCCTCTGGTGAGCTGCTGACTGAGGATGACCTCATCTATGTGGAGCAGCAGATTGCCAACGTCTCCATGCAGAGGAACTGTGAGGGCTACGAGCTGGAGCTCGCTCGTCTGGCAGAGGAGCTCAGGCACATCCTGCCAGCCCCCATAGTGAACATCACCGCCAACACACAGTTCAGAAACTTCTCCAGTCAGGTTCCTTTACCTGTGTGGTGCGGCCGCATCTCAGGCATAGTGAAGAGCATGTCTCTGCTCATGACCAACCTGACAGACCAGCCCTACTGCAAGATGCCCAACACCGACCTGGTCACCGTGTTCTCTCAGACGCCACACAGACAGAACTCCACCAGGGGACGCAGGGAAAGAATCGAGGATGAGATCCATCAGTTCGGAGTGTCTGTGAGGACTCTGAAATCGAATTTTGAGACACAGAGCTTACCTTTGTCAGATGAGCCAGAGGAGGCTGTCGTGTTGAGTTCGTCCACGCAGCTTGAGGCCACAGAGTCGGACGAGCAGCCCAAAGTCTTGAGTCCGGCCCCAGAGACAGACCAGAACAGTGACTCTGGCATTGACTATGATGAAAACGTTCCAGATGTCCTAGAGACCACCAGCCTTAGGAAGGAGCGTATAGTCGTGCTGTTTTTAGGCCACTGGAAGAAGTCTGCCTACACTGTGACACTGAAGAGCAAAGATGCAGCGGAGAGGAAGATGAGTGGCGAAAACGCGGGGATAGGCGACGACAAGTCTGGGTCAGATCGCAGGAACAGTGTGGAGAGCGCCCAGTCGAAGATGATGAACAGCTCTCTGGGACACTTCTTCAAGCAGAGGAGTGCTGTCAACAAGATGCTGGGAAACTGGAGGAGCATTATCTCCAGTGTCCCGTCCAGACAGATTCGCAGGTATCTATCATTACTCTCATCCCTGTTCTACAACTGCAGGTGAGAGTACTAAACTACACCTGCATGGCTCATTTGGCCAGTTTGATTTGTCAAAGCACATCCAAAAGGGAAGCCCTGACAGCTCACCTCATAGAGCGTGTACTAATAAAGCTGAGTCTGCACTGCAGCAGCCCTGGTTCGAGTCATGCCCTTTGTTGCATGTCTGCAAGTCAGAAAACCAGATTATCACTGAAGTGATTGGGAAGAGAAAAATGCTAAGCTTATGGTCTTAAATCTCAGCCTTGTGTTGATATGTAATGAATAATCCTTTACTGGTATCCGCAGGCTCCACAGGCAGAAAGCCCTCTATTCCCCGGAGCAGTTCCTACCTCGTCTTGAGGGCGTGCCGGTGGAGTACGACAACCTGACCCTGGATCTCTTCATGCTGGGCTACTTCCACATCCTGGAGTTGGAGCTGCCTGTGGACGAACGCAAAATGAGACACCTCCTGTGTTTCGAGGTGTTCGACCATGTGGGGAGCTTCCCCTGGGAGCTGGTCAGGGACTTCCACAAGGCCGTCATACAGGACATCGAGACTGGAAACCGTGAGTGGAAGGACGGCTTTGAGGACATTAAAGTGAAGTTCTTTGGAAACACCGTGAGTCAGTCTGAAAGCACTGTAGAGGTGGTGAAACATATCCTCCCAGAGGTTAGACAGGTCCCGAAGGTAATTGTGCAGACACCTACACCTGATGAGGGGATGCTTCACGGTGGAACTGACATCTCCAGTTTTAGCAACGAAGAAATCTGTAAATACATCGACCGCAGTTTTGCTTTTTGGAAAGAGAAGGAGGCAGAGATTTTTGACTTTGAGTAGTGTCATCATTTTGATATTTTTGTATTGTTTGAAGTTAGATTACATTAGGGCTGGGTATCAAACCTAAATACTGTTTGAGTTGTGAACTGAATCGTTGTAATGGTCTATTACGTTGTGAAAGCTAGCGCAGAATGCTTAGCCAGATTCTTAGCCATGTTTACATATTTGATTTGAATTATTATTTTGTAAATTTTATACTGTGTTTTATTGTGTTAAACCATTAAACTCAATAAAATTTGAAAAGGATTTTTATGTTTCGATACAAGATATTTTGTAGATAGTTTTGGTACAGCTGTTAGAACTTAGGTATCAAATTGGCGATAGAATTTGAACCATACCCAGCCCTATCACAAAAGCCAGAGTGCCTAAAGTGTTGGTGTGTGTTTCTGAGAGTAAAAACTAACTGATAAGATTTCACTGACATTATATCTTCTTTTCATTTCTCACCTTTTTAAAGCACTGTTAATCAAACCGCACATCACTTGACTTTTATCAGTCTAGATAATTTTGGTGTGAGTTGCCAAATGTTGGAAATATCAGCCGTAGAGATGTCTGCCTTCTCTTCACTACAAGGGAACTAGATGACACTCTGCTTGTGGTGCTCAAAGCACCAAAAATTTGAGGAACACGACAGCAATGTCTGTTTCCAGAAATCATGACTCTGTTCCTCAAGATAATCCACAGACCTTGTTGTGAGCAGTTTTATGTAGGAACTATTTCCTTGGGAGCAGGAACATATTTTGGCTAAGGGTTGCTACGCTGTGTAAATGTGTGCCATGTGCACACTAACAGGAGCTACAGGAAAACAGCTCAGCTGTTAGTCCAAAGAATGTGCGCCGCCTCGCCTCAGACACTAATTCTCTCTGGACTGCATGTGCACATCCAGTTGTCTATTCATTGAATCCACTCCCAACCCCTGGGGAAATCATAACGTTACATATGCTCGTTGTCTGCTCCATCATTATCTGACATAAAGCTCAGTCCCAAGTGGGGAGTTTAGCACCCTCAGCACCCACCTTCTTGCACCAATGCTTTCTACCAAACTACACTCACCAACTCTATCGCCACACAAAAGGAAGTGTGCATCTACTCATGAACAAGAGGCTCATGCTTGTGATAGCACAATATGTAAACATTTATGGCATCCTCTGTGGCTGAGCTGTAACGTTAGCTAGCTCAGTGGTGCTAGGTGAGCTAGCATTAGACACATGCCTCCTTGATAGACAGAAAATAGTTCCTACATGAAACTGGTCACAACAAGGATTATCTTGAGTAATCGGGACATGATTTCTTGAAAGACATATTGCTGCTGAGTTTTTCAAATGTATTTTTTTGGCATTTTGAACACAACAAATGCCATCTAGTTCAATTTTAATGGACAAAAGACAAACACCTCTATTACCAATATCTCCAACACTCGGCAACTCACACCCAAAAAAAATCTTAACCGATCTAGCAGCACTACAGGTAAAAGGAAAAATATGTATTTTTGATTTTGGGGTGAATTTTCCCTTTAACATCAACATAGACATTCGGCACTGTGTCCTGCATCATGGCAGCTATTATTGATTACTTACTGTAACATACAAAACTGTTGGTGCTACGTCAGTTAAATCATCTGCTCACTTCCAGGCCTGTTGAGAATAATATGTGCCTGTAACAGCAGCTGTGGGCTCCATACTTGTTGTTTGGAATCTGACTTCAGCCCAGCGTCACTGTCAGTCCTATAAATAACTGAAAGACAGGCAGCCTGTCCCAATGACTTGGCAAAAGCTTTTCGCCATGCTGCCCACTCCATGTTGATCTAACCAGCCGCTCAGCTGCAAACAGCTTTTTTACTGGAAGGATGAGCCATTGTTTCCATGCTCTGCTCCTGTGGTGAGTTTGTTCTTGGTTACTTATTTAATTTTACAGTGTTTGATGACAGGAAATGTAATTTATTGTTGGCTTCAGAGGAGATCAGAGTCATCTTGTTACAGTATATCGAACTAATCGTGAGCCAGAAGTACTTTGTAGTCCTTGTAACAACACGGTGATGCCACACTTAAGAAAACAAGGCACTTTTTTACAAGATACTTTTATTTAGGTCACAGAGGAGAAACTGTTTCCTAACTCAGTGGTTCTCAACATGTTTTGTGTTGAAGACCCCTAAAATGATACACATTAGGTCACGGACCCCTGTTTGATAAGATTTTTGCCTCTAGGACCTCCATCTGAAAAGATTTTGATTGTTAGATATGATTTAAAACCAGAATGATTAAGACCAGAATTCTATAATTGTCAATTACATTTGAGGAGATGACCGTGGACGATGTGAAACCTGATCAGAATAGTCACTCATATGACTCTTACTGACATTGGGCTCACCTCTGTATCGAATTAAATAGTGAAAAACAATATTCCCCATTTTCCTGGGAACCCCAGGAAATCCCAGGAAACTTGTTCCAGGACCCCTGAGGGTCCCTGCACCCCTGGTTGAGAACCACTGTTATAACTAAGCCCAAACATTATACTCAAAATCAGTTTCAGCCTTTTTGCAGCCTTGTACCAAAACACATTTTATTTTATCATATATTGTGTGAACTAAAAGAATTATCACACAGCATTTTAAAATATTAAATAACAAACTGTTCCTGTTACACCAGCTTTTCTTGAAGGTGTAATTTCTCTGTCTGACGCAATCCTGTTATCAGGGCTGCAAAATTTTAAATACAGTATCCAGACAATCACATTTTCCAGGCCTGGAAAAGTCTTGGAATTAGTCAAAATCAGTAAAAGATTTGGAAAAATCTTGGGATTTTGTTTTGTACTGTATAATGAAATTGTTACAGCAACCTTCCATGGATAACCTTCCACATAACAGCAGATGTATTTTCTGTAGCTGTCGACTCAACGTAGCGATGTGTGATGTTTTGTTTACCATAACATATGTTTCATCACTGTCTCCCTTCCTCTTTGCCATATAGTTGAAAATATGTGTGAATAGAGTTTGAATCTGAGATGTTTGAAAATAACGCTGAGCAAGAAAACACAATCTTTATATAGGTCCTTGAGAAGTCGTAAAAAAGTTTGGAATTTTTTCTGTATATTTATGTACTTTGTTCTACACTTGCAGGTAAGCTTTAAACTCAAATTTTCCCTGCCAAAGGACAATTTGACCGACTTTTCGAATTGAAGTTGACCATGGTGCGCAATGTGGACGACCTGGACTTCTGCCTGTCCTCCCACCCTCAGAGCATCCTGGAGGGCCTACGCTCCCTCTGCTCTCACCCCAAACTAGTGGATGTAACATTAAGCGCAGGGGGCCGGGACTTCCCCTGTCACCGCGGCGTGTTGGCCCTCTGCAGCGCGTACTTCCGCTCCATGTTCTCAGGGGACTTTGTGGAGAGCATAGCTGCGCGTGTGGAGCTTCATGACGTTGATCCCGATATACTCAGCTGCTTGCTGGACTTTGCATACACAGGCAAACTGACCATCAACCAGAGCAATGTGGAGGGGCTGATCTGCACCTCCAGCCAGCTGCAGTTCCAGACGGTGAGAGCCGTGTGCAGCCGATACCTTCAGCACCAGATTGATGCAACCAATTGCCTGGGAATCCTTGAGTTTGGGGCCATCCATGGCTGCCCTGAGGTGATGGCTAAAGCGTGGGCCTTCCTGTTGGAGAACTTTGAGGCTGTACAACAAGGTGAGGAGTTTCTACTGCTGGGTAAGGAGAGATTGGTTGCCTGCCTGTCCGATGAAGGACTACAAATCCGGACAGAGTGCACACGTGTGGAAGCCATCTTAAAATGGGTCAGGCACCACAAGGAGTCTCGGCTCTGCCACCTCTCTGAACTCCTCACCTTGTCACGTCTCCATCTTCTAAGCCTGGACTACCTAGCTGACACTCTGCTGAAGGACAGTCTGGTGCAGGCTTCTCCCAGCTGCAGAGAGGCTGTGGAAAAAATTCACAGAGAGGTAAGTGAGTTCACACTTCTTCCATCTTTTCTCTCTTATCTTTGTTTGCACAATCTGAGCAGATTTTTAAAAACAATCATGACCTTTACTCCTCTAGAAGCTGGATTTGGCGCCAGAACATACGGACAGACTCAACTCTCAGAGTCCACAACCAAACCTGCAAGAGGTGCTGCTGGTGATGGGAGGGCGTTCACTGGATGACTCAGACGATGAAGACGACTCAGATGAAGAGGACAGAGACCCACGTCTGCAACGGCTGCTGCCCAGGAACGTTGCCTTCTACAACACAAAGACAAGTACAAACAATTCTTTTTGCGCATATCAAAATGTCAAGTTTGCTTAAGTTCACAATCCATTTCAGGACAAAAATTTGTTGTGAAATGTTTGTCGTGTTCCTAGAAACAGTTTGGCAGATGTGCTGTCGGTCGTTAAATGTAGTGTTGACAGAAAAACAGCTCTGTGGGAATGCGGTCTGGATGTGACAAAATTGGATCATCTTCTCAGTTCCTCAAACGAGCGTTTTATTGTGCAGAGCTGGGAGAAGGCATCCGTGTTCTGATTTTCATATGGGATGTTAACAAAAAGATTGCTCATCTCATTCTGGTTTTACATTCAGGCATGACAACTGCAACCACAATTTTGAGGGCTGTGCCAGAAAAGTAACATGTTTTTTTACTGTCTTGACCTAAATTTGACTTTTACTAACATTGAGGACATTTGTGCATCTTTACCTAATTTCCCTGGTATACATTTATCTTTTGCATGTTGTGTTTCTTATATTTTTATTCGCATAGCACCTTTAAAAACAAAGTTACAAAGTCCTTTGCAATAAAAAACATAATAAGGCTAAAAACATGTTCAAGATACAAACAGGATAAAATAGTATAAAGAGTAACAATAAATACCATCAGTAAAGTAAAAGCCAAAACAATAAAACTGAGTTTTAAAAGTGAAGTGCACATTGCAACCAGCTGAAACTTTTCCCGGCCGCGATTCTTTCAGTGTTCTTTGTTCAACAGGTTTTTTTGGGGGTTGCCGAATCATCCACAGAGATGTCTTCCTCTCCAAAACAAACCATCCAGGCAATTACAGCCACTAAAAACACCTAGTAAAGCAGTTTCACGCTAAAATCACTGCATCTTCGACGCTGTTCGACATCTCAGACACAGGCGGCTGTTGTCTGCTCACCCCTTTTCTCTCATAAGGAAATGTGTGCTCATTCTCTCCTGATCAAGATATTTAGGAGGGTTTTACCATGAGCCGAATTATTCGAGGTCTCCTCCTTTCCAAAGCAAACAGTGCCGGTGATTTAAACTTGTAAAAATGACAGATAACACAGTTATCTCTGATAACGTAAGATCCAGACGTACAGGAGGTTTTCACTGGATGTCAAATTATCCACAAAGGTCTTTTCCTCTCCAAAACAAATGGACCAGGTGATTTAAACCACCAGAAACACTGAATAAAGTAGTTTCATGTTACAAATCAGTGTAACTCCAGTGCTGCCGATTGCAGTTAGGCTTCTTACTACGGTGGCCAACATGAAAACTCAGTGTTTGGTCTGTCCACTCTGGGCTGCTGTAGAAACATTGCGATGCAACATGGCAACATGAACAAAGACTCGCCCCCTATGTAGATATAATGACTTATTCTACGGTAACGAAAACACAACATTTCTTATTTTCAGGTCTTTTTAAACCAAATAAAATTTATTTATTATATTATATTCCATGTCTACCAATACAAATCCTGTAAGAGATTTAAAAGAGGTCCCAGAGTTTGTCTTCCTGAGTTCGTCTGGCAGGGAGTTCCGTAAATGAGGGGCCCGCACAGCAAAAGCTCAGTCACCTTTAGTGTCATGTTGAGATTTTGGATCCTCCATGCTGGAGGATCTTAGGCACCAACCAGGCTCACAGGGAATTAGCAGATCACAAATATAGCTCAACTCATCTCAACTCAAATGTATTTATGAAGCACATTGAAAAACAACTCACACTGGCTGAAGTGCTATACGAAAGGAATAAGACTAAAAAAAACTGTAAGGTACACAGCTCATACATTAAGAGGTACGACACACACAGGCACTCGTCAGAAAAAGCCACATCAGGGGGACTTAAACTCTAATGAATCAAAGTAGGTTTTGAGCCTGGACTTAAACAAGTCAATGGAGGGGGTGAATCTGATTAAGAGGGGGATGCTGTTCCACAGTTTGAGGGCAGACACAGCAAAGGCACGATCACTCCTGAGCTTCGATCTGGAGCGTGGGACAGCCAGGAGCTCCAGGTCAACTAACCATTCAGGGCTTTAAAAACAATCAGTGAATAGAAGCAAGGATCAGTGTGATGTGGTCGCTTCTCTTAGTACGAGTTTAAAGCCTGGCAACAGCGGTTTTGTATAACTTTGAGTCCTTGGATGTTTCACCTGATGATGCCAGAATAAAGTGTGCTGCAGTTATCAAGTCTGGAGGAAAAGAAGCATGGATGGCCTTTTTTAAATCTGCGGGGGAAAGACATGACCTGATCTTCATTAAAAATGTCTGTGAAAACTTTTTGCTCTCTCGCTGCATGATGCTCAAACATGAACTCCTTTGTCTTTTTCTCTGCAGAACAGTGGCATGAACTCCCGAATTTCCCCAACCCTAACAAGTGGGGTTACGCCATGGTCTCCTTGAACAATGATGTGTATGTCACAGGTGAGTGAATTTGCACACACACAGAAACTTGAGGGCCAAAAGGGAAAAAAAAGTTATGATGAACAGTTTTGAGCAGTAATCTTGTGAGGAATGTAAAACATTGACACTTTTGACAAAGTGCTCTTGTCTGTCTGACAGGGGGCTCGCGAGGTTCGAATACCAACACCTGGTCGACCACAGAGACCTGGAAGTACATCACAAGAGAGGGGAGGTGGGTTACCGTGGCACCCATGCTCCGGCCTCGGACTAACCACACGTCAGCAACTCTCAACGGGGAGATTTACGTCATTGGAGGTTAGAAAATAAACACAGTCCTGCATGTGGTGCTTTAAATCTGCAGTGCAATGGAAAACTTTGACGAGTAGCTCATCTGCCCTTAATCGCTGACCCGTGCTGATAGTTTGTAAGAATTTGCTGTCTTTGTGGTTGAATAGTTTCAAAGATGGCCAAGTTCTAGGAACAGTGCAGCGTTTTAGATGTGTGTTTAGGCTGCCACAACACACAGCTTTAAAGGGAAAGTTAAACCCAAAATCAAAAATGCGTATTTTCACTCTTACCTGGAGTGTTATTTATCACTCAAGATTGTTTTGGTGTGAGTTGCTTAGTGTTGAAGATATCGGCCATAGAGATGTCTGCCTTGTCCCCAATATAATGGAACTTGATGACACAAAAATACATCTAAAAAACTCAACAGGTGAGCAGTTTCGTATTTCATGTTTTCTTTCTACTGAGCCTTACCCATCAACCGTATCACCACACAGTAGGAAGCATGCATCTACTCATGGACAAGAGGCTTGTGACAGCGTGATATGTAAACATTAATGGTGTCCTCCTCAGCTCAGGTGTAACGTTAGCGAGCTCAGTGATGCTAGGTGAGCTAGCAGTAGATGAACACTTCCTTTTTTTCCCAGTGATACGGTTGGTGAAAAGAAAGTAGTTCCCACATGAAGCTGCTTACAATTAGGTCTGTTGATTATCTAGAGTAACCGAGTCTTCATTTCTGGGACGAGACATTGCTGTTGAATTTTTTTAGATGTATGTTTTTTGGCACTTTGAGCACCACAAGCTGAGTGACATCTAGTTCCTTTATACTACAGCCAATATCTCCAACCCTCAGCAAACTCACAGCAACACAAATTAAAAGAATAAATAACACCACAGTGGGAAAAAAATTGATTTTGGGGTGAACTGTCCCTTTAAATTGCTTAACATTGATGGGATTTACACATGACTGATTTTACTCACATTTCCCTCCTTTAGGCACAACATCAGATCGGGTTGAAGTCGAGCATTACGACCCTTACAGCGACACCTGGGCGCTGACATGCCCCGCCTTAAAATATGTGACCAACTTCACCGCCACAGCGTGTCACGGGAAACTCTATGTGATTGGCTCGTGTGCTGTAAAGTACAATGCTCTGACCATGCAGTGTTACAACCCTGTTATAGGTAAGGACGATGAAAGCAAACCTCATGTCTCCAAGGGGTCAGCTTTTTTTTTTTTTTTTTACTCAACTCTTTATTAGCAACAGATCTGAAACATCAACTAACAAGTTAAAAAAAAGTTTTGTCATTAGCTTTATTGTTATGTATATTTTATTATTTATTTTCATTATTAGTTTATTCATAGGGACAAGTACTGGGAAACGTTTACAGTGATGAAAGCAGTGTCTGATGTACTGTAACCAGTCGCTTAATGGGTTATGATAGTTTAAGTAATCATTAAAATAACATGTATTTCATTCATTTATGCAGTCCTGTTGGTGTAGCTCCATTTCTAATAGCTTCTAATAGCTGTCTTACTTGCTATGTACTAGTACTTTAACCAAATATTTATTGCTTCAAAGTACATTTTGTTAGGCAATATTACAGATTAAGAACCATACAACTACAAATGTTATTATTTTTCAACATTAGACTCTCTTTTCCCATCTATTTTAAGTATTTTGCTGAGTGCTTATCAGTATTGATCAGTCATTGATGATAAAACAGCACAAAATTTCTCAGTTAAATGATTTATACAGTAGTTTCACCTAATTGTCATCTCACCTGTTTGTGTTGACTCATTATGAAAAGCTAGTAACAGAAGTCTCAATGACCCAAACATGATTTTTAATTCAGTGTGGATATTTGTCTTTTCTTTATCTCCCTAAATCATATGTGTTTACATGTTTGTTTTCTTTTTACAGATAGCTGGATCAGCATATGTTCGCCCTTCATCCCTAAGTATTTGTCTTCTCCTCGTTCCGTCTGTGTGGATGGCATCATATATCTGGTTGCTGACAACACCAAGAAAGTCTACTCCTATGATCCAGAGGCAAACATGTGGCAGAAGGTGGGCTTAGATATACAATTCAGTGCCTTCTATCAATGCAAAATTATGAGGATTAAAGCAAAAAAGATCAGTTTTATTCTGTTATTATGCCTCTGGCTGTGTGTCAACGTTTCCCTCTCCTCAGGTCCAGCTTCTCCACATGCTCCATGAGAATGGCGGCCTGGTATCGCTGGATGGGAAGCTATATGTCACCGGAGGCCATTGGAAAGGTATGGAGGGGGACTACGGGGTGGAGGTGGAGGTTTACAACCGAGCAGCCAACACCTGGGAGGTGGAGAGCTTCCTGCCACGACTTTGGTTCTACAGCGGAGTCTGCACCATCTTCCTCGATCCATCCCAGTGGCCTGAGCTTTTCCCCATGGAGTCAACATAATGGCCTCCTGTCCTGACGGGACTAAACTCAGGGTCAGGGAGTTCACAGAGACATGTTACTATCATTCATACTATGTTACAGCACAAATGGAATGTTGATCCCAGGATGTCATTGTGCCCCAGAATAGCATGTTACATGATTCTCAGGTATTCGTGGTTGCTCTTAGGGCCTCGCTTGGCTGCTCAGCAGGTGTTTATTTATACTTTGTATCATGTGTTTGAGATCTAAATTCCTTTGTGTATCATTGAATAGTGCTTGTGAATCATTAAATCTTTCTAGCTTGAGTATTATTACTGTTATTATTGTTTGTATATCACCAGTTTGGAATGCTCAGATTATTTGGATCATTTCTGTTAGTTTACGTCCTCAAGTTTTCTTTAAAATGTGCCAGATATTTATAACAAATGGCCAGTGTTGGAAAGGTTACTTTAAAATGTCATAGGTACAGTAGTATAATAGATTACTGGTTACCCTGTTAAAAGTATAATAAATAATTTAACTATTTTGATTACCCCAGCAAAGTTATGTTACTCATTACATTTAATTACTTTTGGTTACTTTCCAACAGATGTGTTAAATTGCTAAATAAAGTCCACAAATAGGCTCTGCCAACAGAAGAGATGAATGTGATATTCTACATAAAAACTTTGAGGGGAAAAGAACATTTCTGGATGTAACCCCTTTGTAATCACCAACATTTTGATTATTAGTAACTCTAATTTTATTACACAGTCTTTTCTAAGGGTTGCATGGTGGTGCAGTGGTTAGCATTGTCGTCTCACAGCAAGAGGGTTCCTGGTTCTCCCAGGGTGGGGGAGCCCCTCAGTGCAGAGCTCGCATGTTCTCCCCGTGTCAGCGTGGGTTTCCTCCAGGTACTCCAGCTTCCTCCCACAGTCCAAAGACGTGCAGGTTAACTGGTGACTCTAAATTGTCCGTAGGTGTGAATGTGAGTGTGAATGGTTGTCTGTCTCTATGTGTCAGCCCTGTGATAGTCTGGTGACCTGTCCAGGGTGTACCCGCCTCTTGCCCAGTGTCAGCTGGGATAGACTCCAGCACACCCGTGCTGAATGAATGAATTTGTTTTTTCTAAGTATCTGTAACAGATTACAATTGCATTTATTTTGGTATTTAATTACATGTAACTAGTTACTCCCCAACACTGCAATTGGTTTAACATCTTCCTTATTACACAAACACAGAAAAATGACTTTATATAAACCACTGGCAGATGACGTGAATAACATTGATCATCTTGTTACAAGGCAATGTTCTGCTGGGAAACCTTGGGTCCTGACATTCATCTGGATGCTACTTGACACACTGCACTCACCCAAACATCATAGCAGACCACGTAAAAACTGTAAAACTGTAAAAACTGCTCAGGAATGGCCTGAGGAACGTGACGGAGAGCTCAGGGTGTCGACCTGGCCTCCAAATTCCCCAGACCCCAATCTGATCTAGCATTTGTCGGACATGCTCGTACCCCAGAGGTACCTCTGATCCACGGTGGGGCCTCCTTGGATCTGTCCTGGCTAAGACTTGTCAAGGCATGGACACAGGACCTCTCAGGAGTGTCCTTGTTGTTATATCCCATGGGTTATGAGGTGGGGTACTGCCATGTCCCACGAATGCTCGATCAGATTGGGATCTCGAAAATTCAAAAGCCAGCTGGATGCCCTGAGTTCTTTTTCACATTCCTCGGGTCATTCCTGAATTTTTTTTGTGTGTGTGTGTGGTGTGGCATGGTGCGCTATCTTGCTGGGGGCGCGCACCACCATCAGGGAATGCCATTGCCATGAGGGGGGTATGGGCCTTGGTCTGCAACTGTGTTTGGATGGGTGGAGAACGTCAAGTGGCATTTTTATTATTATTATAATTTTTTATTTTTTTTTCCCATTAAAGGGGTTTGTTTGGGGAGTTTTTCCTTATCTGCTGTGAGGGTCCAAAGGACAGAGGGATGTTGTATGCTGTAAAGCCCTTTGAGGCAAATTGTGATTTGTGATATTGAGCTTTATAAATAAAATTGATTGATTGATTGATATGAATGCCAGGACCAAATATTTCCCAGAAGATTGCTTTGTAACAAGATAATCAATGTAATTCACTTCATCTGTCGGTGGTTTTAATGTTTTGGCTGATTGGTGTATATGTAAATTATTTAATCATTTATTTATTTATTATTTTTTTTACCATCGTCATTTTTTAGTTTGTGTCCCTGAAGTCATTTTCCCCCCTGTCTGTTGTCACAACAACAGCAGCAACGGCAGAGTTTCAGGAAGAGGAAGTGACATAATTGTAACTCAGAGGGTAAAGTTGAATGAGCATAAACTTTCACACATGTTTTGTTCCTCTATGTTTCACATTGTTAATCTGTTTGTTCCAGCCTCATAGGTTAAATTATGAAGAATGTTTTTCTGGTTAAAAAGAAAATTCAAAAACATTTGTTATGTGTGGACGGTCAGATAGCTGAATCTGGATCACTCACAGAGCTAAAGCTAACTGTAGACCATTCAGCCCATAAGGATTAATATTGAAGTGCCTGAGATTGGCCAATATGTTTTCCGGAGTTTAACATGTCACTATTCTCATATAGCTAATGCAGAAAAACATTAAGAAAATCCATCTTTTTTTTCAAAGTAATAAAGCTAATCTTTAATAAAATGTGTTCCTGCAAAACAGTCCAAAAAACATAAATCCTCTTAGTGAAAACACAGCTCACTTTGCCCTCAGTGTCTTGATGATCATTAACCCATTGGAATCCAGTCGCTTGTTCTCATGGCGTCTCGTCATGGCAACACCCAAGCCAGCATTCTGTTTCTATGGCAACGGCCCGGAAGCGCGTGGTCGCCTTGGTAACGTCGACTGGGATTATAGTGGCGCTAGCTGCCTGCAGTCCTTCCTAAAGTTTCTTGGCTATAAAGTTGTGTCAGTGATTTCTTTTCAACTTTCTGGTCTTTTCTGTGTGCAGGTACCAGCTCTGTGTCACCTTTATTTATTTATTATTACATTATTTTAATGTCAAGTCAGGTTTGTGCTTTGTTTGCGTCAACATTTGACTTCTCTCTAACCTAAACTTTATTAGCACTAAGCTAACGTTACAACAAGGCTTCTGTGTCGTCAAATGAAACCATTAACGTTATTAGCTGACATTTCAGTTCTGTCATGAGTTCTCAGCGGGAGCAAGGTGCGCACTCACCCAGACTGGAGGCTGTGATTCAGGTGGGTATAACTTCTCTGTGTTAGTTAGCATCTTTAATATTTGAACAGGCTTTTTTCACGGCTGACACTTTGGCATGTCGCAGCAGGAAAATCAAAGTTGTAGCTCACTAATTAATGAAATTAAAGATGGCTGAATTTCATTTATGCCAGCTGCTTCAGTTTCAGGGTCCTGGTGTTGTGTTTGCTCCTCACTGTCACGCTGTCATGGTTTACTGGGACATTTAAATGGAGCAGTATTGTTTTAAGGAACACCTGCTGTGACAAGTCAAAATGTCTGCTGTGAAAAGGACCTATTGAGAACACTAGTGGATATTTTACTAATGTAAAAGTAGCAATAAAACTGTTTGTTACCAGTTAAAATAAAAGTCAGGCATTCAAAGTTTCACTTGAGTAAATTATCAGCACACAAAAGTAAAAGTACTCATTATGCAGAATGCCTCATCTCAGAATAATGTGTATTTTGTCATTATATTATAGTTACTGATGACATATAATCATTTTGATGTTGCAGCTGGTAAACACAGAGCTAATTTTAAAGATATAGGTCTGTATTTAGTTGCAGTTTATAATAATACATTATAAAGGGTTTGTTGATCATATTTTGTATTAATAGTCTGAATCTGCAGCAACTTAAGTGTTAAACTAAATGTAGAAGAGTAAAATATACAATATTTGCCTCAGGTAGAAGTATAAAGCAGCAGGAAAAAGGTATCTCAAAATTGTATTCGAGTACAGTACTTGAGGAAATATACTTAGCTGCTTTCCTCCACGTGAAATGTAAAATGTACCGATACCACAATAAAGTAATTAAACAGGGCTAAGTGAATACATTACGTTAATAAATAATATTAGATGCATTTTGTTGGAGGAAAATAAGTAAGTACAATTTGAGAATTTCCATTTTATGTTAAGTCAGACTTCTATTAAATGATATCAGATTTCAGAGGGAGAAATTGAGCTCTTTACTCCACCACATTCATCTTTCAGTTATAGTTACATATAACATATAACAATATTAAACAATGTTATGGATAAAAATCACTCGAACTATGTTGAGTAGTTAAATGATCGACAACTTGGCCAGCCGCATTTATTATTTATTATGTTACATCCATGCTAATTAATTAATCATGATAATCCAATATCTATTCATATTCTACTCTCCTTTAGTGTGATATGTGTATCACTTTTTTTTATTTCTCCCATGCAGTGCCTTAATAAACTGTAGCTGTAATAAATTACATCCATCTGTCCATTCATCCATCCTTCTCTCTATCTAATAACATAAGAAACATAATATTTAAACCTCTAAAAATGCTCCAGTCTGTGTAATGAGTACTGTTATTGCTGAGTCAGTACATTTTGTTGCTTAAATTTACTGTATTTTTACTTAAATGAAATTCTTAAAGTGATGTTACTACATTCAGCTGAGTAGAAGTACTTCATCCTCTGCTGTTGTCCTCTTAGTCTAACCTCAGCGAGTTGAGCCTTTCCTGCTCAGTTATGTGACATGTTGGGGTGACTGTATGATTGTAGAAGTTGGAGGAGTCTCTGCTTCACTCTGATGGCAGCTCAGGAGAGAGGTCGCTGACACTTCACGGTGATGGACAGGAGTCTGGTGTCACGCCCACACCTGTCACCGCCCGCATCCGGCAGATCATCACCAGTAACCTTGCAGAGCAGCCAGCAGGTAGGAAAGAGAGCTTTCATTCAAATTGAACTCATGCAGTACAAACAATAAATCTGCCTTGCTAGATGTTATCATTATACCCCATGTGGCAAGATTGACAGTCCTGCATGCATGATCTGTTTCCGTGTCCCAGGTGAGAGCTCTGAGGTCAGCGAGCTGGAGGAGAGCAGGGCCCTGAGGGAGCAGCTTTCTCCGAGCCAGATGGACCGTAACCAGCCGCGTGTCAAACAGGCCAGTCTCACAGACAGGGTAGGAGTGACACAGGGCAGCGACACATTCTCAGGTCAAGGCCAAGCTGCTGAACTGTGTTTACATTTTAGCATTTGTGATTCTCATGATCTCAAATGATATAACAGACCAAATGCACAGGTGATATCATCTAGGTAAGTGCACATTATCATCTTCTTATTCTTGATCTCATAATCTGTGTGTCAGTGTGTGTAACTGCGATCTTCAAATGCTATCTCTAAGCACTTCTTGCTATGTTTTCCAACCCAGCTGTGCTCCTAACTGCATCGGCAGACATTGTTTATAATGCCAGATGTCAATGCAGCTCTTACAGGAGTTGGAGTATGTAATACCGCCGATGGTAAATTTGTGCAGTTTTGTTTGGAGATGAGATCAAGAGGGTCAACCACACTAGAGCATTCAGTGCAAAAAGCTACCTGCGTTTGAAATGGAATATGGTTACAGTAAACATCAGTGTACCACCACTCTTTCCAGAAGGGAAAGCCTTTTGGGGCTGAACAAACAAACAGTGTGGGAAGCTTGAAACAGCTTCACATGTACTGTAGTGAAAGCTGAGGGAGAAAAAGTTTGGTATATACATGTACAGACTCATGATTGAATTAATGTAACTTGGCACCAGCACTGTATGTCATACGTTTTCTTTAATTAACTGCTGTAGAATTATAGTTTACATGTTACAGTATAAGTACTGTATAAGCATCCATTGTGTGTGTGTGTGTATGTGTGGGCGGGGGGGTGAGTGAGCGTGGATGCATGTGTGTGTGTGTGTTTGTAAGTGTAAATAAGAGAAGGGAGGGTGGTTCATGAAGGGTTTCCTTGTGGTCTGTTCAGGTAGACTCAGACCCCCCTGTGCTCATGGGGACCGGCGTCTCCCTTCACAGCCCCCCATGGTTGCCCCTCCATGTAGGGGCTGCAACATGGGGGGAAAATTGTGAAGGTCACCGGCCTCCTCCCCTGAGACTGTCGAAGAAAAAGCTCATTTTTCACGGTGCACAAAGCGGCCGTTTGTGATAACACTGCCCTCATTCTGCTGCTTAAATCTAATGAACTCCCACTGCTTGCTTTACTCTTGGAACTTATTTTAAAACCGAGGCTATAAATATAACTTAATTAGCTTGGCAGATATATATAGCGTATTTATTTTGTTGATATTTTTAGATGTGTGAAAAGGCACTAAACAGAAAAAACATAAGCAAGTGTTGCTGATATTTGATGCCCACACCACTGAGGAGCAATTTGAAGAGTGGTTGAGTGCAGGGTTAGCACCAGCAAACTAGTCGCCAGAATAAATGTTGAAATTGTACATTTCTGCAAAACATGGATTTGTTATATTCATGTGTTATTATGTCGCGGATATGTTACAACTACGTTTCAAAATTGCTGCAGTTTACGTGTGGTTAGGTTTAGGCATAAAAACTACTTGGTTATAGTCAGGAAAAGATTGTGTTTTGGTTTAGAATACCTTGTTTTGAGGGCACAATTCCCACTTTAAATGCCCGATGTCTTGGTAAATAACAACCGCTTTTCATGGCACTATACTGTCTGAAAATGCAGTGATGTCTCATGAAAAAAACACGAGTAATGCTCTGGACATGCTCAGGTTTTCCCTTTAATCCTCACTGACAACAATCCAACTCTGGAAAGTGTCCCGCTTTCTGCTAGTTCAACTGCACCTGATCCAAAACCTTCGTTTCTGGCAGACATTGAACCACAGATGTGAAGGAGGACCAACTTACCAAGCAGTGTTGCACACGGGTAGTCTGCCATTGTTGTGGTTGTCTGTAGCACATGCCCATTACACAATGCAACATGAGCATGCGCAAACTTTTTCCCAGTTAGAAATGCAACGATGTCTCTGTAAAAAACAAACACTTTTTATGGCACTATCCTTGCAGGAAACACAGCAATGACTGCGTAAAAGCCACCACTTTTCGTGGCACTATCCTAGCTGTAAACGCAGCAATGTCTTGCTGAAAACAACCGCCTCTGATGGCACTATCCAGTAGGAAATGCAGAAATGTCTCTTAAAAAAAAATTGCTTTTCATTGCACTATCCCAAGTGAACACAGACCTAGGTCACTAAAAAGCAATCACGTTTGGTGGCTAAAAAGTTGCTGAAAACGTCATACAATGACTTGCTAAAAAACAACCGGCTATGTTGTTTGTTGGTCTCAAACAGTGGTCTGTAGCGTTGCAGGGTCTTGTCTTGGTCTCACGCCATCCACCATCCCCTCTACCTCCAGATCAAGTCAGGTCATATACTTTGTCACCTTAGAAACACTGATATGATTCATATAAAACGTACAAATTTAACTTGTTTGTGCTTTGCAGAAACCTAAAATGCTAATGTTTTCCTCCAACAACTGGGCTGGCACGAGACCTACCTTTTTTCCCCCCACAAAGATCACAGAAATTATAACTGTTAACGCAGCTGAATGTTTTATCCGGTGGTGTCTCAGGAGTCAACAGGTTCATTACAAGACTCCTGTTGTGACTCGCCTGTTCCAGTGAAAGCTCACTATTTTTCCCTGCAGAGCAGCGTGGTTGTTTGGCAGCTCTGCTGTGATGTGATGTTAATGCGCTGTGCTAATCGATGCCCTCGAGCCAAACATACCGCCTCGGCTGTGGCATCCGTGCGGAGGTAACATTTAGGCCAACAGTCTTACCTGCAAATAGCTTCCTCCCTCAGCATTCACTGCCGAAGGGATCATATCACTGAATATATCATACACAGTATGACCCATTGAATTTGTCAGCATACTTTTATCCCATATCAGTATGTCTCACCTGCACTTGAGAAAGCAGCCAGACAGTACATATTAATCATCAGATCTCAAGAGATCATAATTCAATATAAGTGTTTTTTGGCTTTTAGTGGTATCATACAAATCATAATGACATGCAGCATTGTTGTTAAAATTAATAATTCTAAGCAAATTGTGAGTAAAGCTAAAAAACTGACTTATTGAGTTCTTGAATTATTGAGTATTTTGTGGCATTAACCCAGTACATTGCAATGGACATGAACAAAGATTAAAAAATAGATGATAAAATTATTTTTTTTAATATTGATATTAGCCATATCACCCAGCCCTGCCCTGTTTACACCCATTATGTTTCTCACTCGTGAGATAATAACTTATGTTCACTGTACAGTTTGTTGGAAAGCAGCTTTTGTGAGAGAAAGCTGATGAACAGCATTTGTCCCTGGATAGATTACCGTGGAGTATTGTAATTGAAATTTGTCTGGACAATTTGCACATTGCTCATAATTCTTCACTCTGCATTCCTCATAGGACAGCGGTATGTTGTTCTTTGAGCAGTTTCTGGCTGCGTGCGTTGCACTCAGTGTGGCGGGGGCCAGGTATCACCCTGCCCATACAGTAACAGCCATCCTGCTCACAGATGAGTCTGACCTCATGTCAGTTCCAAGGGTCAAACAACCAGCACTCATAACAACTTTCAGGCCAGCCTGCTCCATTCCTTTTAACCTTGTGGGATCAGGTCGATGCAATGTGACCAGGTATATTTCACACAAGGCCAAAGACAAAGGAACCTTAAAGCCAGCAGCAAGAAGGTGTTAATCTCTCCATAGGCTTTGATTTCTCCGGTTACATCGCCATATTGTTGTTGTGTTGTCATTTTACAGCAGATTTGGTGACACTAGAGTCTCTGCTGGTTGCCTGGCAACCTCACAGTGACAACAAAACCTGAAGGACAATATATTAACAAAATTTATATATAAACCTTTTTATATTTTGCTTGCATGACTTCGAGAAGTCACTTCCTCTGGCCAAGATGTTGTCTTGCACATAAACTTCTGTATCATTTGTTACTTTTACACTTACATTTTTATATGGATTAGAGGAGCAGTGTGTAGGATTTGGGGGCATTTGTTTGCAGAAATGGAATATAATATTCATAATTATGTTTTCTTTAGTGTAAAATCACCTAACACTAAGAATCATTGTGTTTTCATTACCTTAGAATGAGCTCTACATATCTACACAGGGGATGGGACCTCTTTCACAGAGCCCGCCATGTTGCACCAGCAAAGTATTTCTCCTAGGAGTGTTTTGCCTAGTCCTGCCCTCCTGTGCTGTGATTGGCTAGCATTAGTCACATCAACGCAGTGAGGTCAGGGGCAGTTAGGACAAAAATGTCATGGTTAGGGTGAGTTCCAGCCAATCAATCACAACACAGTAGGGCAGGACTAGGCAAAACACTGTTAGGAATAAAAGTAACGCATAGCACCATGTTTCAACAGTAACCAAGAACAGACAAACCAAAACCTCTCTCTAGACGGGGCCTTTGGCTTTGTTATGTTACCTAAAGATCACTGTAGTTCTACGACATGCTTGGAGATAGAAGGGTGAGGGGGGGTATTTAGTTGGTTGCAAACTGCAACCTCACCACTAGATGCCTCTTAAGCCTACACACTGTTCCTTTAAGTTCCTTTTGGACAGAGCCAGGCTTGCTGTTTCCCTAATTTCCAGTCATTGTGCTAAGCTAAGACTGGCTGCTGGCAATAGCTTCATATTTACCATGCAGACATGACATGACAGTGGTATCAAGTTTGTCATCTAACTTTGGGCAAGAGAGCAGTTAAGTACATTTCCCAAAATGTCTACCATTCCTTTAAAAGGACAGTTCACCCCAAAATCAAAAATATAATGAAACTAGATGTCAACTGGTTTGTGGTGCTCAAATTTAAAAATATTTATTTGAAAAATTCGGCACCATCTCTTTCCAAAAAACATGACCCAGTTACTCAAGATAATCCACAGACCTTGTTGTGAGCAGTTTCATGTCAGAACTATTTTCTTTCTACCAAACTACATGTGTCACCATGCAGAGGGAAGCTTGCACCCACTCATGGACGAGAGGCTCAAGAAGATGTTAACATTAAAAGAGCCCTCCTTGGCTGAGCTGTAACGTTAGCGAGCTCACCGGTGCTAGGTGAGCTAACAGTAGATGCATAGTTCCTTCTGTGGCTTCTGTGCAGTGATTCAGTTGGTGGGTGTAGTTCAGTAGAAAGAAAATGGTTCCTACATGAAACTGCTCACAATAAGGTAACTTGAGTAACCAGGTTGTGATTTCTGAAAAGAGACATCGCTGTTGAGTTTTTCAAATGTGTTGTCTTTATGTTTGAGCATCACAAGCTGAGTGACATCTAGTTCCATTATATTGGAGAGAAGGCAGACATCTCTACAGCTGATATCTCCACACCAAAACAATCTAGACTGATAAACAGCACTACAGGGAAGAGGAAAAATATGTAATTTTTATTTTTGGTTGAAAAGTCTCTTTGTTTTCAGTCTCTTTGTATTTTGTATTTTGTTTTCAGTTTGAAACACGGTTACCTCCTTTGTGATGTATTCTGGGAAGATGATACTAAATATGATTTAGATTCTTTCTGAACTCCATCTGATGCTCATTGTGTCAGAACATCAGCTGAGGCCGGCACGCCACTGAATGTGTTACAGTTGAGAAACACATGTCGTTATTCCCCATTTTTCTCAGCTTTTCTTAAGTCTCTTTGACCTGACAGAAGACCATTAATGCAATACTGGTGAGGTCACACCTGGACTCTGAAAGCCGTCCTCTGTGTCTCTGTTAAGTCACTCAGCATGATCTCTGATGACCCCAGAAAATTGCACATGAACCAGGATAAACCTTGACCCAGTTTTTGAGTTGGACGGTCTCGGGAGGTTGGAGAACATGTTGGGGTGAATTCTGAACCCTCTGTGTTGCTCTTGGAGCCCCGCCAGTGTGCATTTTCTCAGACATAGACATCCATACCCTACTGCCTGAACACTTAGCGAGTGGCTGCACAATGCCGCAGTGTGGCAGTCAGTTGGATAAAGATAAACTCTTGCTGAATGATTTCTGACACCATCTGCCATTTGCCAGTGCCCTCTGAAATCTTGACTCCCCTGGGTCCCTGCATAAGAACCCTGTCAAACATAGTCAGAGCAGATAAAGTCTGTTTTTAGGGATTGTGTTACTGTCCCCTTTTACCCTGCTACCCCCCTCTGTTTCCAGTTTGTTTTTCCTGCTGGCACAAACCCATTCATTTAGGCTGCAGTTTAAATGGAGCGCTGCCAAAAAGTCTGACTCTTTCAACTATCATGAAATTGTAAAAATTAATTGCCTTCCCCAGAGAGAATATTCTTGAAAGCCCATCCATGTGCTGAATTTTTGATGAAAGTATTCCATTAAACCTTTTCAGCATTTGACATTAAGCTACTCATGTTACCTGACTTTAAAGTCAAACATTAAGCACAGTTTTCAGTTCTTTTTCACATGTCAAGGGCGTCTAATCAGACGTGAAGGCTTGAACTGACTGACTGGTTTATGTATAAGCGTTTGCAAAAAACACTACTGTAGAAGTCACTGTAGAAATACCACAAAAAGCTATCAGTATTACTTTATTAATTCTGTGGTTTCTTTTGGAACACAAGATAAAAAATTACCATTGAGTTGGCTATGGTGCTCTTACAGTGAATCATAGTTATACCATATTGTATGTATAGTATTGCTATGATGATTGTATTACCATTCTAAACCTTAACCTCAGAAATCTTAATTTTTGTTAATAGCATTCAGGCCCTGACTACATAGATATTTTTGAAAACTGATATTTTTCCTCACCATTATAAAAATATTGTGTTCATATGACCTTTGTTTTTTTAAGTTTCTTTGTCAACATTAGAATACAAAAATGACTCCAAATGCTCGCCGGCATCCACTGTTGTACGCGGTCTACCTCGTCACAAAGGTAGTGGTGTGCAGACTGACATCACCGGAGATCTCATCACCGTTGATTCCTGTTCAATTTACGGTTGAAGGAGCTCACTCAAACATAAGAGTGATGCTCTGGACATGTTCAAGTTTTCCCTTCAGTCCTCACTGACAGCAGTCCCACTCTGGAAAGTGTCCCACTATGGGCTGGTTCAACCAAGCCTGATCAAAAACCGTCACTTCTGGTGGACGCTGAGAAGGACCGATAGACCAAGCAGTGTTAACAAAATGTTAGCACACGAGTTGTTGTTGTTGTTGTTTGTAGCACATGCTCATTACACAAAGCGACAGTGAGCATGTGTGAATTGAGGAAATTACATTATCGTTTCTCAAGCTCTGTATTTTACACGTCCACACACAGAGTCAGTAACCGGAATTTTGAAAAAATCTGCATCTTAGAAGATATTTTAAAAAATCTTAGAGACTCAAAAATCTGTTTGTGAGTTTACCAAGCGGCAACCTCCAAGGCTCAGAAATGAGGCCAAAGTGGAACTGCCAAGAACTGCAGTTCATCGTCTTGCCACTTGAGGCTGGCTCCAAAACAGGGTAAGTCCCCACAGACCTGAGGCTGAACTCGAGACTTCAAAATGGCAGTCGACACACCAGTGGGTGATGTCATGGTAACTATGTCCATTATTTATACAGTCTGTGGTGTTTACGAGAGGCCAAAATGTAGAGAAAAAAATGTCTGTCTATGTGCTGACAGGGCCTTAAGCAAAACCGTAATATTACCTTACATATTTAGTACAGAAACACTAAAGAAAACACGATAGTAATATCATACATTTATTAGAACATCATCATAGTATTACTATAGATGTGGCTTTCGCACTGGAGGAGTTCTTCTTGCTGTGATTAAAGGGTGACTCAACAGCACGACATGTGCTATTACCACCATTTTTTGTCTTTTTTGGTAAATATGTCATTCATCCTGCTTTCAGTGTTATATAAATAACCTCTTCTGTTAGGCTATAATTCTTGCTTTTTAAAAACGCATTACTTATTCACTGCTAGGGGGCAGCTGTGGCTCAGGAGGTAGAGTGGGTCATGCAATAATCAAAAGATCTGTGGTTTGATCTACGGCTCCTGCAGTCCGAAGTATCGAAGTATCCCAGTGGCTTTGCCAGTGGTGTGTGAATGTCTTAAAACTGTGCGAATGGTTTAATGTTACTCTTAGTGTAAAAGCGCTTTGAGTGGTCGGAATACTAGAAAAGTGCTTACCTTACCTTTAAAATGCAGAACACAGGAAAGCAATGAGGCCATTGTGCCTCTTATTTTTTTCAATTTAGACGTTTTGGTTGCTATGGATACAGAATGAGAATTGTCAGCACAAAGTAGAGTACCTCCTCTGGGTGGTGGAAAAGTTGACGCAGGAAGAGAGAGTGGACGGACCCACCAGACGGTGTGGGTTCATCATTCCTCTTCATTGTTGTCGTTGTTAAGCAATGTGATGGCTGGTCTTTGTGGTATTTGTCCCACCCGTCCTCCTTTGTGACGTGGTGATGAGAGACTGCAGCATTTTAGCCAAAGTTGGATATTTTTCCACTTTTTGGCAACCAGAAAAAAAAAGTGCAGCCCTCAGCACAGAATAGACGCACAGCGCCTCATTACGCTCGCCTTACCGCCCTGCTGGTGTTTGTATTATAGTGTAAATACACGGTGCTCTTATGGGGGAAAAAATGTGGATATTGCAGTTGTGGTGGTTGCTTGTTATCCTCTACTGCTGGCTTGTCAATGGCGTGATATTGCAATATTGCAGTTATCGTGAAAGCCCTAACTGTAAGAGCATTTTACAATGCACTAGAAAAACAAATACAGAAACACTATATAATACGCTGAAGTAGTACTATTTAAAATAAGATAGGAACACTATGGAAACACATACACACATAACGTCATTACAGTATGTCTATAGGAATGTACTATTGTACGTTCAAAAAACAAATATAGAAACACCATACTATACTAGACTACAGTAATACTATTTGAAATAATATAGGAATACATGGTGTTACTATTGAAATATTTCATGGCTCCTAGAGCTAATAAAAAGGCGCTACAGAAGAAAATATAGTATTACTATAGATGGTGAACCCTGCAAACTTAGAAACACTATACTTATAGACACTATACAGTCCTTATAGAATACTATAGGAAGGCTATAGTTTATTTTAGTAGGGCTGTGTTTGTGGGTTTTGCACAGCACTGTCCTTGCTGGAGGCATTGTGTTAAGTGCTACAAGGCCGGCCACATGCTTGTGAGTACACTGTGTGTATTATTAGTTTGGCTGTATTTACACAGATCACTTGTATCCCTGTGTGCCATCACAGCAGCTGTCCCCGTAACCAAAACGTTCACTCCATGGTAACACACTCACTGCAGCCCCCCCCCTCCTCGCTCCCATTCCCCCTGTTTGTTATCCCACATTGTGTAATTACCGTCAGTGATGATACATAAACAGCTTTCACAATCAGCTGGGGCTCTTTCACAGAGTCAGCACTCAGGGGGTAATGTGAGGGGAAGGGGGAGCGGGTATGTTGTTGAAGTAGGATAGTGCGTTTTTTGGGCAGCTTGGGGGCGATGGACATCCGCTCCAGCTGTGTTTAGGAATCTGACAGATAGTGCACTCCATTAATTCCCTTTATTAAGCCTCTGGGCCCAGGCCAAGCCAGGGAAAACGATTGCAGCTGTAACCCTTCACATGCTGGCTGGACTGCGCAGTCATGGCCAGATTTCGTTCTGGGTGAGTCAAAGTCAGAAAGAAAAAGAACTGACCAGTGTTACACAGCAAGAGAGGAGAGACTTGACTTTAGAAATGCAAAGCAAATTTCAAAACATTTTAAAATGAATAGTTGAAGCATTTGACAAACAAGTGACTTATCAGCTCACCAAATGTTGTGACATTAGGTCAGAGGGAGAATATTGTAATCATAACTTGGTAACTGAAATGGATTGGATTTTGATCTACCACATGAGCAAGGCAGCAAGTTTTGGCCCAAACACCAAAGCCTTCACAAGGGCCTTGAAAATGATTCTCTTGTTGCTTGTTGGCAGATGAATCAAAGCAAGATTATCCCTTGATGTTGTTTGAAGTATTTATCAAAAGAGACAATACAAGGAGTGGCACAAATCATAAATATCAAGAAATATAAAAAGCTAATTCAAAGCACATTTTAAGAGGCTGAAAAGTCTTTTACTTTGGAAACATAAGCGGGGCTCAAGACACAGATACTTGGAAATGAAAAAAAAAGAAAAGGAAGCAACCATATGGAGGCATAAAACATACCATGATAAAAAGGCTGTTTTTGAATAAATTGCATCTTTAACATGATTGCAAAATGGCAGTAGATGACCTCAAAGGGTCGTGCTACATTGGGTTTGGGCTCAGTCCGCTTTAGGGGGCCACGGAGGCTGCTCGAGAGTGATTGTACTCTGAGGCAGATCGTAAATAGCAAGGGTGTACAGTGAGCACACTTCTGGGCCCCCAGTAAGCCCTGTAAGCCCCTGAGTTAGGGCAGATGGAGGACTGGGATTACTCGCCTCTCTCTTTTGCCTTTTTACAGTCGCCGATGGATGGGTGTGTTGTGAGGAACAATGAGTTCAAACTAACTTGGAGATGAGGGTGATGAGATTAAATGATGCAAGCAGAGTGAGGGAGTAGATGGTGATGTAGGAGAGTTCAGTGAAGGTGGGGGTCTCCACAACAGGCTGTTATGGCGCCCTCTTGGGAGCTTCCTGCACGGAGCATGGCTAATCCAGAGCAGCCTCCGGCCTCCTGCTTTACAGCTGACTGGGGAGAAACAATAAAAAAAAGCGTCCCCTCTGTAGTGTGTGGAGCATGGGCGAGGCGCTGGCGAGAAGCCCACACACTGCAGCTATGTATGAAAACGTGCAAACAACCGTCCTCAACAGGGCAGGGCGGGGACCTTCAGGGGTTGCCAGGGACACCTGGTCACTGAGTGCACACTAAGGTAGGGAGGGTGTAGACTACAGCATTGGATGGAACTGAACTACACATAGAATATATTGGCAAATACACACAGGCCAATGTCACAATTTGTAGGAACAAATCTGCAATATTTGTGTAATTTGCATTTTCTTCCAGGTCCAGGGAGGTTGGTGTGTCCCCACAGTACACTGTATGTTTTCATATGATGTGTTTCATTTTAGAAGGACTAGAGTTTGTAGCTCCATAAGCCCAAGTTTCACTGCGTGTATCATTTGTGGTGATTTGATTATTTGCTAATTTGTTTGGGGATATACGCCATTAAAGGCATTACAGGAAAACTCCAAAGGACAAGTTTTCTTTTAAATAAACATAGTTATGTTTACATTCAGTGTTCCTCACCAAAACATATTTTGTGTTTATCCTCGAGGCCTGACAAACATGTTGGATGTATTTTCTTCCTCATGAAACATTTACAAAGCCAATTTTTTAAAATATTTCCAATCTTGGATTGTTTACATCCTTGTTTACTTGGTAGTCGTTCTACATTGCCTTTGTTGGTGCATTGCCACACCTCTCTGCATGTTACTGCTGGCAACTGTTGATCACTGATGTAGCGTGAAAGTGGCGGCAGGACCGCATATCGTGCTGCCCGGATGCTCATGCATGTGCATGTATGTCCTCGTGTGTGTGCGCTGTTCAAACAAAACAGTGACCCAGCTTTATAGCACCTCTAGTGATCAAAAACTCCACAGGGTATCTGTAAAGCTGGGGCAGGCAGGAATCTGAAAGAGGCAAAAAAACAAACACAAATACTCCGTCAGAATCTGAAAGTGCACCCTCCCGCTGCAACTCTCCTCTCTCTGTCCCAAGTCCCTCCCACCATATGACCACGGGTATATGCATGTGCTTCTTACAGTCCACCAGTGTTTCCCATACACTGATTTATTTAATGGTATTTCATTGTAGAGTCTCCCGCAGCTCATTAGCTCAGCCACCTCTTGCCCCCCTCTTCCTCTGTTTATTAGACTACATATGCGACAAGAATTAGCCAGCTAGCCACCCCGCTGTCCCTTCACGGAGAGGAGAGCAGGCAGCAGCTGTGAAAACGAATAGCACAGCAGGCTAGTGGCCAGCTGAAGCACTGAATCTAACCTGTGTAACGGCAGCAACAGAAAGTTAGCTGATCTGGTGGTCAGTCTGGGTCGTCCATCCCCTGGCATTGTGGTCTGTGCTTGCTAGATTTGGTTTGCTGTGGCCGCTGAGTGGTGGTCTGTCTCCAGAGCTGCTGTGTGCTCTCCTCCTGGCAAGCTGGTCTGAGGCAGCGGGGAGTGAGGCAAAGAACACGCATTGTGATTCAAGACTCCAGCTAACGTTAGCTACATAGATATGAACTTAAAGCTGCAGCTATGAGTCTTTAGCGCCAATTAGCAGAAGGCGAAACTTTAAGCAACACTTTATCTCCATCTCTGAAACGCTTCGCTGATACTGACACATGTTTTGTTTGATTCATGTCAGACTCTCTTTTTGATAAGTCCATCTTTCTTTTGTTGGTTGCTTTGCAGTGTGGGCAACTGTTGCCAATGCTGGAATAGCACCCTTTTCTGCAGGGTTCTGCCATTGAATCAGGCTTTCCCCATCTGCAGGGACGTGAACCCTCAGCTGCATTAGTCAAACAGCCCATAGGAATGCCTTCTCTCTGACATGACCTGTGATTGGTCCCCTGTCACAGGCTAGATTTTCTAAAGCCTGAAAACAGAGCCAAGAAGAGGTGCAGAGGTCGAGTGTTCTCTCACTCCACTTGAATTTCAATATGCTGAAATTATTACAGGATTTTTGCCTAGTGACAGTAAAAACTGCTTACCTCAGCTTTAAGTATAATATCAACTGAAATGACAGGGCCTTTATGTGAATCCTGCATTGTAATCAAATCATTTAACTAGTTTCCACGCTGTCATTAGTAAAGTTTATATTGTGCACAGAGAGGTAATAGTGGTGAGCGATTGTTGCACCATTGCACCTTAATGGGTTAATTTTGGCCACGGTGTTGACTGTGTTTCCTCTGGGGAGTCTTGTTGGGGCAAATATATGGAAATAACTGAGCCTTTTGTATTTGTGAGTTTCTTCGTATGAGGGTGAGTTCGATTTAGTTTTGTTATGTTTGCATGACTTGGTGTAGTACAGCGTTGTCTCAGTTGTACTGTGGTCCCTTTCCCCAAACAGCATTAGACCCCTTTATAAGGATCCAAATGCAGATTGTGTTCATGTGCTGTAATAAACCATGTGTGCTATGGCCATGTATTGAAGGTGTATTTATAAAGTACATGCTTGTTAGTAAGTCAGTGTTATTGCTATAGCTGTGCCAAAATACTTGAAAAGATGCATAATCACTAAAGCTCCACACACAGCTGTTTCCAGGAGTCCCTTTAAACACAGCTGCTGCAGTTCTGTGTGTTTCAAACACTCCGCCCATGTTGTTCCTCCCTTCTCAGTCCCTAAAGCTGTCACCTCAACAACGGGCAGTAAAAGAAGCTTTTGTGCTCTCTGGGTCCTCGAAGAAAAACACCAAAAGCACGGAGCCAAGTGCATGATGGCCGTTAGTGTAGTTTGTAGTATAAAATTCTGAAAAGGGCATTTGAAAATGTGTTAATAATGGTGGCAAAGTGGCGGGGTTCAGTGTTGAACAGTGAGACTATTGTCTTGGCTCTCTTGGAGCCTGCTGGAGAGATTAAGCACCCAGAGAAGAGATGAGGTACAGAAGAGAGGTGGGAGGGAGTGGGTCGCAGGGTTGATTTGAAGGGCTTGGATGGTGGTTTGGAGTGTGTTGCAGGGGAGGGGGCTCCCTCGCTCTCACTCTCTTCCTCTCTTTTTAAATGAGAAGTCGGCAAGGGCAGCTGGAGGCACGCAGTGTGTTGTAGCGCTCTGGGGCCATGTGGTTTGTATTAGTGAGGACAGGGTGTCTGGCACCAGGATAGAGAGTGGGTGGTGCAGTGGGAGTTTAGGTTGTGTGAGGTTGAGAGGTTACAGGACATTTGGATTTCAGATATGGGAGAGGATATGAGATTCCTCAATGAGAAAGAGCAGTGCATTGCTTTGTTTTTAGATGCAGTTGACAGACACAGCCATCATGCAGAAACACCAGTATACAAACCTACTGTACTTCCACATTCCTTAGACATTAATACTGTAAATGTAGCCACGATTTGTGCAGCTCTCACACTTTCTAGTCAGTCACATGTTGAGCATTTCAGGGTTCCCATAACTGTGGGGAACATACAGCACACATATTTCATCTCATCAGTATTGATATCATTGACTCATGATGATTGTAATGACCAGTCAAGATGTAAGACATTCTTTTGGCATGCAGAATACCTCAAAACATCCCATGCATTAACTTTATTTTTTCTCAAACACAACTTAAAGTGAACTGGTGAAAACATGCTAAATCACTCTTCTGAATGGAATCACAGCCCAACCATTAATCATTATATCAGATATAGGATGAGATAGACTGAGCTGCAGGTTTAAGTACACCCATATAAAATAATGCAATCCAGCACGTTTGGTGTGCAATAAATCCTCATGAATGGTGCAACGGACAATCACAACAGCTGTAAAAATGACCATAGCACACCTCCATGACACACTGTCAGTGATTGTGTTTCCATCTGCCTGTTTTATTGTGAAATTTCCAATTTATGCATCTTAAAATATTCCAAAAAAGTTTCTACATTTGGGGGAGGTAAAAAAAAAACTGGTGTATCGGTGTTGGTGTAACTATGAGTGCAATGGAAACAGATCAATTCAATGTATTATGATGTACGGTCATGACTTACTGTCATTGCATAGGCCAGTGCACGCTCTCTGCGTTGTCTTTGGGTGGCTTTTGACATGCTTATGTCTGCAAACAGGGCTCTTACCAGAACTCTTCAGAGCACATAGCTGAAATATGAGTTGTTCAAAACTCCAGTGTGCCCATTTGTTTTTATACATCCATTAGTTTTCTTCGTTTGAGGTCTAAGCGGGGCTCTGTTAAGTATGTGATGTCGTTGCGGCCTCTTCTTATGCAGTGGTGTAATGGCAACTGACTGCCACCTACTGCTTATCTTGATAAATCAGCTCCCAATATTCAAGAAACGGTTGTGGATGGAAAAGCGCATAAATGAGCATTTTCTTTTGCTGATTTTCTGAAAAGTCAGCTGGAAACCCAACTCGAGTTTCCAGTTTCTTAAGTACACCCGTATAAAACAGTGCAATCTAACTCATTTGGTCTGCAATAAATCCTTGTGAGTGGTGGGATGGACATACAGTTCAGTATGACACAGTCCAGTACAGCAACACCACAACAGCTGCAAAAATGACCATAGCACACCTCCATGACACACCATCAGTGAGGCAGAATACAATAAGCTTTGTAAGGATTTATTGTAGGGCTGTCGCAGTGGAGCACATTAGACCTTACAAATTTATATAATAAACACAGTGTACAGTGTGTGTATATTATCCTGTCACACTGCCAAACTTGCCAAAGGTCATTTGTCACTGCAGTTGTCATTACTCTGATACTTTTTTCGACACCATGTGTTTAAAACGATACAATCTCTGTTATATATAAAACAAGATTTTAAACTCAATGCTGCACAGATGGCTTTAGATGCCATAACAGCCACAGGGCTGATTTGGCATTCTCTGCAGCAACAAACCCACCAAGTGACTGGAGGCGTGTGTGTACATATATATATATATATATATATATATATATATCTATATCTATATATATATATATATATATATCCTATTTGGTAAGTCTAGGCTGTGTTTTTGATTCTGATATCACAAGAGAGAAAGGTATAAAGTATCTTTTTTTCTTTTAAGTTACAACATGGTCAGAGTGACTGATGATGTCGGAGTTGGTGTTTCCCTGTTGGCTGTTGCTCTTTAGAAATAAATAGGTGCTTTCAAGTTGACGGACAGAGCCGTGGACGCTGACAGTCCTGTGTTACTGTATTCCTCATTTTCTGTAGCCAGTGTGGCATGACAGGTTGGGGGAATGGCAAGCTAGCTAGCTAACTCACCAGCCACCACAGGAGCAAAATGTAAAAACTTAATGCTTCATCCACACACTCTTATCACAGCATAGGAAAGCACACTGCTATCATCAGGTGAGTGACAACTTCTTTTTGGATCGTTTCCTGTAACATTTGTAACAGAAGCATAAAGGTATGGTAGCCAGCTAGCCGCGGGTGAAATGGCAGTTTTGGATGGAGGAAAGAAACGATTACCTCGTTAGTTTGTTTGAGGAAAAGCTGTGTCTGTATGACACAACCTTTGAATTAATTTCAGCAGTATTGACCATTATGTGTTCAAATGTCAGAATGGGTACCACCATCATTATGAGAAGGTGGAAATAGGACACTAATTGAAATCGAAGTAAAAGGTGTTTTATCAAAGTTTTAAATTCTGGTATCATGACCACCCTGTGTGTTCCCGCTCCATCCAGCTCGATCAGATGCTGATGCTGCAGTCACCAGTGGACTCAGACCAGGACAGTTTATCACCAGGATCCCTGAACAAGGAGAGAGCTTACAGGCAAAAGCTGCAGGCATTTCAGGAGGCCCAGCAGAGACAAGCCCAACTTGTCCAGAAGCTTCAGACCAAGGTGACTATGTGAATAAATAGAACTCATGTGTCGAAAATTTTTACATGAAAAAAAAAAGTTCCTTTGGCTCATCTGTGCATCTGATGTTGGTTTTATACAAGGTTCTTCAGTACAAGAAGAGATGTGGGGAGCTAGAACAGCAGGTGCTGGAGAAGACCTCGGACTCGGAGAAGATGAGGTTGTTGGTACGTCTAAACAGCTGCATCGAATTCAAGAGGCAGTATTGCTTAAATATAAATATTCAAGTTCAAAGTCTATAGGATCTGCTAGGGTCCTCTGAAGCAGTGGTTGTCAAACTTATTTTAAAATAATGTACTCCCTTTTAAATATTTTTTCAGCGAAGTACCCCTTGATGAGCACAAAACAAATTTGTTAAAAACCAATGCCTATATAAAGTGATACAATACAGCACTGAGCCATCATCTGATTTACTTTCCTACAACCTTGTGACTTAAAAACAATGAAATGCTAGATTTTAAATGAATCCATCACCAGCCATTCTGTTCCTTAAGGCCCAAACACACCAAACCGACATCAGAGTACTAGTGGTGACAAAAGTCGAGGTGCTGCGTTGCCTCGAGTCGCTTGTGTCTTGGCCAAAAACATTTACATGAACGCACCATAAAGACTACAGCCAATGGCCAACCAGCACGTACGTTCTACTCCTGTGTGAGAGGAAATAACTCTTCACACCAGCAGAGGGCGGTAGTCTGTATTCTAATCGTTCAAAAACAGAAACAAGAAGACCATCTTGACGCTAACTAGTCAGTTAGCACATTAACAACACAATCCAATGTTGAAAGAAGAGAGCATATTTACTGTTTGCCAGTGATCAACAACACAAACCATTATGTAACATTTCAGCTAAAGAGCTCAAAAATAATCTCACCTTACAACAAGTTTGTTTTGACTTCACTCCCTCTTGACTTAACTGCATGTTTATTTTCCTTACATCTGTTTCTCTTCTGTTGCGCTGAGCTGAACTGAGAATCAGAGTGAACTCAGTCACAGCCTGGCTCCGCCGTCGCTTACACCAATTCAACATGTTGAATTAGCCAAAAAAACCGGCAGGGCCGACAAGGGGCAATAGCAGGGGGCATGGTGCATTGTAACGCAGCCCTAACGCAGCCCAACTTTGACCTACGGCTGATTGTCGGCTTGGTGTGCCAGGTCCTTTACACCCAACCAGACCGAAACATATTGAACTGACTAACTTTGCCTTGCTAGCATTGCTAAAAACCCTCATTTAGCTGTTTTTTTTTTATTTTACTGCATAATGTTTTTCAAATCTTGATCATTATCACAGAGTTATGAAATGACTGTAGGTTACAGTATTTACAAAAATACAAAAAAATTAAGTGTTAAACTAATCTTTGTTTAATGGGAGCATTTTTTTGTTTAATTGCTGTCGTTATAATAGATTTAGACATCTAATGTGCCATTATATCTCCATTTAAAATTTTGTAATACCAGTTTATCCTTCATGCTCATTTGCAAGCTATGAAAGTCAACCAGTAAATGAATAATGCATAACTAAAAGTAAAACATGTGTTTTTTATGTTGTGAAAAAGAGTTGTGCTTTAATTTAAATATATTAAATTAATCCAAATATTGTTCTTGGCCGAGTGGCCTCCACAGAGAGTTTGGATTAGCGGATTTTCGCTGTAATTATGTTGCTTTCTAAATATTAGTTAACTGCTAATTTACAACACGACCAAATACTGAGGTGTTATCAAGGTGCCAGTAATGGTGGTGTGTTTTTGTGTGTGTGTGCTCAGCTGCAGGCCCACCTGGACTCAGCCCAGCGTCAGCAGCAGACAGAGCAGGATCTCAACATGGCTATCCAGAAAAAGTCTGCTCAGCTGGAGGAGGAGCAGAAGAGGTGAGTGATGGACACCACAGAAACGTGTACAGCTTCTGTATCCATAAGTAATACATATCTGAGTTTTAGAAAAAGAGCACAAAGTTTGGATTCCAGAAATCATCTGCAGCGGCAGGGAGTCGCTATTTGGCCGCAGACTTGAAGCAGTAAATTCACGGATAAACCTGTTAGAATTTGCTTTTTTATTTCTCTGTTTCTTGTTGAGAAGCAAAGATCGTGCCGAAATATTTCTGAGAAATGTGTGCACCAGAGATGTTCCCAGCAGTTCCTCCTGCTGTGTTTCCCTGCCCCTGCTGTAGGGAGAAGGCAGAACCTGCCCTTGGCAGATAATCACAGTATCCAATTTGTCAGAGAAAATTAGTGGGACTATGTTGGCTCTCTTCTCCAAAGCATTTTAATGATGCCTCACATTAAGTGTGGGCCAACCTCTGCAGCTGAGGCCAGGTTTTAATGCCCTGTGATTTATAAAGTTATGGAACTTTATTTGAAATGCCCATGGCAGAGACCTGATCGTTTTTACTGCCTAAAATATCACTCACTGCAGAGCTCAATCCACTGAAGCACTTTGTAATGTAAGTGCAATGTAGAGATTAAGTCTACAGCCACCACTATGTTTTTGCTAATTATTGGGATTACTGCTGCTCAGTTCCCTTTAAACACGATATCATCCTGTACTTGCAAACATGGGCTTGGCTTCCTCTCAGACAGATAACCAAACACAGCAGTGAATACTTTTACATGTAGAAAATATTCTGGTTTCTGCCCTTTATTCCAAAAAAGACAATATTTCTACTAAGCTGTTTGCATGGCTAATGAAAATGAATATTCCACTAATATTCCTGTTTACATGCAGCCATGCAAACTCCAGTTAACATACCCTAACGTGTCATTTGTCACGTTAAAATACGGATAGTCGAAACAGCTGAAGTTGCTTGTGCCATTTTGCTTCTTAGTGTCAAATGGCCACTTGAGACTGGCTCCAAAACAGAATGAATCCCCATAGACCACATGGTTAAATGCCTACATTTACAGCTGAAAGTAAACATGTTTACAGCCTGGTACAAAAAACGGCCCCTTCAGTGACAGGCTGTCTGCCAGGCGTCACTACAGTCTGAGAGTCAGAGCCACCTCTCACTCCTTCACAGCGCCAACCTCCAGTGGCGTTGTTAGGCCTGGGCATCAGAGGCTTCAGCCCTGAATGTTTTATACATAGCCCAAATCTAAATAGGCTGTATATATATGTATTTAGAGGCCTAATAATACTTTTAAAAATGCCCTGATCTAATAATCTTTCAACCACCTTCTAGAAAAGGTCGGCATTGCGATATTTGTGCATATCAAAAAAACCTGTTGATGTCCAAGTCTTTTGTAAGGTTTAAAAAAGTGGGTGTGTCTTACCTTACAACCAAAAAGTGTGCTTATCTTTTGGCTTGCATCTCTACTTGCAAACTGTTGGATAGTTGGTTTGTATACAGTGCACAGAGCTGACTGTAAACAGGTAAGATGCCGTGTGTCGCAAACTGCGTCAAAAACCCCAGTTGAGATGCATAATCCAAATGGGCTGTATACATGTCCAAATAATGCTTAAAAAACCTGAATAATATCAGCATATCACAAATGTCTTAATTGGAAAATGCAACATTTGGATTAAGGTGTGATTTGAAATATGCTGTTGACATGACCCATATCAAATTCAGATTCTTGTCATATTTGGAACAGTGCTGGCGTATTAGTGTGCATGTAAACACAGACAGTGTGGCGTGCTTTACTGTAACAGGGTGTGTGTTTAGTGTGAGAATGATGTAAACGTTTTTGTAAATGACTCTGCAAGCAGATCTGGTTGATATTACATCTAAGTTGACACAGACGTTATAAAACTGTCTCACATGTTCACCCTGTGGTTGGCAGGGGTGGATCTAGAGGCTACATGTAAGAGTGATATGCCTGTGATAATAATGACAGAGCTTGGGGGAAGTGTTACAGGAAGGTGTCATGAGACTCATTTGTCTGGGGAGAGATGCCAAATGGTCTCTCACTGTCATTATGTTATAATAAATAATGATGTTTCCAGGTGTGCCAGCCTCAGCCAAGTCAACTCTGTGCTGCGGGAACAACTGGAGCAGGCAGGCACTGTCAACCAGGGGCTAACAGAGAGCTTGTGGAAAGCTCGCGAAGACGTTGACTTGTGTGATACCCGTCTGCGGAGAGAACAAGAGGTGAGAAAAACCACAAAAATGAAGGGCTTGAGTCAGAAAAGCAACAGGGAAAGCTCAAGTTGATCCCTTTCTGCACAGAGATTGTGCAATTAAAGTCCTGTTGAGTTCACATGGGGTAGGAATTCCATTCATGGCCAGTTTTGTCAATTCATTCTCATTCCCTGTTCATTTCATTGCTATGATTTTTGAGTTGTTGTTTCCTGTGAAAACATTCCAACTGCTGAGGGGGAGGAAAATTTTGTGCAAACAATCTGGCGTTCGTGCTGTAAATGGGCTACATCTGTTGATTCAGGGAAATCCAATTATTTGTATGTGTGCCAGTGTGAGTCCAGGAGTTCCAGTATTGCATCTGTTTGGTATCACAATAAAATGAAGGGTGCCATCATTTGCTGTAAGCAACTCTTACCACCCACCCTAGTCCCCTTGTTGTGTGCTTCTCTCTGCAGACATGCGCCTCCCGGCTGAGTCGTGAACAGGCTCGTGTCAGAGCTCTGTGGCGCCAGGCTGCTTCCCTGCGGAGCACTTTCACCCAGCTAAGGACTTTCACTGACAGGTGAGCGTGGCGCACTGCCAGAATCCCTCCAGCGATTCAGGATTCCACAAGAACCCCCACCGCTCCTGCGTCTCACACTCACGACTGCAACCACAATCCATCTCTCTCAGCCAAGGATCAAAGTGGAGCAGGTCAACAGGGTCGCCAGTCCCCCTGCTCATTGTTTCCTCACTGGGGGGACAGATGGCTTAAGGTGTCTAGCTTCACTGTTGAAATCATCCATCAAGGCAAAGCTTGATCTCTATGAGACATGGCCTCTATCATGTTGAACCACCACAAGCACTACTGAAGAGTCATTTGCTGTAATAATGATTGCTCAGCCCATAGACAGCTGTACAGTGCTGTAATTTAAACTGAAGACACTTCAAAGTCAGCCCTGATCCCAGAGCTTAAACGCTACAGACATCCATCCTTTTCAAATACAAGCAGACAGTTTTTAGTCAGACTAATAGCTCACAACTGTATGAGCGAAAACAGCATGTCATGTTTTCTTACCCTTTCACATTTTTCCTATGTTATGATTCGTTCTGTAAATCTCGATACACATTATTCTGTTTAACAGGACGCTGTCTGATATGCGCGGGGAGTGTGTCGCTGCCAGCCGGCAGCTGCATGTTGCCTGCATGAACTTAGAGGCCAGAGTAACACAGGAGAGCACCTCTAGTGGTGTGGGGATGTCAGCACTGGAGAGGCAGCTGAAGGACAAGCTGAAAGAGGCCATGCAGCTTCAGGGTCGCTGGGATGCAGAGAAAATTGAACTTAACTCCAGGTGAAGTCATCTACAAATTCTCTGGGCCTGTCCACTGTTTTATTTGCTCCCTTTCTTTTGAAGAAAGCGGCCAAAATGACATAAGATAAAGCCGCATTTGATTTAAGGGCTACTCAATGCTGTTTTCAATGATAACTACAATGAGGCAACGTAGAAGTCCCTCAACCTATCTCTCAAAAGCAGAGACATTTTTCACCATGAATTCGAACTACTGATAAAAAATAATTGTACAGTTGCGATAATTTTATGTCAGCCTCCAAACTCAAACTTTAGACTGACAGCACAGACCCCACAGCCATGTTTTTCCACAGTCTGTGAATCAGTGTAGCTCATGGAGGATGAGAAATGACTTAAGTATCAAAAAAATAAATAATTAAATGTTTAAATCGATACAGTGATGGATAAATATATAAACATAGTAATAAATAAATAAATAAATGTATTAAGAAACACAGTGTTTAATAAATACGTTAATAAATAAAGACGTGTGTTAAATGTATAAATGAATTCAGTGACAAATAAATAAATAAATGTATTGAGAAACAAAGTGTTTAATGAATACATTAATAAATTAAGATTTATTAAAGGTATAAATAAATTCAGTGATAAATAAATAAGTAAAAAAACATAGTAATGAATAGATAATTACAGGAATAGATTGCTGAAATCAGTATATAATAGATCAATAAAAAATGTTGAAATAAATGTTGAAATATTTAGATAAATGGATAAATACATACGTAGATAAAAGTTAGTTAAACAGGACACAAATAAATACCTCAAATGTATTTCAACAATTTTGCACAGCTACATTTTTCAGTATTTCTGTGTCTGTTTGTTAATGAGAGAGGCTGTCATAGCCTCTGCATCTATGTCTTTATTTATGCATTCATTTTATTATTTACATAATTATTTTTATGCCTTTATTTATTTACTTATTTTTATGGTTTTTTTTTATTTCTGTATTTATTTACACTTTTTTTGCAAATAGATTTTTATTATAATTTGTAGAAATTAAAATTATAAGCTTGCAAACATGGCATAAGAATGGCACTGGCATGGAATTATTTATTTATTTATTGATAATCATGCCATTTTGTCCTCTATATTGTAGTCGACTAGGACTGTCAAGAAGAAAAAAGTATCATAAAATGAAATAGAAATCCTGGGCGTGACGTAGTCTATGGTGCAACCGATAAAGAACCAATACATTTCAAAATTCTCATACAGCAAGAAGACTTGCTGTATGATTAAAAGGCAAGTCAACTTTAATCCCTTAAATGGACCCCCACAACTTTGCAAAGTCTCTGATCATTAACAAGCTGTCTTCAGTGACTTGTGTCTCTTGCACTTCAGTCAGAGGACTACAGAGATGTCAGTGCCTTTGTATTCAGCTGGCTTTGATCTCATCAGAAGTCATTGTTAATCCCATGATTCTATGCAGAGAATATGATAGTGTTGATAGTCTAGTAGAGGAGGAGTACGTGTCAGTCTTGATTTCTGTGCATGTCCTATATTTACATTCATATTAATCTGTAAAGGATCCTGGAGCTGACTGACACGGTGAAGCACCTCCGCAGCCAGAACAGTGAGAAGGAGTCCAGCCTCAACACCATGCAGATCAGTCTGGACAGGATGGTGGGACCCTGGGAATCATGCCTGGGAGGTGGTAGATAGACGGGTGGCTAAATTGGGTTGTAGTCTGGACCCCAGGCTTGATAAACTCCACGACTTCCTTGTCTAGAGGGCTGCAGTCTGGGGAATGTCAGGCTTGCTCTATGTGTGCCGCTTATCTGACCTTAATGGTTTCCTGCTCAGGAGACGAGGAGAACAGAGGATAAAGCAGAGGTGGAGGTCCTCCACACAGAGATCCAAGCCCTCCAGAAGGTTTTATGTCATGTTCACCAGGTCAGAACAAAACAACACTCTGACCGAGGTCATGCATAAAGTTAGCACACAAAAGATTCATGTTTTTCTCCCCATTCTCATTCTCTCCATCATTACATCTGCCATATGCAGCTGGTTGGCGGTGAGGGTGATGGCAGTAGCTCTGAAAGTGTGTCGTCTTCACCCCTTCATGGCCGGTCTCCTCTGAGGAACACGACGCTGATGGCTGTGCAGAGTGCTCTCACCAAGCATCACAAACAAACACAGGTCCGACTAAAGTGTCTTTGCTTTTCTTTTGTCATTATAATGTTTTAGAACTGTGACTCCTAACCTGAAGGCGCCCAAAAGAAACCTGAGAGGTTATAAAATGATATAAGGAGCAAAATCATGTTTATTTTGTTAACTTTTCTCTAATTTTTGCCTTTTTTGTGAGAAGAAAAGAAAATAGTTCCAACATGAAACTGCTCACAACAAGGTCTGTGGATTATCTTGAGTAACTGGATCATGATTTCTGGAGAGAGACATTACTGTTGAGTTTTTGAAAAGTATTGTTTTGGCACTTTGAGCACCACAAGCTCTCTATGGCTGATATCTCCAACCCTCAGTAGCTCACACCCAAACAATCTAGATTGCTAAATAGAACCACAGGTAAGAGGAGAAATACGTGCTTTTGATTTTGGAGTGAATTGTCCCTTTTAAGAGGTTTTTAGAGATAAAATATGTTTAACGGGCTGTAATGACATTTAACTTTAATTTCTATACCTGCAAACTTCAAACAGTGCATATGTACAACCCACAGGACCTGCGTGGGCGTCTGGATGCTGCCCTGGAGCAGGTGGAAACACTGCGTGATCACCTTCAGCAGAGAGACACTGCGAGGAGAGAGCTGGAGCAGAAGATCCAGGAAGTAAGGAGGGAAAGTCAGGAGGCTAAAAAGGCTCTGGAGGAAAGCCTCAGAGACAGCAACAGGTATCGCTGCTCACTGGAGCTCACCTCAAGGTACACCGTGATCATGCAGTTATTATCCTTTTTTTTTTGTTTTTTTTGTTTTTTTACTTGAGGCTTCAGTGCAGCAGATAAAAAGTTGTTTTTTTAGGTGTGTATTCTGTTTTTATATTTTCTAGACTTTGTTTTGTTATTTGAAGATTGCCATTAGGCTTAAATGTTATTTTTGGAAGAAATGTCATAATGATGATGACTGTGGAGGATAAAAAAAATGACACAAGTATCAATAAATGTAAAAATAAATTACAGGAATACATACATCAATACAAAGAATAAGTAAATGCTAAAATCAGTATGGAAATAAGTTAATAAATAAATAAATAAATGCCTAAATAAAGAACAGAATGCACAGGTAAAGACCTCTCACCTCATTAACATACAGACCCAGAAATACTGAAATAAATAAATGTAGGTAAACAAAAAATGTAGAAAGCATTTATCATTTTTTTTAAATTTATTTCAGCATTTATTCATTCTTTTTTATGTATTTTTTAACTTATTCATTCATTTATTTATTTATTAACGTATTTATTTTTTATTCCTGTATTAATTTATGTATTTATTCATTATTTTATTTATTTACATATTTATTTGCTTACTTCTGCATTTATATATACATTAATTTATTCCTGTATTTATTTATACATTTTTGTATGTAGTTACATATTTTTTATTTATTACTGTATTAATTATATATTCTTTTTTTTTTTTTTTGCTTATTCCTTTATTTATTTATACATTTATTTATTTATTAATTGATGCGTCATTTTTCATCCGATGCTTCGATTGAGTAGAAAATCTTCACTGTCATTATCAGAACATATTCAAATGTACTGAAACCTCACCAAAAGCAATATTTATACAAGAAGTGTTTGTTATGCTTCTTAATAATGTTTTTTTTTTTTGTTTTGTTTTTTAGAAATATGAAGTGTTTTGATAACGATGATCATCATTGTGCAACAGCTGACCTTAACAAACTCTTAACCTCCGTGTCTCACAGTGAGAAGAGCAGCCTGGAGAAGCTGCTGTCAGGGCTGCAGCAGGAGGTGGACTCCCAGCGTGCCGAGCTGGAGGTACTGCGAGGCTCATCACTGGAGCTCCAGAGACAGCGGGACCTCCTGAGGCAGCAGAGAGAGGATCTGGGGATGCAGCTGGCACGCCAGCGCACGGAGGCCCAAAGAGGGTACAGCACGAGCAAGGGAGAATGACCGTTACACAACACACACCCGTCACCAGTGGTTGTTTTCAAGCTCCGTTTGTTTACAGTTCAGATCAGTAACACATGTCATTCTCCAGCCAGCAATGTACCCAGATGACATTTGGATGAAAATGTAAATGATTTACATTGCATTACTGCGCTCATGCAAGAGGACAGCTTTTTTTGAGGGTTTCTTTTGCTTAAAAAAATTTGATTAGCTGAAAATTGGAGCAGGACATGCGATACAGCAAAAAGTAACTCCCTCAGTGTTCTTGCCTTTGGCACCAACATTTCTCCTTCTTTCAAAGTGGAGATAGATTGCTGTTAAGGGATTTTGTTTATAAAAAAAAAAAAAGATCTCCGTGTGTGTTAGACAAAGAAACGATGTGAGAGTGTGTATGTGTTACATTTTGTGTCCCAGGGAGAGGAGTCTTGAGGAGCTTGAGGGGAAGCACTCAGATCTGCGTAGGGAGCTTGTGACAGTGAAGGAGGCCCTGAGTCAAGTCACCCTGCAGAAGGAAGTGCTGGAGGATGATAAGGCCAGCCTCGCTCTGGCTCTCAGCAAGGTAGACTGCTGTTTGTTCTGCACCAGGTAGCCTGATCTGTATTACTAGATTCTCCCTGAGGGTATAAATCCATCTAATATTTATGACTCTTTCCACAGATGGAGTCTCAGAGTGCTGCTCATGAGTTAGCCCTCACCAAAGTGCAGAATCAGGAAGCCGCTCTAAAAGATTCTCTGGCCAAGATGGCTGCCCTGAGTGAAGGTTTAGCTAAAGACAAGGTGGAACTCAATCGCATACTGCTCCAGGTCAGTAGTGTTGATTTTGTTCATGAAAACTATGACTAAATATATTTCTCAAAGACCTTCTTCTTGACAATGACAAGACAGTACTGACGTCATTAAACAGTAACTGTGACTATACCAATATGCAAAACTTTATAGTTAAAGAAAATAAAAATTTTAACAAAATCTCTTTATTTTTGTTGCCAAAAATGAGGAGACGGAATCTTACAGACAGTTTTTCTATCAGAACTACACCAACAGCACACAGTGAGCACAGCCAGGAGGAGTGGGAGTAACTTACTCAAGTTTAAGTTAACAATGACAACAATACAATACAAAACAATACAGATGAATTTCCCCTCGGGGATAAGTAAAGTTCTTTCTATTCTACTCTATTCTAATACGGCTTGAAAGAAAGAGATGAGGTGATATTTGGGCCTATTTTTGTTGCAGTGAGGCTTAGAAAAAAAATCACATTCATTGCTTTATCAGAAGGGAAGCCATGTGGCCATAAAACAGCTGGTAAGAATACCACAAGCCTTAAGAGACACGTTAAGGTTCAAAACATGTTCCATGTTTGGATGTATTCCTTCATTTGATTCCATCAGACCTTTAAATCAGGAAGTTTCTGCAAAGTTGCTTTCTTTAGGGAATACCTAACCCCTCAAATGATCATTTGGATATCAGTTACTTACCCTGTTACCTTGTATTTGTGAGGAAACTTTTTCTGGCATGTCTCCATGATGAACGAAGAATCCAAAAAAGGAGGAAATTCTTGATGAATTGAAGTCATAGAGGTCTGTGTTTAACAGATCCTGGTGACATCGATTTCATAATGCAAATATTCAGCATGTTCAGTATTTACGATCCAATATCCTGTTGTGAGGAGGGAACCCCGAGGATCGCAGGCAGTTTGAATGCATAGTCAGGCACCTTTGTGCACTTCTGACCTGCTCCACCATTTCATAACCAGTAGCTCACTTAGGTCTTCTGAATAGGGCTTACTGGTTGTCCCTTGTGCCCGATTGGAAACAAAAGGTGACTGTGCCTTTGAAGTGGTGGCTCTGACACTGCGAACACTCTTCCTATAGACATACGATCTGCGGTCTCTGTTGACACCTTTAAAGCAGCTGACAGCTCGCGAAGTCAGACAGACCTTTATCTCACCTCGTGCTGGCTAAAGTTTCTAATTTTTGTGTGTTTTAAGGTCTGTTATTGCTTATTATTTTTTGCCTGTTTCTCTTAATGTTTTTACAATTTTTTTATCATCTTAATTTTAACAAATGTATCCCTGTAAATGGTGCTATGTTAAATAAACTTTACTTACCTACTCTCTTACTGAATAAAAAAATAGTGGACAACATTAACAGTAGTCAGTGGCTGTGGTGCAGTTGCCCTGTAATGTTGATGGAAGGCAGACTTGAACAGGACAAGTGAAATATTTCAGTTTCCCTTCCAGACAGAAGGTGAGAAGACGGAGTTTGGTGAACGTAGACGGGAAGCTGAAATGGAGCGGGCAGCAGCCAGGGAGGAGACAGCGCGGGTGCAACAGGACATGATGAATCTGCTCGCTGACAAACAGGCCCTGGAGAGCTCCCATAGCCACTTACAGGATCTTTGCCAGAAGCTGGAAGCAGAGCTGAGCCTGCTGCAGAGGGAGAATGCTCAGGCCCTGGAGCAGCACTCCCAGGTCAGAGACCCCTGGCCATTCAGCATCCATCCCCCAAACTCCCCCCACCTGGGAGAGAACCATGTTGATGTTATTAATAGCTTTCAGCAGGTTCACGGAGCTTGTTGTCACATTAAAATGTATCGGAGGTACTGGACACATCTGCTATAGTTTTTTTTTTTCCTTTCTAATGGGATACGGAGAGCAGTTTAAGCCCCTCTCTGTGTTTTATGGGTAACTTGGGACATAACAAGCAAGGGATCTTCATGAACAAATGTGAACTGGAAAAGATAAATAGATAGACATATAATATCCAGTGGGGGTTTAGTGAAAAACCCAATAAATTAACACCTAAAGTATTCCCATCCTTCCCTCAGCAGATCCAGATCTCGTCCCCTGAAGAATGAAAGGAATCCTATCCTGTTTTGTTATCTGTTCCGAATGTGAAACTGGGATATCCGTGTTGATCTCAGCTAGAATATAACAAACCTAAACAATTTGACAAATTCCATCCAAACATTTTTAGACAGCTTATCTGTAAAAATAAATCATGTGTGCATAAAATAAGCTCTGCCGTGACCTCCAGTACACTGAGCTCATGTTTCATCGCCTTATTGGGCGCCACTCACATCTGTAACATTGGTGTGCTTCTTCTACTTTGGTATTTATTTACCTGAGGAGAGGCTGGAAGACATCATGTGCCAATATTTAGTCAGTGTGAGTTCGTTTTAGTTTGGTTAAATTGCAGCGATTGTTGCTTTTCAAAGAATTAGTTACAGTGAAATATCAGAAGTTGCAGGCGCCCATTATAGACTCAGACATTGTGTGATGGTGTGTTAGTAACAGGCCAGGAAAATACAGCTTTGAGATCTTACAATAAACATGATTTTTTGGTTCCAGAACAGAGCTTTATCAGATTCCAACTGTACCACTGTTAAACATCCACTCATAGTCCATAAAAGATGAATGTCAAAATAGTATCCTTGTAAATGTTTCCTCTGACACATCCACTCCCTTAATGTTGTATTGTAGGCAACTGGACTCGCTTGAGTTTCTTGAAGACATCTCACCTCTTCAAAGCCTGTGACTTCGCACCAGTCCTTTAGAACTGAAGAAGCTTCTTGGATGAGAGGCGACACATCTTCAGGAAACTCAAGTCCAGTTGCCTACGATATAGCACTTAGGATTACCATGACCCTGATGACTGAGCATCTTTACTGCCACACACACTCTCCTGCCTTCATGACAATCCCACCAAAAGCTGCACACAGTACAGACAAATTGTCTCTGTATGTTACATTTTGTAACAGACCTGTAAATATAAGCACACCCATGTATTTTATGAGCATGGTACTTAGCAAAATGAATCCCTCCATGCACAGAGTGCGCTTATGTGTGTGTTCACTGGTTCCCCTGTGGTGGGTGAAACCGCAGAAACATTCCCAATTTATTATTGCATTTCTCTGCCTCATTTATTAGGCTATAAGATACTCTCTCAAAAGCTGCCACCTTGCTGTTCTTAGAGCCGTTCCTGAAATAATGGGCCTTTGAGTGGGTCGTCCTTTAATCACAAGTTTGGTCGTTTGATCCCAGGCTCTTCCTGTTTGAGTGATTAAGTGTCCTTGAGCAAGACACTGAACCCCAGGGTGTTCCTGATGGGCAATCCAGCATCTTGCATGGCAGCTCCACCACCATCATTGTGTGAGCGTGCGTGCAAATCGGTGAATGAGAGGCAAACTGTAAAGTGCTTTGTCTGGTTAGGTTGAAAAGCTCTATATAAATGTAGTCCATTCACAATTTGTGAATCTGTCATGTTTGCATTCAAGTGCAGTTTCCAGTTTAAATGATCTGCTGACTTTAGTGAATTTCTAAAAGCTAAATCCCAGGACAATCCCCTCCTCAGTACTTTCATACAATAATCTTTTGTTGGACTTTTAAGATATGCTATGCAGGAATTGTCAGCCACTGTTTGTGAACAATATTCTGCCTTTAAAAGTGACAGCTAAATCCAGATTTGCTATATTTGAGCTGTTTCAGCGCTGTGTCCGCAATTTTTGTAGCGTCCTCTTGGATGCCTGCTTCTTATAGTGTGGCACCTGGTCGCTACCTTTTACAAAGTCCCAACTTGACCTGCACACTGTGCCCAGGAACGTCCTGAACACAGCAAATAAGAACATGCGAAACACCAGGCAGAGGGGCAGAGTCTCTGCTACACACTTCTGTTGGTTCATTCGTGATGATTGAGAGCAAGTACTTTTGTAAGAGTCTGTACATTGTTTTTAGGAAAATCCTGCATAGTATATCTTTAATAAATGCTGTATAAGACTCAGAAAGTTCCGCATCAACTGCACGTTCCCAGTTCATTACCTTCCTTGCTACATATAGGTCCTGTGGTGTGTCATGATGATTTAAGTGGTAAGCGGAAAAAAATCATAACTCCACTAATCATTTTTGTTTTGCTTCAGGCAGTGCATTTGTTATGGCCCTGCAGTTCCTATACGCTGTTATGGATTGCTTTAAGTTTGTTTCATTCATGCGTCATAACAGCAAACAGAGAGGGGTATCTAGAGTTCAGTGTTAGCACAGAAAATGTGGCTGCATAACATGCAGAGGTCGGGTGGTTCATTCTTACTACTACAGATACAAAATACCCACCATGCTCCTGCTGCTGCTCACAGCCATTACAATACAGATATGAAGTTTGAATGCATTTAAGGATTGACTGTGTAGTCTTTATTTTGAATGCATTAAGGAGGAAATATAAACGAATTATTTGATGGCATTTAAAAAATTTGTGTTTGTCGGTCTCCAGGTCAACAGGCAGATGCAGACTGTGTCAGAGGAGCTGTGTGCGTGCAAGAAGGAGCTGGAGACGCAGACCACAGCCCTAAAGAGAGCTACCCATGACAGGGAGGAGCTGGCCAAGGACAGGGCTGCTCTGGATGTCAAGCTAAACTCCGCTGACCGAAAGGCCTGTGGTCTCACGCAGGAGCTGGTTGCACTTAGGTCCGTGTGGGTTTGTGTGTATGAGTGTTTTTTCGTGTGGTTTGACCTTTAAAATGTTTGCAACCAATCTGAGATTTAAAACCAGTTTTCCCAGTTTGTTTTCTGCAGTTGCGTTCAGCACATGCTACAGTGAAATTGTTTCTGTCTTCACTGGTTGAGGTCAGGGTCAGGGCTGGGGTTAAGCATGTATTGGTTACGGTTAAGAGTGTAGGGAATGAATGTAAGTCAGTAAATCTCCTCATCATAAACAACCCAGTGTGTGTGTGTGTCTGTGTGTGTTTGTTTAAGTCAGACCCACTGCCTATGTGTATTTAAGGTCATTTTGACTTTTTAAGCAGATTTTACTTTGTGAAACCCAGCAAGTCACATGTAACAAGAGTCTTTAAGTAACATGGTTTTATTTGGAAACTATGCTCATGATGGATCATTGAATTTTATGACCTACACCTCGTGGTTCAAAGGTGTTTTTTCTCAGAGCTTAAACTGCTTCTCGCTGTGTTCCAGAGCAGAGAAGGAGTCCCTGGAGACAGCTCTGTACGAGAGCCAGGAGCTTGCCTCGTCTCTGGAGGCCGAGCGCACCAGGATGGAGGGGGAGCGGCGCAGCTTGCTCCTGGCTAACGAGGCCTTGACGCGTGAGTAGCCCCCTCCCTCAGAGACCCCGCTGTCCTCCGTGCCAAGCCCCCTGGCCATGAAGCCTTTCCAACAGCCCACTAGAGATCCATATTTCAGCTGTGAGCTCTGCAGCAGCTGGGCTGCGGGATCACTGGGGCTGCTTTCTCAGCTGACCAGGGTCCCACAACCCCGCACAAACACACATGGATCAGATAAGTCGTGTTAAGCTAGCATGTTCCACATAAATCCATGGATGAGTATCCCCTATAAATAAAACTGTAAATAAAATCTTGCTGATCCTAAGTGTCTCCTTCTAGTAATCGAGTGGGATTTTGATAGAGATCGGATACATGTGTTTAGGTGATGCTGCTCGGATGCGTGTGGATGCCGAACGCCAGTTTGCGCAAGCTGCACAAGAGCGGAGTAAGTTGGAGGAGAAGCTGGCCCAGGTGGAGAGGAATGCCCTGCTGACCCTGAACAACAAAGAGCAGGTTCACAGAGAGCAGCTTGAAGCTGAACGCCGGCAAAAGGTTCAATGAGACTTATGTCGACTCGACAACATTTACATCAGATGCTTTTGTTATCTATTAACTAATCAGTGTGTGTGTGTGTGTGTGTGTGTGTGCGTGTATTTGGTGGTTGACAGGAGCAACAGTGTGCGGAGCTGACACTTCAGCGGGAGCAGGCGGAGGAGCAGCTGCGAAGACAGTGTGAAGAACGGCGTGCGCACAGCCAGAAGGAGCTGCAGCAGGTGCAAGAGGAGCTGGCCAGGCTGCAGCAGGACTTCAACCAAAGCCTCCTGCAGGCTGAGAGTGAAAAGCAGCAGGTGTGTGAGGTGGTCTTCGTAGGCTTGTTACAATTGTTTATGAACCTTAAACTATGGCGTATTGTAGGAAAGGCCACAGGTTAGAGAACTGTGTCATAAGCACAACATCCCAAGTCTTGTATTCACAGTTGCCAGTGTGTCCATCAGTATGTCCATCAAAAGCCAAATGAACTGCCAGTATCCTCATGCAAGGTCACGCTAGGTTCATTCCATAGTGTGTACATAAAGGTGCACAACACATCTCCACTTCCTCCGACTCTACAAAAATGAAGCAAAATGTTTTGGATACGTCCACTGCTATCCTACACTGGTGACGTCATTTGAAGCCAGAGTCTGCACAGCAGAGATCTCCATCTTATAGTGTTCCTGCCTATACATCCATCCCACCAATGGCGAGCACACACATTGGCACACACAGCTGTCAATCATGATGTCAAACGCCCCTTTTATAGCATCAAATAACCAGCTTTAATCAAACTCATTATAAAAATGAACACAAACAAACATCAATGTGATCAGAACTACCTAAACTGAAAGGGAAACATTTATTTGACGTATACTTTGAGTTTCAGGTTTGGCCCATGCCTTAACCGCTAACATACAGGGGGCGGGGTTTAAGACCTATACTGCAGTCAGCCACCAGGGGCGATCAAGATGTTTTGGCTTCACTTTTGGGGAGCTTTTGAGTCACCCTCCTTTATGTACAGTCCCTCGGTGAAAGGTTATCTAAGCACACTAGCCTCTGTATGTTCAAGTCCCCACGGCCAAACTTTTTGTGAGCTTTAATGAGACTGACCCTGACCTCGCTGGCTGTTGTGGCCAGGCTTTGTCCCAGAAGGAGGCAGAGAAGGCTGCCCTCACGGAGAAGCTAGCAGCCCTGCAGCAGGATCTGACCACAGCAAACATGGAGCTTGAGTGCATGCAGAGGGAGGCACTTCACAAACAGGAGCAGGAGAAGGTAACATGTGGCCAGGTCACGTTGGCTCCAGTTAGTTTTCTTTTTCTTTTACACATAACTCAGCTAACCAATACGTGTGCCTCAATGTTCCAGCATGCAACAGCTGTCCTTCAGTCTGAGCTGCAAGACCTGCGAACTCAGTTTGAGGAGTCTTTGAACTCCCATGAGAATGCCAAGAAGAGTCTGATTGAGCAAGCCAGAGAGTTAAACCAACAGAGAGAACAAGCACAGCAGGAGGTGAGAACCTTTATAAACATCACCACTTTTCTCTTAAAGGGGACCCAATGAGTTTTTCTTTTCTTTTTGTCACATATATGATATTACAATGTCCGATGTTTGTGTTATCCATGGTCAAAGTTTTAAATATCAGGGTAAATGTATGTAAAAGTAATACATGTGAGCAAAAAACCTCAGGCTCCAGAATGCTCTGAACAGAGTGCTTGCAGGGATGACACTTCTTTGTAGGCTGACCTGGAAGTCTTTGGGATTTTTGGATTATTCTAGAAAAGAAAATCTGTTGCAAACAGATGTTGATATTGTTGATATTTACACGTTTTGTTCAGCAAGGTAATCTTCACAGATGAGAGCCACTTTTCTGATTTTTGAAACTTTAATGCAATCGCCAGAAGTGAAAAGCTAACGTTAGGCTAAGTACATCACTATCGTATAACTTCAATGTCATCACCACAACAAGACTGTGAAGCTGTGTTTGGCAATAACCTTGTTGTGTAACTTGTTAGCAACCACCTTAAGACGTGTTAAGGCTTCAAAATTCACAAGTGTTTTATTTACTGACATTTTATGTCATAGGACAAAATATGAAAGTCTCGTAATAGAAAAATCCATTGACTTGAGATGAGGAAACAAAAACTGCAAAAATGCTAACTCACAGTTTCCACATTTGAATCTGCCCACTCCACCAAGTTCAAGTTGGCCTATTCATCTGGCATCGTGACATGAAATAGGGATTCCTTGGTTAAAAAACCAATGGAGAATTCGATCAGCCAATCAGTGACATGGCCGAGACTAACGCCTTTGTTAAGCTGTTGACAAGTGGTGCACCAAAACTGATGGGGAGTATTTACAATAATGGTGAGCACTATTGACAAGATAAACACTGCTATTGAGGCTGTTCTAAATCGACATGTCTTCTCAATATCACCTAGCATCGTCATTTGTTTTGACTTCACTCCACTTAACTCTTAAAGCCCTGGGAAAAGAGGTCTGTTGGCATAGCTACGCATCAGTGTGGACTTAAAATGATGCTCGATTCAGGCGGATACATTAGTCCCTAGTAATGGGTTCGGGAAAATGAAATCCCCCTCGCCCACAAAAATCAGATAGAGTGGACGCAGTGTCAGAGTGAAGATGGGAATGGAGTGTAACAAGTTGACAATTATATCTGTTATCAACACCACTCTACACTCTGATTCCAACATTTTTGTTTTCCTTTTACGATAAGCTGACGTCAGTTTGTAACAGATTTCTTTTTATGGTTATCTGCTCAAGGCACGTTTACAGTACATGCACTGCTACATGTAGCTACATGCTAATGTCAGGGAAACATGTAAATTTGGTTGCAGAAGTTTTGGATAATATTTCTGTTGGAATATGTCCAGGTTTGTTTGGAAGCTACTGGTGTTGATTTTCCATGGTAAAAAAGTGCAGCTATTCTCCACTTCAGTCATTCCCTGGCTGCAATGAGGATGCAGAGACACTAAGATATATAAGACCTGGAAATGCTGACCAATCAGAGCGGACTGGGCTTTTTCGTGAGGGGGGCTTAAGGAGAGGTCTTAGACAGAGGGTGAATACAGGTGCTCCAGCACAGACAGTATGAAGTGTTTTTTGAACATTAAATTATGTAAACTTGTTCTAGTAGTAACCCAAAATACAAGAATGAATCTGATAATGAGCTTCTTTAAACATAAATATCATGGGTGTCTCTTCAGTGGCACCAGTTTATGATGATAGCTGTTTCAATGATGACTCATACATGAATAATGTTAGTTAAGATGACTTTTAGGGTGTTTATATGGACAAGTATATGTAAAGCAATGCATAGAATATATAGGGTGGATGTTGGTGGAGGTGGTTTGTGCATTAGGATCACAGAAATGGATAGGAAATTACAGGTTTGTTTGGCTTGGCATAGGATGGGAGACCACGGATCTGCTTCTAGCGTGCGTGAGAGTTTGCACCAATTAGTGCCAGTGTGAGGGAGAGCCATTTACCATAGGCCGCTGTTGACATTGGCCGATGCCACAGAGCTTTACTAGCATCAGGGTGCCATCAGGTGCACAGTGCACAGGGCCAAATCCTACAAGGAGAGCTGGTGTCCACTCTTAAGACTCCCTCTCAGCACTCGCTCTCCTTTTCCTGTCAAGTCCACTGGAGGAAAAATTTGGTTCCATTGACCTTAATATAAACATAAAAGCGCAATTAGAGACTGTAATTTTGGCCCAGTGACATACCTCTCTGAGCCAAATGAGAGCTGTAAATCTCATCTCTTGGGGTTGCTTGAGGTCAAGATTCCAGCCACAGGGTCGCAGGGCGTTTTAGTAAAATAACAAGCTCACAGTCACCTCATTAAGATGTAACTGCGGAGTTGTAAGAGCCTCGCCATGCCTTGATTTAAAGCCCTGGTTTCCTTGGAAAACAAGACTGTTTATCTGTGTGGGGACTTTTTGGTTTCAGCGAAAAAGCAAAATTGAGGATCATCCTGTCTTCGCTCTGTCTCCTTAGTCTTGTCAAAGAATAGTGAATGAGGTTGTGTGGAGCCAGAGCAGGAGAGTTTTGGGGTTTGGACAGCCCTCCCCACCATATATCAAGTCAAGCCTCAGCGACACTGTCATATTTGGCCGCAAACCCCTGCTCGTTTCCTTGTTTGATTATTTTCACTAATCCCGTCTCAGGATTCTCATGTCAGACAGTGACAAAGCAGGAGTGAGAGTGTGTGACAGAGAGCTAGTGAGCATGATAGAGGAAGAAAGCAGGGGGAAAGAGAGAGGAGAGGGAGGAGGATACGGTCCCTGGTACCATAATATGAAATCAAAGTTTGAGTTAACCCCTTGTGTAAATAAGCCGGTAGGGGAGTGTTTATTTTCTCCCTTGCAGCAGCGAGAGGCTGGCTCCACTGGGACTCCAGGTCCCCGTCTCTCATCCATATAACACAACACTGCTGCCCTCATATCCCCTGCCTCTCTCCTCCGTTACCTCCCCCCGAAAAATCAGATAAAACAAAATATAATTGGCCAGATCAGCACTGGCTTGTTTTTTCTCACATTAGAGTTTATGAGAAAGAACCATCTTGTGTGGCCTCTGAACATAACACTCCCGCTCCTCATCCTCCCTCTCCCTCCTCCTCCTCCTCCTCCTTCTCCTCCTCCTCCTCCCCCACCACCTCCACGGGAAGGGGGGCTGCTGTTCATCATGTTACTCTCTGTGGATTCTTTACACTGTGAGCCGCAGTAAGGAGATGGGGAGAGACAGCACCTGGCTACAGGCCCAACTGGCTCTTATCCATGCCCAGATAAGCTCTGTCCTCCCTCTTTCTCTCGCTACACACATCATATCGCCATAAAACAGAATACGGGTCATACAGTGTCTTGAGATTGCACATGCAGCACTTAAAATAGGAGATGTTGAGATTCAGCTTTCAAACAATGAAGCTGTGATGCATTATCTGATCCAAAATCAGTCTTACAGTATGCTGACGGATTTTTCCCATTCGATTTTGATGATTACATACATGTGTTTGAGCATCTGATGTACTGCAGATAACAGCCTAATAAAGGTTTTTGAGGAATTTTGAGAATATAAAGACTCAAATATGTGTTGGGTGATCGAATTTACACTGAACTGAACCTCTCTCATTTTTTCCACAGGTTGAAATAAGAGATGTGAGACTTTTTCTGTGCAGACAAAAGTCTTATTTCTCTCAAATTTTGTGCACAGATTTGTTAAAATCCATGTTAAACCAGCCACCAAATGACTTTTTGAGCAATTTTACTGTCCCAGACAAATTTCCAGTGTGGGAATAAAGTCACTAGAGTTTTACCTCAGTTGGTGTGTGCTCTTGTGATCTTGATCACTTGGGTTTAAGGTTGTGATAAAATTGAGTTCAAGCTGTCTTTAGCTGTTCTTTTTTTCTCCCTTCTTGACGTTCAGATAAAATCAAACATTTAATGTTATCATAAGTTTTTAGTCTCGGCTCATGCAAATAGTGAAGTTCAATGACGTGAACACTGTCAATAACCAATAGCTGTGCTCCCTCCAGCGCCAAACAGGAAGTAGCAAACTAAGTAAACGTGGAGCGGACCACAGGAAGGCACAAGAATGTGAACAAGACTCAGTTCTCTTGGACTGTAGAAAAGGAGGAATGGTAAATGGACTGCAGTTATATAGCGCCCTTCTAGTCATTTGACTACTCACATGCTTTTTACACTACAAGTCGCATTCACCCATTCGTGGCTGAGGCTGCCATACAGGGTGCCAACTGCTACACAGTTTTTTAACACACTCACACACAGCCATTGGGAGCAATTTGGGGTTCAGTATCTTGCTTAAGAATACTGTGACATGCAGACTGGAGGACCTGGGGATTGAACCACTCATGTTCCGTTTGGTGGATGACCTGCTCTACCTCCTGAGTCACAGCCTGCCCCAGGAGTTGTGGAGTGAACAAGAGTCTGTGTTTAATTCTGCACATATCTGATTCAGTAAACAGCACCTAATTGAGAAAGTCTAACCAGTTCACCTCTTATTCCCGTGTTCTCCTACCACTAAAATAGCGCAGCTTACCAGCAAAGGCTGGTAGCAAGTTTAGGCGACATAAGACGCCTTTTATCTTGTTTTTCTAGAGTTATGTGTTTATACAGATATGCAAAGAATTGTTCATTTGTCGTATTTCTTAAAGGGAGTTTGGGAGTGCCTAAGAGATGTCTTTTTTTCAAGATAAAACTGCACAGTTAAGAGTGTCCTATTAGTGTTACCATCCCAAGATGCACCTGTGTAGTAATCGTGCTGTTTAATCAGCATCTTGATATGCCACACCTGTCAGGTGGATGGATTATGTTGGATTATGTTGCTTGCTAATGCTTACTATACACTAGAAGATTTTGAAAATACTTTAGAAAAGACTGAAGTCTAACACACTCTCAGATCTGAGGACAATGCAGGTTTTTAGTAAGAGACTATAAGATTTTGCAAGTAATAATCTCACTGTTTAATCAGGATCTTGATATGCCACACCAAAGGAGAAGGGCTTACAAAGGGTTTTTAACAAATTTGTGACCAAAACTTAAGAGAAATAAGTCCTTTGTGGGCAGTTAAAAGTCTTAGACCTTATATTTGAACTCGTGAAAAATGGGAGCGTTAATATTTTTGTTCAGTGCATATGGCAGGTTTTAAAAGGAGTTTAAAGCTAATTTTTCTTTGTTGTATTCTTATTAACTTTTTCATAAAATATGTTTATATCCATTTGGAATGTATATCACCAACTAAATCCTGAGTTGGGTTAACAAACAATCAACAAACCAGGAACAAGAAGAAAAGTGAGAGGTTATCTATTGACCTCATAATAAGAGGTTTGCTGTTTATTGACATATCATACCTTTCATTCTTCATGAATCTGGACATGAAGTTAGAGGGCCTTCGTCTGCAGCTACAGGAGGCAGAGGATGGACTTATCAAAGGGCAAAGGGAGCTGATCGAGGCCCACAGAGAGCTCCAGGAGTGTGCACAGGACCGGGACGAGCAACGAAAAGAGGCTCTGGACCTGAGGAGGCTCGTGGGTGATGAGACCAGAGAGAAGGAGGCTATTCAAGCCTCTAACCAGGAGCTAAGAGCTTTAATCAAGAGAGCAGAGAGTGACAACAGCAGGTATGGCTGTCACATGGAACTGCAGCAACGGTTATTTTAGAAGTCTTTTTAACTTTGAACATATCTTTGTTAGCTTGAGACGAGCCGTGGAGGAGAGGGAGCAGAAAGTGGCCGTCTTAGAGGAATGCAGGAGCTCGATGCACCAAGAGGCAACAGCTCTACGGAGCAGTATGAGAGAGCTGGAGAAGTCTCGCCTGCAGGCACGCAGAGATCTGCAGGAGCTGCGCAGACAGGTGAAAGATTATTCAGGAAACTGCCTTCCATCTGATTTATTTTAAATAAAGGATTACCTTCAAGCAGTGGGTGCTATTTTAACATGAGCAGGTAAAGGTCCTCGAAGGCGAGAACAGCCGCCAGAAACAGGAGCTGCGGGAGCTGCAGGCCCGGGTGTGTCAGGAGGAGCAGAAGGAGGAGGAGGCACGTCGCGAGGCTTTCACTCTTAAACAGAGAGTGCTGGAGTGCGAGGCTGGCAGAGACGCAGCGCTGAATGAGGTAGAGGGCCTCCGGGAATTAGTCTGTTAACAACATGCTAGAGCAAACATTCCACCTTTGCGTACATACTTTAAAAATACCTGCCGTACTCGTGCAGAGACAGAAATATGAAAGATAACACACTGAACATTCTACTGTAACAGTGATGGGTTTTCTTTGAAATATTATGTTTATATAAATGAAAAACAGCTTATTAAAGGGATAGTTAAGATCTTATGAAGTGGGGTTGCATGCAGGCCATAGTCAGTGTATTATCTACAGTAGATGGCTGTTGGCACTCCCCCAGTTTGGAGAAGCAGGCAGGGTACCACCATGGAAGCGGGGGCGGCAGCAATAAGTGTTTTAGCCACCTAAAAAAATCAATATCAGTGTAAGTGTACTCTATATTTACAATATTACCATTGCTTTACCTTACTGTCAGACAGCCCTCTCTGACAGGGAAGACATAAACAGCTTTCTATCCACACTCTTGTCAAAGCCACCAAACTCCATTTACAAAAACAGTAATTTTACCTGGCAGAACATAGGACCTGCTGGTCTACAACTGCCTCCATCAGTTAGTTTGTTTGAGTTATTGTGTGACTTTGTTGTTTTAAAGGGTTAGTTTGATTCATCAAAATCACACAATAACACAAACAAACTACCTGATCAAGACAGCAGTAGACCAGCAGCTCCTGTGTTCAGTGAGGTAAAATTACTGTTTTTGTGAATGGAGTCTGGGTTTAAAAAGAGCATAGATCAAGGTTCACTTTCTGTCAGAAAAAGCTGTCTGTCTGGGGAGTACTGAGCATACAACTGGATAATTGAGATTTGAATTATACTGCACAATCCATCTGATCGACTCAGTGGTAGACCAGCAACTCCCATGTTCAGGGATGGTAAATTAGTGGTTTTCTCAATGGAGTCTGGTGGTTTTCAAGAGAGTGAAAGAGTTCCCTGTCAGAAAGGGCTGTCTAAAAGCAGTGAAAATATGCTAAATATAGCTTACACTTCAACCTATATTGATTTTCTTAGGTGGCTAAAATTTGTTTTGCTGCTGCCCCCATCCACAGCAGTACATTGCTTAACTTCCATGGTGGTACTCCTGCCTGCTTCTCCAAACTAGGGAGGGCATCAGCCATGTACTGTAGGTAATACACTGACTATAGATAAATACCTCATACAACCACAGTTTAAAAAATCCAGACTATACCTTTAAAAACATTCAATTTTGTTTAAAACTATCATAGATTTAAAAAAATCAAACCTTAGTCTGTGTTATAATGAACATTGTGGCAAAACTTAGGCTTTCTTTTTTATAAAATTAGTTTTCTTTTTAACCGCATCTGTCTCATAACCCCATTTTTGGGGTCCCCACATTCTCATGACCGCAGCAGTGTTGTCAAGTGAATGTATGGCATACTCGTACATTCTGTTTCCAGAGCAAGGAGGCAACTCCAAATGGATCGCTCATTATTATGATATATTTGAAGTCTGGTTAATGTATCTTTTTCCAAACTAAATACAACAAATATCTAAACGTCAGTCTTTGAAATATCCTGTGACCTTGTCTATATATCACGAATCTAAGCTCAGAGGTTGAGAAGCTATAAAGCCATAAAGAACGGTCACATTTCCAAAGTATATTCTTGTTTAATGTTACGCCTCAGTCATGACTCTGGTCCCTCTTAACCTCTTGTGATACAGTTTAGAAACCCTATCAGTGAACTTGACAAGCTTGTCAGCTCAAAGCACATTAACCCTTTACAGAAACCATGTCCCTGTTATTTACACAGTTAAGTGTTGGCCACTAGATAACACTCAGGGCATGTTTCTTCAGGTATTACACTGTAGCGTTATCAAACACTGCTGTAGCAAGAACTATGTTTAGCCTGTTGCCCTCATTTCTGCAAACATGGCATCCTTTTACCTAAACGCAACTGTCACCCCAGGTACGACCTGTATGCTACTTATGATAGAGTAATAAATACATGCATGACTAGAGGAGGGAATTGTTATGCGACTGTTTGGTTTGCTCAGGTTTCAGGTCTTCAGCGCCGTGTGGTGGAACTGGAGACATCGGAGCATCAGACCCGAAAGCTGCTGCAGGACAGAGAGGCTCATCAGCAGCAGTGTGACCAGAGACACAGAGAAACCACCGCCCAGCTGGAGATCGCACTAGAAGACGCTGGGATCAAGGTCAAGGAACTCTCCGTGCAAGTCGGCCTCGCTGAAAGCAAGGTCAGGGCCCTGGAAGAACAGCTTGGCCTGGGTGATACCAAATGCAGAGACCTGGAGCTCAAGTTGGCAGGGTTGTGTTCAGCTGTGCACCGCACTGTTGGCACCAGCCATACAAGGCTTTCAGGCACACCTGGGTCCCGTAGACGGTCTCCCTCTCCCTGGAGAAACCACCTGCAAATGAAAGGTATGGTTATGCACTTTCATCATAAGATGATGCCATATTTTGCCATGAGAAGATACTTTAATGACTGTGTTCTTTGGTCAGGGGGAGACAATGAGACGGACGGATCTATGCTGTTCTTGTCTCGTGTTGAAGATGAAGAGCTGGACGTGGACTCAGTGCATACAGTCCTGCGGCAATTCCAGCAGGAACTCAGGGATACACAAAGAGAGAGGGTATTTTTGAATAAAGGCTCAAACCTCAAACTTTGTGAATGGGATTGTTGACTTAAAGTTCGTCTTGCTTTTAAGATGACAACATCATTTCAACAATCTTAAATTAAGCTCACTTTTGGCACTTTTTAATCTCATAAACACGTCCTACTCCTTCAGGATGAAGCCAAGGCTCAGATAGTCGGTCTAAGTCAGCAGATGACAGAGCTCCAGGGCAGCCAGGACAAGTCAGCCGCCCAGCTGCTGCAACTACAGAAGTCCTTGAAGATATCAGAGCAGGGTAAGAATACCAGTGATCCCATTAACTAAATATCCTTTATTATTTCTGTAAAGACATACAGCATGTTTAACATATTGTTCCAGGAAAAAGAGAGATGGCAGAGCGACTGCACGAGGCACGTACATCCCTTTCTCTGCAGGAGGAAGTAGTACGTCGTGCAGAGAGGGAGAAGAGAAACCTTGAGGAGGAGGTAGCACAATGCAGGACTAGTCTGCAAGCTGCTGAGGCTGAATCCAGGGCTCTGCAAGTATGTGAAAGGGTTTCTACTAGAACATGTGTACATAATTCAATGGTCAAAACACTTCATTTTCCTCATACTATCTGTGCGGGAACACAAGTATTCACCCTCTGTGTGAGACACTCAGTTTTAGCGCCTCTCTTTAAACCACCCTCCTGAAAAAGCCCAGTCTGCTCTGATTGGTCAGTGTCCTCAGGTTTTCTGCATCCTGGTGTCTCTGCACTGTCCCTGCAACTGGGAATGAATGTAATGGGGAATAGCAGCACTTTTTACAGTGCAAAATCACCAATGAAACTTCTAAACTAAAATCTTCATAACCCAACATGTTCCTGCTGGAATATGATCCAAAACTGGGGATAATTTAACAACTTCAGCACCAAGATTTCATGTTTCCTTGATGTGAGCATGAAGCTACATGTAGCAGTGTACTTGCAGCCAGGACATGACAGTAAAGGAGATTAGTGTCACTCTTTACTGTGAAAATTCCCCAATAAAAGCTTTGTAACACAAGCAGACATGTTCCTGCAGGAATATAATCCTAAATCAGGAAGAAATAAACAACATCAGCAACCACGTTTATGTGTTTCCCTGATTTTAGCATGTAGCAGTGTAGAATGAAAACACTTGCAGTAACATTCCTGAGATGACCATATAAAGAAATCTGTCGTGAGCTGACGTCAGCTTGTCTCCACAGTAGAGAAAAACATTGAAAACAGAGTATTCAGAACGATCTGAAGCCAGAGGATGTAGCTCACAGGAAGTGTAACAGAAATATGACAGAAAATAAGGAAAAGCATAATAGGTTTGCTTTAACTTAAACAACATACAGCATCTTCACTGACAGCTGATAAACTCGTGCCAATTCTTCTACAGGACAAGTTGGAGCTTTTGCAGGACTCGGAATCTCGAGCAAATGTGGAACAACAGAAGCTGAAGGAGTCTCTGCAGGCAGCAGAGAGCAGGGTGAGCCGCTTGGAGCTCTCCCAGCGCACTCTCGAAGGTGAGCTACAGAGGGCCCAGCTCAGGGCAGCAGAGCTGGACGCAGAGGCAGGGGCACTGCAGGAAAGACTGACTGAGCTGCGGAGGAAGCTGAGTGAGAGCGAGGACCGGTGTGCAGCGCTGAGGGTCAGTGAGGAGAGGCTGGCCACGTCACTGGCTCGAGCTGAGCAGCATGAAAGCCAGCTGAGAGAACAGATCCACAAATTGTCCAACACCCTCAGTGACAACAGGACCAGCAGCGGAGCTCTGCAGGAGCAGATCACACAGCTGCAGAGGGCTCTGACTGCCAGTGAGCAGGACCGAAGGCTGCTGCAGGTACATAAGAACGTAGCTGTAACATAAAACAAATCATGTGCGCTGTGTATTTTTTATTTGTAAGCTTTTCCCCCTCTCTCAACATAAGGATGTTTGATTGAAACTTCAAAATAAGATGAATAGCCACCCTTCCTCTGCTGTGCTTTGATTTACAGTGCAGCAATGTAACCTTCTCAGCTCCAGACTGAGCATTTTTATTTACATTTGCCGCTGTGGTTTTCCTGAAGGACCTCAAAGACTGAGCAATAAAACGCTCAGGCAAGCTCATTAATTCTCCAAGAGCTTCTCAGGAGAGCTTTCCGGTCTTAGTTTGGGACTGCACTTTAAAGATACTGAGCAAACAAAAACATGACATGCTTGGTATAAATCTTCTGATTTGCTCAAAAGCTGTCAGGTCATTGCAGTAAAAAGCGCGAGAAAAGTCCCAACTCTTGCCTGCAGTGTTCAACAATCTGTCAAGGACTGTAAAAAGAGACAGAGTTTAAAAGACAGGGAGGACTGTAGGGTCAGCCTGAGTGCAAAATGTTTTGATGAAACTGAGTGGTTCACTGTATGTCGACATGTATGTGCCCATAGGAGCGTCTGGATAAAACACGAGATGCCCTTTCAGAGAAGAAGAGGCTGAACCACACACTGACAGAACAGACCCAGCACCTTCAAAGAGCCCAGGAGGATTTAGAACTTAAAAATTCTGAGCTAGAGAAACATAACAGATCGCTGAAGGAGGTGAGTCACACTGAGGTTAAAGTGCAAGTAAAGATGCAAAGGTTGAGGCTCTGTTTTGATGTATGGATGACTGACTGTGTCCCAGAGCCTGAAACAGCAGCAGGAAGCCGAACTGCAGGCACAGGGGAGCTCTCAGCAGCTGCAGCGAGAGAGGGAGGAACTCCAGGACAAGGTCACTGATCTTCAGAGCTCTTTGCAAAAGCTACAGAGTGAGAGAGCAGAGATGGAAAGGGTGCTGACACGTCTTGGTAAAGACAAGTCAGCACTCAGGAAGACACTGGAGAGGGTGAGCTGACCAATTTGTTGCACCATACTTAAGGGAATTGTTTGACATTTAGGAAAACAAGTTTATGTTCTTTCTCTCCAAGAGTTAAATGGAAAGTGTGGTTGGCAAATATGGAGCTACTGCCAGCAGCTGGTTAGCTTAGCTTAGCATACAAACTGGAAACAGGGACACAGTCAGTATACTTCCCAAAAAATCAAACTGTTCCTTTCTCCCTAATATTTAGGACAAGTCCAACTAATGTTGTCTAAATCACAGTTACATGTACACATGGACTACTATAAAATACAATAAGTTACGCTAATAATTTTAATAAGATATTCATTCAAAAACCACTGCAGTGGTTTATTATGGCACTTACATAAAGCTGGGGGATTTAGCAGAGACAGGTATAAAAGTAAATGCAGTACTGTTGTACTGTACTGTAAAAACAATATAAGTAACAAAGAAAAAATGTAGCACCGATTCAGGTTCTTTGATACTGACAATGAGTAGCAGCTTTATAACATTACAGCTGATACAGTAGCGATATCGTTGGACTTGGAGGGAGGCCCTTGGTTCCCTTTTGGATGCCCCTATGGTAGATGAAACATAATAAAGTGCCCTCTAGGCAGTGGCTCACAACTGGTGGGTCACAGTCCAACAGTGAGTTGCGGGTTGCCCCTCTCGATCCGGGCGTTGAACGCTGCGGAGAGGAGGAGGTGATCGGCACTTTTTAGTGTTTTTTTGGAATGTAGGCTGTTGCTCGTTTGTAAGGACGCTCTGAGCTCTATGCTTACACGTGAGGGCTATATTCGCATTTATATATGAATTTGTAATTGTATATGTACATGTATATATACATATTAATTTTTATTTTTTAGTATCCTCTTCTCCCTTTGCACTTTGCACTTTTGCACTTTCAGCTGTGCACTTGGCACTTTGTACGTGTTTCCCTCTGCTCTCATTTTGTGTACATGTCCTGTGAATGTTGTTGTGTTTATGAATGTATCTGCTGCACATCGAATCGCCCCTCGGGGACAATTAAATAAAGTGAAGTGAAGTGAAGTGGGTCCATTCTGCATGGACCACAAGTCACTCACGAGCGTGTCAAGTTTAGAAACACATTTTATTTTGAAGTACTGTGAATTTCCAGCACAGAGCTTCTGTTCTGAAATGCCGTTTCCTGCCGTTTTCCTTGACAGAGACAGCAAGCAAGCTCAATGACATGGCCAAATGCAAGTATGACTCTGAATGTGTTTTACTGTGTGGATCATGAACTGATGACTTGGAAGTAATCTGGGCCCAGTGGCTGAACCAGTTGGAAACTACTGCTCTAGGGTGCTTGATAAAGTGCTGTCTCACGTGCCCTCCAGTGGAGAAAACATAGTGAAGTGTCTTATGGGGTGCCCATCCAATAGAGAAAAATGATAATGTACCCTCTAGGGTGAGGGTCCCTCAGTAGACAAAACATGATGAAGCCCCAGCTAGGGTGCTCTTACAGTACATAAAACATAATGACATGCACTATAGGGCGCTCTTTCAGTGGAGAAAATGGGAGAAAATTGCCTCTAGGGTGCTCCTCCAGTAGAGAAAACATGATAAAGTGCCCTCGCGGGGTGCCCTTAAGTGGAGAACATGTGATAAAGTTGCCTCTAGAGTGCTCTCTTTGAAGAAAACGTGATAAAGTGTTCTCTTAGGTGCCCTCAAGTAGAGAAAACCCAATAAAGTGCCCTTGAGGGTGCCATTTTTAGTGGAGAAAAGGCAATAAATTGCCATCTAGGGTGCCATTTTTAGTGGAGAAAATGTAATACAGTGTCATCTAGGGTGCTCCTCCAGTACAGAAAACATGAGAGAGTGTCCTCTCAGGTGCCCTCAAGTAGAGAAAACCCAATAAAGTGCCCTTTAGGGTGTCATTTCTAGTGGAGAAAATGCAATAAATTGCCATCTAGGGTGCCATTTTTAGTGGAGGAAATGTAATACAGTGTCATCTAGGGTGCTCCTCCAGTACAGAAAGCATGATAACGTGGCCTCTCATGTGCCCTCAAGTGGAGAAAATGTGATGAAGTGCCCTCTAGGGTGCTCTTTAGCAGAGATATCATGATGAAGTCGCCTCTAGCGTGCTCTTTCAGTAGAGAAAATATGATCAAGTGCCCTTTAGGGTGCTCTTCCAGTGGAAAAAACATGATGCAGTGTCATAAAGGCTGCCCTTCCTGCTAGGAAACTTTCTGCGCACTGGTACACCACCGCATGCAGCTGGTGCCTTTCTTTTTTTCACCCCTGCCTCTCAGACAGCCTGAGTCCGCCACTGAAAGTCATCATCCCCCTTTTGTTGGACCCCAGAACATTAGCCAGCTTTTTCTCAGGGGACCTGAAAAGTCTCGGTGCTGAATATGAGGTAAAAGATCTGAAATGTAATATATAATAAATATAATACATAAAGGAGCCAAACCACAAAGGGCTTTAAAATGTAATTAAAGGCATCTTAAAGTCAATTGTAAAACTGCTGGAAGCCCATGTACACATACTGTAGAAGCCAGGACTGAAGTAATATGTGTTTAGTGTCGGTCAGAAGCCTCGCTGCCACATTCTGGATGAAATGAGGACGTGCAGTTGCCGAAGCATTAAGGCACATAAATGGGCAGTTACATTAATCCACGCAGGAGAATAATTTGCCGGAGTTTGTCATTCGAGCAATAACGTTTGTTCCATTTTCCACATATTCATCTCCTTTGTCACACATTGTACAGAGCGATCTTGAAGTGATGGAAACATGTAGGTGGACTGTGAGAACCGAGAGGCTCTGTGCTTGGCTTCTGCTACACACATTACAGGAAGGCACATGAGTGCAGAACAATCATGGTAAAGTCGTTCACATTATGTCACCCTCGTGTTGTTGTCAGGTGGAGATGGAGAGGCTCAGGAGGGAGGAGGAGGCAACATCGGCAGCCAGAGAGAAGGAGCAGTTGGGACAGACAGTCCGCAGCCTGGAGCAGGAGCTGGCCGAAAAGCAGGGTGAGCTGCAGACTGTGCAGGTGAGAGGCTGCTGGGTTATAGCCAGCGATGGAGCAGGGGTCACACTGTGGGGTCAGGGCTGTGTTTAATGTCACCACTGAAATACTTTAACATTCATGAGTAGTACGGATCAATCAACTTCTCTTTGTTAGACCATGTCAGTCAAACAATAATCTAATTTTGCCTTAACAATGCAGCAGGGTCGGCCTCTAGCTCACCTGGTAGAGTGTACGCCTCATGTTGGCTGAGTCCCCACAGTGTCCTGGGTTCCATTACAACATGTGGCCCTTTGCTGTGTGTCATCCCCCGTCTTTCTGCCCCCTTCAGCTGTCCAACAATAAAGGCTAAAAGCCCCCCAAAATAATCTTGAAACAAACAAAAAACGATGCAGCTGTTGCCTGTTTACAGTCGGTACACAATGCAGCACCACAGCCTCTCACAAACACCCAACATAGGGCACACATCACTTCAATGTTGGCCGAGTTACACTGGTTTCCCGTTCAGTACAGAATTCAATTTAACATTATATTGATTACTTTTAAATCCCTTCATGGTCTGGCTCCACTTTACATTTCAGAACTCTTAACCCCTTGTTTGGCTCTGACACCCCTCAGATTAGAGAATTAAATGTTAAAGATCTATGGTCCAGGCTTGAAGCAAAGGGGGATCATACTTTACTATATTGTTCTTCCAGACTTTTTTCAGTTATTCTTTTAAATTTAGATTTTTCTTTCTGACCGCTTCTTGAAAATCCCTTTTTTACTGCATGTTCTGTACATTATCTTTTAACTTTTTGTTTTTCTTATTGTATGGTGTTGTGTTTTGTGAGGCACTTTGTAACTTTGGTTTTGAGAAGTGCTATAGAAACAAAGTTCCTTAATATATAAGAATATTAAAATATTTTTGTACTAATCTGGAACTCTCTCTAAAGCTTCAGTGAGTGCAGGTAGTTATACTTGCTTCCATGAAAAGCCAGATATCCATACACTCTTTAAAAGCACTGACAGGTTGCATTTGAACAGCAGTAGCCCATCAGTCACAGTTCTCAAAGGGCAACATCTACTGTTAGAACGTAATTTCATTTTATTGAACATGTGTTTGATTGTTTACACCTGTCGAATGAAGCTGCCTTATACCCATGGACGGATTATAAGGATAGTGCACCGCTGGGCAAAGACATGTAAAAGGCCCCCCCATCCCTCCTCAAGGTGGTTATTATGCATCTCTTTGTGTGGCTTTTGTTATGAGTTTCTTTGTGGTTGTTTTACATCTTTTTCTGGTTATTTTGTAGTTTTTTGTCTTTTTTACGGTGGTTTTGGCTCTTTGTAGTCTTTTTGTTTCTCTCTGTAGTTATTTTATGTGTTTTTGTGGTTGTCTGAATCTTTTTGTGTTTATTTTGTGTCAATTTGTTGTAATTTTGAGTCTTTCTTGGCTGTTTTGTGTCTCTTTGTAGTCTCTTTGAATGTCTTTGTAGTTGTTTTGAGTCTTGTGGTTGTTTTGCATCTTTTTGTGGTTATTTGTGTCAATTTGTAGTTGTTTTGAGTCTTTTTATGGTTATTTTGTGTTTCTTTGTTGTCTTTTTGTCTCTGTGCAGTATTTTTGAATCTCGTTGAAGCTGTTTTGAGTCTCTTTGTGGTTGTTTTGTGTGTCTTTGTATTTTTTGTCTCCTTATAGTCTTTTTAAATCTCTTTGTATTTGTTTTGAACCTCTCTGTGGTTGTTTTGCATCCCTTTTTAGCCGTTTATGTGTCTTTGCAACTCTTTTGCCTCTTTCTGTGGTCATTTTGTGTCTCTTTGTAGCAGTTTGATTGACTTACCAACAAGAAATCTTAAAAATCCCTTAGAAGAGAGGCTCTAGTCCAGGTCCCCCCTGTCCCCCTGAGCCCATGGGCCTGTGCTCCATAGGGCTATTCAGTAATCTATCCCAGTTTCCACCAACATGTGTTTTCCAGTTGGCAGTCTTGCCCAGGTAAGAACCCCTGTGAGCCAGGCGTCATGATGACCTCAGTAACCTCAGGTCTCAGAGGGCCATCTGTGTCCCCCTACTGCTCAACCTCTGAAGACACTTACTGACCTTTATCTTTCTTACACTCTAGTTTCAATTCTGTAAACTCATGTGAACTGTCTCCAGGCCCAAATCTCCCAGTTGGAGCACTCTCATGCACAGCGCCTCCTGGAGGTGACAGCCCGCCATCACCAGGAGTTGGATATGGAGACGGATCGTCTGAGAGACAGCCAGCTACAAGCAGAGCGGGCCCTGGAGAGCAGGGAGAAGGCCCATCGCCAGAGGGTCAGATGCCTGGAGGAACAGGTATTTTAATTCTCAGTGTGGATAGTGTGTTGGAAATGACTTTATTTTGTACTTAAGCTTTATGTCTGTTGTCTGTTTTTTGTGTATGTGTTACTTACCTTCAGTGTTTCTGTTTGTTTTTCTTTATTAGGTGTTGACTCTGAAAGAGCAGCTGGACCAGGAGACAAGAAGACGACAGGTCTATTTCAATCAGATGCTACAGCCTGGTGTGTAAGCAGAGACCCTGCAGTGAAGTATGTAGCACCTCTGGCTTCCTCATTCACTGTTCCTCTGGCAGCTCCCCAACAACATTATGTTACAAGCTACGTCCACATTTGGAAGCGCACACAAACACACTCCTAAGGCGTTTGCTCCCACCCATGCACATGTGCACACCGGATTACATTAATCTGCAGGAAAACTCAACAACAACAAACAATGAGTGTTTTGTTTATAAGTGGACTGGACGTGCCAAATTGTTTTAAGGATTTCCTCTGGCTCGCTACAGTTGGCGTTTCTAAGTCTGTTTATGCTGTGTCAAATTTTTTTAGGAAACAATGTGATGGAAGGTTTCCTTAGTCGGTGCTGCATTCTGCTCTTATGATTGTTCCTACACTCATTTGTCATATTGATTATGTACCAATTTTATATGTCATAATCACTGTTTGTGTTGTGAGAACATATATCCAAATATTTAGAGTAATTGTTTGCAGATTTTCCTGGTGCTGTGATTTAGTAGTGTTTCAGGCAGTCATAAAGATCTTATCGCTCATTTGTTTTATTATGTGTTGTATTTGACTGAATTAGTGATAGTGTGTGCAAACGTTGTGATTGCATTTAATAAACTGGGTGTATCAGAGCACGATTATGCAATTTTGTTTTGCGAAAGATGTTGAGGTTGGAGAATCGATGGTGTTTATTCTACCGGCCACACAACTTTGTTATGGGAAAAGTTTTCTGCGAAGGACAGCGCTGCCCTTTCATGGCATGTGAGTTCTGGCGTTTGGCTCGCACCATTAAAAGCCTTTGTGGATTTAGTGTTGTGGGTGAGAGAATGACCTTCGCTCTCTGTTGCCAGTGCTGTCTTAAGTGTTTTCTTTCAAAGATCGTTGCAGACTCCAAGGTCTGCTGCGGGGATCATCATTCCTTGAAAGTTTCACTGGCAATCCATCTGTAATCCTTCACAACCCTAAAAAACTTTGAGATAATATGCGGTCCTCCCTTTGATAATTAGAAACCACAAATACACACATGCATCTCTTGTGTGTGTGTGTGTGTGTGTGTGCATCTTAAAAGCCAGCTCTTCTTTCTTTTAAGTCCTCACTCTCACTATACTGATTGTACAGTGCTGCATTTTCACAACAGTGCACGTGCATGTCTCCTCACTGTGCATGCCTCTGTAACTGTACATAGTAGAAGTTTCACTGAAAGGGGAAAATCTTGTCAGAGTTTCTTTAAAGCAGCCCTTTGATTATCATAGATCCGCCCAGTGGTTATCCAGTTACCGGCCTCTTTGCAGCTATTGGCTGCAAGGAGCTAATTATGCAAGGTAGTGAATCCCTGTGGGGGAGGTGGGGCCAAAACTGAAAGAACTCCTTTGGCAGGCAGAATAGAGCTTTTATTGAGGATATTTCTAAGCTGACCATCAGGGACCAAATCGCTGGATTGTTCAAAAAAAAAAAAAAAAAAAAAAAACACATCTCAGCTGAATCACGCTGCTCCCCCTCTTTCATTCCTCCCCTCGTTTCATTTCAGTGAGACAGAGTGTAGCTCATGCAGTACCCAGCAGCAAGCAGAATGCAAGGAATCTACAGTATTCCCCTGTCTCACACAAGAAGCCCAGTTCACTACTGAAGGACAAGAGAGGGGAGAAAGAGGCAGAGCCAGAGAGCAGTCAGGGGAGGATTCAGACTGCTGTGGTTGAGAGGAGGAACGTACGGTCTTGTCCTGTTCTGCTCTGCTCTTGTTGCCTCAGGTGTGTGCGCTCCTCCCTCCCCTCCGCGGTGCCTGCTGTCAGCTCCATCCCTGGGTGGCTGAGGCCATGGTGTTGGTGCTGCGAGCCCTGCTGCCCTGCTTCTGCACCCTGCTCTCCCTGGACCTGCTGCCTGGGGTGGATCTTGCCGTGCCCCTGGAGGACTTCTACCCCTTTGGCCAGGACGAGGGGGACTCCCAGACCAACGCTCAGGACGACGGAGGCTCCAGGCTCGTGGAGATCTCTGTTGCTTTCCCCTTCTTTGGAGACAGGCACACAGGACTCTATGTGAGTACAGAGCAGTGGCTTTTTATGTGTGTTTATGTCTTCATGTGTCAGCGTGTGTGTGTGTGTGTGTGTGTGCATGCACTTTGCAGTTGGCAATTGAAACTGACATGGTGTGGATTGTATAAGAGCCTCAGGGAGATGAGATTTGGCACACAGCCAAAAGCTACATTGCATCGTCCTTTGAGAGTTTGTATATGTTTGTGTGCGCTCACAGGCTCTGGTGTGTAACCTCATGTGCAGAATATCGTGTTTTCTCCCCCATGGGTGGAATCATAATCCTCCATGACATTCTCTTCCCTCTACATCTGCCCTCCTCGCACTCTGAGGGCTCTCGAGTGCACCGAGGGAGAGTGTGAGAGACACTATTAGCAGAACAGTGGTTCTAATAAGTCCACAATGAGCTGTTAAAGGAAATGACAGTTTGTGTTCTTGGTGTTGCCGCGGAGCATCTGTGAGCAGTTCGTTTTCAGAGAGAGCAGGGGGAAAATATGCACGCTGGAGAGAGAGAGAGAGAGAGAGAGAGAAAGAGAGAGAGAGAAACAGTGCTCATGGGAGGAAGCTGAATGGTTTGACAAGGATTTTCGCGCACCACAGTGAAACACACTTTGATCTGCCTTTGTCATGTATTGGGTTCAGTTCCAGCGCATGGGAAGGCAGAACTCCTTTAAATCAACACCACCTGTTGTGGTTATGCATCTCGAATCCCCTCCTCCTCGCTCTGAGCCCCGCCCGCCTCCTCCCCGTTCAAACCATGGGCAGGGGAGCCCGAGGAACCATGGCAACAATGGGCAAGGTCAAAGGTCATCTTTCTAATCTGAGCATCTGCGCCAAGGGGGTGAGGTCAGCCTCCCAATGAAGACATTTTTAAAACTCTTTTGCGTGTACACACAGTGCACTGGCAGTGGCACAGTATTTTAAGTGCAGTGTTTGTGTCTTTCTGCAGAGTTATAAACTCACTGTGTGTGTGCAGCCTCTGTTTATCACAAATGTGTTTCCTCCCAGTTTTGCAATGAATTCCAGTGCATCACTTCTTCGGTAATAATACTGATACACAATAGTAGAATTAGACAAGATAAGACAAGTTGCTTGTTGCTTGGCTTGTTGATCTTAGATTGAATTATCATCTGATAAAGATAAAAATCTGAGAACTCCACACTCGGAGATGTTAGTTGTGATGTGATATCCTGCATCTCATTGGACTGTAATTCTGTAGTCACGCAAGGCATAACAAATTGTGACAGGCACTTGAAATTACAGTCACGCTCATTTTAAAATGCCTCACCTGAATCCATTAAACATCTGCTGCAAAGCGCACGGGCCACATGGTGATCTCTGCCACCAGAGAGCTGCTTTGAACAGTTAATATTTCAGTGAGGGGATAAATGTGTGTGAATAGTTTCTCCCAGGAGTTTGTTCCAAGCCTCTGGGCTGCCGCCACATGGAAGCTGTAGAGCCAAACTGATTTTAGATGGTTTGTGGGTGCTGTCTTACATTATTATCATAACTGATTCTGTTCAGCAGCACTCATACCTTGAAATCCTCACAGCAGATCCCTTTAAACCCTTAACTATCAGCTTTTGTCCCCTCATAAAGACATGTTATTTTTAGACAGTCCAGTTGTTGGAAAAAAAATTTGGATTGTATGTTTCAACATTGCATGTTTCATAGTATCGTATCATCATTTCTTAAGTGATGTAGAACATTAACTGACTTTGTCATGTGGAGGTGGAGCGGATGGTGAACGGCAAAACACCTCAGCAAGACACCTGATGGCTGCAGACCATTGTTTAAGTCCAACAAACAATAAAAGTGGTCATGATTTAGCTAATCATTGTAGTTTTTTCTGCAGCTTTTTAAGCACCAAATGTGGGCGTTTCTAAGCGACCTGTCACTGTTTTTCTAGCAGCTCTTTAGGCATGAAAAGAAGTTGTTTTTCATTGAGACATCTCTGCTTTTCCTGCAGGGATAGTGGCATGAAAAGCGGCTGTTTTTTTGCTGAGACATTGCTGCGTTTTCTGCCAAAATAGTAGCATGAAAAGTGGCTGTTTTTTTGCAGAGACATCACTGCTTCTCCTACAGGGCTAGTGGCATGAAAAGCGGCTGTTTTTTGCAGAGATACCACTGTGTTTTTTGCCGCCATAGTGGCACGAAAAGCATCCACTTACCAAGACATTACTGCTCTTCCTGCCTGGGTAGTGCCACCAAAAGTGGTTGTTATTTGCAGACACATTGCTGCTTTTCCTGCTTTGATAGTGGCATTAAAAGCGGTTGTTTTTTACAGCAACACTGCTGCTTCTCCTGCAGGGATAGTCCCTCCAAAAGTGGTTGTTTTTTTTTTACAGCGACGCTGCTGTGTTTCCTGCCAGGAGAGTGCCACCAAAAGTGGGTGTTTTTTATTGAAACATTGCTACTCCTCCTGCCAGGATTGTGCCCCCCAAACCAGGTTTATTAAGCCAAAACATGATCTTTTCTAACCATAACCAAGTGGTTTTTGTGCCTAAACCTAACCACATGAGAACCACAGCATTGTTGAAACATGAAGTTTCAGCCCACTACATAATAACGAACAAATGTACAATGCCAACATTTTCTCTGGTGATTGGGTTGTTTTAGAAGTTGTGATCCAGAAATACAGCAGTGGATTTAAAGGCTGCCACAGCCATGTGACTGTTGGTTACAGAAGTCTTTAATGTCACAGCAACAGACCCAACAAATCCCTGAACAAACAAGGGTCCCCCCCTGACTTGGTCCCGCTCCAGTCCCACTTCCGCCTCCTGGTAACCAGGCTGTCCCTCTGTTATGGTTTGTGTCTGGGAGTTTTCACATGTTGCTGGGATCTCTCCTCCTCCTCCAGCTCCCCCCACCTCCCCTCCTCCCACGCCTCAGATAACATGGCAGGGGTCTTCCCCCTGGAACTGTCCAGCTGCTTTATCTGAGAAATGACCAATCACTTTAACAGAACACAGATGTATCTGCAAAGCGTCTTAGGGGCTTCCAAACAATGCAGTTCACGGATTAACTACTCTTACGGATGGCCAGTGTGAAGAACATGAAGGAGGATGTCCAAGGTCAGGGAGGAAAGAACGCAAGTTTAAAAGCAGATGTGAGAATAGATGGTTATGATCAAAGGTATTCATTGAAGATACATGGACAGTGGAAAAACTCGAGCTTTTCCCGGGCTTGTTGTGCTTGTTAATATGCTGAAACATGTCATTTAAAGTATTAAAATCTCCAAGATAATGTGGCATCTGTCTGTAATTAGGAATCAAATACATTTAAACATAATTAAAATTCATTGTTAAAAGGGTCGTGCCAAGAACGTGATAAAGTGTAACTGTACTCTTCACAGATTGCACATCTGCTAGTGCTCATCTGCTCTTCAAAAGAGCTTCAACACTTCAGCATTTTCATTCACTCACTTTCACTCACCACTATGTATGGCCCAAAGATGTGTGCATTAAGTTTGAGTCTTTGTACTCTGCATGGGGGCTTTTATATACATGTGTCAGATGAGAGATGTGGCAGAGTGATATTTGATCCACCATGGACAAGATATATCTGCACAGTCTTTAAAAAGCCTTATAGTCCTAAAGTAAGTGATGCACTTTGAATGAACAGTGAAGCATTTTGGGACTTATTGCTTTCTTATAGACGGTTAGATGAGCAGATTGATACCACTCTCATGTCTGTTAACGATGAAGCTACAGCCAGGAGATGGTTAGCTTAGCAGAGCATAAACACTGGAAGCTTGTTTGTGTAAAAACAACAACTTGCGGTTTTACGGGAGGGTTGTGTAACTGACTATTTCTTGGCCGGGCGCAGTGACCTCCTGGAGTCTCCGCTGGTTGCCTTTTAAGCTCACAGTGATGACAAGACTCCAGGAAGTCAACGCACCCAGCCAAGAAATAGAGAGGCGAAGTCCCTCCTCTATAGAAGTTTCGCATGGGATCTTATTTTACAAAAAACTATGTACAGTAGTCAACAGTAAGAGACTATTTTTTTCATCCCATTTGAATTGTGCTATGAATCACACATTTGATGTTTGTCAACTTAAAAGATAATTTTGCAAGTCAAGAAAGTTGCTGTTTGTTGTAGGTTTGTCGCAGTACCATTTGGTTGTGTGTGAAACCGCTCAATGAACTACATCTCACATCATGCACAATATATACTTCACCAACACCAACCTGGGCGTTACCTTGGCACAAATGTAACAACGGGTCATTTAAGATGAGCCAGGCCTGCACAAAATCAATCACCGCTGATCACGATGCATGCTGGTTAGATTTGTATTCCACTTGAACTGACTTCCTTTGACATCACGCACACATGGGCAAAAATAACCTCATGAGATTGAGGCAGCCGCAGTTTAGAGCCAGGTGCTGCAGCTTCTCTCCACTGACTGCAAGGCCCAAGGCATGATGGGTGACACCTGGCTGGTGCCTCATCAAAGAGCTGATTGGCTCTTAGTTTTGTCTACAAACAAAACATTTTTGTTGAAAATCTTAATTTTCTGTGTAATTGTAATATATAATGCTGGATTGTATAGTCTCATGTTGTGCAATGAACGTTTAAGACGTATCTTTTTTGTGTGCAAACTACAGGTAGCCTACAGATTAATCTGACAGGATGTAAATATTTCTGTAATTTCCTGTTTATTCTCTGAAAGCTGCTAAAAAGTGACGTATGATCTTACCTGCTGTGTTTTATCCAGCAGCTCCTGGTCGGTTTTTATCAGCCAGGAAGTGAAAAAACGAGCAAGTCTTGCGAGTCTTATACTTTAAAAGTTTTACGACAAACAGCCGCTTTCTTGACTTTCAAAATTATCTAAAATTTACAAACGTGTAATTCATGGCACAATTCAAATGGGATCAAAAAATTATTTGCCTTTCACTGTTGACTACCGTACATATTTTCCCAAGATAAAGTCTCATGGTGGTTCACTGGAAGGGGAAGGACTTCACCTCTCCGTAGTCTGGTACATCTTCTCATCTAACTCTCAGCACAGAAGCAACTAAGTGTATTTCCCAAAACATTAAACTTCTAAATTAAGACCTTAAGCCTAACACTTTGTTAAATATATTTAAAAACAGTCATTAGAAGTCATTTTTTATGTTTACCATGCTATGATTCTTTTTTAAACCTTCTTAAATGGTCACAGATTTAGTCTCAATTGTCTTAAAATTCAATTTTCACAACTTTAAATTACTTAATAGAAGTATTTTTGCTCTGTAATCTGTGTGCTTTGCAAATTGAATATTTAATGGATACCTTTTTCTACATTATACAGAACATTTTAACATCCTTTCACACCAAACATCACTTGCACCATAGAAATTGTATTGGAGTCCCTTGACACTGCTCCAGACAGGATTTATTGCCTCACTCTAAAGTCTTTGGAGATAAAGGTGAGCCGGGGCTAAGGAGACATGCCAACTGCACACACTGTAGTCACTTCCTTCTTCTTCCTCGTCAAATAATTGTACAAGCTTGTAACTGTGAAACCTCCGTTTTCGACAAGGAAAACTAATGTTTTCCTGCGCTGATCCACGAGCACCTTATTCGTTTAGGGGTTTGCTTTGGCTTGACTTGAGCCAGATGAAAGTTTATTTTAGTCCATAAATTGCTTGGCTCTAAAGAAAACCACCCAAGCAAAATCCTGGCTATATCCGGCAAAAGAATTCCCAAAAAAATAACAAGGGAGTTGTAGAGTGGAGTGGCACCATTGAGAGTGAGAGGAAGAAATATGGGGATATACTTCTTACAAGGTTGGCTGATCGCACCTCTTCTCCCCTGTGATTCTGACCTTGGTCATGTTACAGCATAGCACAAGGCAGCTCTGAACCCATTCACTCTCTCACATAAGTGTGATGCATATCCACCCTTCACTGGATGTTTGGTTGAAATCCATGGGAAGAAGAAAATATGATGCAAAGACAAAGGTCCCAAGTTCAGTTTGAATTCCTTTAAGGTTATTACCACGTCAAAGAAGTCCCCTAAAAATATTAAAAAGTAAGAAATACACATATTTAAACAGTTCCAGATGCTACTAGAGATCAGATTAGGCGATTAAACATATTCCAGTATCGAGTATAAACTCTTATTTAGTGTTCAGCATGATTTCCTACACTAATTTTGCTGTAAGATGGGTGACTTCCAGACCGCTGCCACCACAGGTCTCTCATTAGTGGGTATGTGGGTGTGGGAGGTTTGTAGTTCATGTACATCCTTCCATTCATCCAGCCCTGTGCCCTCTCTCTTGTTTTTCTGCCGGTATCAGATGGCGCTCTGGCTGACCCCCGGGCCCTGCCCCTGCAGTCGCTCCTCTTTTTCCCCACATCAGCCACGTTCTCACCACATCACGCTGATGCAGAGGGGAAGACTGTGGTCGGGCAATTAACTTAGCCCCTGCGCCGTGCCAAACAAAACTTCCTCTGCTGTTTTTACAGCAAAGTCCTTCAAATTATGGTTTTCATACATGCAGGGAGTGAAGCCGAGCCATCTGACGTTGCTTTGTCACTGTCACATGCCACTCGGCTTCAATGCAGAGAGGCGAAGTTCACGCCAGCGATTAGGAGAAACAGGATAGGTGCCACGGTGGGAAGAATCTCCCCTTGTTGACAATATGCAGAAATGATGTATGAATGAATGAAGTCCTTTCATGGGGACTTCAGCCCCTCAGCCTGCAGAACTTTCTCCGCTCAGGTTTGGCAGCTTGTTTCTCTGGATGTTTAAAATTGAATGCAGTGGCTCTTCGGACACGACTGAATGTTTGTGATATAAGGACTGTCTTATGTGCTGCTTCATAATCTATCATCACATATGACTGTTTAGCACACTGCTTAATGCTGTTTCAGAATACATCACAGAAATGTCTTGTTTTTTCTTCTCTTCTAGAGGCTTTTTGCTTTCTGCCCCAAGGGTGTAGGTTTTGTTCCAACACTGCATGGAACACATATGAATCAACGGCTCTAGGGTCGTCCACCAAAACATTTTGAGCATCAAACACTTAATTTACTTCATTATGGTGACTTTTTATGCACCAATTTGTACCTTTTCCGCATCAATTTTTGGTGTACATGTCTTTAATTTTGTCAAAAGAAAAGTCTCCTGATGCTTTCATATTTTCATTGGGTGGGACTAATGCACATGTTCTAATTATTGAGGGAGAAGTGTCCCCTGCGTCCAATTCCTGAAATGTACACCTATATTGTACCCTAAATAACCTCCATCCCACCCAAACCATCCCTTATTTACAATTCAGATTAGTTAAATTCAATTCAATAGAACTTTATTTATCCCAACGGAAATTCTTGTGCCAGAGAATGATTCAAATTACAGTAACACTAAGTACAATAACCACAATTTAAAATTCACAGCCAGCAACAACCAGAGCAAACAGTGGACTCCCTGGGTCAGGGTTGCTCACTTGGCCCAGTTGTAGAAACAATAGAGCATTAAATATATGGCAAAGTGTACGAACTTACAAGATAAAAAGTGCATTCAAAAAGCAAAAGCAAAAGGACTTGTACCTCCTGTGTTCTTCCTGTACACCTGATCTTGCTTATATTATTAGTCTTTTCCCTTTCCTACAACTCACAGTACCTTTGTTATCGAGCACCACGGCAGCAAACCCTGTAACAAAACAAAACATTTGTCACATTTATTGTCTTGGTTTAGTGGCTTTCAGCTTTTTCAAAAGAGTTCACACATTGCTGGTTGAGCCCATCAATGCCAGGAAACGCTCTGTATTTCACAGTATGCGGGAGTTTTCTGTGCATGTGCGTCAGAAGTGATGCCTTTTAGGTCAACCAGGCAGAGCTGAAGGGGCAGAGAGACGGGAGAGACCCTAAAAAACAAATTCTGCATTCAGAGGAAGGATTGCAGTCAAAAAAAGACTTGAAGAGAGTGGTCCTGGAGACGTGAGCGATGCAGCAAGTTCACCTGCAGGGTTGGCAACACATACTGTATAAGCACGTCAACAGTGTTTGTGTAGTTCCTCTCACTGCCAGAGGGTGGAGACAAATGTTTTGCAATGCACCTTTAAAGCTGCACTAATCGATATTTTTATATGAACAATGGATTAATTGACTTTGTGTGTCTAAGCAGTTGTTTGTGGTGATGAACCCGCACAGCTGCACAGAGTTTTTATGTCTTTAAGCTCACTGTTTTGGTTCAGTTACACCACCTTTCTAGCTGCAGCTCGCAGCTGTTTTTAGCAAAAAAGATCTGATAAATCAATATATTCAATCTGGAAAGTACCAAACAACAACAAGCAACCACCGGATGTATGTATAGGATCATTTAGCAGTCAAATATTTCCCCCTGAAGAGATGTTGGAGACCAACATCTAAGCTAAAAGGAGATTGAAAATTGTACTTAAATTGAAAGGTGGACCTGAACTCATCTCTAAATAAATAAATACTGATGCTGTGTTGTGCTCTCTCTTGTATGTGTAAACAGGCGACAGTTTGCAATCATGTCAGCCATATTACTTTATAAGATGGTAATATGCCAGTGTTGTGTTTACAGCTTTTTCTGCTGATCCCAAGTGGCCAGAAATATTAATTAATGAAGCTTTAAGAGGAACAATGCAATGCCTGAAATTTAAAAATGTATAAAGATTCAAGAAATTTAGTGTTATCATGCAAGTGTCGTCCTCAAGTGGTGCATTTTATATAAGACTTTACACACATATTTACAAAAAATAAGGTATGCAATGAAAAATACAGAATCTAAGCAGTATAAGAACAAAATGTAAGCAATATTAAGTGTTAAAAATTACAATTAACGAGTGTGTAAAATATCAGCAGCAAAATTCCAGTAAAGATGCAGTATGACGAAGCCAAAAAAAAGCAATCTATGGATGCAAAACTAAAAATTATAGATCTATTTTGCTTATAAAATGTCAGAAATAATGAAAAATACTCATCTCAGTTGTCTTCAAATTGTCGATTTGACCAACATGTAGTCCAAAATTCAAAGATATTTAATTTGCAACAATATAAAACAGAGAAAACCAGCCTTTTAGAGTGGAAATGACCATTGGTTTATTTCCTGTTGATTTATTAATCAGCTAATTACCTAATTTCTTCAGCAACACACCGATCATTGACCTGTTAAAGCAGTCTGATATTCCACCATGCCTCAATAGCTGCAGTGCTGACTGTGCACTTCTCACAGAGGAGACATGTGAGCGAGGGGACGACGGGTTCATTTATTTGGTTACTTTGCTGTTGGCAGACATCTGTGGATTTAAAGGCCGTGAACGTCTTTCCTGGTGTGATGACTTTGCAGGTGCGTGAGCAGCAGAAACTAGGTTTTCTCAGCTGCTGTCATTTCACGGAATAAAGGTAGCGTCTGTTAGCTACATGGGAAGTGCAAACATCCGTTATGGGAGCGTCCGCCGCCCCATGCTGCTGTTTGCTCCGTGAGGTCAGAACACCTCTGTTTGTCCACCTTCGCCTCTTCTTCTCAGCACTTCTGCTCTAAACCTGCCTAACCCAACAAATGAGTCACAGTGGCTTCATGTGACATGTTGAACAAAATATATGATTCATCTTAATCACATGCTTCATCTTTCTCTCCGTCAGGTGAACAACAATGGCCTTGTATCTTTCCTGAGAGAGGTGTCTCAGTTTACGCCTGTGGCTTTTCCGATCGCCGGGGACAGGAGGGTTGTGGCGCCGTTCTGGGCGGATGTGGACAATCGTCGAGCAGGGAGAGTCTTCTACAGAGAGAGTAAAGAGCCCGCCATCTTGAGGAGGGCCTCAGCTGATGTCAAGACGTACTTTTCAGAGTTCCCCAACTTCAACGCAACATGGGCCCTCATCTCTACATGGCATCGAGTTACTTTCTTTGGAGGCAACTCCCGCACACCGGTATAAACTTAGCAGCTCTCACACTAACATGTAGTCACGTCTTAAACAGCTTTGATTTTTAATGCAAGTTTTAAGTCTCTAGATCAGTGATTCCCAACCTTCTACAGTTACCAGTGGGCGTGTGGAAAGATTACAGAATAGCTAAATTAGAAAATCTGATAAATTCTGATTTCATTAAAAGAAATATGTTTATGTATTTGTGTTTGGGAGGGACCAACCATTCAAATAGAAACTTTGAAAATTAATGTGATACTGATTTTTAGAAGATTTATTGTCACAATAACCAGTAAGCTACCAGCTACAACAGGCTACTGCACAGTACACACCTCTCAGCTATGGAGGACAGAAGTTGCCAAAACACCGCCCTCATTTGCATAATAAAGACGAAATATATAAAGAAAATAATACAGAAATAAATGACTTTGGGCAAATAAATGAGGGAAAATTAATAATTAAAATAATAGATATAAAGACAGAATAAAATAAATAAATCAATAAAGCATGAATGCAAAAATGAAGAAATTTATTTAAAAATTAATACAAAGATAGATAAATAAATAAATAAATAGAAATTTAAAAATAAATACATTTAAGATAAATTTGAAATAAATGAAAAATAAATTCAAAACTAAAAAAAATGTAAAAGTTAATACAAATGAATAAAAGAAAAAACATAAATTAAATAGGAAAGTAATTAAATAGTGGAACAAAAGTAAATAAAGAAGCCAATTAAAACAGAAACATCAATTTATATCAAATTTTATCAAGTAATTAATGCCTACATTTATTTTTAATATTATTTCTGGTACATTTAAGGACAATTTGTGATTAAGTCATTTATTTATTTTTTATTGTGGCAGCTTCTGTCCTCCATACTTACTAACCTGAGTCACTTGTAACACTGTGACACCAGGTGTTTCCAGTGAGAGTGCATGAGAATTAGTCAGCAAAGTCATCAAAAGATCAGCCTCTGCCACTTGAAGTGGTCATACTATGAATGTACACTTTTTGTAGTGTAACTTCACATCTACGTTAAATGTCTAAGTTAGGTTAACCCATGTAGAACGTGACAGGTGGTGTTTATCAAGGGGTATTTGAGTTCATCCAATGGCATGAACAACTGGAAACCAGTGGTCTAGATAATCTCAGAGTCCCAGTAAATAGCCTTATTGTTATCAGTTAAAATTGGGATATAATATGTGGTTTGAAAGCACAGCTATTGGGTTTCATTCTAATGGTAATTGGTTTTTTTTTGCTTTCTGCCTCAACAACAGACCCAGATGAGTCTATTATGTCTCCAGCCTGACTGAGATTCAGGAATCTGTACCATTATTAATACGAGGAGTCTGTCAGATGCATGCATTATTAACAAATTTCGTGGAAATCAGGAAATGCTTTAACTGAGCCCGTTCCTCTCTGTGCAGGTAAATACTTTCCAAGTGGTGCTTATTACAGATGGAGAGCTTTCCTTCACTATATTCCAGTACAATAACATCACTTGGACCACAGGCATGCACGCCAGCAGTGGAGGAAACCTGGCTGGGCTGGGAGGGATCGCAGCGCAGGTAAGATCACATGGTTATTTGCTTAATGGTCAAAATTTGGATTGTATTGTACGATCTGCTTCCTACATTTTTTTTCAGGTGTCTAAACTCTGATTCAGCGATCTTTTGTGATGTCTTCCTCCTTGTTGCTGTCTCTTCCCAGGCAGGTTTCAATGCTGGTGATGGCACGCGTTATTTCAACATCCCCGGCTCACGCACGGCTGATGTGGTGAACGTTGAGGAGACCACGAACGTGGGCTACCCGGGCAAATGGGTCTTCCGTATAGATGATGCACATGTGGAAGTGGGTGGCTGCAATAACTCCGGTAAGACCTGCTTCTGAGAGATTAATCCGTCTTCTCCCGGCTGCTCTTAATATATTTGCTTCTAGGACTCTTGTTACATTGACCTCTCTCTGCAGCGTCAGTGTGCCCACACCTGCGACCGTGTCTGAACGGAGGCCAGTGTATCGATGACTGCATTACAGGCAACCCCTCCTTCACTTGCTCTTGCTTGGCTGGCTTCACCGGCCGACGATGCCAGATCGGTGAGTTATGGTTGACACTGCTTCCTGCTCTGCTGGGCTTGACACACACTGCGAATGAATACCTGTCTACCTGAGATCAGCCAGGAAAAATAATGTCAAAAAAATACTAGAATTCACCTGGCTTGCCAAAGGGACACCCGGATATTTCCTTAATACCTGTATCAGCTTCGTGCCAATCCGGTGCATTCTCCTCTGACATAACCTTACTAACTGATCTTGGCCAGATGTTTTCTTCTAATTAAAAGAGTCACACTACCCCCTTTGTATTTCTCTCTGTCCCTGTAGATGTCGATGAGTGTGCCTCAGATCCTTGCCAGAACGGAGGAACTTGTGAAGACCAGATTAATAGTTTCGTCTGTCATTGTCCTCCTGGATACACCGGGCCTCAGTGTGAAACAGGTACAAAACACGCTCTGCCCTAAAGTGGAAACTTTTCAACTCCTCTCTTTCTCTCTTCGTCATTAGATGTGTTCAGGACAATGGATCATTGTTTGCACAGACACTTTTACTCTTGAAATACAAACAAATATAGTGTATGTATTGTTTACTTCTCCACCACTTTTTTTTATGTCTATACTCAAACAACTTACTCCAGACCCAGCAGTGTCTTCTTAGTTTCACTACCCCATGTACGTGTGAGGATTCTGGCTGGTATCAGCAATTCTGGCTCTGTATTACTTGGTATCAGATCAAAACCAAAATTTGTGGTATGGCCCACCCCTAGTATGCAAAACATGCAGGGCAAAAAACTACACATGAATACAGAACAACTTCTAAAAAAAACTTGTTTTCACTAATAAATACAAACCTTAAAAAGCATTGAGGATTTTCTGTATCGTCAACATATTTGTACTCTTTTGTTTAAATGGCAATACACTTGGCAAAGAGCACATTTTGACTTAGTCAGGAAATTTAGGACTTGGGACTTGAGTGTGAAGACTTTGGACTTCTTGTGACATGTAAAACAATTGACTTGGTCCCAGCTTCTTTTTGTAAGTCGGCAGGATTTGTTACTTACTGATCTCGTAGAGAGGACGCCAGCTGAGTCTTGGTGTGGAACCGTCGTAAGTCCCGGAGCTTTCTGAACAAGGTTCGCTCTTGTTTCAGCTCGGTCTTCGCCTTCATTTCTCTGGTTGTTCCGCCATCCGCCATTTCCACTACGTGTGTATGTCTAGGGCTTTTATTGTAAAAGGTAATAACAGAGGGAGTGAAGCTGCCGTTGACAGTGTGGGAAGCAATAAAGAGTTTTTGCCGTCTTGGTTCAGACTGCGGAGCCTCGGTGTTACTTTTTTATTACCTTCATAAGTATAGGCACAACTTGTGACCCTTGGCTACACTACCCATCACTACCGGAGGACAGCGATCCTCTTCCAGTTTTGGTTGCGCAATGGTTGACACACGTCCTTTGTGCCATAAATCAAGCCTTCATTTCCCAGGAGATTGTACCCGCTGGCAGATAGAATTGCAAAGTAAAAGCAAGGCTCATAGGAGCCAGTCTTAATGCTGATCATGTTATTATTCCACGACTGTTACATTGCGCAATCAACATTTGCTTCATAATGATAACTGAGGGGAAAAAAATGGTGTACTGCCACTTTAAAGCTGGTGTATACAGTGACTGCCTTCTTTATTTCGCCTTCCTAGAATACTTACTGTAGAATCACATGGAAATGTGGACTTTGTTCAAATTTAAAGTAACAGCATGTACAAGAAATACAGTAATATATCATCTTACATAATAGTGAATTACCCCAAAACAAGTTAATCTGACATTTTTACTGTATATTAAAAAGTTCCGCACTTCTTCTCTTACCCTATGCATGCACTAAGTAGGCTGAAGACCTGGAAAAACTCTGATTAATTAAGGTATTTTGTGCCTCATTAAGCAGTTTCCACACAAAAAAAGTATTTCAGAATATCTGGGTCCAGCCTCTCTGGAGCTTCTGTGCTTATTCCCACAGTCCAGCCTGTGGAGATGTATCAAACCTCTTCTAATACCTTTCACAGCCAGCAGCACATACTTGCAGAGTGAGGGGAGCAGTGTGGCGGATATATTAATCAGCTGAGTAAATATTCCATGAGCGTGTCTCTCTGTCCCTGTGTGTGTGTTGCAGACATTGACGAGTGCGGAGACAGACCGTGCCTCAACAACGGGTCGTGTGTACAAGGCTCCGGCAGTTTCACCTGCGTGTGTGAACCAGGTTACACTGGTGTCCTGTGTGAGACAGGTGAGCAGGGGCAGAGTAGGCATCTCTTTTCCGCTGCTTTCTACATCAAAAAAGTCATTTTTTGGCAGACATTTAAGTCCAAAGAGTTCCCCAGTCTACCTCGATAACTGGGTCCAAGTTGAGGTTATGGTTGAATTCATTTGCAAACAAGTCTTTTTTTCCTTGAGTCACAAAGTGTAGCAGTGAACCGCAGTGAGAAAGTTCACTGAAGTCAGGTCGGTTTCCAAAAAGACATTTACTGATCTGGCTCCTCCTGCCATTGATTGTTGATGAAACCTGAACCCAGTGGGGAATTGAATTATCAGGCCCTGCACAGTTCATGAATCCTTGTAGCTACATGAGACGGGATTACTCCTAATACCAGACACCTGGTCAAAGAAACTCTGCGCTTTCAGAGGGGAAGTTCACTGGTCTCAATCCAGTTCAGTGTCGTAGACAACCACATCTTGCTTTTCCATGTGAAAATGTTAACATGAAACTAAATCAACAGCAGATAAACTTCTCCTGTCTGATTCACTGACTTTTGTGCATCTTCCAGACATCAACGAGTGCGAGTCGCAGCCCTGTCTGAACGGAGGAGAGTGTATCGATCAGGTGGCCAACTTCACCTGTGTGTGTCCCGATAACTTCACTGGAGCACTCTGCGAGACAGGTGACTGGAATTCAAGTTGAATTCTGCCAGAAAAACATGTTTGGAAAAATGATTCTTTATGAGAAATGTTGATGTAGCCGTTCAGTTGTATTTTTTTATTCTCTTTGGCTCCCTGTAATACAACATTTTTCCAACTGGAACAAACACAAAGGGAATCCTATCACATATGGAGGACAAAAAATGGCTTGAGTATCAGTGAATAAACAAATGTTTGAATGTATGTATGAATAAATACAGTAAGTGCAGCTTGACTATGAGATGCTTGTACGCTGTCTGTGGGGATAAACACTATGGTAATGAACAGATAAAACTTAGCCCAAACTTTTTGTTTTCTTGTTTTTAACTGAACTTTCCACATTTAATCTCTTTGACGCCTCTCTGTAAAGACTTTTTCATGAAATACGTTCAAGTGAATATGCCCTTTCCAAGGCACAGTGCTTTACAGAGAGGGACAGAAAACATTAAACACGCAACCATGCACATTGGCAATCTGGTCATTACCAGCCAAGATACAAAAAACGAGTATCCAAAAGAGATATGGAACAGACTAGAAAAAACATGAACAAGAAGATAACAAATATAGCTCATTCTCCAAAGACAAATGCATCCTGCACTGTGGCAGCATTAGAAAAAAAAAAGGATATTGTCTTACCACCTGCTGTTTTATGTCATGTGAATGGCGTGACACAAACTGTTGCTATCATTACTGGCTCACTGTTACAGTCATCATTGTTTCTCATGATTCGTAATGAATTTTCAGTAACTTAATTAAATGTATTTATTTTGGGGTAAATAAATGAAAAAAAAACTAAAATATAATTATATATCTCAGAGGCAAGTACAGATGGGAATCAATAGAGAATCCCTGATACAATATTATCACGATACTTTAGTCAAGATACGATAATTATTTCGATTTTAAATATGTTGCGATATGCTGAGTATTGCGATAAAATATACTGCAATTTATTACCTTTTATCAACTGTAAATTATGTCCCCAAAGGAAAACTTTGTCAACATCTGTTTTATCTAAAAAGATTGCAGTTTTCTTTCTGTTCATCGCACCTCAGCCTTTTTTTTTTTACTGCAGAATGTATCTGGTGAACTGAAAAGGCAATTTATTATAATATTTTAGTAGGCTACCTAAAGTTTAATTTGTATTTGTTATATTAATAATTTATATAAAAAAATCAATACTTGGCACTGTGTGACGATACGATATTGCCACACAAAAATATCGCAGTACTATGTTGTATTGATTTCTTTCCCCCACACCTGGAGACAAGTATCCCAAACGTAGATAAATATATCCTGAACTATCTGCATTGCCAAATACTCCCTGGGATACATGCAGAAATCTGTTTTGTCACTATTTGGATGAACCCACCAAGGGCGTAGGTTTTGTTTCCAGGTTAGATTCTTGGTTAGATGTCCTCTGCTAGGAATTTTTTTGCGTCAGACCCTTAATTTCCTGCATTGTGGTGACTTACTATGTGCTAATTTGTGCCTTTTCTCCATCAGTTTATTAGAAGAAGACATACTTCATTAACCACAGAGGGAAAATTCAATGTTTTCACTCTTTTGTCATACACACACAGGACTGAAATACACACACATGCACAAACAGGACTTAAACATACATTAAATGGAGAGATGTCAAAGCGAGGGGGCTGCCTAATGGACAGGCGCCCTGAGCAGTTGGGGGTTCGGTGCCTTGCTCAAAGACACCTCTGCACCTCTCAAGATGGGGACTTGAACCAGCAACCCTCTGGTTCCCAACCAAACCCTGTGGCCTGAGCCCCGAGAGAGCTTGTCAAGGGCTCATCTTGGAATTAAACCCAGGACCTCTCACACCCAAGCTAGAATGGTACCACTAAACCAACAAGTCACGTTGGTGTTTATGGTGTAGATGTCTTATTTTGTTCAAATAAAAAGACATCTGCTGCTTTACAGTTTTTATCAGGAGGGACAGATGCACATATTCTATACAATAAGCGGGACGTGTCCCCCTGTCCCCCCCCTGAAAGCTACACCTGTGGAACCAACCTTTAAAGCATGTTCTTATCTTCCTCTCTCAGAGCTGGTGGAGCTTCAGGTCAATGTAACCGAGGCAGAAAACAAAACAGGTAAAAGCATGTACAGCTGCATCTTAAACTCAGCCAGATTTTTTCACATACAGTTTGATCCTCACACTGCTGCCTGTCGTGCTTCTCCACACGCAGCCTTGTGTGAAGAGGACGACTGCAAGAAGCACCAGATCTGTGAATACACCAGCTCGGGAATCTACAACTGCACCTGCGCTCCGGGCTTCTACGGTGACGAGTGTGAAGGTACGGTACACTCGGGCCGGCTGACGCTCGCTGCAGGCAGCTGGGCAGGTAGAGAGCAGACCGGGGTATTTAAAGAGGAGCTGTGCTATCCCACAGGAATTTGGAGCTCTGCCCTGGAAGAGGCTGCTGTGATGATGGATTATTGTAATTATCAAAACTGACACGGCCTCGCCCAGTTTACTACGGGAACCAGTCGCTTGATGTTGTGAATAATTGTTTTATAGCACATTTTATTAGTTTACCAACAAGAGGAAGTGCTTTGTCTAGACTTAAAAAGGCCTCTTTATGAGTCAAAGCTGGTCTTTGGTATTCAGGTCATTTCTTCAGACAGAGCTGTTGAAATATGCATGCTTCCACACCGCTACTGGCTTCTCTGGAAGTTGGCCATTGCACCACACTGTAGTTTCAAACACAGCTGCTGCTTGCATAACCAAAGGGCAATTTGAACACAAAATATGTAAAACGCCATCATCCTCTGCTAACGCTTCATACCTTCCTTTCATAAATGCATATTAAGTCATTTTATATTATGTTTAATGTCTGTATCACATTATATTTGTTTTAGGAAATAACTACTGAGCTATTTAAAGCTAATTCATGCTCCCATGAGAGGCTAGTGTCACCCTCTGATAGCAAGTTTTTTTCTTTTTCTTCCACTCAAAGCTCTTTAATAGTATTTGAGCTATTGCAAATGCATGCTACTTCTCACCCTTGAGCTGAAATAACTATCAGTGCTTATATAGGCTCTCTTAAATCTCCCAAATACTTTCCTGCCTGGCTCACTTGGAAGGCACAGTGGAAAAAGGAGCATGATCCTCCAAGGAAGAGAAAGTAGTGGGACTCAGAAGTGCCTAATCAGGCTCTCAGATCAAAGGGGCCCGGCCCGCACAGGTGGCCAATGAAAGTGGCTCTTTCAGAATTAACAATCCATTAATTGCCCTCGGGGCCATACGTTTCGGTCACAAAATATGCTCCATATCATCAGAAAAATAATACCCTCCACCGAGCTCCCCGGGACTTCAAAGCGGAGCCATTTAGCTGCGATACGGCCACGTCCTTTGATCCACTGCTGCAATTAGGAAGGAGAGGAAAATAAAAACATTCTTACAATTTGTACGGAGCGGATGTGCAGCACGCTGACTGCTAATCTTCTGGTCCTGTGAACTTTGTTGGAAGAGATTAGGGAAAGAGAAATGACAGCGAATCAATACACAGTTTACAGTATAGCAGATGAAAGACGTTCAACATATGGTACGCATGTTGAACTTTATACCTTCTGCCTGTGTTTACACTTAGGCCAATACTGAAAACGTAACATAATTTAAGTGCTTGCTTTCAAGTAGCTCGAGCAAACTTTCCAGCTCTGAGCCTCCCTCTCTCCCTCTCTCTCTCACACACACTTTCTCTCTTCCTGTGTCTGCAGAGGAATGTCTTTGCCAGAATGGGGGTGTCTGTGTGGACATCAATGGGACCTGTGAATGCCCTTCAGGCTACACAGGACTCTACTGTCAGTTTGGTGAGTATGATAATCCTATCAGGTGTCTCACCAGAGCTTTGATGAATATAAGGTGTCATTTACACTGTGAACGCTGGGAACATGTCCCCACTCCTTTTTGAAATGGCCAATTTTGTCCCCATCACTTTTTAAAAGCATGTTTGTTTTTAATGTTCTGAAACATAACTTGCACCAACAGACGTTAAGAGTGCTTGAAGAAAGGTTTATTCACACAACAAGAAAACAAACAAAAAAAGATGTACAGACACAGTATTTGTAGGAGGTATGCAGACGAAGAGGGGCGATGCTGATAGATTGGTGTATTTATTTATCTGGGCTTGATTGGCTTTGTGTTTTTAATATCGAAGACGTTCTGTTTATTCATCTATATTAATGATTGTAAATTTGTTTTGGATAGTTGTCAACACTTTAAATGGGACATGAATATTGAGAACGGGGTCGGATTATATAGGTACACTTCTTCCTACTCCTTTTTGAGCATGTCTGGTAATGTTGTGTTTTGTTTTTTGCTCTAAATAGTCATTCATTCATTCATTCATTCAACAATGCAGTGTAAGTATAGGAGAAACAAATGTGCATGGTCCAAAATAAGTAACGTAAGCTCAAAATAAAATCCACCCTCCATGCGACTGATTGATTGAAATGATTAATAAATTGTTGGCCCAGTTCCTTCTTGCCAAAGTTTTCCGTCCTCTCTTTGTACGGAAGCCAAGATCAGCCATGCTTCCTTTTTTTAAATCACTAAATCACAAATTACCTATTGCATTTTCTCAAGAAAACAAGTTGATTATTTCGTTATCTTATGGAAACGATCTTTGTTATCTCAAAATAACAAGAATGTAGAAATTGTTCATGGTGAATTCACCTACAATAATGTGTTTTTTCTGACACCACCTCGTGCCCAGGTGCACCACGGGTGCATTGTAGAAGCCTGGCCACTTTATTACCAAAAGTGTGTGTGGCACACACCAAATGCTCTTGTCAGGGCACACCTGACTGTGATCTCCTGCTCTTGGACACTGCGGTACCACTTAATTACCGTTACCATCTGATGCGATCAATAATATCAGTAATGGTTAGTGCTTGATCTGACATTTTTCAGCTTAAACCAGTTGCTGCAGTTGTCAAGACACCATCTATGCATGCTGGCATTGCACCGCTGATCTCTGATGAACATTTAAAAGTTGTATTAAGAGAAAACGACCTGTTTAAAACTAGGGCTGTCAGCATTAATGCATTAATTGTGATGCATTTAAGATCCAAACGTTATTTCTCTTTATTCACGTTAATTTTGCGCTGCTGTATTGTCCCTCTGATGCACCCTTGTCAAACCGCCCCACTGGCTTCCTGCTTCCTGCTGCCACAGTGGTGGAAAATAATAAAATAATAACACCACTGCACTTTTGAATTTCATTCATCAAAAGTAATGTGCAGCTTGTGTCAAACAGAAAACAGTATTTAGAGTTTGAGCTGCCACCTACAAGCTGAGCACACAGAGGGCAGCTAATCAGACTGATGTCAGCGGGCAAACACATCGCCAAAGCCAGACACGGGCAAAGCACTATGTTGGAGTGAACAAATCGCCACAGTGGATGAAACTAAATCGAAGAAGTTAACTACAGCGCTGCTAAATGGGTGGCAACTGACTACAGACCAGTCAACATCATGGAAGACTCTGGTCTAAGGGACGTCTTCAGGTTGGCATGTTGTCATGGTTTCAAGACCACAGTGTTGCAGCAGTGCAGCACTGATTTTAAGAAACAAATCTAAAATGCAAGATCATAAAGAATTGCCTCATCGTGTCAATGCGGACTTCCAAACTGTTGTGAAATACAAAATAATGATATTTAAAAAATGCTATTAATCACAATGAACTCAATTCAGCAATTTATAAAACTGATCGTGCGACAGCCCTAAAAATAACACTTTGTTTTCTTGTGATAACAGGGTGATTATCTCGTAATCACGAGATAACAAAGCTCAGTTTCTCGAATTAACAAAATAATAATCTTGTGACCTTAAAAATACAGCATTAAAAAAAACACTGGAAGCACAGTTGGTCTTGGCCTCCGTACTCTGTGAACATGCCAACACATATGAGCCATTCAAGTCCAGGGGTCTATGAATGAATTAAAAATAATTAATTGCCGTGAATAGACGCCACGTGCATATTTAAAGAGGTTACTTCCCCCAGACAAAACACAAGAGTAAACTACGCCAACATGTGTGCTGACTCAGCAGAGAGTACATTAGAAAAGTTGATCTACAGGAGAATTTGGGTGCCACCGAGCCTTTAATGCGTCTCCTCTATATGAATAAAGACATTTCCACCATAAATTGCTGCAGAAAAATTCATCAGAATGCAGGAAATTAAGTTTTGATGCTCAAAGCAGAGGGTCTGCCGACTGCTAGCTAGCTGTCACTGCACCCTGGACGCCATGGGGAAGTGCAAATTCAATGAAAATTGGCTGTTTAACCACCATTTCACAGCATGGCTAAGACCAGTACAAGACGATGCATATGCAGTTCAATGTATTTTAAGTTTTTCAATCTCAACACAAAGGGAATGAAGGCAGTAAGATCCCACATGCAGGGTGAAAAACACCAAGAAAACCTGTCAACAAACACCCAGTATTCCCAGTACTGTTCTACCCGCATCTTCACCACAAGACAAATAAGAAATGTTTTATATCATAATAAACATTTCGGCAAAATTGTCCCTGACACAAAGTAATTGATGTCAGCTAATGTTTTTCCCCTTAGCTTTGCTGATTGTAAAAGGAGTCGTAAATTTAAATCTGAGTGACATTTTAATGTCTCGGAATGTCTTAAATCTAACTTGCTGTAGCTGTAGGAACACTGATTGCCTAAAATCACATATTGAGGACCATTTAAAAAGATTTTTTTTTTTATATATATGAGCCCTCATGTCCCCACCACTTTTCAACACAAAGTGACGACCTCAGCTGAATGTGGGGGAAAAAAGTGGGTCACTGTAATATCGTAAAGTCTCAAACCAGAAATTGCGAGCTTGTCATTCACTATGCCTTTCTCTCAGAAGTAACCCAGACGCCATGCAGTAACAGCAGACCGTGTCCTGATGGAGGTCCTTGTTTGGAGTACGGAGGAGCCTACCTGTGTACATGTCAGACGAGCGGAGCCGAGCTGGAGCATAAGGACTTCTACCCCTATGGTAAGAGCCTCAGGCACCAACCCAGTAACACGGCACTTTGCAGCCATGTGTCATTGCATAAGCAGCTGGTTTCTATAGCAACAAACACATTTTCGAACACACTGGTCTTGACAAGTGTCACTTTCTATTTCAAAAGGAATGGTCACATTTGCAGTTTACATTAATGGTGTGGGGAGAAATTTTAAAATGATTTGTTGTTGAGTGCTCTGAGGAGATATTGTATCAGATCCAAACATTACATGACAAATAATCTGTGTTATTTTTCCAACTAAGCCGACATGTTTGAGTAACATTAAAGAGGTTTCCCAGCGCAATGGAACACAGTCAAGTCTCGGTGTGTGTTTTTCAGTACAGCCCCGATCGGTCTGCGACTCCTCTCCGTGTCTGAATGGAGGCTACTGCTACGAGCGGGATGGAGGCTACACCTGCGAATGCAAATACGGATACTGGGGCAAGCACTGTGAAAAAGGTAGCATGATTGATAAAAACACTTAAAGAATACATGAACTTATGAGAAACTTTTATCAAAACATCCCTCAGACGTATAACTCAGGCTCAAACCCAGCTTTAATGCAGCAGGAAACGTGCCATTACTCGTAATGCTGCTTGAAATATTACAACGCCGAAAGGCTTATGATAATTTGTACTTATGACTGAGTTACGAGCTACTTTCCTGAATTATGACTTGAATTGCAATGTAGTGGAACAGATTTATTTTGTGCGATTAAAAGCTAGGGTTCCCTTCTTCCTGTCTCTTTCCAGTTAGACTCAATACCTGTGCTTCTGGGCCCTGCCGCAACGGAGGCTCCTGTAAGGAAGAGGCGGGGAGCTACAGATGTGTGTGTCCTTACAGATTCACTGGAAAACACTGTGAAGTGGGTGAGTGCCACCCGCAAGTCATATTCAGAACATTTTACAAGCAGTGCACAAACTGTTTTCTTGCAAGTCTTTGTGAAAGTGTTTGAGTACATGTGCAGAAATGCTTGATAAGTATTCTAATTCACAGACAAGCCCTACTTCTTTGGATGCTCTTAAAGGAATACATCACCGCCCAAATGACCATTTGTGTATCAGTTACTCACCCTGTGTAGAGCTGAATTCATGAAGACAACTTTGTTTTTCTCACAGGCTTTTAGGGTGAACAACAAACCCAAAAAAAGAGAAAATTCCTGATGAATTGAAATCATTGGGGTCCACATTTAACAACAGCAAAACTATATCAAACTATCTGTTAACAAACTGTCAGACAACTTGTGCAGTATAATCCAAGTCTCATTTATCCAGTGATATGCTCAGCTCTTCCCAAACAAACAGTCCTTTCAGACAGGGAACTGAAGGAAAAGTGAAACTTATCTATGCTCACTTCAAAGCCAGACTCCATTGACAAAAACAGTAATTTTACCCTGCTGAACACGGAAGCTGCTGGTCTGCCTCTGCCTCGATCTGTTAGTTTGTTTGTGTTATTGTGTGACTTGTGGTGTTGTAAATTGTTAGTTCGGATTCACCAAAGCCACACAATAACACAAACAAGCTAACTGATCGAGGCAGTGATAGACCAGCAGCTCCTGTGTTCAGTGAGGTAAAATTACTGTTTTTTTCAATGGAGTCTGGGTTGGAAGAAAACATATATAGTTTTTGGCCTAATATTGTTTTTAGTCATGTCTTGTGAAGCATATTGGGCTGCATCTTTGCATGAAAGGTGATATACAAATAATAATAGAATAATAATAACTATTGCCAGAACTAATCCTGGGTGGCACAGTGGGACAACGGTTAGCACTGTCGCTTCACAGCACTCTGTGTCAAAGTGGGTTTTTTCTGGGTGCTCTGGCTTCCTCCCAGAGTCCATTGAGATGCAGGTCAAGTAAATGTGAGCATGAATGGTTGTCTGTCTCTATGTGTCAGCCCTGTGATAGTCTCGTGACCTGTCCTGGATGTACTCCACCTCTCGCCCAATGTCTGAGATAGACTCCAGCCCCTCCAGTGACCCTGTACCAGGATTAGTGGTCACAGATAATGAATGAAAACGAATTCTCTGTGTGTGTTTTCTTGCAGGGAAGCCAGACCCCTGTGCCTCCAGCCCCTGTCTGAATGGAGGGACATGTTTCCACTACATAGGAAAGTACAAATGTGAATGCACCGAGGCCTTCAGCGGGAGGCACTGTGAAACAAGCAGGAGCTCAGTACAAACCACCACAGGTGAGCAGACTGTGTGTCACCACACAGTAATGTCCAAACTCTCACTGCAATGCTGAAGTTTGTACAACACTGACTTCAGCAGATTGGCACAGGCAGGGGATATCCTGAGCTGTTAGGTATAGAGATACTGTCTCTCCATCTGAAGATAATTTTAGCAGTGTTGCTGCACTGGAGGCTTCACATTCACAGATATAGAACGGCTGCATAATCTATATAAAGTCCGACCTGGTGATTCGTGTCTACGCGCTCTGACAGCATGCTGGAGATAATTTTAGGCAGACAAAAACAGAGGATGGAAAACACCTCTGTTGCTGTTGGTCTGTTCTGTGTGAGCTCCTTTAAGCCCTGCTGTTTGTGAGCTCGTGTTACGATGCGTCCGTGCTGACATTATCAACGTGTTTGTGTTCATTTCAGAGCTCGGCTGTGGGCTGCCGCCTCAAGTGAAGCACGCCGAGGTCCAGTTCTCCTCAACAACACCGGGCTCCATGGCGGTTTATATATGCCACTCAGGCTTCACGTCTGTGCCCAGAGCCACCCAGAGCATCTGTGGCATCCAGGGAGACTGGAGCCAGCCGCCCATTTGTGAGGGTCTGTAACACACACCAAAACATGAACACACACTCTGAACAAAAACTTTCAATGAGCCCTGACAAGTCCTCATAAATAAGATTCCAGTTATTAAAAGAGTTTATAATCTTTATCCTGACTTCATCTCCTGTCATTACAGAGATCAATGAATGCCTGTCGCAGCCTTGTCTTAATGGCGGTACATGTCGGAACCTGGTCGGATCCTACCAGTGTGAGTGTGACGTTGGCTTCAGTGGAAACCGCTGCCAGACAGGTAAAGCCTCATCAAAGTACTCTAATATTAAAGGGCAGCTCTATTTTTTTTATTTTATCATGAGGTTTTTATATCAGTCCATGATTCAGCAGTGTTCCCTAAAGTCAAACTTTGGTTAGAGGGCCTTCAAACACCAAGCCGACAGCGGCTATCAGTCACTGTCAGAATGTCGAAGAGCATCTGTTGCTCTAGTTTTGGCGGTGTGTCCTGCACTACTGGCACTTGTCAGCCTGCATCAGCTGTTTTTCGGCCAGTTTAGCATGTTGAATTGGTGAATGAAATCACTCTGATTGGTGTTCAGCTCAGTGCATGAGACGAGGAATGCAAGCAAATGATGTAAGTCAAGACGACTGGAGATCAAAACAAATGTGTTATACGAAGTAAGATTTTTTTTTTTACGGTAAATATAATTTCTTCTTTCAACATCAGGTTGTGTTGTTAATGGGCTAACTGGCCTACTAGCATTATGAATCCATCCTGTTGGTCTTCCAGTCTCCCTTTCTGAATGACAAATACAAACTATCGGCATCTGCTGGTATGGAGATTATTTCCTCTCACGCAGGCACAAACGTACGAGCTAGTTGGTCGTTGTCTGTAGTCTTTGCGGTGTGTTCACGTGCAACTTCTTGGCTAAGACACAGGCGACGTGAGGCAATACCATTTAGCCTTTATCGACATTAATTCCTTGTTATCAGTTTTGTGTATCTGGACCTTAAATACATACATTTTGGCTTCAAAATACTATTTTCCCAAACCCTTTTAAAATCCTTTTCACACATTACCTGACATAGGTTTTTGCTCGATGTCTTTGTTGTGCTGCTGTGGACGCCACGTTAGTTTGGTTCCTAAAGTCACACAATAACACAAACTACACGATCAAGGCCACAGGTAGACCAGCAACTTGTACTGTGAGGTAGAATGAGTGTTTCTGTCCATGGAGCCTGGTGGTTTTGAAAAAGACGATACAGCGGCTTCAGGTCCCTGTGGGAAATGTCTGTGTAATGGCGAGGTAAAGTGGTGAAGATAAACTTAATATAGTGAACATTAAAACTCATATGAATTGTTTTAGGTAACCCTTTTTTTTAAGGTTAAAATATGTTTTCCATCTTCACTTGTCTGCAGCCACCAGACTCCTTTGACAAAAACAGTAATTTTACCTCACAGAACACAGGTTGTTGTTGGTGTACTGGTGCCTCTGATTGGTTAGTCTGTTTGTGGTATTGTTTGTCTTTTGGAGTCAAACTAACATGGTGTTCACTGCAGTACATTGCTTAGCTTCCATACTCCTGCTTCTTCAAACTGGGAATGTGCCGACCACGGTCCACTGTGGGTAATATCTGACTATGGCTCTATAAATGTGCTGACACAGCACTAATACTGTGTTACATTATATTGAATCTTACGGCTTTTTGCTAACGGGGAGTTTCCATTTAAAAAAACACAAATGGACCTGCCCTTTAAATGCTGACATGTAGTGCACCTGCACACGTGTAGTTCATGTGTCTGTTTCATCTCCCTGAAGACATAAATGAATGCCTGTCGGATCCCTGCAAGCACGGGGGGACATGTGAGGACCGGCCTGGCTCCTACCTGTGTCACTGTACCCAAGGCTTCAAAGGCCAGAACTGTGAAACAGGTACACTCTTCATTTAACCTCTTACATTTAAAGCTTATACCTCTTAGATTGTCTGAGATAGCAATCAAATTCTACTTTAAATCTCTGTGTGCAGAGCAGGACGTGTGCGACTCCAACCCCTGTCTCAATGGTGGTGTGTGTCGAGGTTACAGACGGAATTATTTGTGCATGTGCAAAGACGGTTTCTTTGGGGACCAGTGCCAGATGTGTAAGTGGCTTTGCACTATTGATGTGAGAAGCTGATTCACCCATGTTAGCAGTTAGTGGCATGAGCAGCATTGTTTGAACTGTTTGTCTTTGTCACCCCCAAGTGGAGAACCCATGTGTACTGCAGCCTTGTGGAAACCGAGGCCTCTGCAGGAGTGACAAGAGAGGGAACTACAACTGTATTTGCAAAATTGGACACACGGGCAAAGACTGTGAGAAAGGTCAGTAAGAGTCATCAGCGTCCAGCTCAATCAGCTCACCCTCTGTATGCAAAGACAACTCTGTAATTATTTAATGTATGGATTTGACATGTAAGGTTGCCACTGTTCCCAGACCTGTTGCCTCCCTCTGGTCTCCATGTCCTGCGTGTGGAGGAGAACGAGGTGGAGCTGCGCTGGGACGAGCCCGAGCCCTCACACAGCCTGATCAGCGGGTTCCTCGTCACTTATGGTCCCCTCGGCGCGAGCAATCACAAAACAGACCTGCTGGATAGGCAACAGTCCTCCCACGTCATGCGCGGCCTGGTGCCCGGCCTGCTGTACAACATCTCCACCTTCTCCATCAAACGTAACACCAACAACAACGACAACAGCCAGCCCGCCACCGCACTGATACGCACCAGTGAGCACAGTCTCTAATGCTTCAACAGAGTGTCTCTCTCTACGTGTTCACATCAGTTTGATTCCACATGTGTGTGTCTTATCATGTGTGTGTTTCTGTGCTAGGACCTCGGCCGGTGGAGCAGCTGCAGGTGGTGAACGCGTCCTCCTCTGAGGTGTGGCTGAGCTGGCTGGTTCAGGCAGCTCATCATGCAGCAGTCAGCAGGGTGCACGTGTCATTGTTGCCTTCAGATGGCAGCGAGGCTCGCACTGCTGTGCTCAACACGAGCACCACTGAGTACACCTTCAGGTCAGGCTCTGCACCTCGCTTCAAAACAACACTGATAACCAAGATTTTCAGATGATTGTACAGACCTGCAGCATCCTGTGTGTCCACTGCATGGTGCTGTAGGTGCTGCACTTTAAATGGCTTTGAGTAATACACCTTTTGACCAGTAGAGGGCACTGTTGCGTCACAGTTCAGAGGCTCTTCACAGTATTGTGAGGATGATGAGGTCAGACATTACAAAATGCTGTTGTTTGCTTCCCCATGTAGTTTTTTGTTTGTTTGTTTTTTAATCTTAGTTCAGACTTCTGTCCTGGAAATGTATGCATTAAGTGCACATTTAATATGATAATGCCCATTTGCCTGTTCAAATGTATAATGTTAGTAATGTAAGTAATCAACTGGAGAAGTTTCATGGTGATAACAATTAAAATGTTTACCCTAGTGTCTTTTTATTTTGGTCTAAAAATGTACGAAACTTTACAATACATATCTGTAAAGGACGTTTTTCTCCAAATTAGTTTATACTCTGAGCCAAAAATCTAAACTCATGAGAAGCGATATCTGAAATTCCCTTTGAAAAACCTTTGATTCTAATATGTCAACAAAATGAAACATGAATTTTGAACCTGGTTTTATCCAGTGGTTATCCAGAGTTTTATTGTGGAAATGTAAGAAAACCAGTGCATATTTAATTAGCTAACTCCTCGTTTGCATTTTGAAAGATACAATTCCAGAAAACTTGTAATACAAAAAATAATTTCCTTAATGTAAGTAATCAGCTGTGGGGCTTTCATGGTCTATCAGTTCACCTGGGGTGTCTCACCTAAGTCAGTACAAAATAAATAAATAAATATGCCTATTAAATAAAGCATAAAATCATAAATAAGGCAATAAAAATATAAATATATAAATAAATGTAAATATTAACATATAAGTGAGTCAGTATAGTAAGAAAAAAATTTTTTTTGAAAGGACTGCTTTTATTCATTTAAATTACAATAATTCTATATTTCTTTAGTTCAGCTAGCTAATTCTTGTCTCATTTGTGGTCTGATTATTGTTGTTATTAATTATTGTGCTATTGCTTTGGTGTAAATCTGTGAGATAACATAGAAGAAATGGAAATAAAAGAGAAATAAATATGGCATTAATCAGAGTCATGATCAGAATCAGGAAGACTTAATATAAAAGTAATAATTAAAAAAATGTGTAAAATATGTTAATTTTAAGAAATGAAATGAAATAGAAACGAAAATGTGGTTTATTTTTATAAATTAGGTAGTAAAATATAAATAGACAAAAGTAGTCCTTTTATAAACATCCTTTTTAAACCCATTTAAGACCCATTTATGTTTATATTAACATTTATTCATATATTTAGTGCCTCATTTTATTTATTTCAGGATTTATTTCACAGTCATGTTTATTTCACAGGCAGCTTATTTATGTGTTTATTTAATTTTGATTTAAATGGCACCCAGAAGTTATTGTGCTTTACTTTGTTTGCTGTGGTGACATTTTGTGTGCCTCTCTCTGTTTCCCAGCTCATTACTGCCTGGTCAGATGTACACAGTGGACGTGTTGACTCAAAGTGGAATCAGACCAGATGAGTTTCCCTCCACCAGCCACTCAGCTGGACCGCTGACGTTCTGGACACGTATGTTACCTCTCATCACACAGAGGTTATAAGAATGATCACAACACAAGTGCTGGTCGTCTGATTAGATGCTAATGTGCCTGGTTCAGTTCTCATTTAAACATTACAATGCACACCTCTAGATATCACTACAGATGTAAAGATTTTTTTAAATGCTGTTAGTATTTAAAACATTTTAAAGCACAGCACTTCAACATAAATAAATGAAATAAAAGAACAGTTACCTCAGTCGCCACCAAGCTAAGCAAAAACACAATCTGACCGTCTCCACGTGTTTCCTCCCTCAGGGCCTCTCCCCCCTCAGAACCTCTCCCTGTCACATGTGACCACTAACTCAGCACTGATCACCTGGAGCCGCCACCCGAGAAACGTCCCAGATGGCTTCGTGGTCAACGTGACCCGAGGGTTGAACACCAGGAGTCGCTTCCTGCCCAATGGGAAGTTAGGATCATACACCCTGCGAGAACTGACGCCAGGACAGCACTACTATGTCGCTCTCACATCCGTGAAAAGCACGGGGCAGGAACACATCCACAGCATACCTCAGCACTTAGCCTTCGCTACCTGTGAGTGTCTCTGATTCTTTAACCCTCTCATTTAGGTGGATTTGTTCTAAAACAATTGCACTGCATGTTACCATGTAGGGTCGCTGTAGAAATGTATTTTGTTGCGTGGTCAGTGTTGATGTCATGACCAGTTATTTAGCTAAACTGGACAAAGAGGAGATATAGATCTTATATTTGAGACCATAGACTGCGTAAAAGAAGTGGATCTCCCCTCTGGGTCTGAAAAGTGAAGCCAGTAATCAAATGTTTTAAACCTGCATTCTTTTTAATGGCCAGCAGGGGGCGACTCTATCTGTTACAAAGAGAAGTCTGATTTGATAGAAGTTAATGATCCTACTTCTCACTTGATTTATCACCTCAGTAAACATTTTCCTGATGAGTTTATGGTCTCAATCACTAGCTTCAAGTCTCCTTCAATACAGCATGATATTTGATATTTATTTCGAACATGTAAAACAGAAAGACATGAACATACAAACAAGCAGACAGACAGAAAGAAAGTCATATTTACAAATAATGAAAAGCAACTCAGTGTATAGTTACTTTGATTTATACATTCGAAAAGGAGTGGAAGGAAGCATAAACTTATTACATCCAACCCCTTCTCCACAAGTCATTGAGTGAATGAAACAGACAGATAGACAGCTTGCTTATATTTATAAACTTATAGCTATCTTTTTATGATATTCATTTTAAAATACGTCCCCATTTAGAGTAAAATAGACAGCAAAGCAGGTTATAGCTACCAAAATGCCCGACAATTTGCTCAAATTACAAATCTTGCTTCACTGGATTTATCAAATTACAGATGATTATAAATAAGTGAACTGTCAAGATGATTCTGTATGCATTTCTTTTGACTCAGTGCCAATGGGAGCACGATCAGGGAGAAGAGAGAGGCCAGCTGGGACTGGACAGGTTGGACGCACGCTTTCCCCGTCTCAACCAAAGGACCAGGGAGGCACAGCAGAAACAGAGAACTCAGAGGAGCTGCCCAGGTACTCACAGAATGTTCATTATTATTTAGGGCATTTAGGGCAGGTCCAGCGCCACTTCGCTCGTTAAGTGGTGCCTAATCTGGGCACAAAGTAAGGTGCAAGGGGCAAAGGGGTTGTATTTAGTCCCTTAATTAGTCATAGGTGTGTTTTGGGCGTAACATGAATTCAACCAATCAGTGTCATCTACCATTCCCTTTAAAAGCCAGGTGTGCTGCACCTTCCACGCTGCAGTTTACATGACGCATTCAAAAGATTGGAGCAGTTTTCTGCTGAGAGCAATGCAGTGAGAGCAGTGATGTCACTGCAGCAAATATCATGGGACATTTAAGCAGCAAAACTAAAAACTGCAGTTAGAAGCTTGAGAGAGGAAACAGAACTAAACTTAGCTTCTAAAATGATCAGTGAGGTTTTGCTGCTCCTCGTGTGTTAATGCACACAAGGTCTCTGCTAATGGAGAGTCTGTTCACATTTTACAAAATGTCACTAGTGTTTCCTCATTAATGATGTATATTTCATCCACCTGCAACACATCCACCCATCCCTGTGTGTGTTACAAGCAGAAAGTATGCACTTTGTGAACCTGCCTATGTAGGCGTATCTTACTATCTGAATAATGCGTCCTTTAAACAGCAGGAAAATCCTGCGCCATTCTGACTTTAGACCAGGTTTCTATTTGGTCAATGACGCAGTCACTTTCTGATGCCTCAAAAATGGCCATACACCAACAATGTGCCCCACCACACCTCATTTTAAGACCTACATGCCCATCGTCTCACAGATAGGCACATACATTTTCAACTTACACAACACAGGCGCTGACTGTGAAAATGACAACTGCGTCAGATTGCAGCTAGCAGTGATAGTCGCCCTGTGCTGGGTGTAAGATGGAGCCTATACAATGGCAAGACTTTTGTTTCCATTGGGCAAATCAGCTGTCAGTGCTCATCAATAAGCATATTTTTCTGTGTTGCAGATACACAGAACTCATCGACAGAAGGGGAAAGATAACAGCCAAGTTCACTCACATGCCTCGAAAAGTTCTTCGACATCGTACCAGTGAGTAAACGTTTACTGGAACGTCACTACGATACCACTGTTTGACACATTTTCTAAAATATTTTGTGTGTTCATATACAGTATTAACCAATAAAGTCATTCATTCTGCAGCTAATGAATTCATCCAGACATTATGACACTCTCTGACATCTATTAAACCAACATGCTACACCAACATATTGAAACAGTTCTGGTTCACTCAGGATGTCCAAACAATGAAAGAGTATCTTCTTTGCTTATCTTGATGCAGATGGAATAACTTAGGCTGTTGTCCTGTAACCATATGTTCCTAACCACGGCCTGTCTGGATGACAAACAGGTGGTCCTGTAGTGTAAACTGGACTCTCTGCTATCACACAAGCAGACCTGCGTTATCTGACACATGCTGTCAGCTTTATCTAGCAGCTTTTGATTGAACCAGACAAGTCAGAAAACTTTCAGAAATAAACTACTCTATTTCTTCTTATTCTCATATGATAATTTCTTGTAGCGTATTTTCACTTTTTTTGACTTAATGCATCCCAGTGCAGAGGTTTATAGCCTATAGGCCAAACAGAAGAACTGTTTCACAGATGTTATCTTGTGCTCTAGAGAGTAAGCTTCCTTTCTAGGATTGTTCTGCCCCTTTAATGATGTTACACCCATGATGTCATCACATGCTTACCATTTGCATTTGCATGCATTTGGTCAAATCAGTAATGTTGTGTTTCTTTAATCCAGGCTGAGGAGTGTACACAAAACATTTAAAGTCTCTTAGCATGATGTCTACATTTTGCCTGTCAGTCTTTTTTTTTTTACACTGATTCATGACAGGAAATGTTTTCCCTTGCAGAACCTGACCCACCTATTAGATTAGAGAAGATGGAAGAAACAACAAACAAAATCAGCCTCGCACTAGAGGTTCAAGAGGAGGGTTCAAGAACGAAGCCTGGTAGGTGTTTTGGTGGCACATCTGCCCTTGTAATTGATCCCAGCTGATGTGGTGCTGCACATACATGAGATTTATGTCCTGCTGGAAAAAGACCACTCATTAGTCTTTAGACGTACCATTTATTATTGGTGTTGTGTGTGTTTGCCAAACACTGTGATTGAATCGTCAGTGAGGATGCTAACCTTGAGTGACAGGATGTTAGATTCAGGAAAGCAGGGAAAAAAAAGGCAGGGGAAGTGGTGTAACAGCTGTAGATAACGTGTGGAGTTGTGGGCCTGAAACTTGAGACCCGCGCTCGTTTTGCAGTGTGGATGTTGACGGCAGCTGTTGTCTTTTAGAGCTACCACAGGACTGCCGCAGTCTGCCCTGCCTGAACGGGGGTACGTGTGTGGACGAAGGCGACTCCTTCATCTGCGACTGCGCAGCGGGGTTCAAGGGCAGACAGTGTGAACTGTGTAAGTTTATGTGCTTCCTCTCCACACACACACACACACACACACACAGAGGGTGGGTCCAGTGAAAAATGGGCTGCTTTTTGGCAAATGAGCAACGGATGGTTACTCATTCTGTTTATGTTTTAGGTATGGAGGACAAAAAATGACATGAGTATCAATAGCTGAAAAGTAAAAACATAAAATAAATAAATACAGGAATAATTAAATAAATTTGTAATTAGGTAAATGCACGAAATAAAGAATCCTTCTATATAGATAAAGAAACTTCCTACGTCATGAATATTCAGACACAAACAGAAGAAAACACAGACAGAAGAAGAAGAAGAATTCAGACACAGAAATAAATAAATAGAAGTTCACAAAATGTAGAAATAAATTTAAGATATTAATTATCAACCTTTGTTTATTTTTGCATTATTTCTTTATTTATTTTAACATTTATTTATTGATATATTCTTTTATTTATTTTTCATGAATTTATTTATAATGCATTATATAAAATATATATTATCTAAAAATATTAAATAAATATATCCATATTTATTAACTGTTTGATTTATTTTTTTATTTATGTATTTTATTTATTTATCCTTAACTGATTTTTCGGCCTCTATATTATGTTTAGAACTGCAAACAAAGATTTCAAACCCATAGTTTCAGCAGGGAGATACATTTTGGTCTTAAACACCTGATCTATCAATTAATCAGAACTTAACTGTCATGATGCAAGCAGAACAAAATTGCAAATGTGTCATCCTCAAATGGTGCATACTATTCAAAGGAAAAAACAACTTCATATTTACATTTTGAATAACACACAAATGTAAGAGATCATGGATCAGCAATAATAAAAGATTAATTATAAATTAAAGCCAACGTAAGTACAAAATATAAGCAATATTAAGTATGAAAAACATCAAAGTACAACTACTGAGTGTGCAAACATCAGCAGCAGTCAGTAAGTCAGTAACATACATATAGATCCATCCATCCATAATCTATATCTCCGTATCCTTTGACGGGTTGCAAGGAGCTTGAACCCATCCCATCAGGCACTAGGTGAGAGGCAGGGCACAGACATGTAAATGTTTGTTTTAAAACAATAAAGTCTTGTATGTCTTAACCAGCTAGGGATCGACCCTATGTTACCTGTTTCTCTTTCTATAGGCAGACATTATAACAGATTGGTGACGCAAAGGAACTAAGGGAGATGATCATTTCAAATGCAGTCTGAATGGTAAAAATCAGTTTATTTACTGTGAAGATATCAACATCTAAAGTCAAGAAAAACATCTTACCCACATATTTGAGGCTGAAGGTCTCAGGGAGTATAACATCAGCAGGGTTGTAAGCTGTAGGTTGTTGATTTCAACACGGTGCCCAGGGAAGCCCTTTGAAAGGCCTCCTTAATTTGTCATATTGAGAGGATATTAAGCTGGGGAACAGAGGACCTTGGGAACATATCGAGTGGCTGATAAATAAAGTCAATGCAGAAGTGCCTAAAAACTGCAGTTCCTCTAATGGCCACTTGAGGCTGGCTCCAAAACAGAATCAATCCCGCACAGACTCCGTGTTAAAATGCCCAACTTTACAGGAGACACAAACATGTTTACAGCCTGGTGTGATGGTGTTGGTCTCATTTCAACATTCATGACAACTGTACAGGGGGAGAGTTTTGATATAACTCACGTATTTACATTATATTAAGACTTAAAGTTCAGCATACAGTCTATGAGTCGGATCCACCCCGCGCTCCTCCACAGCTCCAACCTAGCATCCAAAAATGGTCACTTCTGCTCCAAAAAACCAACATGGCGACGTTCAAAATGCCAAACTTGAAGCTTCTAAACGGGAGTCCACAAACTAATAAGTGACTTCACGCTGTCTGTGTCCATTATTTTATACAATCTATGGAACATATACACTCCCCTTCAGAGGCTGCAGCTATGCAAGCAGTTCTGTGAAGCTCTTTGGTTACACGATAATATCAGCACGTCATAGGTGTAGGTTGATACTGGCTTTAAAATGAACTATCAGAATCAGCCATCATGCTTTTTCTTATTTTGCACAATGAATGAATGTTACATGCATTGAAAAGTATTCTGTTTCATGTCTCCATCTGCTGGTGGGCCATCATGATAAGAGTGTTCATGTGTAATAGGATGTCAGTTCCTCTATAGAAGCGACTTGATGATCACTAAAATTAGGCAGGAAAAAAAGTGGATATATCGATATCGATACCAGCCAAACAGTTGCCATAGGCATATTGGATATCGACAAAAAATCCAATATAGTGCATCCTATGAAGCTCTCTTGCTAACATAAGCATGCTAACATTCTCCTAACGGCAGTGCTAACATGCTGAGCTAAGCAGGTCGAATGTTTACCATGTTAACCTCATAGTTTAGCATGTAAGCATGTGTTGAGTTGGCGTGGCCGTAAAAATATCAGCTGGGCTGGAAACTAAATATAAATGGCTGCTAGGATCAGGATCAGCGTCTCCTGTCACCCTGGACGGGATCAATTATGTAGAAAAGGGATGGATGGATGCTGTTTCAAGTACCTTTTACCCAAGAGGTAATAAATTGATTGGAAGCATTCCTGCCTCGTCAAATATGCCTGATTCTCCAAAGAGAGTTTGGTGAAAGATGTCCCCTCACCAGAGCAGGATTTACAGTCCTGTCTTTGTGTTCTCAGCTGTTCTGTTTTCTCCCGGTGTAACTGAAGCATCTCTAGGTGTGAATTTACAGTGTATTCTGGGTTAGATGAGCATTTCATCATGTAAAGTGTCACGGAGCTCTGAGCTATGCATGAATGTATAACATGAGCGTGGTGTCAGTGAAGGCACAAAGCACCATATTATTACACCACTCTCTTTTTTTTCTCCAGAGAGACACTGTTACACTGATAACTTCCTCTGAATGTTCTGGGGTGTGTGTGTGTGTGTGTGTGAACAATGTGCTGCTTTGTTCTGATTTTACTCTATCTGTGATATTTACTCTGTGTTTCCTGTTTCTCATCGTTTAATTAAGGCTCCAAGAACATAAAATAAGTCAGCGCCTATGACAAATTACTTTAAATTACATCAACACACAACTTCAACTTTTTGGATTTATTTATTCATAAGGCATGTTTTAAACAAACTTTAAACTTTAAACAAACTTTCATTGCTTTTTTTGTTTTTTTACACTGACAATAAAGCTTCTTCTTCTTCTTCAAACTTGCAGCCCAAAGTACCCCAAATATCAAAATTAAAAAATAATAATAATCATCTAAAATTACAATAAATACATTTTTTGCAAGACTGAAAAATATAACAATAACATACTTAAAAAAAATCTATAAATAAAATTAAATAATCACTCAGGATAAAAATAGTGTTAAAAAACAATTCTTAAAACCTACAAACTAAGTCTATAACACTTCCCCAAATCAAAAGCCAGACTAGCAGCATTATTATTAATGAAGACAGCGTGTTTCTGTCTTTATGAGAGAAAGCCTTACTCCTCAAAAATAAATCAAATCCCTCAACAGTCCAGATTCCTCGTCTTCACATGACTGAAGTCTCTCCGTGTTCACTGTCATCAATTTTAAAGATATACTGTACAGTTACGACTCGAGGCATCGGCTTGTGTTTAACGCATCTGTGACAGACTGTAAAGCTGCCAGCTGCCTGGAGGAAAAGTCTTTTCAACACTCTTACTACAGAACTACTTTATATAGATGACAGCCAGCAGGAATAGATTGGCCACAGTGTCTTATTGAAGTCAGTGGTCATGGACACACAGCTGTATTTATATTTATCAAAGTAATGGATTACATGCCACCAACATTAGCACACAGATACAGTGCTAATGCACAAGCATGAATACAATTAAGATTCTTCCTTAACAGTGATGTCTTTATAGAAATAATCGCTCTGATGGTTGGTGTCTCCTCCTTCATGAAAAGCAGCTTTAACCTTATATTTAAAAAAAATCTAAAGTCAGCAGGATCATCAGAACGCCTGTAGACACAACCTCACCAAGAACTTTTACCAACAGTTGTTACACTCTGTCTAACTCTTTACTGAAGGAACTATAAGTGGTATATCTGTTGGAACAACTGATTTTCCCCCCCAAAAAAAGGAATAAATACATACATATGTAAATAAATGAAGTGAATTTGTGAATCAATAAATAAATGCATTATTAAAAAAATAAATGTGGTGGTTAGAATTAAGTGAAATTAAAGATTTTTATTTGTTATTATTTTATTATTATTATTTTATTACTTAAATTTTTAATAAGTCTTGCATCTATTTATTTCCATATTTAATATTATATATTATTTTATTCATTTATTTCAACATTTATCTACTACTTATTTATGTATTTATTTATGGAGTTATGTATTTATTCCTTAATGGTTTAAGCCTGTTATTTATTCATGCATTTACGTAATTATTTTCATATTTAATATTATTATATTTATTTAGTATTTTATTTCTACTTTTATTATTTATTTTCATATGTATTTATTTATGAATTGATGTATTTATTTTTCTGTGTATTTATTTGTTTGTTCCTGTATTTTTTCATACATGTCTTTATTTATTTACATATTTATGTATGCACTTATTTATGTATTTATTTATTGATACTACTTTTAATCCTCCACAGACATCAGTTTTTTTGTGAGGAAAAAAAATCATGTTAGGCTTAAATGCTCGATCGATCTGCGGTAATGGGCGTCTTAAAATATTAGTGGACTCTGTGCTGAATACATTTGCCGATAAACAGACTTGTTTTTAAATGTAATTGTCATAAATAAGAAAAGTCAGAGCTGACAAAGAATGATGCCCAAGTTAACATAAAATCATTTGTGTTGGTAGTATTTAAATTTTAGCTTACCAAAAGTGTCTTTTAAAAAAAAATCTACTTTATTTAACCTCAATTAGTGAATTTATTCTGTAACGACCTAAACCCTAATCTCCTTTCTCTAACATGGTGAAAAAACAATATCAGTTTGATCTTCCTGATAATTACATGTCGATGAAGCGGTGCATGAGGAGACACTGGACATACACTCTCCCCTCTTGAATCTTTCCTTCACCTAAACATCCAGCGTCAGATTGTTTAAACATTCCTTTCCTAAAACCATCCATCAGCCAGAGAGAAGGGCCCAGCTCCTTCTAAACCATCCAGCAGACTTTTCCCCGCTGACAGTGTTTCAAACATTCATACGTCATGTTGTGTGACCCGCTGTTTACAGTTTGCCAACGCGTGCCGCACCCCTGTACCCGTCTCTACTCTGAGACCAAGAGTGTGCCTGTGTGGGAGGGCGGAGTCTGCCACTACCTGTAAGTCACATCAGACGCTGATCTCCTGCTCTGGCCTCGCATGCTGATACTCATCATGATAAATGTCATGTTTCAGCTTCTAAACTGCAAAGCTGAAGGAAAGCAGAGATTATTTTATGTTTTATTCTTCGCAGGTACAAAAGGACGTACAAAGTACAGCAGGATGTTTGTTATCGAGAGATTTGTGAACCGACGCCTCCAAAGAAAAGTCAGAGTGAGTTCAAAAAGCTGTCTGAACACTATTGAAGTTATTTTTTGGCAACGCAACTCTTTTCACACGCTGGTATTAACTTTCTCAACAGGCAGAAGAACAAACAGACAACAATAAAGGTTTGTTTTCTTTTACACAATCAACATAATGATATTTTTAGACACTGTAGAAGATCATAAGATTCATAACAATCATCCTGAAAATGAGTCTGTTTTCTTCTTGTGTTTCTAGAGCACTTGGATACTGATGAAAGGACTGTCATCACTGTCGTGTGAAAAAACCTAACTTCAATTTTGGTGTTTATAATCTACTTGAAGTAACTGATTATGGTCATTTTTTTGTGCTGTCAGAACCCACTGTAACATTTTAGAAACAGATCATCATTCATCTGAAAATGAGGTTGTGTTTGTTCATTCCTGAGAGCTGTGTGTGCAGCTGTGTGCTTCATGAGAGGACTTCAGTCAATCAAATGAAAAAATGGTCCAAATCATTTGTCATTTGTGACGTTTGGTGACTGATCTTTGGTACAAACACATATGTATGCAAATATTAATGGTGAGCAGTCCGCTGTACTGCATCAGAGACCTTATATACCTCATGTCCATGTCCGTGCTGACACATTAGGAGAGGTTTTTATTATTTGTGATTCAGCTGCAGGTTTTGTCCCTCAGGGAAATAACTGTAGAGTGTTCCAATCTTTTCTTGATACACGCCACCCCCCCCCCCCCCCCCGATCTCCTGATAATGACGATGGGAAATCTATATTTTCTCCACACTCCATAAATTCATCTCTTCCTCTGACAATGGTGCGCAGTATTTCCTGTGTATAAATATCTTTCTCTGTGTCTTAGCAGGCATCACTGCTCGCTCTCCTGTAAATAGTGTTTATAGGCCATTTTGTAGGTGAATATTTTAATAATAAAAATGTTAAAATGTTTCATGCGTCTGGAGTCTTTTTGGGTTTGTTTTTGCATTGTGGATTTCATCCTAAAATAGTAAGCAATGTCTTATTACAGCATCCATTTTACATGTATTTACAGGTAACACAGTCTCACAATAAATGTAGTTCATTGTATGTTTCTGCAAACCACTGATATGTTACAATTTCATGTTATTATGAAGCGGCTACATTGAAACTTAACATTTCAACAATGTTATAGTTAATGTGTTAATGTATAGTTATGTTTAAGGTTGGTTATGGTTAGGAAAAGGTCATGTTTTGGATTAAAATGTCGGATTTTAGGGCACGAAATCTACCGAAAACAACCACTTTTCATGCCTAAAAAAGCGTCTGTAAAAATGGTGACAGGCTGCTGCAAAACATCCACATTATGGGCCAAAAACTGCGATGGGTTGTTAAAAAAAGCTGCTGGAAAAACAGCAGGGGTCGCACCAAAACACCCATGTTTGGTGGCTAAAAAGCTGCTGGAAACACAGCTGTGGGTAGCTACAAAATCCACTGGAAAAACAGCAATGTTTTACGACAAAACACATGTGTTTGGTGGCTAAAAAGTCACTTGAAAAACAGTGACAGGTCACTGAAAAAGCCACCAAAAAAACAGCCAAGAGTCATTTCAAAAACACCCATGTTTGGTGCCCTCAGAGCAGCTGGAAAATCAGCAACAAGCACAGATAAAACACTCATATTTGGTGCCTAAAAACCATCAGAAAAACAGCCATGAATCACTTCAGAACCCCATGTTTGGAGCCTTTTAAACAACAGGAAACCGATAAAATACCCATATTTGGTGGCTACAAAGTCACTCGAAAAACAGTGACAGGTCACTAAAAAAGCCACTGAAAAACCAGCAACAGGTTGCTAAAAAACAAACATGTTTCATACCTATAAAAGCCCCTGGAAACACAATGACAAGTCACTTCAAAATTCCCACGTTTGGTGCCTTCAAAGCAACTGGAAAATCAGCAACATGCCACTGATAAAACACCTACGATTGGTGCCTTTAAAGGCCTCTAATAAAACAGTGACATATCAAAATAAGCCGCTGGAATACCAGCAACAAGTCACTACAAAACATATATAGTGCCTAAATAGCTGTTGGAAAAACAACGATGGGTCTTTAAAACAGCTGCTTGAAAACCAGCAACAGGTCACTACACAGCACAGCAAGGACTCGCCAAGAAGTCAGGTCACCTACTACATCACTTTGGAGATGTTGTTACATTACATAACATATTAGTGGTTTGCAGGAAAGTACAATGCCAAAAAATGCTGTGTGGTGATCAGGCTGGAATGGGAACATGCTAAATGTTCTCTGGAAGCCAGACCAGAACCAGTTTATTCAGTGCATGACAAAGGATAATTGAAAGATGGTTTATTCTTTTGAATAGTTAATTTAAAGGAGGAATCCTGTTCATCACACTGAAGATGTAAACTACTCTCTCCTGCTGTCTGTGCCGTCACATTGTTGGGTTTCTGTAGTCCACAGTGGTAAACACCAGTGGTGGAAAAAGTATTTGAATCCCACTGCATTAATGTGTACGTTACATTTTACTGCTGTAGATGTTTGTGGTTTGTGCTCATTTTAACTCCTTTATATACTGCTGGGTAGCTCAGCCTGCAGCAATGCATCTCTTCATGGAGTCACAAACAGCCCTGTTGTTAGCTTTGTGATGATGCATTTTCCAGCTGATCTAAAACGGTTGTAAAAGACTTTATATACAAACTGCTGTCCTTCAGTTTATCACAAACATTCAACATGAACACATCTGGAGATACGGGCTGTCAGTGGACAGGAGGGGGAGTGGAAAACTGACATCTGATAACCAGTAATTAACCCTGTCAGACAAACATAGTGAAATAAAAAGCACAATATTTAAAAAAGAAGAGGCTTTTCAACTGTCCATGTTTGCATCATGCTTATTTTATTTTCATTCCTTCTCTGGTCAGATAGAAGAGCAACATGTGGGTGAAAATAGATTTAATTTGGCTTGTGAAAAAGGCAGTTTTACACCCAGGCTGAGAGGGCAGGGCCCAGCACCTCCCACTGTTCCCATCACTGCAGGGCCATGACTGAAGACCACTGATCTGACCCTGAAACCAACACAAACTAAACGTAATATAATTTTACCTTTGGATTTCAGAGCTGATGTCTTAATTTCAGTGCGCCCCTCTGCCTCTAAAAAGCGGGTTTGTCATTATGTAGTAGTTTCGGCATGTTGAGGATAATCAGCCCTTCTTCACCACTTGTTCCTCAGGCTGAGGTCTGTGTGCTGCCTTCAGGGAACCTCGGAATGTCGCAACCTCTGTGTGCCTTTTATCAACCCTTCTCACTTGAGTGCTTATTTTTGGATTTCAAATGAATAGACTTCATTTATATCATAACATTGAATTGGATATGGTACTATTGTTGATGTACATTTATAAGTAGTGACAGCAAAGTTAATGGTAGTGACACATGGAACATTTTTCAACCGTTCTAGTTCATTTTTAGGAACTCTTGTATTTATTTTGCTGCTATGTTACTCTATGAGGCACTGGTTCACTTTATATCTTGTATCTTTTGAATTGTTTTGGACAGATATTTAAAACTCTGTTGTTTTAAAAGCTGGGCCCAGTGTGTGACCCTGACCCGAGGAACCCACTGGTTGTTCTGGTTCTATTATTTCTTTGATGAATATTGATTGTTGCAGCTGTATGTTGTGTTACTGTGATAAAGCATTTTCTGGCACAAGAAGTTCCTTTGGGATAAATAAAGTATTCAATTGAACTGAATTCAATTCAATATAATCACACAATGATGACAACTATAGATACAGATTTCACAATTTGGCTTCATTGCTTATTGTTTTTTCCCCCATATATACATTTTATTTACAGTGTCCTCCCTGTTTTACAACATAAAACAAAATTGATTGATTGATTCCTTTATTTTGAACATGTAATAAAAAAAATAAAAATTACACAAAACAAACAAACAATTCAGCAAACAAACCAAAATAATAATAATAATAATAATAATAATAATAATAATAATAATAATAATGATGATAATAATAATAATAAATAAAATAAACAAGTAATTCGAGAAAAAAAATAGTCTCCATCTTCAATACATGCTAATCTCAGATTACATGAGCGAAAAGGAGTAGGAGGAAGTGTAATAATAAAATAATAATAAATAAACAAATGAACAAATACTGATACAAAAATAATATTACAAAAAACCACATGCCAGCAAAAAATGCCAGTCACTTGAGTTTATTGCAAAAAGTTCCCACTTGTTCACAGGTCATACATAAATCCAAAAAATAAAATACCCCAGTATTCAGGAAAAGTGCAGGTAATGTCAGCTTTGGTTTATTATACAATGTCCATCAATCCAAGTGCAGTCCACTACTTCCTAATGCAATACTCCATTTACACTATTTATTTCAGATTTTATGAATGATTGTTGTCTTTTTTTTTTTACTTGCTTGTTTTATTAACTACTTGGCACCTGATCAGATGTAGCACACACTCCGTGCGTCAAGCAGCCAATCTGCAGTTTACATCCATGTAACTTTACAGTTTACAGTTACAAGTTAGAGTTTACAGTTAGAGTTTGCAGTGTTTATCCATGTGTCCATGTTTACATCCATCCAAACTCATGACAGTGTACATGCCTGCAATATGGATGTTGCTGCAAAGATTTGAGTATTGCTAATTACTGCTAATTAAATCAAAAGTGGGCTCAACCACAATAGGGAAGCAATGGTGAAATGACCATTTTAAAAAAGTTCCTCTCCTTTTATGGGCCAAAATTGTTTGTAGATTCAGTGGTTAACTACATGAAAAAATGCAAGCACAATGCAAATAAATGTAGTTTCATCTGTAACTACTAGTTTAATCACACGCTGGTAACTACTCCTCAACACTTGTACTCTTCAATGTGATAAGAATCTAACTTTGTTTATCCTTTTTTGGTTCGTTATTAGCAGTCAGTCGGTGTACATATTTCCGACAGCCCCTGAAGGCATCATTCCACTGCTGGCTGCCCCCCTCCTGCTCGGAGTGAAAACTGAGATAGTGAGGAGGAAAAAGCGACGGAGGACACACAGACCATGGAGGGAGAGGGCTGGATGGATTAGCTTCTCTGCTACTTCAGGACACATTTTTCCTTCTTTCGCTTCCGCCGGTTCAAATCAAAGCGCCTCGATGTGGCGGTGTGTGTTTAACGTGCTGGGAAAACGTCGTAAACCGTAACATTCAAACATCCAGCGACGGTCTGACCGCGGACGGTGAGTTAGCTCGACCCGACGAAAGTTAGCCTGCTCCGGCTAACTTAGTTAGCCTGCTCCCTGCTAGCAAGAAAGGACAAAAAACAGGCTAGTGGAAAAAGGAGTGGGAAAGTGGCGCTGCGGCGGAAAGTAACTCGTAATGTTGCCTCCCGGGATTAACTTCAGATACGGATGAGAAAGAAGTTGGCGACCGGGGAACACCGAGAACGACCGACGGCCACTGATATGTTGGGGTTGATTCACGGCTCTGGCAGCCCGCCTGAGTCCCGAGGTTGGCCACACTCGGTGCTGTGGAGGCTCGGGGGCTTCTTCTTCCTGCTGCTGCTGGAGGGGGCCGGCTGCCTGGCCAACCCCAGCAGCACCTCTGGCTTCAACAACAACAACAACAACAACAACCACCCGAGTGTCAACATCTACATGAGCGTCGAGGAGGTGAAGAAGCTTCTGGGTAAGAAGGCCTGAGTGTGAGGTCAGCTGTCTGCAAACTTTGGGATCAGTGTGTGAGTCAGGGTGACTGCCAAGGAGGGTACACACATGCAAGGGATTAGCTTTGGAGTATTGGTGCATGAACATGTTAACAGTAATGGAAGATATATGCAGAACCCTGAGTAAGAGTACTAATACCACTCTGTATAAATACTCTGTTACAACTAAAAGTCTTGCATTCAAAACGTTACTTTAGTAGAAGTTTGTTACTGTTGGCAGAGAAATGCATTGAGTCAGGGTGACTGCCAAGAAGGGTACACACATACAAGGAATTTACTTTTGAGTATTTGTGCAGAACATTAACATATAATCAGTAATGGAAGATGTATGCAGATCTTTGTGTAAAAGTACTAATACCACAGTGTAAAAACACTGCAACAAGTAAAAGTCCTGCATTCAAAATCTTAGCACCAAAATATACTTTAAGTGCAGATGGGAGAGGTATTCACATTCTTCACTTGAGTAAAAGTACTGATACTTAACTAAAATTACTCAGTTACAAGGAAAAGTCCTGCATTCAAAATCTCTGCCTCAAAATATGCTTCAAGTGTAGTTGTGGGAGAAGTATCCAGATCCTGTACTTGAGTAAAAGTACTAATACCACACTGCAAAAATACTCTGTTACAAGTAAAAGTCCTGCAGATTTTCAGCATTAAAATACACTTAAAGTGCAGTGATGGGAAAAAGGTATCCAGATATAAGAGTACTAATGCTTCATTGAAAAAATACTCAGTTACAATTCCTACATCCTTTACTCAAGTAAAAAGTACTGTTACAAGTAAAAGTTCTGCATTGAAAATGTTACTTCAGTGACAGTATGTAACTGTTACAAGAAAATATACTTTATATATGAAAAGTAAAAGTACATAATGCAGAAGAATCTTCACATTCGAGAAGCTGGAAACTTTTTTACATGAACAATGACTGAAACAATCAAAATAGTTGTCAATCAACTTATTATTACTATTAATCTGCTAATAATTTTAGCCGCACTTAAGATCTGTATAAACCATCATATTTTATAAACTCCTCTTCTGTTTTAGAAACCTAAATTTGTAAAGTAATTAGTAACTAAAGCTGTCATTTAAATGTAGTGGAGTAGAAGTATGAAGAAAGATAAAAAAGAAAAGGCTCAAGTAAGGTACACGTACCTCAAATTTGTAATTAAGTACAGTATCCGAGTAAATATACTTTGTTATATTCCACAACTGTTAAAGTACTTCTTTTGCAGAATGGCGCTGTCTGGAATAATGTTTATTCTATTGTTGGATTATAGTGTTTGATGCATTAATGTGTTCATGTTATTGTTGCAGGTGGTAAATATCGAGCTGATTTAAACTATTGTATACACTGCTAGGTAGTTTCATCCTCATTTGCCTCTGATATGAAGTGGAATACAAGTATAAAATAACTTAAAATGGAAATACTCAAAGTACAAGTACCTCAAAATTGTACAAAAGTACAGAACTTGAGTAAATGTACTTTGTTACACCCCACCGCTGCATGACATAAAAAGTAATAATTAAAGCAAGTATTGCAAAAATCAAGAGACATAAATGTAGAATAGAAAAAAATACAATTAAACTATGGAAAAAATAACGTAAAAATGACAATATATCTGAATAAAAATGAAAGAATAGTGCAGGTTTTTCTAGAGGTGCTTATTATGTGCAGAACTATGTGCAAACATATTTAGTTTTATGTTGAGATGCAGCTGTGCCAGTGTGTCCCTCACATCTGTACAAACTGCAGTGAAACATTACAACTTACACTCATTGTGTTTAAAGAGCAGCCATTGTGTTAACTACGACATGAGTCCATTTTAATTTGGGTGTAAATGCTGCCTGGCCCACAGTGCAGCGGTGACTTTGAGCCAAAAATCACAAGCTCTGCTGTAAATCTGCAAAGTTAGCATTAATACATACACTGAAAAAGTCGCCCTCACTCTTCAGAAACTGTGAATTTGTTGTGAAGAAGTAACGATGACATAACAGAAGAAAATAACGGTACTTCTTATTGAAAATGCCTCATGATATGTATATATTAAATTAACGTCTGCCATGAAATGGACCTCACACCATCACAGAAACAGTTGACAGCTGGGCAGTAATTGACTTGTATGAGCTGTGCTGTGGATATTAGCATCACTACAGTGATGAAGATGTAATACATGACAAAAACTGAGCATATCATATCATGTGTGGATCTTAAATCAGTGCAACTGTTACATACAGTGTCGACTCAACAGTAGATATTATTCACACAAAAAACCCCAAAAGTTCCATCATTAAGAAAACAGACATGAAGCTTGAAGCAGCTTCACAGCTGTTGTGTGTTTGAGCGCTGGGCTGCATCAGCAAAGGTATGCTGATGTGTCATCAGGAGTTTTAGAAAGGGGGAAGTGACTAAGCTATACATTAAAACAACAACCAGAGATGGGATGCCTGTGGTTGAGAGTCAGTTTTAGGTTTTAGAAAGTGAGCTGCAGGGAGCTACGTTTAGTCCAGTCCAGTGTGTTTATAGTGCTGTTGGGGTTCATTGTGTGGCTGCAGAAGATGCACTAAGTTATGTCTTATGAGTGTTTTGGGCCAGTGTCACTGCGGCACATTGAACTGCCTTGGCCATATTGAGCCATTAGTATTTAAACTATACTGCACACTAGGGCTGCAACCTAACATTGTTTTCTTGGTAAATTGATTTGTTGATTTTGTCTCACAACCCAAAGATATTCAGTTTACCGTCATAGAGGAGTAAATAAACCAGAGAATATTCACATTTAAGAGGCTGGAATCTGAGATTTTTTAAACTTTTTTTCCTTAAAAAAGATATTCAAATAAGTTAAATAATGAGATGATAACTAATCAATTAATTGTTGCAGTTGTACTGTACAGTAGGGCTGCATCTAAGGATTTTTTTCATTATTGATTAATCTGCCCAATATTCTATTCAATAACTGATTAATTGCTTTGTTTATAAAATGTCAGAAAATAGTAAAACATGTCCTGCGTACTTTGCCAGAGCCAACAGTGGCATCATCAAGTTCAAATGCTATTTTTTATTTTAAATGAACATGTCCTAAAATTAAAGCAATTCAGTTTATTATCATATATGACTAGAGTAATAGCGATATATGGGTTTTAAGGTATATTGTGATGTGAGGATTGATGATTATCGTACAGTGTCTGTTTGCTTATCTATGATACTGGAAAAAAATGCAACTTGAAGGGGAATGTCAACTATATTTGTCATTTTCAAATGGGAGATTTTTTACGCATACTTCCATTTAAAGAAAATCATTTTAAGCTCCAATTATGGTAGTAAAACTTTTGTTCAGCAAAAGATAACCCCTCTCTTTTCATTCCCTAAAGGCTCATTCTGACTGATAATAATAATAATGACTTCATAATACTGTGAAACCGTGATAATCTCATACCGTTGCAACAAAGATAAAGAAAAGCATCAGATTCTCACATTTAAGAAGCATCAAACCAGCAAATATTTGACTTTGTTTGCTTGAAAAATTACTGAAAAAAAAAAGACTCAAGTAATACTTTCCAGTGCACCTGCATCAGAGATGGCAAAAGTCTTTTTTAGAAATTGTTTAAAAAATTGCTGAAATTATGACTTAAATTTCAAAATAATTGCCAGTCAATTTTTTGCTGATCAATTATTAGTTTAAACAGATAATCATTGTGGCTTTACTTAACACAAAGATTTAAAAAAAAAAAAAAAAAAAAACTTTCTAGACCTCCCGTTTTTACGTCTCAATTTGGCTGCTCTTCAGTGTAGGTGTCCTTGGGATGTAATGGTGTCTGTGAATGCAAACACAATGTGCCAACATCCTTTATCCTGGTGCCAGTGGGGTTGAGCCAGTCTATGGATTGCTCCCAAATTGTTAATTTAGGGTTTACTGGAGATGTGTTGAGGGTGCAGTTTGGAACCAGTCATTTCCCATGTGAGTGCCACTTTACGGTCTAATGAACGGGTAGAAGTGCGAGTGTGTGATGTCTCTGTGGAGGGAGGCAGCTGATGTTGCAGCTTTCCAAACTGACTAATGTGCTGATGCAAATTTATGTTTCATCATCTTTTAGTGAATCAGATGTGATTTGGTTGGACTCAGTTATATTTGTTTTCACTGTCAGCTTGTCCAGGACAAAATGTCCAGGTTTTGAACAGGAAGTTGTGTTGGCTAACCGTGTAATCCTGCAGAGGTAGTCAGTGCTGCCAGCTTGTTACTGTGCTAACTGAAGAGGTAAACTGGCTGATTTTGGTCTCTGGCACTCTGACATTAAACTATCACTCACTGTGCTGTTTAAAACAGACATTTGAGCTCCTTCTCTCCTCTCTGTAATCTGACTGGTGTTGGACCGTGGGCTGACTCTGTCCCTTTTGGTTCCTCTTGTTCTCCATCACGCTATAGTTAATCTTCTGCTGCCAGACGAGGGCCTCTCTTGTGGTTTGCTTGAAACCTTGTCTGGTTGTGTGGAGAAATCTCTTAATGTTTGACAACTACGTGTGCGGAGCTAAAACTATGCGTGTGGACAGAAACTTCCATGATGCAGTTGCAACTGTAGGAAAAAACACATTGGAGGGAGGCGATACTGGCATCGACTTCACATTAGTGATATGCTGCTGGGGAGTCTCACTGCAGATCCATGCAGAGATTTAAAGTTTGCAGCTGCAGCAGAGGTCTTGTGGTAAAAACTCAGACTCATCAGTTAACTTACTAGACATAATGAATCAAAATTTGAATTCATATTTTCTCTGAATGAAAACTGATTGATAACGTTCATAGATAAGACTTGACACGTTTACTAGAAAAACAGATTTGACGAATAGATTTGACGTGTGTCACAACGTCACTTGGCAAAGCCTGTGAAAGATTAATTTTTCCTTCAATGATTATCAGTCTGCCTGTCTGTTGGTCCCCAGATTAGGGTGCTGCTGCTTAGCGCACAGTTTCTCAGTTTTGTCTCAGTGCCCAGCTGCTACCAGCCCTGCATGCTCACATGCTCAGACATACATGCCTTCAACTTCCTGTGGACAAAAAAAGGAATGTAATCTCCTAAAATTGCTCTCTGAATCACAACAGGCTTGTGTCTGTTTATGGGAGTTTCTGGAGAATCTCGGAGCCTGTTTACACCTGGCATTATCGTGCGTCTAGCGTGATCCAATCACAACTGGAATGCTGTGTCTGCCTGTTGACACCTGGCGTGAGAATGCATCTCGAGTGACCGCTTGTAGTCGGATCTCACTTCCCTCGCTATTTGCAAATAAACACATGAATCATTTACGTTTGCTAAGACCAAATGTGTTGTTGTTTTTAACCAGCAGGAGGTTTGACATGCAATGCACACTCACAGCCTAAACTATTTAAATTGAGTATAATGTTGTTTAATTGCAGGGCTGCACACAGCTTATACAGTCTCTCCTTGCCCAGCTCTTTCTCTCTTTGTGCTTATCATGAGACATGTACTGCTAGGAAACTACTGCTGCTATAGTGTGAGCTCTGTGCTTGGGAAAGTTGGTAAGAGTCCACCCACGGTGCACACACACAGTGACTGAGCTAACTGCTAGCATCACATGGCTAACGTTACCCACAGGTTATTAACCGGTTTAAATATCAGAGCCGAGTGTCAGTTTGTTGGTCCCGTTAAACAGCTGCTGCTGTGTTACCACATACAAAGCGGGCAGATGTTGAACTGATCAGAGGAGGGTGGCTTCGGAGACGGTCCCAAAAAAAATTCTTATCCGCTGGGGCATCAGACAAGCAGTACGTCAACTGCGTGGGCAGTCCTTCAGTGTGGACCAGGACAGATAGGGTGTTGCAGGGATGATGGTTTTTTTTGTAGGTTGACATGGAGTTAGGATCGCCCTAATTTCCTTGACAAAAAGCCAGTGACATTTTTCCATTGGATTTTAGATTTTTTAGAATTTTGGAAAGCGAGCTCTGTGGCTAACAAAAGTTTTTGATAGTTCTACGTTTTGTTTAGCAGGATAATCTTCATAGATAAACACCACTTTTATGATTTTTTTCAAGCCTGAATGCAATCGCCAGAAGTAAGATGCTAACATTAGGCTATAAATGAACTACAACATGGTCACATGCCTTTAGCTTTGCCACCACCAAGGCTGTAAAGCCATCTTTTGCATGATGATGTTCTGTAGCCTCATTTAGCCCCGTGTTAGCAACCATCTTTTTTAAGCTATCTCAAAGCTTCAGAATTCACGAGTGAAGTATTTACTTTTGTATTTGATGTCATAGAACAAAACGTGAAAGTCTCTTCAGCTTGTATTAACCCCAGACCTTCTTTCACACATCTAAATAAAGACCCATCGACTTCAAGACGAGTGAACTTGGAGTGTTAAAATGCTAACTCGTATCTGGGTTTTAGGACTCATTGCTGCACCACTCTTATTTGCTGACACTGCTATGAGAGTGTGTTGTGGTCTGAGCAATTGGAACCCAAGTCACACTGAGGACGCATTGGGCGCATGCACACCTGTACTTACAGCTGTCCACTTGTGATGCGCTCACCCAGGACACATGTTAGTACCAGGTGTAAACAGGGCTTTGTATTTAACTTGACAGTATCCGGAGCACCAGACATGGCTCTCAAAGGGTAGGAACTGGATGACCTTCTGATTATACTGCTGAGGCATTGGTAGATATTCAAGGTAGTCGTAGTACATTTGGATTTGCTTTGTGTGTTTTCCTTATTTGTTAAGCCAGTGAATGAATGTGTGTTTTGAGTCCAAGCTTGTTGTTGAGTGTATAATAACAGCTGTGTTAGCAAGCTGTAAGAGGTGAGATTAGAGTAGGAGCTTATCTTGTCTGATGCTATGCAGACCACCTATGCAGGGCAGGAGTTGATTTCATTGAGGGCAGTTGCCATATCATTCAGATAAAATCAAAATCAGACCATCTTCTGAAATTGGTTACCTGCACACAGATTTTTGCTAAACCCCATAACCAGATTTAACCCTTTGGCATCCCCACTAAGCTCCATGCTGACCATTTTGAAGGTTGCATAAATTCATTGTATGCACAGGATTTCTATTCTCTGCAAATGTTCAGTAATAAAATGATATTTCCAAATAAAGCAATGACACATTATTGTGGTAGGGAAAGAGTCTTGCTGTAGTCTCTCTTCTTCTTAAGCAGACGGACCCTCTGCTCAGGATTTCATTTTGATAACTTTAACAAACAACATGACTCTCAGGGGGTTGGTAAGGAAGAGGAAAACGTCATGCCTGAATTGAAACAAGGTTTTGCCTGCACAGCCTGTTTGTCTGTGGATGAACTGCAGGAATCATCCCTGATTGTTTTTGCATATGACTAATGGGGAGTGAACTGGCTGTTTCAACCCAACTCTCCACATGCATTCCTGCCCTCAGCTCCCACATCAGCTGTGTCTCAAGACCCGCATCCTGGGCTCGAATTGTGTCGCAGCTGCCAGCTCAAATTCAGTTACTTAAAGGAATACTTCACCCATAGAATCAGTTTTTGCTGGACGGCAGTTGAAAAATGCTGAAAATCACTGCAACCTATTGTTTTCTCAAAACATGGCCAGTTGCACAACCCATGTTGGAGGAACTGCTTCCAATCTGGGTCAAAAGCTAGCGAGATCACACGTGCTGTTTTTAGATGAGAAGCCACCTTGTTGATCTAAACTTTAGTGCATAGAGTCATATATTTCTGGGGTGTAATGAAGGTCCATAATGGTTAAAACAGATAGTTAGTGAAACAGATTGTAAAGAAATTAGATTAGAGTAGAAATATGGTCCTGGACAGGAAACAACAGATATAATTCAGTCCCAGTGGAGAGTCTGTAAAGCACCACAGGGCTCGAAATACTTTTTTTGTGTCGTTGCACTGATGCATGTAACTTCTAAAATTACATTATTAATTTGTTTTACTGCACCATTTGGGGTATCTGTCCTTTTTCTTGAGGCTGAAAATTCATCAGACCCTGAAGGAAAACATGTTTTCATTGTGTGAGTTTAAAAATGGGGACATGTGTGATGTTTTACAATTTAATTTGAGCTGACCTTTGCTGTACAGTGAAACTACGTCGATTAGCATGTGGTCATAGGAGCATTTTGAACAGCTTTTCAGCAAATCTATGTATTATTCCATTAGGACTTCTCTTTTGAAATCACATATTCAAGGAAACATATTTAGCATGTAATGTGTACTGAATTACTGTTGTAATACCAGTTTTTCTTCGTCCATTTTAGCTCTTTCGAGTACATGCACCATAACAGCACGACCATCTAAATCTGAGGCTTGACCATACTTTTGTATACAGTGCTGCTGTTGCCCTTTGCTGCTCTGTCTTGTCTGTCCATATGCTCTCAGTGTCCTCTTATCTGCGGCAACACTATCAGATATAAATCTTTTTCGTTGTGTGAGAAAATCGACATGTGGCGTGTGTGAAAAATGTCAATTGCATGAGTCTTGTGCATGAGAGGTGGCAGCTGTGCTCAATGTACAGTCTGTACCAAGTTACTGTACGTGCACGTGGAGCTGAGACTTATACGTGCAACTGATATTTTAGATGCACTACCCTGCATATGATAAATAGACAGGGACCTCATTATGAGCAGTTTTATGTCTAAGTCCCATCTTGATTTGTATGACTCTTTAATCAACAAGAAGCCAATTAAGTTAAGTTGTAGGTAACCTTAACGCAACCCTATTTTGGGCAGTTTGGAGTTTATATTTAATGTTCTGTGGTATACATACATATATATGCACATGGTATTTTGAGCTCTGGGCCAGAAGGATGGCCATCACAGTTTTCTAGGCCACATGTTGACATATTGAAATGTCTTATTTTGTCCAATGGTTCGCCGAAAAACCCAGACATATTCACCTTACAGTTATATAAAACAGAGAAAAGCAGCAAATCCTGACATTTGAGAAGCTGTATCCAGTGATTTGTTATGGCATTTCTGCTTGAAGAATGACTAACATGACATCAGAATAGTTTCAGATTTAGTCTCTGTCGATCAACTCAAGCAGGTACCATATGTCAGTGTTTACCATGAACTCCAGAAGGTTTTTTATTTTAAAGGTTGTTCAGAAATGTGTGACGATTGTTGCAAGAGACACGCTGCATCACACTTCTCACTCAAGCCTCGACTACATTCATAAGGCCCATGATCCGAGCTATGACATTGGTTTCACAGGCTACAATAGCTTTCTTTCTTTCTCTGTTTCCTGGCATTCTGACCATCCATGTGATCATTAAAAAGATGAGGGATGAAGTAAAAATAAGATTTCTGTACATTCACTTGCTGTCTCCTATAATAATGACCTTTTTGAGCCCAGTTTTCCATGGTCGACCAGGCAACATATTACTCTGAGGAATTTTTCTTGGTGGAAAGTAAGCACTAAGAGAGTCTGTTTTCTAGTTCTTACATGGTGTTCTCACTGTGTCACTGGTCTTACTGCTCACTTTAGCAGTGCTGGGCTTTTCCAGTCATAGCTAAAACATAGCTTCACAGTCCCCAACCAAAATTAGTATTGTGTACACAAAATAAGCAGTTCCTTAAAAAATCATTTTTCCAATACTTTGCTTGTGGGAAGAGGATGTTGTGTGCAGCTGCAGTTGTTGACAGGTTCTAAACATTGAAAACATCATGGTGGCTGGCTGGTAACAAACGACCTGGTATTACAGTTAAAAAGTAAGCGTAAGTATATTTTAGAAAACATTTTAGGCAGTAAAAATGCAGTAACAGAATCTTGGTTCTTATTTAATCAGCACTGCTTAGCTTCACTGTTTGATCTGAGTTTGGTCTTTGATTGTATACATAGAGAGAAGGGCAGGTCCCTTACTTGATCCACCGCTTTACTCTTTGTGTTTATGTTGACAGTGGTCTAGACTGAGCCCGATTGGACCTGGCCCGACCTGATGGGTTTGGTCTGGGAGAGGCAGAAAATGAGAGAACAAAAGGCTGGTGGCGCTGCAGGGCGACGTAGTTAGCAGTGTTTGCTTCTGCCTCCCCAGCAGGGAGAGAGATGTGCGTAACATGCGGCGAAGAGCGGTGATCATGGTCTGCACTCCGCATCGCCATGGAACGCTTTTACGAGACACGCTGAATATGTCGTGCACAAGACACCAGACTAATGAAATAACAGAGGTAAGAGAAGGAGAAGTGGTATGAGGAAACACGTCATGTTATAAATGGTCTAGTATTAAAAAAAAATGTAATATTCATTCATTCCATTTTCTGTAACCGCTTATCCTGGTGCAGGGTCACAGCCTATTCCAGCTGACATTTGGCGAGAGGTGGGTACACCCCGGACAGGTTGCCAGATGATCGCAGGGCTGACACATTGAGAAAGACAACCATTCACACTCACATTCAAACCTACGGACAATTTAGAGTCACCTAACATGCATGTCTTTTGATTGTGGGAGAAAGCTGGAAAACCCAGGGAACATGCAAACTCCACGCAAAAAGGCTCCAGTTGGCCGGTGGATTCAAACCTGTAATCCTCTTGCTGTGAGGCAACAGTGCTAACCACTGCACCACTGTGCCGCCCTGAAAATATAATATATGAAATGTTATATAGAATACATTTTTTACAGTAGATATTAGGGTTTTTTTTTAACTGGGCTAGGGCCAAAAACTGCTCCCGTCGGTCAGGTTGTGGTTGGCCTTGGACAGAAATTGTGCGGGTTCATGTAGGGTTTGACCTGATCCTGTGGGCTTGATCGGAGCTCTGTGGCGTGCTTACAAAAACTAGGAAGTGCAAACTGAAGTTTTAGCAAGAGCCCCAGAGTTTTTGCTGATAATTGAGCAGGGGGATCTGGGGTCTAGCAAGAAAGAGGGAAGTTTAACACAGTTTACTGGCACATACTACCCACATTGTTGTGACACAAATTGCAATGTTTCCCTTTCTCTCTGCTGAGCATGCAAAAATTAAAACATCCAGGTCTTCAAAAATGTGAGCAAGTGTGTAAAATCGTCCTCATATTCTGAAGAGCCAAGTGCATGTCGGCTAACCGGCCTACCTCCCCTCCTCCCAAGAGCTGAAAGGAAAGCAGGGGCTTTGAAAAAGAGCCTGTGAACAGTGAGGAGTGATTGGCAGCAGCATTCATTTCCTTCATGCCACTCTCCAAGGATCCTGCGGTTGAATAGGGGAGCCCCTGCTTTCACATCTTTTGTCTGAGAGCTGCTGCTTTCAGACAAAAGATGGGTGGTTGCTTTACAGGAGCAACCACCAAATTGTTGCTCTTGTGTTAAAATGAGAATATTGGCATTGGAAATGTACAATTGTGTTTTCTTCCCAACTTTGTCCGTATGACAGTAAACGCCACAAGAGTTTGATGTCTGCTGTAATCCTGCCATGCTTGAGTTGCACTGATTTAATTTTGCCGTCATGTTTTCGAGATGAAGCAGTGGATGTTGAACTCATATTTTCAAGCCTCCTAGTCACTGCTAGCATTTCTAAAACAGACGATAATTTAGTTAGGAAACACACCTTTCTAAACTAAACAAAAACAACAAAAATATTTGACCTCAGGAGCACAACTCAGGCTTTCAAACTGCGGCCGTACTCACAAAGCTGCCCATGTAAAACAGCATCCAAAAATAGTGTGAGACGGTGTGCGTGAGACTTCTTAAATGACCTGTTAGTCTTCCTCAAACTGCTAATCATTTTTTCAGTAAACCATTTGATATTTGTTGAGTAAACTAAGGAGCCCCTTCGAGCAACAAATAACCATCAACGAGGTGCCTATAAAGGGACAGCGGCAGAGAGTCTCACTCAGATTCCTTCCCCTGCCTTCATCCTCGTCTGCCCTCGGGCCACTTCATGGAATAAAAGAGGAAACTGATGTATGGTTTCTTTTGAAGTGAATCAAAGAAAACCACAGAGATTGTGACTTAATGTGTGTTTTTCTTCTTGCTGTAAGATGCTTTCAGATGTGACTATTTTTGCAACCAGAGCTGCTGGTGCTGTCTGACTACTTTAACTCAGTTGGTGTCTTTGCTTGTGCTTTCCAAACGTGCTACATCATGATTACTTTATTCTACATCGTCATTGCGCCTTCCTTTGTTATTTTTTAAACTTTGATACTTCTGCTTTTCTTCAGTTGCTGGAGGTAAAGAAACTTGAGTTGGATTTTTGTTGGGACATGCACTAAAGCTTGGCTATGCCTAATCTTTCCTTTGGAAAGAAAGGTGTGCAGCTGCCAGTGAGAAAGACTCAGTGAAGTTTCCATCCGAATGTGGCAGAAATTTCAACCAAATTTCCAGAAAATCAGCAAAAGAAAATGTGAATTAATGCAGGTTTCCATCTGCTACTGTTTATCCCACTCTCGCTTTAGTGTGTAGAGTTATATTATGTCTTTTTTATTAATTATCTGTGCCAGCTCCTGTCAGTGTAAAGCATAGAGGCTGTCATAGCCATCTTCAGATGCGTGCTGTTTATTCTTCAGGAAGATTCAAATGTTTACCACGCCTCAAAGGTTACTGTAGGACAACTCAAATCACCCAGTCCTGTAGACATTGGATGGCATGTCAGGTGATTTCCTGCTGAATGTTTTCAGTGCCTTGTGTGTTAGGATGGATGTTTTAAAGCAAAGCGTTGCTATTTGATAACTGCTTGTATTTCATAAAACAACCAGCAAGTCCTGTGATCATTTCAAATCAGCACTTAAAGCTCTGCTTACCCTGAATCTGTTTGAATATGTCATCGTTCATACTATAATTATCACGTCCAAGTTTCCCTGTGGTTGAGCCAAGTTTTTACCCAGTCAGTCATCTGTTTGAATTGAATCTGTCTTTGGTAATGGACATCTTTGTATTCATGATTGTGAGTTAGCTGTATTGCATTTTTAACACGGTGAATCATTTCTAAGTTGACATGAAGGATGTTACTGAGATGTTTTTGTACATTAAATGATGGTATGAATCGTAAGACGTGTTCAAACAGTACAAACCTGATCAGGTTGCAAAATGTGTTTTTTCTTCATTTTGGGTTGTTTTGTGTAACTTTAGATTAAGTTACTGCCAGATGCAAAAATGCAACGCACCCAAATTTCTGGACAAGTTCTCCAAGGTGTGTACTTTTGTAATACTAGTGTCTTCCCCTTTAAAAACATGTCTGTTCAGAACATGCCGAGTGCTTGGCCTGTGGTATTGCTGTTTGCAACTTTGACATAACCAATAAGCTGCGGTTATACAGTGGAGCATGGGTTTAGTTAGCAGAGGTATTTTGCCTGCAGTAACGACGTTAATGTTATAAGTTAGTAGGCTATGCCAAAGAAAAACACATCTAGGTCGCTGCTTCTCGTAGATACGCTCAGCGAGATATGCTCAACTCTGCAGAGCCATGAAGCCCCGCCCTCTCTGCTGCACAGGGCCACAGATCTGTTTGCTTGTTTTTCAAAAGTTTATTAGCACTGAACATGTCATGTGTTTAAACTGCATCTAATGCGACATGATTAACCAGACTTCATGAAGACAGGAGCAGTAATAATACAACCAACTAAACTGCTTATCAGTCAGAGAGATTTTAGCATTGGGCAACTCTACATGATGTCTTTTTCAGTCACAGACCAAAACCCGCTCTTCTCAGTTTATAGCTTTTCCTCTCTGTCTGATATCTTAGACCTTTAGATCCTTCGTACATTACCCCCTCCCCTCCTGCCTGATTCATGCCTGTGGATTTGTTTGGAGTTTCCAGTTGATAGAGTTTCATGCAGGCCCTCATTTTCCCCTTCCTTGGTTAATGTCGCCAGTGTCTTCCCAGTGAGAGGCTGGAGGGAGTGTTTATCTCCTGAGCGCTCAGGGATGAAGGCTTTGGGAGGTATAGTGTCGACTGTGCGCACAAGAGGGTCTTTGTTATATCTGTCCTGGACCTTACCACCTGGCCACCGCCACCTTTTGTTCTCCTCTTTCAGTCTGCAACGTGATCCACAGCTCACAAGAGAACGCTGCATATCGACTTAAAACTTTTTAGAGTCCATAATGTTCAGACAAACTGAAATCCTGCTGTAAGTTCTAGTTTTGTGTTGACGTCTGTATCTGAGAGGAATGGCCATTTTCAGTGTGTGATCTGATACGTGGTGTTAATAATAAGGTATCCATGTCAGTTTCAGTGTCTGAACCAATAAGAAAAATGTAGGAGGATTGAAGTGAGTGAGTAATCCTGTCTTCATTACCACAGCTGAAAGAAGTGTCAATGCGCCCTTGAGCAAGGCTCTAAATAAGAAGGACTGATTGCACTGTGCAGCTCTAATGTGTTGGTACTCTAGGAATGTCAGCAGGGTGTTTCGTGGAAAGAGCTTGTGATTAGTTTTGTGTTGAATGTCTGTCAAACTAATGAAGTAGTGCATCTGTGGAGCTTTTATTATTTCCCAAAAGAGTTATTTTAAGTGTAAGCATCTTGTGTAGCCTCTCAAATTGCCTTTTAAAAGATCATGACCAACTTCCAGTCGGCATGCTGCGAAGAATTAGTGCTCATTGGGCCTTATGCAGTAAGTGATACAAAAACAAATTTGCTCTTGTATTTGTTTGTATCTATTATTTGTTCTTATTTTATTTGTGTCTTATTTTATTAGTATTTTATTAGTGTTTATTATTGCGCTTCTCTTAGGTAAGAAAACATTTTATGAGTGGTCTGGAGCACTGTTACCAAACATTTTGTTTTCACAGATTACAAATTGTTATCCAACATGAGGAAGCACAAGTCTTAAATTTGAGGAATATAAAAACATACATGATTAACCGTAATTTAAAAGATCACAACATTTTGGGGCTAAAGAAATACTATTGGTCCATTGATCCAAATTAGGACTATAAAAACCCTTGGATAATATTACATATGTTCAGCTTCTGAATGGCTCACATGCTGCTCTTGGATGCCTCTGCCATCCAGGCCTCACACAGAGATCACATCTTTAGAGATCACGTGATCTATTTGATCAATGATAAATGCTGACACATATAAGAGCACTGCTTTTAAAATAATTTTCTTTTAATTTCAGTCCCTGTGTCCCCCTACTGACCAGTGGAGCAATGTAACTTAGTACTTTTACTCAGGTGCAGATAGTATTTTAGTATTTTATGGTGTTTAGTATTTTAATCTCATGCTGTTTTCTACTTTTACTCTACTACACTCTAAGGGGAACTGTTGTAGTTATTACTCCACTACAATTATTTGATAATTTCAGCTACTAGTTACGTTACAAATGCAGATTTTTGCACATAAACCATATGAAAATGTTTAAGTGCCACAGAAACGATTAGTTGATCAATGAAAAAATTAATTGGGAATTATTTTGGTCATCGTTTAAGTAATTTTTCATGTTAAAACATTAATCATGATTCCAGATTCTCAAATTCTCAAATATAAGGACCAAATGTGGGGACACTGCAACATGGATGGTTTTGTCACGGTTTCGGTCTTGGTCTGAGAACCATTACACCCCTATAGGTTACACAAGAACCCAAACACGTTCTTGTAACTTAACTCCAGATGCTGACTTGTGAAGTAGAATTGACTGTGGTTTTACTGGCTTTATAACATGACTCTAATGTAAGCGATGGGGGACAAGTTCAGCCAAGGTTAATATGAGGCTTCAGCTGTATGAGTGGGAACCATGGAGGGAGTTTCATACTAAGAAGACTGTAACTGTAGAAAATACTGACTTGATTTGCCAAACTCAGACTGCTGAAGCCTTATATTAGCTTTGGCTAAACCGTAGAATGTATTTTTGCACAGAGTAAAGATTGTGGATTTTGTCCACTGTTTCTTACAGTTGAGTCATGTGAGAAAGGAATATCTGAGAAAGCACAAAAAAAGGAAGGAATGGAGCCAAGAATGATCACATCAACCAATACCTCCCTCAAAGTACTTAAATATCTACAGTGACGATTGAGAAGGACATTTAAGAATGCAGTTATTTTCATAAAGGTGCAAACAATGATACACCAGGATTTCCGACACATTCATTCATTTATTTATGGCGACCTGACACAATATCAGCATTTGACACCACATATATATTCTGTTTTTGGAGCTGGACCGTTCATTAGGAGCACCGTTGGAACATATGCTGTTTAGTTATTCAGAGCTTCACAGTCTCAGAGTGCAGAGAGTACTGTTGGACACAGACAGAGCTGCCAAATGCCAGCCCAGGGCAGGAAATTAACTTTTTTGGATTCCACAATCTACCAGCCACTAAAGCCAGTTGACCAGCCACACAGTAGATGACGATTGGTTTTTTTTGGCTGGTGAGTGGAGCAAATCCAGCAGCCACTTGCATGTTTTACCAGGATTTGGCTGGTGGCCAGTGCCAATTTCTAACCCTGTGCCAGGTGATGTAAAAGTGAAACTTAACTGTTCCTTATTTAATATAGAAATAAACGCTCTATTTCTTAGAACAACGGCGCTCTCATTTTAATGTTGTCCAGCATTTTTCCAAGCTACTTCAGAGGAAAGCGTCCTGTTGAAAGCGTGCACCCTGCGTTTGAGCATTGGGTCTAGAAGTTTGCTTTCTGCAGCAGCTGCTTGTCTAATCTAATCTATTGTTCTGATCTGACATGATCAGCTCTAATTGATCTGACCACAAACTGATCACATGATCAGTTCTCCACCCTGCAACTCAAACTCAACAAACAACTGTTGAGGGAGAAAAAAGTGTGCATAAAGTTCCACCTGCGCTGTGTTTACAGACAACCATTTATGGTACTGCCTGGTAGTTTTAATCATGTCCCTCTCTACTATCTTTGGTCATAGTTTGCCCTTTCACGGCTGTCTCTCAGAGGCTATAGTTTTTTAATGACTGGGACTGAAGTTATTCTTTTGGAATTCATGTTTTTCACATGTCGAGTTTTTTCCTTCACATTTTTTTAACCACAATGATTCAAGCAGAAACACCATAAAAAGTTATTTAAGGGCCCTTCCTCCTCTATGCACAATGCTGTCACTTGCTAAAAAGATTTTTGAAAAGCTTTGTGTAAAGCCACTGGGCTGTTTCAGTCAGCTAGTCAAAGAGAAGAGCAACAGAGACTAACACTGCACTGCTCCGGATGTGGGAGCCTTAGTTAAGGATGGGAATCGATGAGATTTTGGTGCCAGTGCCATTATCAATTATTCTTATTGGTTTGTTTTTATTGATTCTGTTCTGAGCAATTTTCTCTGTGGAAAAAAAGTAGACTGACATAGGTTGTCAGTGTGAGTGCAGCTGATTTAGTATTTCTCTAACACAGTGAGTATAGGAAGTTTGTAAAGTGGACAAAATGAGAGAATATTTGTACAGCACTCGTTTTCATTTCTCAGTCAAATAAAAAATCTGCCAAACCTGCCTGCATGGCGCTGATATTATTATAACACAGGATAGTGGCACTCGTGTATAAAGTCTCAAATATATGTCGTTCCTGGAATTTAAGCCAATATCTTACAGAGAGATGTCTCAGCATATTGCTAGTGTTTCCACTCTTACTTTAAACAATCATTTTACAGACATTACAGCAGCACTGTTGTCATCTTTGTTAAATGAAGCCATGCTTTGGACCGTGCCGTCCTCTCTGCCATGACTTTCCAGCAGCAAAGACTGTCAGAAAAACATGCCGGCATCGATAAAAGGAATTGATAGTCTTGGAGACATACAGTTCCAATGGATCGGACAATGTGGAACTGGTTCTCGATTCCCATCCCTAGCTTTTGTGTGATTGTTTATTTTGCAACAGCATGATCAGTTTATCAGGTCACTTAGTTGATATATGATGATGAATTTCACCAATTTTTCATTATACAGTGTCACATCATGTACTTGTGCACGCCAAGACATGAACAGATGATTTTAACAGTTGGTTATTATCGCTACATGTCACTGTAGGCCAAACTATACATCATTGAAGACAGGTTTTATTCAAACATCGCTGTATGAGTTAGATTGTGCTGATTGATTAAGGTACTTACTGACCTCGTGTTTAGGCTAATTCATGAGAAATGATTTTCGCCAAGGCTGAATATGTCGCACACAGCACATGTGAGGTATTGATATGAGCTGAAGATGATGGATAAATAAATGATTTAAATTATTTCTTTGAAAAAGACAGATTTATTTCTAGGTTAATTTCACAAGCAAAATATGGTGTCATGTGTTTCATGCAGCATAAAAATGTAAAAATAGAGGATTTATCACATCAAGTGTTGATTTAGATTTTCTCTGTCATTGCTATTTCATCGTGCTCATGTGTGCTGGAGTTGAGTGTTTTCACATCAGTGCAGGTGATACAGTGTGTTCTGCCCTGGCTATTGTTAATCACTTGACACCAGCAGAGAGAAATGGAAATTTCCAGCAGGAAATAATCCCTCAAAACACAACACGCTGCCAAGTTATCACACTGGAATTCAAAGTGATGGTGTTGTTATTTTCCATTAGTGTTTAAGAAGACTGTTAGCATTAGAGACGTTTGGATCCGTAGTAGCAAACAGCATGATGATGCAGTGAGGCACTTTGTGACCTAACATTAACTAAGAGGAATCTTGTTTACAGACACACCTTCCACTAATGCTGTTTTCCCGTTCCAGAGAGCAGAGTGTGAGTCAGTGATGAAACCTCAGGAACCATTCCCTATCCTCCGTCTGTGTACACTGACAAGCTCCTGTTGCCATTCCTTCACATTCCTGTTTTGAAGTTGTTGCAGTTAGGGTGGTTGGTGATGGTGCTGTTGAAGAGACAAACTTTAGTCAGACTCACACTGGTTGTCTTTGGGCCTTTATGCCTGGTTGCTTAGTTTAATTGGTATCAAAGCAGTGCTGCCCCATGTTGAGATGAGGGAGGTGCAGGGAGCTGAGCCTGAGAAAGGTAATTATTACAGGACTTAACTGTGCAGCCGTTTAGCACACAACACTTTTGTTTTTTTTCATGAGTTGAAATACAATATCAAAAACGTTTAGCTGTGCACACAAAAGCAGTTTTTAGTACAGAATCAGGGGGATGCATGAGCAACAAACTTTTTGGATCTGTGTGTGTATTTGGTTGTGTGTCCCTTTCTGATCATTCTGTGTCCCCTCTCTGAATTCAGAGGTTCGTTGCGGGTCTGTGAAAGCTGCGCAGGTGGAACTCTTCATGAGTTTGTTTTTCCTCAGTAGCAGGGTGTTGAGTTTTGATTTTTGATCAGTTTGTGTTCGGCTCAATCGGAGCTGAAAGCAAACTTTGGATGGACCACGGGATGCACGATTTACATGGGAACGCAGCTGGTTTCATCTAAAGTAGGTTCTAAGAATAGAGCGTTCTATCTCCATACAAATCGACTAACAGTGAAATTTCACTTTCGTCGTGCCTGCCGTTCTGCTGCTCCGTCTGTGCACATACTATGCTCTGCGCTCCGAGAGTGTGGTGCCCTGAATACCCAAATGGTATATATATTCAAACAGCGCTCCTAATGAAAGATCCAGCTTTGAAAATATAAAATCAAAAGGTGGCAGCAAATGTTGATATCATGGTGGGCCGCCACAAATAAATGAACGTGTGGGAAACCCTGAAATAGGTCATTTCTCTCAAATTTGTTTTGTTTAAATCTGTGTTAGTGAGCACTTTGCCTCCATAATCCATCTACCTGACAGGCGTGGCGTATCAAGATGCTGATTAAACAGCATTATTACTACACAGGTGTCATATACATTGCCACAGATGTCACAAGTTTAAGGAGAGCATGCTGACTGCAGGAATGTTCACCAGAGCTGCTGCCCGTGAATTGAATGTTTATTTCACTACCATAAGTCGTGTCTTTCTGAGATCTGGCAGTACATCCAGCTGGCCTCATAAACACAGACCATATGTAACCACACCAGCTGAGGACTTCCTATCCAGCGTCTTCATCTGCAAGACTGTCTGAGACCAGCCACCCAAACAGCTGATGTAACAGTTGGTTTGCACAACCAAAGAATTTCTGCACAAACTGTCAGAAACTGTCTCGGCGAGGCTCATATTTGTGGCTGGTCTCAGACGATCTTGCAGATAGAGAAGCTGGATTTAGATGCACAGGTTGGGCAACTGGTGGGTGACCCGCAAAAAAGGTGACTCACAGGTGGTGTTTTGTCGAAAATCAATGTCTGGGATCAGTTCTGGGTGAAACCAAGAGCGTGGGTTTGATTGTGGGCGTTGGATGTTGAATATATTAAAGTAAAAGTTGAAAAATAACTTATTGTTTTGACAAATGAATCCTCTGACTGCTGACACTGTGTGTCAGCTTTCTTGTCTTTGCCAGCTGGTAAGAGAGCCACTTCAATCAGGTGTTTAACTAACATGCACGTTAACTGTGGAGATGTGTTGCTCAATATTATGAGAAAAAGAAAAGGGTATTCTTCGGAAAAATACATTATCTATGTAACACCCCATAGGCCTTATTTTATTTTCACAAATCATTGATTACATTGAAAGGAAGAGATCACTCCTTTTTTATTAGCTCTGTGTTCATCTGTCTGAAAAGACTACTGTGGGATCTGTGACAAGTATGAATGCCTGATGTTTGCATACAGTGTATGCTAAACGCCAATAAAAAGTAAATTACAAAAAAACCAAAGGACATTCATTAAAATGTAATTCTGAAATTACAGCAATTTTAAGATATATATCCCAACTTCACATGAATGAAATGGCCCAAAATAATTCTTTTAATGTGCTGCTTAACCAGACTATTAGAAAAGTGCATGGTTTTTGGATTTGCAGTTTTAGTTCAGGCTGTGGATCTTGTTTCAGTGAGTCAGGGTTGCAGAAGTGATTAGTCATATGTGCGGGTGAGGGGCCCGGTACGGTACTCCATGTTGTGGTGCCGGTTTGGGAGTGGTCTTGAAAATGAGACCCATGCAGGACTCTGTGTGGAGGTCCTCGGCTGGCTCTCTAGAATAGAAATTTTCTAGCTTTTAATGGGGCTATCACCTGCATCTCATGGTCCTTATCAGCAGATAGTTTTCTCAGCTGACAACCAGTTTTGCTCATTTGTAATTGTCTCAGTGACTCCTGAGACCATGAGATGTGCTCTGTGTTTTTAATGTTACATGTAAAAACCTAAATTTTATTTTAACTATCTGTTTGAGTGAAAATGTACAAGGAGCAATTTCTTAATTAATAGAAAGGAAATCCAGCAGTTTCACTCTTTGGGCTTGTGACATCCATACCCTCTCTAAGTTGGTAAATGCCTAAGAATGTTTTTAATTGAGCCAATGTGAGAAAGGTCTCTGAGCTGGTGCTTTGAGATAGCCCGAGGGTATTGGGGGAGCCTGGGCACATTCTTCCCCTCTCTTTAAACTAGATACTCTTAGACTGATAGACAGACCCCACTCTGCCAGACAGACGCTTTCAAGGACTGATAGCACTGCCCCAGGCCGGGGTTGGGGATTTCACCAGCATATATTAGACTTGTATTACTTTTTGATGCAGCCGTAATGCCAGTGAAAAAACTTTTTGAGGCCTGTTGAAGTGAATGAGACAGAAACACAACACGTGGTACCAACACGCCCCTGCTCTCTGATGATCATGTACTACGGCATTTCCTAGGCTATATATTCACTAAACACTGAATGGTTGTTGTATGCAAGTCCACTTTTATCTACAGCATTCCAGCCCCTTCCTCTTAACCCTTCCCCTGCCCAATTTTACTTCCTGGATAGAAAATTGCGGTCATATTTGGATGTTGTCTCACTTGAACGTTTTGAAGTTTTTCACTCGGGCACTAAGAGGTCTCAAGTACTAACAGATGTGGTTAGTCCATCTCTTTTATTGTGGGGAAACCCCCCTAATCCAAGCTGGCAGTTTGAGTGGATATTTTACCATTTTCCCCAGGCTTGCTCTGTGTGAGTGACTAAATCTACCTCTAAATTAGAAAATGTCCTGCCTTTTATGTACACTGTAGTGGTTTTTCTTCTGGATTTCCAAAATATTCTGTAAATTGCTCTCAACATTTTCTCATAATGTACAATTTTATCTCCTCTGTCCTCACGCAGGCCTCGATGCAGAGCTCTACTATGTGCGAGACGATGTGGTGAATCATTATGCCCTCTCCTTCACCCTGCCTGTGCCCAGCGAAACCAACAGTCTTCACTTCTCATGGCATTCCAAGACAAAGGTAAGTCTGGAATTATTAGGCTGTTTTACACTGCCTGTACAAGGTGGGAATTAAATGCTCAGCCTCGCTGTTCTTTATAAAAGGTACGATCAAGAAATGTGGGGACAGAGTTGCCTTGCCTTTAAGCCAGCATCTTAAGTAATAACAGCGCTGAATCGTTGTCTTTGTAAGAGGAACAGCCGGCAGAATAGGACCATGGATGGGATGGGATGGGACAGGTGTGACATTTTGATGATGTGTTATGTGTGTGACATAACCCTGTGTGATTTAAAAAGCAGCTAGCAGCAGTTAGCAGCTAACTCAAAGACGAAGAACCGCAGCCGAAAATGTTGGCAAGGCATTGAGACAGTTAGGTCTGGGAGCCCCTTACCTTCTGAACAGAGGGCGAGATCGGCTGCCAACCAAAAACAGGGGCAGTAAATGAATGTTATTGCCATGTTGTGCCATTAGTGCTGTTTAGAAAGCGCTGCTGATGTGTATGTTATATGTCACACTGGAGGCTGACACTGTTGAGTTACATGTCGCTTCTCTTTTGATTCAGCAATGCCTGCATGCAGTCTAAAATCGCACACACTAGTGGTTTGATGTCGCTGTTTGGTTCTGTGTTAAAATGGAGAAGCGGCGTAAGGAGGGGACTTTTTGTGGCCCTTTACTGCTATCTTTGTGTAAAAAGGGATACTGGATAACCACCTCAGTACAAGCATTATTTTCCCCAGTATGTTTATTGTCATTTTCTGATGTAATTGACAACACATCAAAGAAAATAACATACAATACACAGACATACACTCACGCACTCTACTTGCACAGATATCAGGTCCAATACCAATAAATCAAATTATTTACTTACATTTTTTACAATTTCAGATCAGGTAGTGCCTACATCTCCTCCTTTCCTAATGTTCAGATATGGTTCCCAGAGCTGAAAAAAGTCTTTCTACTTACCTGTAGAAATGTACCTCACCAGACCTTTACGCTCTGATAGCTCCTTTATCCACATTCTCAATCATGGGGAATCCAACATAGTGCAATAGCTCTCCTGGCTTGGAGAAGTCCACAGTCCAGAAGTTTTGTCTGTTTCAATGATTGAATGAAGTCCTCTGGATAAATTCCAAGCACACACAGTTTGGTACTTAAAGGGACCTTGGTGTTTAACATCTCTGACAAACATTTTATTACATCATTTTGAATATTTGGACATTCCCATAGACAGTACTTCATCATTCTTTGTTTATAGGTTGACTACCGGCTTGGCTTCCACATGGAAAACCCCGTTGCCATGAACCAACCACGGAGCAACATCTCCAGTCAGGGGGAGGTGCCCCGTGTTCCCTCTGGTTTGTCACATATTCTCCTTTTGTTGTGTCATGCACTCATAGAGCTCCTACATGCTTCTAAGTTGTAGACTTTTAAAGGTTTTGAAATGGAAACGCCCACTCAGGTGTTAGCAAAAAGAAGTGACCTAGGGTAGAGCTCTAATAATTATGATTTGATTACAACAGTTAGTTCAGATTTTATGAAGTGGGGTTGTATGAAGTACTTATCTATAGTAAATGTAACATTTTAACTGCTTCACCCTGACATCAAACAGCCCTTTCTGACAGGGAACTGAAGTTGTTATATTGCTCTCTACAAAGCTACCAGATTCCTTTTGACAAAAACATTCAGTATTTTAAATCACATCATAAGGGAGATGACAAAGTTGTATACGACACTTATATTTTTACGATTCTGCTTAACTTTAGCAAGTGTTACAACAAAGCGAAAAAGCCTGCAAAAATATGTATTATTTTTTATAATTCACTGATGTAATACGTCTCTTATGAGTGATCAAATGATCAGTGGCAAAGATTTAAATCAGATATTATGTGTTGCAGGAGGCCAGTTTTCTTTAATGACACTTGTTCATTTCTCTTCAGTCTTTAGAGTGGACCTCTTCTGTTCCGGCAAGGTCGATGGAGAGGCTGTTTTAACTGTGCAGCTCAATCTGACCATTCATGCCAACAACTACACAGTGCTCAACTTCAAGAGGAGGAAAATGTGCTATAAAAGTAAGTATCTTAATGATAATGTGTGGTCAAAGGTACATATCGAGAAGGGGGTGCAGACTCACTGAATTCTTTTTTTTTTTCAGTCAATATCATTATTTGTCCACCATGCTTTTCGTAGCTGACATCTTAACACGTAATAGCAGGGAAAGCACAGGTGTAATTAATAACAGTAATGATGGCTGTGCCTGCTGACTCTGTGACATTTCAGTGGAACTGAGCTATCGTTAATGTTATTAGTAACACCTGTGTTTTTTTTTTCCTGTATGGACGATGAAAAAGGACTGAAGTATTAATACATAAGTGTATACTGTTATTCCTGTACACGAAGTACAGGAATAAATAAATATATAAGAAAACAAATACATAAATGTCTAAATAAATACAAGGACAAATAAATAAATACAAAAATAAATTAATACAGGATTTTTTTTATAAATAAATACAGAAATAAGTAAATAAATGTTGAAATAAATATGAAAATAGTTACACGATTTACTTATTTATATCTGCATTTATTTATTCTTTTTTTTTTTGTCACTGTAACATTTATTTATTTATTTATTTATTTCTGTATTTATTTCCATATATATTTATTCTTTGATCGTCCATGTCACTGCTTTGGCAATTTCAAAATGTCTGTTATAAAAAGGGCCTATCAGGTTGACTTATTAGAAACTGGCTGACGCACACTGTCACGATACCTAAATAAAATAAATCATGCCAAAATATATACAACATAGAACACTGAGTGTGTGGAGAATTTTAGGGATGTCAGCACTGTGTGTCAGACACTCTCATGAGTTACAGTGGGAGATGAACAGGTTTTTGTATTCTGTGTACAGCTCTGTGCTATTTTTAAATCTGCCTGAAGATAATTACATGTGGCCAGGAGGCTTCTTGCCATATTCCACATGGAAACCAATTTATTCCCATCTTATTTTGAGCACGAGTCACATTAGCAGCCATAAGAGAATCTTTGTTTGCCTGAGTGGTGCTCAGAATGTAAGCTGGGAAATCATACCTGTCAACTTTGCTCTAGAACTGTATCTGTAGTCCCGTAGCAGAGGACCAATGATGATGTATGCTTGCTGTTTCATAATTGCCCCCCGAGCTTACTGACGTAAAGTCATTTTTAACTTCTGGAACTTTTCAAAGAAGCCTTTTTAGGAAGCATAACCTAAAAAAGCTATTTCAGGTTTGTGCCCCTGAGCATCTAGCAAAGTCCCTGCTTGTGAGGTTGTCCCTTCCTGTCCACTGGGAACTAACCGTGAAGAATACTGGATGTTGATTGGTTGAGCAATAAAATCCGACACACTTCTTCCTGCTTTTTATCCTGCACTTTCTTGTGTTCTGTTTGTACTACATATCATTTAGTCTTGTGGGGGTTTTAGTTTCCTTTAAAGTTGGGGTAGGCAGAAATCTCAAAAAGGCAAGAAAGAAACAGCAGAATTTGAAAATACACCCTCCTCCTGCAGCTCTAACCATCCCTGTCCTAAGCCCCTTTCACCAGACAACCACAGGCCTATGTACGTGCTTCATACAGTAATCCAGCATTTCCCATACATACAGTGCGGGCTTGTGGCAAGCAGCTGTGGCAGGTCTAGCCTATGTAACTGCAGCAACAGAAAGTTTGCTGATCCAGCAGGGAGTCTGGGATGTCCTTTCCCCCGGAGCTGGGGTTTAGGTTGCTGTGGCTGCCGTCTGTGGAGCTGCTGCCAGCTATCCTCCCAGCGATGTTGTCTGTAGCGGTGATGAATGAAGAGGAGGACACACTGTGATTACACGAACTAGAACTTGGAGCTGCAGCTGTGAGACTTATACTCCACTTAGCAGAACGCTCAACTATAAGCAACATTTTCTCTCATTCTCTGAAATCCTTTGTTCTATAATCCTCCAGTATTACCATGTGTTTTATTTTGTTTACTGCCATACTTTCTTTGTGACTCTCTTTTTGATAAGTCTGTCTTCCTGTTTTGGGTTACCCTTCAGTGTAAGCATTTTTTGCTTAAGCTTAAATAGCATCTTTCTCTGCAGGTTTTTCTGCCTTTGAATCAGGCTTTCACCAAAATGAAACTGCCTACCCCAGCTTTAAGAATTCTGCATTTTTTCCAACACCACAGACAACATCTCTAAATTAAATGGACCACATTTACAGCATTATGTTGACTGAAAAAACATCTTCTCACACTGAGGTGTTGCCTTATGAAGTGGTATGTGTATGATTTGCTTAATTTTTGGAGTTCATGAGATGTGGTACATACATTGATCTTTATTTTCTGAGTCTATGTGATAGGAAATTACTGACATTGAAACTTATTTCAATTTTTGTCAGGGGTGTTTTGAGTTTAATCATTACGTTTTGTTTTACGTATTGCACTGAATGTGGGAGATATGTGAATGAAGTCTGCCTTGTTTTCACTCGAGGTGATATAATTCTCTTTCCTTCTTCCTCTGTTAACAGGAATAGACTCTGACCCACAGATTCCCATTCCCCCAAACAACAGCACTCTTTCACAGCCTGGCTGTAAGTAATCTTTCCTTTACCCCCTGCTCTAGTTATCCTTCTGTAGCAGCTATGTGCATTGTTTATCATAGGTGGCATCAGCCTGACAAGACAGTGGCCAGATTAGTACTGAGAAGTCTCTCTGTATAGCTCTGCACATTAGTCAAACTTTCCATAACGAAGGCATATGAGCTCCAAGAGGAGGATTCATTCTCCTATTGAAGTGCACTCTGTCATCCCCCACCCCTTGGAGTGGCTGTCCTCTTCCAGTGGGATTTATTCAGACTCTTTGTGAGCCCACTGCCCCAGTAACAAAGTACCATTAGTGGGTTGTCTCTCTTCTGCTTGGGTAGGCCCGAGGAACCTGGGGCCCTCAGAGGCTTTTAGAGAGGTGATGAGAAAAGCTCTCAGACACTGGATCCTGGGCACAGGCTCTACTCTTCCAGGCCTCCATTAACCCTAAGTGGAGCCCCCAGTGCACTTATAGTTTCTTTCTGTCTCACTCATGTCTTTATCTCATCGCCTTACGTCATATTTTAGCTCTGCTTCTTTCATAATAGCAAACACTGTTGAAGCTTTCTGTAACGAGGATGGTATTTTTTGTGCAATGATGCCCCATTTTACCAAGTTTCATACATACTGAGTTTGCTATGTCTGATTGTAAGTTAGTATGGAGGACAACAAATGACATATAGATAATAAATAAATGCTGAAATAAATGATTAAATAAATGCTGAAATAAAGAAATACAGCATTTAGAACCTCCTACCACATGAACAGTCACACACAAAATTACAGGAATGAATTAAAAGTTGTACAAAAACGTAGAATACTTTTGTTTACGAGGATGGTATTTCTTGTAAAATGATAACCCCATTTTACCAAGCTTCTCTATTGCTGTGTTTTATCGTTTACATGTATGGTGGATGAAAAATGACAAATGGAGCATCAGTGAATAAATAAATAAATACGTAAAAAATAAATAAATAAATGCTGCAAAAAAATGTGAATAAATAATAAAGAAATAATTGCAGACATTTAGACGTTCTACTTCAGTAACATACAGACACAGAAAAACATAAATAAATAAATAAAGCTCTACAAAAATTTAGAAATAAATTTAAGATATTTATTTATACCCTGTTTAATTATCAACCTTTTTTGTGCATGAATCTATTTATTTCCATATTTATTTAAACATTTTTTATTTAATTATTGTTTTATATATTTATTTCTGTATTTAGTTCAGCAATTATTTATCCCTTTATTTATTTATTTAGTTGTTTTGTATTAATTTATTCCTGTATTTATTGACACATTTGTTTATTATTCTTTTATGAATGCATTTATTTAATGATAACGGAAATAATAATAATAATTAATTAAGGACACAAAGCAGAGCACACAAAAACATACAATCATCTGTGTACAAAAATGCAATTTATTTTTGTTCGGATTTTTATTATTATTATTATTATTATTATTATTATTATTATTATTATTATTATTATTATTATTATTCTCTATTTTTATTCTTCTCCCGGTAAAAGTAGTGCTGCAGGCTAAACCGTGCAAGGGAGGGTGGTGCAATTTGGAGGGTTGGTCCAGACCCCTGCACGTACCTCAGGCGCAAAAAATGACATATGTCAGCCAGCAGGGGGCGCTATAACCAAGGTCAATGCGTTTTCGGCTATAACTCCCACACCGGACGTCGCACATTCAAAAACCTCATATCCCCAGATTCCCTGAAAAGAACTGAATCACATGGCCTGGGCCTCGCCCATTTCCACCCTAATTTTTTTTGGCAAAATCGCGAAAACTGGAAAACCAACTTTTTCGAACTCCTCCTTGGGGTTTTGCCCGATCAGCGTGAAACTTGGCACGTAAAGTCTTCCTCTGGACCTGATCTAAAGTTATCAAAAGAATTTTGTTTGGTTGAAATATGCACAAGTTATTAACAAATACATTTTTCTAGCTAGCTATAAAAAGGCGAACTGCTGCATATCTCTGTCAAAATAAATGCTAACAACACCAAATCTGAGATCCTTGATTGACATGTGACTGTGAGGGCGTGAGCCAAATTTGGCTAATGTTGGCCACTAGGGGGCGCTGCAAAGCTGAGACATTTATATCTCTTCAATGGCTGCACCTATTTTTACGAAATTTGGTGGGTATGATGCTGCGTCACTCCTGAGGCCATATCTTGAAGTTAATCACGACAGGTGAAAGTGGGCGTGGCTTATTACGAGATAAACAGCAAACATTTATTTCAGCTCAAGTATTATGCTGAGGGCTGTGAAATTCACAGGGTATATATATAACAGCATACCGGCCACCCATAGCAAAAATTGTGTGTCTGCTCCACTAGGTGGCGCTCTAACGGACGCAAACGCATTTTGGCCTGTAACTTCCACATTTTAAATCACATCTTCATAAAGTTTATATCCACGTGTTCCCTAAATAGTTTCGCATCTTCTGACATAGGCCACGCCCACTCCCACAGCATAGTTCTTTTTGTAAGTCACTACACATCAAAAACCTACTTTTTCGAACTCCTCTTAGCGTTTAAGCTCCATCTGCACGAAGCTCTGCACATACAATCTCCAGGCTTGCCTGATGAAAAGTTATCAAAAGAATTTTGCTGCTCCAAAAAATGCGGTAGTTACAAATAAACAATTTTTTTTGGCTAGGTAAAAAACACATACCTTTGAATATTTTTGTCAAAGTAAAAGCTATCAACGTCAAACTCAAGTCACTAGTTTCCGAGGTCAGCCAGAGGGTCTGTGCCAAATTTGGTGGAAATTGGCCAATAGGGGGCGCTACAAACACAGAAACATGAAGTGACATGAAAATTGATCAGATTCGCCTGAAATTTGGTGAGGTTGTTGTGGTGTCACTCCTGAGGCCAGAGTCAAATTTTTGTGATGTTGGGTTTATTATGTATTTATTTATTTATGTTTTTTTTTTTTTTTATCATTTTTCTTCTTTTTTTTTGCTAATTGAGTCATTTTTCATCCTCCATATTTTTGCTCTGCTTCTGTCATTGTAGTAAACACTGTTGAAGCTCTCTGTAATAAGGAAGGTATTTGTGTGCAATGATTCCCCTTTGTCTCAAGTTTCCACCTTTGCTGTGTCTGATATTTAATATGTGGCTTGTTCTCGTCAGTAGATGGTGTGACCGCCCCCACCACCTCCACCCAGGTGTTCTACATCAGTGTGAGCGTCTGCTGCATTGTCATTTTCCTCGTGGCCATCATCCTGGCCATCCTGCACCTGCACAGCATGAAGAGAGTGGAGATGGAGGACAGGTTTGTTTCTTTTGGTTGTCCTGGTTCCAAACAGACCTGAGTCTTTGTTATGTACCATTAAAGCAGAGTACACTCATTACGCTGAAACTGATGAAAACCAGCACAGCAGATTTACAGCCTCGTATCCGTCACCTGTGGAAGTTATGTTAGCATTTTCTGCAGAATGGTGCTGTTTCAAAGACCAACGAAAATAGGTCATCTCCACAGAGAGGATTATTTCAAGTTGAAACCTGCACTTAAGATCTCCTGTTGTTCGCTTCCTGTAATCTCGACTCCAGATGGCTGTAGGCAGCTACGCAGGTTATTGATGTGAAATGAGATCAGCACATTCTCCCCTTGTTATTGAATTAAAGAGATTCGTTATCGGGACAGTGGTAAATTTAAATTGTACCAAGATTGTCCTCTCTCTTTCCATGGAAATCTGTCTATGTGATATTTTAAAGTTTAAATTAAGTTGCTATGAAGTTGCCTTGATTCGATCTTTATGGAATCCTTATTTTGTATAGGAATGTTTGTTGGTGTGTCAGCTTTAGACTCCTCTATTCAAAAGTCACTTAAATTTCTGAGCAGCATGAGGTCAAGTTGTTTTTTTTAAAGCTTAACTAACTAGTTGTCCAATTGATTAGTAGACTAATCAGTTAGTTGATCAACGGAAATTTTATGGACCAACTATTTTGATAATCATCTTAAAGAAAAAGGGCAAAAAAATTACTGGTTTCAGCCTCTCAGACGTAAATATCTGCTGTTTTTGTCGTGTTTTATGACAGTAAACTGAGTATCTTTGGGTTTTGGACTGTTGGTCACACAAAAACAGAAGTCTGAAGATGTGACTCTGGGCTCTGACCCATCCGTAGTGAGTTGTCCTTTCGTTCTGACAGCACACCAGGAAAGATCTCTGTTCCCCGCAAACATGTTTTACGCATATTGTCCCCGGGACGCCGGCTGATACTCACCATTTTGTCACACAACAGTGAGATCATAGACACCGTTAACCAAGCAGTCATTGTATTATTTTTGTACCTGCTCATTTGTTTAAGTCTGTGGTCGTTAGCCTGCGCAAAGTCGATGTGATACAACAGAAAAACATCGGCCACTGCCATTGGTGAACGTCATTGTATTTGCTGACAGGCTGATGACAGTCAAGGCGGCTAATATCAGCCGATACCAATGTGCAGCCGATAAATTGATGCATCCCTAAAATCGGACCTGATTTTTACTGAAATGCAGTTTAAAAATGGATGAAAATGTTCAGTGACATTTCATAGTAACTACGCTATAGGCCTCAAATCTCAGGAGTTAGTTGGTGTAACTGGACAATCGCTTTTTATCCTACATGAATACTTTTAGTTCTTCAACACATGTTTAAATCATGTTTCTATAACAAAGTCAAACCTTATTTACAGAGAATTGCTAGCAGGTAAGTTTAGTACTGTTCATCGTTTAGCCTCTGAAAACCTTTAGGAGGTGATGATGCAGTTTCCAAGCAGCAGATATACATTACTAAGATCTTCACTAGCTCAGATGTTCACCTCTAATGATGTGACCCTATTTAGTGAATCACTGGACTGAGACTAGCTTGTAGACCTGAGAAGAGACTTTATATGGAAACCTAGTTATAGATTTACAAATCTCTGGTCATAAACAATCCCTGGTGTCTCTGGATAACGACTGAGTGTGTCTTCTCTGTTTTCAGTGTGAGTGACAGTGGAAGCTCGCAGGGCCTGTCTCAGCCGTCCACGCAGACCACACAGTACCTGAGGGCTGACACTCCAAACAACGCTGCCCCTGTCACCAGTAAGAGATCTTACTCCCTCTCACCACATCACCCACAGGCGATCAGATTCAGTATCAAGATATAACATTAGTTCATGTTATGAGATGGCGCCTAGAATTACATTCAGCCTGATTCAGTTTGACTTTGTGTTTTTTCTCTTTCTCACACTGGCATCTGCAACTGTGCATGCTTTCCCTCATGCAGTAATGGACTGTGAATGACCTAATTAGCCTAACTAGTATCATAAGATCGTAATGAAGAACAGAGCTCCTGCAGTGATGGTTTCTAACTTTTAGTGCCACTACCCTTGTGACCTATTACTTTCTGAGCAACGTGTAAATGTACTCAACATGTGCTCTGCGTCAGGCCAACTGTTCAGCTGTTAGAGAAGCACAAGCAGTCGTTTATGTTGATGTAAATATAGAACATGGTGGAAAACACAGACACACAGTAACAAAGTTATCGTCAGAGCCAAATCTAAACATCTGACTTACCTACCTCAGTGGATTATACAGTCAGTGAGTCTCAGTTTGGCACATCTGACTTCTTTGTTACTTGTTGTTGGTGTTCAGTAGCAGTATGATTACTCACCTAGCTCTTGTTCTCTTGGCTGGCTCCCATTGTAATTATGGGTAAATCTGTAATGTTTTAGTGGGAAGAAAAAGAATAACCTGGCAGGCTTTGCACTGATCAGTTTGTGTTTATCTTGTGGTTATGACTTTTTAATTACAGTGTAAGTGATAGGGCCACAAAATGAGATTCAGGGTTGCCACAATAAAATGCCACCATTGTTACAGCAGCCCCAAAATTCATGTGACATTTTGACACGTATCTCATTAGTCAGAAGGCTTTGCATGACTTAAGTATCAACAAATCATTCAATAAATAAATATATAAAATAATACAGGAATAAATAAATATGGTGGGGAGAAAAAAGGATAAATTAGCACCGAAATAAAAAATAAACAAATTAATAAATAAATAAATGTTGAAGTACATATGGAACTAAATGGAAAAAATTAATAATAATAATATTTATTGCTGTTTCTGTGTCTCTTTGTCAGTGTAGGAGGTCCTAACCTTTGTATTTATTTTTTTATTTATACGTTTATTTATTTGTTTTTTTATTTATTCATTATTTTTTTAGACCTGTGTCATTTTTATCCTCAATCTGGCCATAATACACCTTTTACCTCTTCCATACTGTTAGACAATAATAAATTAGATTTGAGAATAGATATTAATAGTCAGTTATAGTATTCAGTTTTATTTTGAAGGAATAGTTAATTGATTCAAGGCTGATTCATTCAATCAGTCAATCAATCAAACTGTATTTGTGTCGCACCTTTTATATAGGTTAGGTAGTTCAAAATGCTTCACAGATAACCGACTAGCTGAAAATGAGACAGAGCAAGTACAGACCATTAAAACGACAATGACAAAGACCAATTTAACCAGTTAAGACCTCTTCATTAGAGACCACGAAAATCGATTTAAACGTTATGATAACAGAAATAGTAGTAAATATAAAATAGAAGTGACATAAAAGCTAGATAGGTAGATTAAAAAACAATAAAAATGATCACAATCAAATACAATTTAAAATCAATAATAATACTGTTAAATAAAAGCTGACTAAAAACTAGAATAAATAGACATAAAAGACAATACAAAGACAAATAAATCGGTAAGAGGGATGAAATATATATTAATCATTAAAATAAAACAGGATGGATATATAATAATATTAAATATAATAAAAAGCAGATCAGTTAAATTAGAATTCGACAACATGAACGTAATAAAGTAAGTGAATAAAATAATGTAAATAATATCTGTAAACCATTCCTAATCAAAAGCCTGGCTGAATAAGTTGGTGTTGTCATTGTGTGATCCTTCGCTGCCCTCTTGTGGACACAAACCTACATCTCACTTCCTGTTTTGCCCACTTGCCTTTTCCTTACAACCTGTGCTTTGCTGAATGTGATTATCTGCACCATCATCCACCCTTTTTTTTTTAAACTCCTGATGGGCAGGTTTACTCAACTTGCAAGCATGCCTGGTTTGATCAGTGTTTTGTGTATAAGTTGTGTATCCATCCCTTCATTCATTCAGGTCATGTTGTGCTTTGAGTGAGCTCACCATCAAATCACTTCTTCCTCACGCTCCCTCTCCTCTCCTCTTGTCATCAGACAATCACCCTGGTTCTGCACCCATTCTCCAGCTTGCTGCCACCTCCTTCCAAAACCCCGGTGTCCCCCCTCATGAAACCAAAAGTAAGTGTCAGTGAAGCTCCTGAGACGACTTAACTGTTTTACCATCATGTGCACTGCAGTGATGAACATTAACACTTAGACCATGTTTTGTCCATAGTTTTCTGTGTTGGATCAGTTCTGTACATGGTTGCATGTCTGTAATCTCATGACCTGTCTCTACTGTTTTGTGAACAGCAGAGTAAAAGTACATCTTTTATATAGATTTAAAAATTGGGAAGGCTTTCCTTTCCTTTTGGTGGCTCGTTCAAGCCTTAAAATCACAGCTCCCGCATCTCACCTGCTTCATACTAACATTTTCTGTCGTCTGTGTTTGACAACTTGTTGTGCTGTGTGTTGCTAATTAGACAGATTTTTATTTAGGCATTTTGAATTGAATAGAAAGTCACAAAAAAGCCCTGTCAATGAGTGCCAAAGTAGTGCTTAATTATACAGTAAGTCGATTTACAGACTTAAATTAACTGTTAACAATTTGATAAGCGATTCATCGTTTCAGTCATTTTCAAGGGAAAAAAATACAGAACTTTTTCTGCTTCCAGCCTCTCAATTGAATGAATGAATGAATGAATAAATGTATAAATAAACACAAGAATAAATTGATAAAGAAATAAATAAAGAAAAGAATAAATACATGCCGAAATAAACACGAAAGTAAATTAATAAATGCAGAGGTTAGGACCTCTTACTAAAGTAACATATAGATGCATAAATAAATAAATATAGTTGTATAAAGATGTAGAAAAAAAATGTAATGTCCACCAGAAAAAATAAATAAGTGGGCTGTAGGTTTGTGTTCACACTGGGTTTAAAAAGAACACTCCAGATTAGCCTAGCTGTCAATCAGACCGGAAAAAAACAGACTCATCCTCATTGTCACAGTCCGTGAAGGCAGCACAGATCACCAAGACAGTGATCCAGCTTAAATTGGTGCATAAAAAAACAAACTACATCCACCTCATGTCTGTCTGGTATTGTTGGTACCAACCCAGGCTCATCTCAGGAAAAAACAACAACAGAAAAAAAGAAAAACAGCCCACAAAAGAAAAAGAAATGTATTAATTTATTTCCTGTTAATGTCCTATTTAGATATTTACATATTTATTTAATATGTGCTTATTAATTTATTATCAGTCATCAATTTCTGTATTTATTTTTTTATTTTATTCACTCATTCATTGATTAATTAATTCATTCATTCCTGTATGTAATCATGCATCTATTTATTTATTCATTTCTGTGTTTAATTATACATTTATTTAATTATTTATTCATTCCACTATTTAATTATGAATATATTTTTTATACTTAAGTCATTTTATTTGTCCTCCATACTAGGACTCTTAACGATTTTTTTTTTTTTAAATTATCAACTAATCTGCCACTTCTTTTCTCAATTAATCAGTTAATTTTTCGGGATATATAAAACGTCCCAAAACAGAAGAATGTCCAGTTTCTTAAAGTTCAGGGTGATGTTGTAAATGTCTTGCTGTGTCAGTTCAAATCCCAAAGATACTTGGTTTAATATGATATAAAAGAGAAAAGCAGGAAGTCTTGAAAACGGCATCTTCTGCCATTTATGCACGAAATATTACTTGAACAGTAATCAAATATCAAAAGAGTTGAAGATTATTTTTGTGTCGATAGACACATTGAGTAGTCGACTAATCTTTGCAGCTCCACTAAAGAAAGACAGTGATTTTTGTTATAAAGTATTAGCAATGCACTGTATATAACCTGCCATTGTAGAAAATTATGTGCTGTCCCCACGTATGTGCAGTTACTCCTTTTATTTTTATTCTATGGCTTATTGTTATCTGTTGTATCTGAACATTTTTTTAAATAACTGCAAATGTTATCATTTACTGAAATAACTGTCAGTCTTAGTTTGACCTCCAGGGGGCAGCATTGACCTTTACTGTCTTCCTGCTCATTATACAGTCGACACACACTGCAGCAGAGATTTAAGCATTTAATCAAAGCACCTTATAAAGCCCAGATTGGATCTGTTTTTGAGATTTAAACCTCAGCTCGACTCCTCTGCTGTATTCTCACACATCGAGATCACAACTCAGGTTTTCTATACAAAGTTCAAGACAAGAGCGAGAAGAGGCTGTTGTCTCCTGGAGGCAGATTGACTGTCACTGCCTCCAACTTTATCTGGAGGTTGTTTGTCAGTGAGTTTTCCATTGTCTCCCTCATCCACTGCTTTATCTACAATCTGTCTAAGCAACTGTGCACAGTTCGTCCTGGCAGCGAGCTGCAGACACAGGAGGTTAGAATGTGTTATCTCTCATCACTGACATGTTGTGTACACATGGAGTGTGTTGATATAAAGGGGTCGTGTGTACCTCAGTAAGGCAGCAGCTTTTAGCACTGAGTACGTTTGTAGGTTATGTAATGGAAGTGCTGTAATACAGGACTTCGCATGAGGTTGCTTTGATGCAACATACGCAGGGCACTGTCCATGTCTCGCTGACTGTTTCTTGTAATTCCTGGAATTCACTGAATTCAACTGAGGAGTGCATTTCAGCGGAAACCTCTCTGTGAGTGAGAAATGCGTCTCTGTCAAAAGTGATGTAAAGCAGAAGTCCCCCAGGTTGTTTTCCAGTGTTAATCTGGGTTAAAAGACCTGTCAATCCAACTGAAGGTGTTGTGTTTACACTTGGATCATGTGTGCCATTAAAACAAGTCTGTGTTTTTCCATCCTCACAGGTTACCCCTCTCTCCGCATTGAGAAGAATGACCTGAGGAGTGTTACCCTAATTGAGGCCAAAGCTAAAGTGAAAGACATTGCCATCTCGAGGGAGAGAGTCACACTACGAGATGTCTTGCACGAAGGTATTTGTCTGTCTCATACTTTTCCCACAGAAGCTCCCACGTCTGTGTTCCTCAGAAGGGTGTGAACATTATCTCAAGCATTTCACTGAAAAGTGGAACACAGTTACAGAGAGTCTGCTCTTGGCTCTTCAGAACGGTGCTGCTCAGTGGTTGTGTCATGCAGAGTGGTTAACATTTCTTCCCCTTGCTTTGCTCAGGAGTCTTGTTGTGTATGAGAGGTGCGGTTTTTGAGTGGCATGTTGGTGGAGAGGTTTTTGATGGATTGGCTGTAATTATTAACATTGCTTATCACTTAAAACACACAGACATAATAGGTACATTCTTTTTTGACCCTTGTACTGAGTTCTGAGAACAACTTTTTAAACAAAGTTAAATTTGGGAAATAACTCACTCCAGCTTATGTTGCAGGAACGTACCTATGTTTTTACTTACTTGCATTTACACAGTCAACATGAAAACAGATTAAACATGAAACAAGAAAGATCCGAAACGTGTAGGACTGGGTTGCAATTCTCCTCAAGAAAGAACTCTTCGAAAATACAAACAAACATGAGATGCGCACAAATGTAGCAGAGCAGTAAAACATTGACATCGAACACATACAATACCAAATGTGAATGAAGATTCTCAAGATAAGAAGTCAATAAAATATGATGGCAGAGAAAGTGGCAAGAGCATGTAGGGCCCTATTGAAACGATTTACCACGTGGTCTTAAGTACATTTAGGGCGTGCCCTGCTACACTTTTGGGAGCTGATCAGCACATTATGTGGGCACAAAGTAATGCGCCATGAGTAACGGAATTGTATTTAGTTCCTTAATTATTCATAGTTGTTTTGGGTGTAACATGAATCCACCCATAAGTGTCATCTCCCATTTTCTTCAAAAGTCAGGAGCACCTTAACATGAGGCATCGCTGTTTACATGTTGGATTGTGCAAATTGGAAAAGGGAGCAGTTTCCCGCTAAGAGTAATGCAGTAAGAGCGGTGATGTCACTGCAGCGAATATTGTGGAACGTTTAAGCAGCAAAACTGAAACTGTAGTTATAAACTTGCCAAGGAAATAGAGCTAAACCTTAAGCTTCTTGAATGATAAATGAAGTTGCTCTTCGTGAGTATATGCGCACAGCGTCCCTCTTAATTGGGAGTCGGACAGCAGCTCTGCTCTGCTCTGTGCTATGTTCACGTTTTACTGAGTGTCCTCAATGTTCTTCTCATTAATGTTGTATGTTTTACCCACCTGCAACCCATCAGTGTGTCCCTGTGTGTGTATAACAAGAGTATACGTGTGTTGTTAACTAGCCTATGGAGGCACATCTTACTATCTGAATAATGTGCCCTTTAAGTAGCAGGAAGACACTCCACCATTATGACCAGGCTTTGTCAGTCAATGGTTCAGTCACTTTCTGCTGCCTCAAAATAGCAATATTCCAACAATGCACCTGAGCACACCTCATTTTAAGACCTACACACCCATGGGCGCTCAGATGGACGCTACCTACACAACGCGGATGAAAATGACAACTGGCTTCGCTAGTCTTACAGTCTTCAAGAGCAGCTCTTAAGTGATTATTTACTACTGCCAGTGCTACTACACACTCAATTTACAGTCACCTCTGTGGCGACTGCATGTGCTCCCCGCTCTTTAGTGTGGGCTTTCCCCGGGTTCTCCGACATTCTCCCACTGTCCAAAGACATGCATGTTAGGCTAATACGTGGCTTTAAATTGGCCTTAGATGTGAATGTAAGCGTGATTGGAGGATCCACAATACGATATTGTCACGATACTTAACTCACAGTACAATATTATTTTATTGTTTTTCAGCTTGTTGTGTATTGCGATAAAATATATTGTGAAAGGAAAAAGGAAAAAGAAAAAAAACAGAAAAAGCAAGTGATCATATTATTCTAATAGGCTAGCTAAAGTTAAACTTGTATTTGTAATATTAATAATTTATATATATATATAAAAGAAAGATACTTGGCACTGTGTGATGACATGATATTGCCACACAAAAATACTGTGATACTATGCTGTATTGATTTTCTCCCTCCCACCTCCACGACCCTTAAGAGGAAAAACGGTCACTGTAAAACATGAATAAATAAATGCTACTAAGAACTGAAGAATCATAAATAAATTGTGTGTGCAGTGATTACGTTCTGTAAAAGCCTTTACTTTTATGGTAATAGTTAATTTTCTCTGTGTAAATCCTTGAATATAGATACTAGCAATAAATATGTGAAACTGATGAGTAGCCACTAACTATATGACGAGAGATGAACGATAGAAAAATTTGCACACCTGAGGAATGTGAAGGGAAAAAAGTGGTTGAAAAAGATGAGTAGAGACAGAAACTCTCAAACGGGCAGCTGCTGTTGTTGTTGAGCTACAAAACCAATATTGCTTCAGATAATCTTTTGTCACCACGGCTTCACTTCAGTGTCACTCAGAGTAAATGTGATCTCAAATACACTTTGCCCCATTGACAACAAAATGCAAGGTGTAATCACATTTGGACTCTTTCTGTTTACAAGATGCAACAGCCTTGGCATCTTTGAGATTAATACTGTCCTACTGGTGACTGTTAACAGCTGTGAATTGTAACTATCCAGGTTACCACTTTGGAAACTGGTGCATGAAATATTTAAAAGTTTCTGCATAATGTTGTTCAGTCTGGTAACATCTCTCATGTGGAATCTTTGTGAAGCCTGATGCACAGAGACATTTGATTTCTGTTTATTTTTAGTCGCTTAATGAAGGCAGCCATACAAAAACATTTCCATCATCCTCATGTATTTGTGTGTCTGTGATGAAAAAAAAAAAACAGCCGGTGACCTATGAACACGAATGCCGCTTTTTTCCCTGCAATGTATGAGCATGCCTCGTCAGATCAGTGTCAGTGGAAACTTGCCATGAACCTAAAATAGCAAAAGTTTGTTCTTGCTGAGGCATATTACACATTGACAGAGAGCCATCGACAGTGAAGTTTCTAAATCTCTTTCTCTGGCTTGGTATCAAAGATAAACACAACTATTTGGGCTTCAGTTTGGCTCAATGAGAAGTTTGCACTTTGGATGCGGGATGCTTTTGGAGACAATTCAGCATCGTCATGGAGTGATGGAACTAAACAAGACTGTACTTCACTTTCTGGAGATTTGCCCACAGCGGGGTTTAGTGTGGCTGTGTGAATGATGTAATAGTTACCCAAGGGTGACTGCAATACAATGGAAGTGAAGAGTGTGGGTGTTCTGTTTTTAAATGCTACTTTAAGGCCCTCTGATGGTTTATGCTCTTTGTTTTTGTCTAGAAAGTGAATGAGAACATCGTCAGTGCCTAAATTATTTTTTAGTTTACTTTAAAATCTCAGTCAAAAGTTAAGGATGGGAATCAAGAACCGCTTCCAAATTGTCCGATCTTTCAGAATTAATTGCCTCTGAGCTTATTACTTCCTTTGGTCGATGCCAGCATGTTAATCTGGCTGTTGTGCATTGCAAAACCAGTGACGTAAAACTCATGCGTCTACACTGCTTGAAACTTGCAACAACAAGGAGTCATGGCGTAGAGGGAGAAGCGTTCCAAAGGCGGGCTTCGGTGCTGCTTTAATGTCTGTAAAATGCACATTCCAAGTGAGGGTGGAAACGCCAGCAATAAGCTGGAAAATTTTCCACGCAATGTGAGCTTGAATTCCAACAATGCCATGTGTTTGACGCTCTACGCACGAGTGCTACTGCCTTCCATCTGAGCATCACGTCCTTTACTGAGGTTAAATGTCCTGCTATGACAGACAATAGTGCCAGACAAACACACAAAATTAAGCAAATGCTGTACAAATATTCTCTGATTTAATCTACACTTAGAGATATTAAAACATTTGTGATGCTAAAGATGTGCAGGCCTACTTTTTCTACACAGAAAACTGATAAAGCTTTAGTAAGTGAATCAATGAAGAATGGGATCAATAATCACACTGGTATCTATAAAATGTTATCAATTATCATCCCTACACAAAAGCTGAAACTGAACTCCTCAATCTCAGAGATATTTAAAGATATCTTTGCTTGCACCATGGCGTCAGGGATGGCAGCATTGATTCATCAGTCCATCATTTTGGTCTGTACTGACATATGGCCTCGAGGCTTAATCCCAATACACCCCTTGCTCCTACCACTTAGCCCCTACCACTCTGTTTGCTTTTCACATCTAGGGAGTAGGATGCCCAGTTATTGTTAGGGTAGAGGGGTAGGGTGAAGCGTTAGGGCTACATGGTACTCCAAATGGAGGTTTTTCAGAGGCACACTCCAAACTGAGCATTATGAAAAATCATTGGCTGCTTGAAAAATAATTAAAAAGATGGCTGCACTAGCAATTAAAGAAACCCACAAATGTGCTTTCTTCATTAATAAAGACTTAAAAGTTACAGTAGCCATTGTATTATCTTAGTTTAATGTCATTTTTAATGTATTATGGTCCTTTTCTTTATAACAAGCATTACAAAAGAATCTTGAGTAGTGTGCTGATGTCTCAGCAGCTAAGTAGCTCGTAAACATGTTATTGTTATTGCAGATTTGTGCATGTCAGTCCCACATTGTGACATGTTTCCATGCTGCCTGAAATTTAAATTTAGTCCAGCAGTGAGAGTGCCCCAGAATGAGTCCTAAAACCCAGAAATTAGTTAGTATTTCAGCACCTGTCGTTCCCTGTCTTGAAGTCAGTGGGTTTTTGGGTTAGAGGCCTAAAATAAGGTCTGGGGTTAAGACAAGCTTTAAAGACTTTCATGTTTTGTTCTATGACATAAGACACACCAGTGAATACCTCACTTGTGAATTTTAAAGCTTTCATGTGCCCTAAAGAGTCGGATTCTAACAAGTGGCTTAATGAGATTACAGAATGTCATCACACTGAACATGGCCTTACAGCCGTGCTGTGGGGGGGCGACGCTAATCATGCAACTGTGGTGTAGTTTGTTTATAGCCTAGCGTTAGCTTTTACCTTCAGCGATTAAATTTAGGCTTCAGAAATCATAAAAGTGGTGTTCACTTTAGAAGATTATCTTTCTAAACAGAACATGTAAGGATCATAAACCTTTTTTTTTTTTATATTTGCCACAGAGCTTTTGTTATGCAGTAATTTAATGCCCAATGCAAAAATCTAGGGAACTAGGGCAATGCCAACTTCCGCATCATCCTACAGAAACACATCATCCCTGGAGCACTCTGTATCAGTGCAGACTGACAGGGTGGCAGCACGGGTTGCTATTGTTAGCATACAGACCGACGCTATGGGGCCTGGTAATCAATCTGTGTTCTTTTTTTATTTGATGACTTGTTTGATCGATCAATAGTGCAAAACTTAACTTGTGAATGAATTGCTAGCCTCCATGCCTCTCTCTCTCCATCAGATAAATGGCAGATGTCATTATGATAATACTATTGTTGCCAAACTTATGTTTGTTTACACCGTTGACAGCTGCTGATGATGTATAAGGGTTGCCCCTCGTAACTCTGTTCCGAGAGGCAAAGGGGGCAGTCAAAAACAAGGGCTAGGGTAAAATAGGAAATGGCATTGGGCCTTGAGTTTTGTCAAGCTGGCTCTGATCTCACTTGGCTAGATTTTGCTTGTTAACGACATTTATGTAACTGTCAATAATATGTCTAATTTTAGTGTTGTACACAACCTCATGGTCTCAACAGTTTCACACCTTTTGATTTATTTAATATTTATGGTCTTGCTCCACTGATTCTTTTTTTTTATCTTGTTTGCTACGGATGTGACTAACTTTACTAGTGACTAACTGTACTTTGCATGGGAGTGGTGATCAAACATGTTGAGGCTGAATGATACATATATCTGCTCTGGAGACCTCATCGTGTTATTTATTCTTGTGCAATAAAGCAGCTGGACGCTTTCATTATCATTTTGATATTGCTCTTTACTCAAGGGTGATTAGTTAGTGTTTGTTAGATTTATTAGTCTTTCTATCGCAGTGGCATTAATTTTCATTAGGTTTTCAAGACCCTCCCTGGTTTAAATATTGATGCTTGGTAGTTCAAGTTAGCTGAAGTACTGTTGAAGCACTAAATTATCAGGATCCTCCACAGCCGTTTGAATGAAAACATGCCAGCAAATTATCTGTGCTTGCGAATCTATCCGACTTCCTGACTTGCCAGTGCAGTCATGTATCCACACACATCAGATCCTTTGTACAAAATGCCATCAATAAATAATTAACATTAAAAAACACGAGAGATAACAACTAAGAAACGACAAATAAAAGACACACAGCTCCATGTCTCAGAGGTGGTTGAACTCTGAGTGGGGTTCTTGTTTTTGGGAGCAGGCAGGTCCAGACAGGCTTGACGGAGAGGGCAGGGGCGGGAGGGAGACAGTTAAACACTAACCCTGTTGTTATGCTTCGTCTCTTCTCCTGTTGAAACACAGGGCACAGTTAGCCTCGGGGCTCAGATCTTTTCTCTCAGTTTATGTTGATGGTTTATGTTCTTAAATGGCATTTTACCTCAGTAAAGTCCTGGAGCAACGGGGTGACAGTTTAGACAAAGGAGATGATGAACGTGCTCACTTGGCCTTTCCACGTCATATGTATTTCTGAATCGTTAAGTGATGAAAGGTCCTCTGAGCTCCAGTGAATCGCTCTTGTTTTGGCGCTCGTCTCACTGACGAGAGCCAAAGCTGCCTAATCCTTTTAAGAGACAAAGCATTTTAAGCAGAAGCCTGTCCACCTCTGTCCACAGATCAGCCAGGCGTAGCGACCTGTGAGCAAAGTGACATTTGGATCTTTGTATGTGGTGCCTCTGGCTGTGTCTCTCCTGCCCTTCTCCTTCAAATAAAAAACCCATGGTTTGTCTTTGACAGGCACATTTGGCCGCATCTTTCACGGTGTGCTGCTGGACGAAAAGGACCCCAGTAAGGAGAAGCAGGTCTTTGTGAAGACAGTGAAAGGTACGCGCTCCTTCCTGGCTGCAATGCACAGCTGAATACACATATGTCAAATAAATGAAAATATTGTCAAGTCAAGTGTGTTGTAAGTTTCCCTCTCTCTCATATTAACGTGCAGCTCACTGTGGGTTCTCTAATAAGCAATCACTGAAATGCCACAACACGATTGTAAAGCCAAAGACGTAAGAAGGATGACGAATGGACTGAAACATACGTAGCTACCCAGTAAACAGGCACACTGATTTGACAGTTCATGAATTATATTTCTTACTCATGCTGCAGGGTTTGCATGCCAGCGAAAAGACTCCTTTATACAGCACTGTCAGGTTCTTTGTTAGCGGCATGTGTCAGCTTTCTCTGCCAGCTGCCTTCTGACCTCTCCATTCTTTTATGTTTACTCAGGGAGGGGTGGATACCACTCAGCGAACAATAACCCCATGCCAGTGTTGGCTTTGTTAAACTCTTTACTTCCTCCTCATGCGCCTTTTGGGAAAAGAACAATACTGCTTCCATAATAACCAGACGATGGCAAAGCTGCATACACTGATTAAAAACTGGACCTCAGTGAGCTTGGCACAAGTCAGTTTTCCTCTGAAGTTTCCCACTACAGTTGACTGTTGGCACGGGAATCTGTGCGGGGAAACAAATAAAACAAGCAGTACATGATGTCTGAGAGTACAGAAATTATATCCTTAACTTTTCAACTTTATTGTTGCACAGGTCACCTAGTTGTGCAAGATTGCTTTATTTTAAAATCCCATTTTGTGTGTGTTGAAACTGTTTAGATCATGCGTCTGAGGTGCAGGTGACCATGATGTTGACTGAAAGCTGCAAGCTTCGTGGACTTCATCATCGGTGAGTGGAAGCAAACTCAAATCACTGTTTTTGTTTTTATGCCACTTGCCTTTATTTGATAAAAAAAATAGATATCATAGAACATCTAAAAACAGAATAAAATCTTTAATAAAAACACCACATAATCCTGATCTGGTCTGCATCTTAGACCATGACGCCATTAACACATACCCAAATCACAGTATTAACCTGTACCATGGTAAAGACAGATGTTGGTTTCTTAATTGTCGCTGAGAACACTGTACTCTGCCACAGCAGTTCCTGTGGTCGTCTTTTAAATACCTCGGTTTGAATGCTGATGAAAGAACACCACATTTTTACACACTGGGGCAAATTCATAAAGAAAAGATTGCGGTGGCTGATAGCACCATGAATTATGCAACACCTACAACTGCTGCTGACTGCCCTGTCTCTGATCCACAAAAGACATGGACATGGAAAATGCACAACAAAAGATCATGTTCAGTACGGTTAGCGTATGATCAGATAGAGTTACATGTTTTGCTCACAAGTGCTGTATGGAGCTGTGAGCAAAGCTACACAGAGTAGAGTTGTGACATGAGCGGACGTGAGACGCAAGACACGGAAGCTTTGGTAGAGACCAAGTACCAGTAGACGACACGGTTGAGTTTATATCTTATCCAGCTTGAGAATGTTTGTTGCATTATCAACTGCCATAGCGGCTCTCACGCCTGGTGTGGGGAACAGATCACTAACTATCGATTTTACAGCTTCCCAGCTTGCAGTGGGACGCTGTGTGCACTCTACTTGACCACTGGAGCTGAGGTTTAAAATCAGATTGACATAAGTATGAACTGAATAATAGAATAAACAAAATATCAAAATAGCTTCCACGTTTACAGCTAAAGTCAATCACCATGAGGGAAACCAGTCCGAAACAATCTACAGAGAACAGCAGCAACAACAGCGCTGCCACCACAGCTGCTTTACATGGACATCACACTTATTAAGGAACTTAACCACAGTGTGATCTAAGCGAAAGGTGACTAATTGTTAACGATCGCCTGATGACTCCTTGTGTTCGGACAGAGACTGTTTATTTCCTTTAATTTTGCGTAGTAGTGCTCCTTTGCTTCCTTGTTCAGCTTTTCTCAGTAGGGAATGATGCACTTGCTCCTAGACTGGCCCATTCTTGTTTTTTTTGTGCGTGTGTGTTTTGTCTTTTTTGTTTAATCTCAGTTGAAGAAGCGTATCCTAAATTATGGCTCCTACTCCCTACAATGAAATGCTCCATGACGTCATTGCCTGCTCTCTGTTGGCCATAGAACCTTCTTCGTGTTGAGTGATAGTTGAATTTCACAGAATCCAAACCAATAACCATCACTTTAAAAATGTTGGAACTGTGAGTATATGTCTGTTTAGTTTGAAAGTTTTTGGCCTGGACTAAATATTCACCGTATGAATTCAACTGCGTATTTTTAGCACTTAGACAGGTGCAGTCATGAACGCATGTGTGTGTGTATGCTACTGTTTGACCCCTGAAGAAAAGGGCTACCCTGAAGGCCGCAGTGTAATTCAAATGCTGTGAATTTACTATGCATCTGATGTTTTTTTGGTGTTAATATATCAAACACTGAATGACAGTATTCTTTGCATTAAATAATGTCTGAGTGAGCTAAATGATATTGCCTCATGTAGTGCATAGATGTCAAAAGTAGCAGATACATTTCTGAGTGACTGACAACATATACTTGCCTTCCACCGTGGCGTGCAATGAAAAAAGTTCATTTAGGATCCTGCTACCAACTCTGTGAAGATGCTAATATTATCACTGCAACGTGTGGCAATTAGTGCTGACCTTTGTGAACTGGACAGTTTTTGTAGTGAGGCTCATTTGCAAAGAAAGGAGTTGAATTTGCGCTAAATGTCTGCATATTACCTGATTCATATATGTACAAATAGCACAGGAGCACCTTGGCAGTATTTGCTTGGCAGCGCAGTGACGGTGCATTTTAACTTTTGCAGATGCTTTGGGAATTACACGGTTTCTTCTTGTCTTATTTGTGCAAGGTTTAGCTTCTGCAAAAGCCTTTTGTGAATTTTCCCCTGAATACAATGAGCTTTGTTTAAAATTTCAAATTCAGCTGGAGGTTTGGTACTTTCACTTTCTTTACGTGGAAAAGAATTGTCGTCATTTTTGCCCACTCCTTCCTCTTTCTTCTTTTTGTGGTCAGACAAATATTACTTTTTGACACTTCCTCCTCCACAGTTTGGCAATAATTTGGATGGTCACTGCTAACACGTACTTCGAGCTTCCAAGAATGCCTTTGACGTGCAGCTACATATTTGCATTAACAGTATGCTTTGCTGTGTTACACATTGTCCTCACTTTCCTCTTTCTCTCCACCTGCAGAAATCTGCTGCCTATAAGTCACGTATGTACAGAGGACGGAGAGAAGCCCATGGTGCTGCTGCCTTTCATGGCTTGGGGCAATCTCAAGCTGTTTCTGCGCCAATGCAAGCTAGCTGAGGCTAATAACCCACAGGTGAGGCTTCAACTCAGCATACATTTGGTGGGTAAAAAACAGCACGAATCACTTATTAAACCATTAAGATAAATACCTTAATGTAAGCCGTGTATGGCATTGCATTGAGACATTTATTAAGCTATTAAAATTAATCCCCTTACTTGGAAGAACAGTCAGATTGTATCCAAGAGTGGAGCCTGAAAGAAGGTTTTGTGTGTTTGCAGCAATCAACACCTAACAGTAACTACTGTTTACGCTGTTATTAGAAGGACTGTTGATATAGTCATGAAGACGGTGCTCAAGGCAGAGATTTTTATTCGCTATGTAAAGACAATCAGGCTTTTGTACAGGTTAACCCCAGGGAGTCTTTGATGTGCTTGGCAAAGCCACAGCACAGATCCAACCAATCAATCAGCTGCAAAATACAGATGCAGCAAACACTTTGCAATCACAAGACGAAGCATGCCATCCATTTGCATTAATCAAAACCGCTTTGTAAAGTTTCAGGTAACACATCAGCACCTTAGTTCTCAGCAATCTCATTATGTACTCTTGGCAGTTGTAGGAGACAAAGACATAGTCATTAAGTTGTGCTGTTGCAATAAACATCAAGCTATAAATCAGAAATGCATCAGCACAGGTGAGATAAAGCTCCGAGGAGGCACAATACTACAGTGTGGCATTCATTCCAAAAGTGAACATCTGGTTTGGAAGATAAAACAGTAAAAAAACACTGTTGAACTTTTCCACAGTTGTCATTTTTCCACTGACAACACAACTGTTAGTGTTACCTGACTGAACTGTCTGGTACCAGCTCCACACATCTCAGTTTGTTGCCTTAAAATGTTCTTATCTCTGTTCATCTCTGGCTGCCAAGACTTAGTTTTCCTGTGTTACGGGATTAGTTAATTTAGGTTGTATCAAACTGTCCACCGCCAGATAAGATTAAACAACTGAAAAATTTCCACTGTGTGTGTCTGTGCCAGGGATTGTTCAGCTGACTGAATTAGATCGGATACAGAAATACAACATGCAACACACAAACTGTTTGAAGTTCCCCTCCCCTTATAAATGTGGTTTTCTTAAGGTTACGTCCCAAAAGTGTCCGACCTTGACTAGACTGACTTGTATCTTTACACCAGCGAAGTGTTGTCACATTTCTGTACTGAGGGGGGACGTGTCTTTGCACCTCCCTGAAATTTAGGGCTGCCCCCTAATAGTCAACCAGAAGGGACATTAGTCGGCAGGATTTCACTGGTCGCTTAGTCGCAGGAAGAAAAAAAAAAAAAACGTGAAACTATTAGGAGCTGAGCCTTGTCAAAATAAATCCAAACCTATATGACTGGACCATGTGGGAATTTAATTTGAAAGGACAGACACAGGAAGTGGCCATGTACAGGAGTCAGGTTATCCAGGGCTGGTACCTTTGCAGTTATTCCACAGGCTAGTTAATAACATGTGGGGCAGGAAATCCAAAGTGTGGGATCATTTTGAGAAGGTGAAGGACCAACCCAAGGTGATATGTAAACTCATCTTCATTGGTCCACTACAAACATGACGTATCATGTGAAACATGGAAGTAGCTACATGCCCATTAGCCCACAGCGTCATTAACAGGCAGCTCGCTCAGTGTGTGCGTGTGATTTAGTAGTTAGATTAATATCGTAATCATGTGAGTGACAAGTCGACTAATGGCCCAAAATGTCAACTATTGGTCGACTAGGAAAATTGTTATTTGGAGGCAGCCCTTCTAAAATCTGAAATTCAAATCAAGCTTGGGCAGTATCTAATTTTTCATACCTTCATATCTTTTTGAACTTTCACCAGGGTATACGGTATATGATGGTACTGTGCGGCACTACGCCCCCTTCGTTTTTGGTCCACAGCAGACTGAGTTGCAAACATGTATGGCTGAATCCTTCCAACGTTTCCTCAATCACCAATGCTAGCCATCTTGATGCACACTAGTTTTTCACCGGTCAACTGAACACGGGCAGCTGTGGTTGGCAGGGTGCAAGGCCAGATCCAGAATTTCTCAAAGAGGGAGAAAAAGTAGATCTGCCTCCAGCCCCTTTTTAGAACTTTGAATTTTTCATATGGGAAAACTGTGTAAACAAAACATTCCTCATAGCAGAGTATTTTTACGAACTTTAAAACCAGTGCACACATTAATATGTGTCACCGTTACTCCAGGAGCTCTCCTACAAGGCAAGGTAGTCTTTTAAGCTTTACAGGATGTTTATATACTTTGTCAGCAGTCAGAGGTCTCAGACACACCTGCTGGCAGATCTATTGTCTACGAGCCCTCCTGTAGCTCCGAGCTCAAAACAAATAACTTTCTTTAGACTCTTGCCCAAACCTTTGAGTAAGGGACTTTCTGGGATGTTCAGATTGTTTTCCATCTGTTGCATACAAAGGTAATCAGCAATATTAAAACAACATTATATAAGAATTGTATTTTTGTGATTTGGCGCCCCACAGTTTCAGAGTGGTACACCACTGTCGTCAAGATTAATTGTGCCTGCAGGGTTGCAGGTTGCAAACTGTTTCTACTGTACTGATGTAAGCTGTAGTGATCTGTCTCGCAGCTAACGGGGGGAAAACACCAGAATGTGACTAATGCATGAAACACATTCATTAGACCATATTTTTATCATGTACGGTTCAATGCAGTACTTTGCCATTCACAAGTCACCCCCCTGACAAGCGTCTGTTAGGTTAGGAATGACAGCTTGTGGTCAGCAGGAGTTATTTTCTGTGGTTAGCTAAATTTGGCGATATTGGTTGACAACTCGGCAGTATAACCTTGTGCGGCGTCAAAACCTGGTCTGGGAAAAAACTTGGAACCCATGATTAACAGCCATATTTGCAGTCCTGTGAGGCTGTACTTAAGCACAGCAGTGCTTTGAGCTAAATGCTAACAACAGCACACACATGTGCTCACAATGACAACGCTAACATACTGTTACTGATGAAGCAGGTGTAACACAGTTCACAAATTCATTATCTTTGTTCAGCGTTGAAACAAAATGAAATAAAAGTCTAGCAGTTTAGCATGCTAGCATATGCTAATTAGCACTAAACACAAAGTCCCCAATAATGGCACTACAGGAAAAGTTAAAGGATCATCAAAGTTAATACAATTCATCCTGTGTCCAAGGTGGATGTCAATGAAGTAAATTTATAGCAGTCCATCCAACAGTTAATCAGACATTTCACTCAAAACCACAAACGTCAGCTTATCGTGGCAACAGAGGAAAAGCCTTCTTGGTTCAGTGGATGTTTGCACCAAGTCATGGCAATCCATCAAATAGTTGGCGTGATATTTCACTAAAAGCCGAAAGTGTTGACCTGCTGATGGTGACAGAGGACGGACATTGCCGTCCCCAGAGCCGTGCCTGTGGCTGAAAACACAAAATAGTTTGTGTGTGTCGCTCCCATATTTGACCCAGAGCTGACTGTGTTTCCATTCAAAGGAAATAAGAACAATCTGACACAGAAGACCAATTTCACCGCAGTAAAGTCACGTCAGCTCGTATGTGGTCTCCTGTCCTCACCCCCTCCCTTTTTTGTGTTTTTCCTGTCTCTGCCTCTCAACTGCACGTTATGTTGCTCTCCCTCATTTCCTTTCAGGCCATCTCTCAACAAGACTTGGTTTACATGGCCATCCAGATTGCATGTGGAATGAGCTACCTGGCTCGCAGGGAGGTCATACACAAAGACCTCGCCGCCAGGAACTGCGTGTAAGTGTCCCTGACCCGGCTCATAGCTGCCGTCATTTGTCCTCAGTTCTTCCCCGTAGCTTTCAGGTGATTTAGTTTGGAATTTAATTACTAAAAAGTAAAGATGCCAACTTTTCTCTCACGTCTCTCCCCTCCTCTGACAGCATTGACGACAACATGCAGGTGAAGATAACAGACAATGCCCTTGCCCGAGACCTATTTCCGATGGATTACCACTGTCTGGGGGATAATGAGAACAGGCCAGTCCGCTGGATGGCCCTGGAAAGCTTGCTAAACAACGACTTCTCCAGTGCAAGTGACGTGGTAAGAATCGCAGTATACAGCAAAACACAGTTCAGTTCTCACAGGTTTGAGGGTCAATTTTGTATTTTTAACCTGGACCCTGTTTCTCTGTGTTTTTGTGTCCAAGTGACCAATGAGAGACAGCCGCAGCCGGCAGCCACGCAACAGGCTGCAATGTAACTTCTTGGGGAAATTGTGCACCGTATGGTTGCAGCGGTTTACCAGGTTTTAAGGCATACAGTGATACAAAAAAAAACTTATTTTTGAAGTCCTTTAAGGGTTATTTTGACTTATAATAATGATAATTCTGTTATACCGTGATACTGCAATATTTTCTGAGACGGATGTCATACTGTAAATATATCATAACATTGCAACCGTAGTGCACTTTGGATTTACGTCCACTTAAAGTGTTAGTTTTTGTTACTGACAGGCTCAGATCATTATTTAAGTGTCTGACAACATTATTAAAATGATCCCTACAGAGACAGACCTTTTTATAAAAGAGTTTCCTTTTTGTTTAATCAGAAACAGCCCTAAAATTTCTATCACCAAACCCACCAGACTCCATTTAAATAAATAGTAATTTAAATGTCCATAGAGCCAGTATACTTTTACATCCAACCTGGTGAATCAAGGGTTTATTTCAAGCAAAACAGAGCTGGCAATTGTTGGAACAGAGGAAGACGAACCAAGATGTTTCTTTTTTGAGTTTTAATTCGTTTCTATTAACTTTAAGTAAAGTGTGTTTTATGAAGATAAAATGACTGTTTATTTAAATGGAGTCTGGTGGGTTTGGTGATGGCAATTTCAGGACTGTTTCTGATTAAACAAAAATGATTTTACTCTTTCATAAAAAGGTCTGCCTGTGTAGGGATCATTTCATAATGTTGTCAGACACTTACAAAAACAATCTGAGCCTGTCAGTGGCAAAAACATGTGGTTACATCACAGCCTGTTTTGCAGCTGCCAACTACAGTATTTTTGTATTGCTATCTCCATTAGTCATTTAGACACAAATCATGGAAAAATAAGGTCCAGGATTACAAATATTAAACTTACCCTTTAACCACCTCATATCTGCAGCCACTGTCTTCACCATTAAGACATTTCCTGCCTCTTAAGGGTTTTCAGTAATTACAAAATGTTAAGGTCACATGACACAGGGAGGGTGATGCAGGAAATGGCAGTGATTGTATCCAAGCCATTCTTACAGAAGCTTGGTCAAGGTGTCAGAAGGAAAGGAGGTTCAGTGTTGAGGTGCTCCAGCTCTTCCCTTTTTCCTGTCTCAGGATAGCAATGCGGGCGCGGCGGAGACAGTCGGGAAGCTCAAAAGATCCTCAGAGACACCGCTCAGACACCAGACAGACATGCCCCCACCCCTCCGCATTCCTCTTATGGTCACACCGCTTCATAGTAATCACCATCTCTGCCCTACACTTACAGTTAACAGAAGCCTGGCATTACCAACCAACTGAGCTTCAGGGGAAGTCCAGACAAAGCTGTGTAGCATCACAAGAGCATCAGACACGCCGGTGTTACGCACATGAATACGCCATACCCCTATGTCAGTGGTTACGCTCGTGTGATACTGTGCTGGACTGGATAAGAAAGTTGCTGTCGGCACGTTCAGGCCTTGTTGGGAATTACTGCCCGGGCACTGATGTGGGAACAGGGTGGATTACTGTATATCACGTTTTTCCTCTGAGAAGCCCTCCCACCGCTGTGCCCCCTGTCCTCAATCACTCCCAACACTTCCTTTAAAGGCTCTGTGTCACCCTGTTAAAGGTTATGACGTACTCACTGCGAGTACAACAGTATACAAAACTCACAGCTCAGTTCATACATGGGTTTAGGAGTCATGCTTTGGTGCAAGTTTGAAAGATATTTCTTTTCATTTATATTTGACAGACAGCAGTGCAAGTGTCAAAGACAGACACTAGAGACTGAGATAACATTTGGCCCACTGGCAACTTTGGTAATTTATTTTCATGTCATATGTCAGGGGCATTTCAAACATTTCTGTATTAAGGTGTATTCATGCTGTACTCTAAGCATGTGGCCTACACTGTTGTGAGCATTATGCTTGTGCGGTGGTGTGTCTGTGTCGCTCTGCATTACATGTGGCTGTGTGCACCAAAATGTGATGGTTTGGAAAAACGAAGTGTTAAAGCCCTGATACAGACACAACAAAAACCTTCTTTTTTAATACGTAATTTTCTCTTCATAAGTCACTGTCAGGTTAGCAAGAGCTGCCCAGTTTTATTTTAGATAAGAATTAGCTTTACTCCCAAAATTCCAAATACCAAGTGTGACCTTAGATAGGAGGTAATAATCAGAGTAACACAAATATAGAAATGCTTCTTTTCCTCCTGGGAAGTCAGAGTGAGGGGTCAACACAACAACACATGCAGGGCGGGCCCTCGTTGACACAGGTCCTTGAACTCTCAGTCTCCCGAAACACAACGGCCACCCAACTGTTTACTCTCAGTCTCTTAACGGAAACTTTCAGCAGTGATTTATATTCTGTATAAATTTTTCAACATTATTTCCTTGCATTGTTCCTGTGAAGCATTTTTGCAAGCGGGCCCCACGGGCTTTCCGCACCCTGAATGGGAATGGCGGTCATGTTTATCCTGTTTGATGATAACACATTAAAGACAACAGCTCGTGTTGATCATGTTTAGAGACTGTTTAAAATAAATGCTCAGTTCAGGCTTCAGTGTTAATCCCGTGTTGTGTTTTTTCACAGTGGGCCTTTGGAGTGACGCTGTGGGAACTGATGACTTTGGGTCAGACGCCGTACGTCGACATCGACCCTTTCGAGATGTCGGCCTACCTGAAGGATGGGTACAGAATAGCACAACCAATCAACTGTCCAGATGAACTGTACGTTGGATCACAGAGCACACACACACACACACACACACACACACACAAATATACTAACACAAAAATTTTTTTTCCTAATAACATGCTGAAAAATAATGACAATAACAAAAGCGCCACACTTCACTGGAAGAACTACAGGTAAGATGGCCCTTAAAGGATTTACTGGGACAAAGGTGAAAAGGAGTGGCACACTGATACGACCAATGGGGCCATAAATAATGAAAATAATATATGGACTTCACTTTGAACCACGTGTCCCAGAGTTCTGTTCGCTCACATTTATGAACAAATTCTAAAAATGTCAGCGTTCAGATTGATACACAGCTTCTTTATGGATTTTGCCACGACCACCCAAAGCTTGAACTCTCACTGCTTTCAGTCAGTTATTCATCACAGTCTAATCCACCCAGGTGGTCCACCACTGCAGCCCCGCTGTGAGCCAGGAAAAAGCCTGTTATTATCCAGCAGTGAAAGGTGACAGCCTCGTTGCAGACTCGATATCGAGGAAATAGTGTGTAAATAATAATGCTGCGGTGGGAGAATGACGCCTGTGGGCAGTGGCTGCTCTTTCTTCGCGGCAGTTGCAGGATGTTGATAAAGCTTAACATTTACCATCACTGGTAGCTGCTGCTGAACATTTCAATTTGACTCAGCTCCTGTATTACACACACAACATGTCTGCACACTTCATCTGGTGAAAGTCTGCAATAACAAGGCTGTGTGCAGCTAAACACACACACTCATGCTTCACTGCAGAGGTCTACGAACTGACATTGTGTGTTTATACTGAGGAAGACGATAAGGAGTTCAGACATGTTAGAACCAGTCAGCTGTCGGCACTCGTCCGCCGTTAAGGCCAAGTGTTAATTATTTTAATGTAGAAGAACATGTGGTACAGTAGTAACTTGTATTAGGCTGCAGATGAGAATTGTTTATCAGCACTTTCATTAAATAACCAGGCTTGTGATTAGCAAGGGACAAAACGCAGGAAAATATACAGCACCCATCCCCACACCTGCCATCCATATCACTGCACAGAAGAAAGCATGCACCTACTGCCAGTTCTGCTAGCACAACGGAGCTAGCTAAAGGCTTAAACAAACTAAAATGACTTAGGAGAACAAACAGCGATGAAGACCCCTTGAAACCAAAAGGAAAAGGGAAACCAAAAGACAGTCTTGATGCTAGTAAGCCAGTTTGCACATTAACAACACAGTCCAGTTTGAAAGAACAGAGCATATTTACCGTATGTCAGTTGAACAATAACACAAATTTTTCTGCTAAAGAGCTCAATGGCGAAAGAAAAACATTCATAACTTATGTAACAAGTTTCTTTCGGTCTCACTCCCTCTTGACTTTAGCTTTTTGTTTACTTTCCTCACTTCCTTTTCGCTTCTCCTGCACTCAGCTGAGCTGCCAATCAGAGTGATTTAATTTACTGACGGGCTCAGTCACCACTGCCCTCGATTCAACATGCCGAATCGGGAAAAAAAAAAGCCAGTAGCATAGCATTGCCTGTTTGATGACTGTCAGCTTGGTGAGTCAGGGCCGTCAAGTTACAGCTCAGCCGGGGGACACTATTGACGTTTACATCTCATACTGTCATGAGCAGGAACCTCTCGTCCTCGAGTAATTCACACTTCCTTCTGTGCGGTGATACAGCTGGTGGGTGTAGTTTGGTAGGAAAAAAATTGTTCCTACATGAAACTGCTCACAACAAGGTCTGTGGATTATCTTGTGTAACCGGATCATCATTTCTGGAAAGAGACATTGCTGTTGAGTTCAAGTGTATTTTTTTGGCGCTTTAAACGCCACAAGCTGAGCGCTATATAGTTCCATTATTTTGGAGAGAAGGCAGACATCTCTACGGCTGATATCTCCAACACTCTGCAGCTCACACCAAAACAATCTAGACTAACAAATAGCACTACAGGTAACAGGAAAAAAATATACACTATATTGCCAAAAGTATTCACTCACCCATCCAAATAATTGCAATCAGGTGTTCCAATCACCTCCATGGCCACAGGTGTATAAAATCAAGCACCAAGACATGCAGACTGTTTCTGCAAACATTTGTGAAAGAATGGGTCGCTCTCAGGAGCTCAATGAATTCCAGCGTGGTACTGTGATGGGATGCCACCTGTGCAACAAGTCCAGTTGTGAAATTTCCTCACTCCAAATATTCCACAGCTCTACTGTCAGTGGTATCATAATAAAGTGGAAGCGATTGGGAACGACAGCAACTCAGCCACGAAGTGGTAGGCCACATAAAATGACGGAGCGGGGGCCGGCGGATGCTGAGGCGCATAGTGCGCAGAGGTCGCCAACTTTCTGCAGAGTCTATCGCTACAGACCTCCAAACATCATGTGGCCTTCGGATTAGTTCAAGAACATCTGGCGATCTGATGGACGAGTCCGTGTTTGGCGGTTGCCAGGAGAACGGTACTTGTCTGACTGCATTGTGCCAAGTGTAAAGTTTGGTGGAGGGGGGATTATGGTGCGGGGTTGTTTTTCAGGAGCTGGGCTTGGCCCCTTAGTTCCAGTGAAAGGAGCTCTGAATGCTTCAGCATGCCAGGAGATTTTGGACAATTCCATGCTCCCAACTTTGTGGGAACAGTTTGGGGATGGCCCCTTCCTGTTCCAACATGACTGTGCACCAGTGCACAAAGCAAGGTCCATAAAGACATGGATGAGAGTTTGGTGTGGATGAACTTGACTGGCCTGCACAGAGTCCTGACGTCAACCCGATAGAACACCTTTGGGATGAATTAGAGAGGAGACTGAGAGCCAGGCCTTCTCGTCCAACATCAGTGTGTGACCTCACAAATACGCTTCTGGAGGAATGGTCAAAAATTTCCATAAACACACTCCTAAACCTTGCGGAAAGCCTTTCCCAGAAGAGTTGAAGCTGTTATAGCTGCAAAGGGTGGACCGACGTCATATTAAACCCTATGGATTAAGAATGGGATGTCATTTAAGTTCATATGCGAGTCAAGGCAGGTGAGCCAATACCTTTGGCAATATAGTGTATGTTTGATTTGGGGGTGTAATGTCCCTTGAAAACCACACTCATTTGTCTAGCAGAAAAGACAGTCTGGATGTTTGCTAACTATCATTGATTGAATTCAGATAAATTCAGATAAACAGTCTGGATACACAAATGCATTCCTCACTTTCCTTTTCCAACAGCCTAAAGCCTTCTGTCACAAACTTACATCCACCATCTGACAATCGTTTTTTTTTTTCTTTTTCTAAATCAGTTAATTTTTGAGCTTCAGAGACACCAAATCTATCATAAATACTTTTTGTCCACTTGTTGTTTGTTTTAATAGTAAGAAAATGTTCTGTTGCTTCGACCATAAAATCCCTTGAGCTGGAAACCCCTGATTACCGTTATCTACAAAGTCCTCAGGGAATAATCACCTGAAATCTGTAAAATAACTGAACACGGTTTCCGTCTAAATACAATGGTGCTGAGGTGACGGCTTCCTTTTCCAAAATATTAGAGGTGGCAAAATAAAACATTTAAGGTCATGCTTCAGTGTTGAGAAATGATTACATCTCCCTCATTTATATCAGTGCTGCACAGGCAGCTCCTGTTTCAGGACAATACAACATGTACTGTAGGTCCAAGTGTGTGTGCCACTTAATTACAACGCCCTGCGTTTGACGCAGTCCAGTCGCCAGAAGAAAATGTTGGTATTGTACATTTCTACAAAACACAGATTGATTAGGTTTGTATGTTTCATACATATCATGTCAACATCTCTCAAATGACGTTGTATATGGGCTGACTGTCATCTGGAGGTGGAGGGGATGGTGGATGGCACGAGACCTAGCAAAGACGCCTGCCAAAATGCAGACCACTTTTCAAGACTAACAAATAACAAACCCAGTTGTGTTTTAGCGACCCGCTGCCGCAGCTTTTTAGCCACCAAACAACGGTGTTCTATAACGACTTGTTGCCATTTTCCTACCTGGGATAGTGCCATGAAAAACGTTTGCTTTTTACCAAGACGTCGCTGCTTTTTTATCGGAAATTGTGCCCTAAAACTGAGTATTTGAAGCCAAAACGTGATCTTTTCCTGACCGTGACCAAGTGGTTTTTGTGCCTAAACTTAACCAAACGTTGACTCTTAAAGTTTCAAAGCATCTGCTACATAATAGCATATAAATGTAATGTATGTGTGGTTTGCAGAAACGTACAATGCCAATGTTTTCTCCTGGCGACAGGCTAGTATGATGCCAGCTCTAGATTCTTGTTCTGTCACCCTATCTCTGTCTTGAATGGAGGATGAAAAATGACTAAGGCCCTGATCACACAGAAACACACACTGTCTCTTTTGTTTTTGTAACTGAATGCCACTAGTAAAAAAAAAACAAAAAAAGATTGCTGTGCCTTTTTATTGTTGCCAGTTAACCACCCCATCACATCCTATTCACAGTAATTAGTAGCTAGTTCCTGACATGTTTCAGCAGAGGGTACTGTCTGTAGCTCTGGTTGATGGTGAGAGGCTGTCAGCAGATAAACAGAGATCTGTGTGGGTACATGAGACCCTAAAAAAGAGGGTGGATCACGAGGAGTACCACCAGTTGGTCCAGGAGCTTCTCCTTCATGATGGGGAGTACCACCAGTTGGTCCAGGAGCTTCTCCTCCATGATGGGGAGTACCACCAGTTGGTCCAGGAGCTTCTCCTTCATGATGGCCGTTTCCAGGCATATTACAGGATGACTCTGTCTCGCTGTGTGTTGTCGCGCCGTATAGTTTTGGGTACCCAGCAACCACTACCACCAGTTTCTCCTCCATTGTTTGCCAGCTGTAAACTTGCTGTTTTGACCTCCACAGAAGGCCCGCCTTTGAAATCATCATATTGGACAATGGGAAAAAAGACGACTTGGGGTGTTTTCCTGCCCTGAGTTGAACTTTTTTCAACTTGTGGACCTCAGAGCGCTCCACCAAAAACGCCAGGCACCTAGAGTGCAGAAACATGAGGCACGTAGCAAAGCAAAAGCAGTGAGCAATAAACAAAAACCCGCCTTTAGCTGCTAAAACGCTTTCTGTGTGATCAGGGCCTTAAATATCAACCAATCAATACATGTGTAAATATACTGAAATAAATAAATACAATACAGGAATAAATAAAAGTTGAAATGAATACAGAAATAAACAAATGCATAAATTCATAAAAAGATATAAATGTTGAAATACACAGATAAATGCTTAAATAAAAGTTTATAATTTAACAGGAAAGAAGTAAATCTTGAATTTACACCTGCATATTTGTACTACATTTATTTATTTCTGTATTTTTGTATCTGTATGTTAAAATGAGATTAAAGGTCCTAACCTCTGCATTTATTTGTTCCTGTATTTATTTATTTATTTATTTATTAGAACTTGTGTCATTTGTCATCCTCCAAATCTCCCCCTGTATCCTGTCTCACAGAAAAACACCCAACATGACCCTGAAATATCTCGCGGACAGACCTTTGATCTGACCCTCATTGTTTTCCTTCCCTGTGTGTTGCAGGTTTGCAGTGATGGCGTGTTGCTGGGCCCTGGACCCAGAGGAGAGGCCCAAGTTTCAGCAGCTCGTTCAGTGTCTTACAGAGTTCCACGCAGCGTTGGGCGCTTACGTGTAAAAAAAACAAGCTGCTTCTTTGCCCCACAAGAACAGCAACACTGAAGGCTGGTGGACACTATTCATAAGGAATACATGTCTGAAATGTGCCTTATCAGATGACAGAGCAGACTAAAGCCTGATGATTTTATTTTGTACAGTCCTTTTGGAGTTTTTATATAGTTGAATTATCTTTTTACAGCATAGCAAAGTAAAAGGAGTCTTTGTTGAATATTTTTTTCGTACGCTTTGAAGGTGTCTAGAAATGTGGTGCTCTTCCCTTGCATTCCCGGACGTTTATGTGCCATCGGACAAATTTTTTAAAGAGCGATTTAAGCCTCTGACAAACTGGTTTTAAAGTCAGTATTTTCTACAGTTTTTAACTTAGTGAAACAGTGTAAATTGTAGATGTGGATGAGAGTACCTCTACAGCAGAATGATTTAGGTACCAAGGTAGTTTAAGGGCTTCATTTGTATATGTAACCACACTCTCAAACACGGTACGAGAGGCCTCACGGAAACCAGACCTGTTGAGATGATTTCTTTACAGATGGTACACTGTGTCCTCTGGATGACACTACAGACGACTTTTCTTCGTGGATCAGACGTATGGAAGCCACAGCTTGTACAAAATCAGCATCGCAAAGCTACATATATGACTTGATTTTTAAGAACCCGGAGTGAGTTATGGACACTGTTTGAACGCCACCAGCTTCTCCCTCTTTTGTACATTTTATTTCCATTGTCACAAACTCCGAACAGAGTTATCGCCACGTCTCTATTTTATAAGCTTGATTGTTCTGCGTCAGAACACGGCCCTTCACAGGATTTTTTAAGATGATTTTTGTGAGTAACTAGAACATTAATAATCACTGTGAACACACAAACTGCCTACCAGCTTTGGTCTAATCTTATTCTCACACCTTTAACATCTTTGTGATGTGTCTTTATGGTCACTGCATGTTGAATTAAGGTTTTAAACTGCTTCCCAAATTTCATATCCACAAATTAAATGGGATCTTTTAAATATAGAATGTCTACTTCATTTCTTTTCACATCAAAAGGATGCAGTGTGTCGGTGTATCGCTCCCTTGCTGAGCACTTAAAACAATAGTGCTCGTCATTGTTTTAGGGAGAACACCTGATACCACAGTAATGTTTGTTTTGCACCACAAAAGCCGCAGTTGAAGCCGAGTGTTTTGGTACAACAATGTTTTTCTGTTTAGCCTGCAAAGCTTAAAACCACGATGATGCCTCTCTGCTGTTCAACCATGCCAGCTGTCCACTTGTTGATGGAAAAAGAAAAACCAAATGAGCAAAGCTTCAGCTTTTAATACTCAGGTATCTGCGTTACAGAATAAGCGTCCATGTGTATGTAATGTAAGAACATTGTTATGGATTCTTAATTTTCTTAGTTCCTATTCAAGTCGCTTTTGTTTGGCCTCTTTAGCTTTAGGCTGATGTCACATGGTCCCTGCACTTCTTCATGATGTTGTAATGGAAAGTTATTTAAAATCTAATTTGTGCACAATCCCTAAAGTCCCCTGCTTTACAAGTCCTCGTCCCTACACGCAGTCAGTTATATTTGTGGCAGGCGTTTACATCTGCTGCAGGTCAGCTGTGAAAAGTTGGAGAGAATCCGCCCTAAATACTTTTGAATATTGACAAAAATAGATTTTTTGTTTACCTTGGAGGGAGAGTTTGGGTTTATTGAAGTGGGGTTGCATGAGGACATTGAGACAGTGTGTTACCCACAGTAGATGTCAGTGAGCACGCTCTCAGTTTGGAGAAGCAGGCTGGACTGCTGCCACAGAAGCAAAGCAATGTACTGCTGTGGACGGGGTTAGCGGCAAAACAGACTTTAGCCACATAAAAAAATAATATCAGTTTGCATGTATGCTTTTTTAGAAAGTGTTTCACCACTGAACCGTGTCCTCAGACGGCCCTTTCCAACAGGTTTATGTGTGACGTTTGGTTTTAAAGGCGTAGTTCAGATTTAAGGGGTACTTATGCATAGTACAGGGGTGTTAAACATACGGCCCGGGGGCCAGAAGTAGCCCGCCAAAGGGTCCAATCCAGCCCACTGGATGACTTAGCACACTATGGTCCTGTTTATACGACAACGATTTCAACCGAAAACAGTAAACTTACGTTGCGTTTTGGCTGATCGTTTACACGACAATGGCGTTTTAGGTGCCTGAAAATGCAGCGTTTTGAAAACGGGTTCCAGAGTGCAATTTTTTTGGAAATGACATTGTCTTTGTTGCCTTTGTTGGTCGCTTATTTTGGGCTTGTTTCCATAGCCCTGGTTGCTTGGTTCTCCCAAGATTTGGCAACACTAGTCAGGTTTCCATCCGAATGTCTCGAAATTTTGACTTTAGTGAAAATGCGCAAAAAGAAAATGCGACTTTATGCCCGTTTCCATTTGTTATTATTTTGCGATTATTGAGAGGAGAGTGCGCCATGAGATAACGTCATCAGAGAGCGTCTCTCTGCCACAAAAAAAAACAACACACTCAGCTGACAGTCAACAACTGATCATGGACAGATTCCTGATCAACCTGTCTGCGTTTGGAAGAACTCTGGTCACCATTTTGTCAGCATTCACCGCGTACTGAGCCATCCTGAAGAAGAGATGACAAGGAAGAATTTTAATGTTAAGAGTACTGTCAGAAATAGCTGGAAGGAGACCACCGCGTACCACCAACATATACGTGTGACGTGGTATCTGGTCCAGTCATCGTTTATCTGCAAAACCTGTTTCCATAGCAAAAAGTCGTACTTTCCTTTTATCGATACGCAGACAAATCCACCCCCTCCAAGCGTAAAAACTTTTTTTGCGAATTTTCTGCCTTTTATCGAATTTCTAGCGTTTCCATTAATGTTTATTTTTGCACTATTTTTGAAAATTCGAATAAGAATAGGTGGATGGAAACCCTGTTACTGCTAGGCATGCGCGAGAAAGTCGACCATCACAACAACAATGGCGGACGCCCGAGCTCTGAATGTGCTGCTCACCCTGTTGAATTCATCAACGCTTCTCCAGCAAAGTGTAGATTGACTGTAGCAACTCCACCTCGTCATCCGTCCAGACAAACGTTGACACAGTTGCCATTTTGTTTGTTTATACATCACCGCTCTGCAGAGGGAAGCACATGTGTGCTGGCGCGTGTTGTTTCATTACAAAGTCACACCGCCACCTACTGGCCTGGCATGTATACTACAGCGTTTTTGGTCATTTTTGCGCGTCTGTGTGCACGGCGATTGTTATCAAAATGTTGTCGTCTAAACGTGGAACTTTTTTCAAAATGAAAATGAGCAACGATACCGTTTTCAGCGGATCGTTTTGGTGTAAACATGGCCTGAATAGTGACGGACTTGTCAAGGCTAAGAAGAAGAAGAATGGATGTGCATTTTCAGGATGTCTTACGTCCTTACATTAAAAGAAAGGCAAAAAATGTTATTTGCAGGTTACTATGTGATGGTTTTACTGGTTCGGCCCACAAGAGATCAAATTGGCCTGTGTGTGGCCCATTCACTAAAATGAGTTTGACGCCCCTGGTACAGTACATACAGTAGATGTCAGTCGACTCGCCACCAATTTGGAGGAGGAGGCTGGAGTCCAACATGGAAGCTAAGCAACGTACTGCTGTGCGTGGGTCAGCAGAAAAGGGTCAAAAGCCCCACCTTAAAATATCAGTATCGGTTTAAGTGCATGCTATGTTTAAAAAAACGTTAACCGCTGTATCTTGCTTCCAGACAGTGATTTACAATGAGAAATAAAGTTGTGTTACATTGCTCTCTTCAAAGCCAGACTCCATTAAGGAAAACAGTGATTTAACACAGGAGCTGTTGGTCTACTGCTGCCTCTAACAATGAGCTTGTTTGTGTTTTATTGTGACTCTGGTGTTTTAAAGGGTTAGTTCAGATTCACCAAAGTCACATGATAACACAAACTTAGTAAGTGATGGAGGAAGTTGAAGACCAGCAGCTCCTGTGTTGTGTAAAGTAAAATTACTGTTTTTGTCAATGGAGTGTGGCTTTGAGGAGAGCATAGATGGGGAACTGAAGCCAAGAATGTCTTCCCTGTCTGACAGGAAGGTGAAGGGGTGAAAATACTCTGAATATAGCTCGTACTTCAACTTATATTCTTTTTTTTTAAGTGGCTAAAATACATTTTGCTGCTGCCGCCGTCCACAGATTGTTTAGCTTCCGTGGTGGTACTCCAAACTGTTTCTCCAAACTGGGGGCATGCTGACTGACAGTTCCTGTAGATAACACACTGACGAGGGATTAATACCAAATGCAGCCCCATTTAAAAAAAAAAAGCACTGTTCCTCTGAAGGGTTCAGGTACTGCAAAGTCACACAGTATCACAAAACTAACCCATGGAGGCAGCAGTAGACCAACAACTCCTGTGGTCTGCGAGGTAAAATCACTGTTATTGTCAAAGGGGTCTGGTGGCTTCAAAGAGAGCACAGATAACGGCTGTAGTTCCAGTTGGAGAGAGCCGTCTGACGGCAAGGTTAAGAGGTGAAAATATTCTAAATTCAGCCAACATTTAAACTGTTATTAATTTTTTTTAGGTGGGTAAAGTATGTGTTGTTGCTGATTCCCTGTCCATAGCTATACATCGCTTAGTGTTGACGCAACATACGTTTATTTACCTACAAAATGTTTTAGGGTTTTACTGACAAATATTCCTCACTTGCATTTCATGTCTCAGTTTTAAATTATTGGTGTTTGTGGTGTTGCGGCGTTCTTCTTATTTCTTTGTTAACCAGCTGAACGTCAGCGATGTGACGTCACGTTAAGATATTTCCGCGCAGCAGCGTTCAAGGAAGACATCCTTTCAAAATGTCAGCTGTTGATGAGTTACCGTTTGTCACAAAGAGTCTGTGTCAGTTCTTCAGTTTCCTCACCAGCAGCACTCATAGCAGACGATAATGCAACGCAGCCACAAGACATGTTGAGTAAGTGGACGTTCTCGTTAGCAGACTGCCGTGTCACAATCCTGTAGCTGTCACAGAATTTTCTGGGTAAGTTTGCAGAGTAAAACCCAGAACATCCTCAGGTCTGAGGGGCTTTCTAGGTTTGATTCAGCAAGCTTAATTCAGAGAGCTCTGTAAAGCTCAGGCCGTGTTCATACTTGTAGCCTCAAATAAAAAAACACAAGGTGGATTTCCTGGATGGATTCAGCCAAGTTTGACTCACCTCTGGATCAGCCTTCCTTATTGTCACTCAGTTTCCTCGAGGTTCAAGTATATTTCCATCTGGTGTTTCTATTATTCTGTCTACTTGCATGAGTAATTGTAATACAGGTATAACTGTGATGTAACTCTGTAAGGGTACGGACAGAAGTACAAATATTACGTAAGCATTAATAAATAAATAAGAATCAATAACAAATATGGAAATGAATACATACAAAAATTAAATAACAAATACTACAAATGACAATACTAAAATAAATAAATGCTGAAGTAAATATGGAAAGTAATAAATAAATACTAAAATAAATACAATTTGCAGAACTAAAAAAAATGAATGTAGAAATAAATATGGAAATAAATGAATAAATTAACATGTAAATAAATTAATGAAGGAATAAATTAACATGCGAATAAAGGAATAAATAAAAGCTGAAATAAATATGGAGAAAAAAGTGAGCTGAAAAAAAAAAGCTGGAAAATAAATACAGGAATAAATAAACGCTGAGTTAAATATGGAAATAAATAAATGCTTAATTAAAGGAATAAATAAATGCTGAAATAAATACAATTTAGAGAACTAAAAAAAAAAAAATGCCAAAATAAATATGTAAATAAATTAATAAAGGAATAAATTCATATGTGAATAAAGGAATAAATAAATGCTGAAATAAATGGATAAAGGAATAAATAAATAAATGGATAAATAAATAAATATGACAAAAAAAACAAAAAGAAATACTGAAAAATAAATACAGGAATAAATAAACGCTGAATTAAATCTGGAAATAAATAAAGGAATAAATAAATGCTGAAATAAATATGGAAAAAAATAATAAAACAAATTCTGAAAAATAAATACATAAATAAAGGAATAAATGCTGAAATAAATTAAATTCAGCAGAGGTTAGAACATCGTACCTCACTAACATACAGACAAACATGAAAAATAAATTTTCTTTCATTTATTTATTTATTCCTGTTTTTTATACATTTATTTATTTATGTATTTACTTATTTATAGGACATTCTTTGTCCTCCATAACAGGGACATTTCTAGCTCTGACCTTTGATTTGTTGATTCATAATGTTGCTGTACTTAACTTGAACGCACCTGTTAATCTAAATATTGTCCAACCAAAGATCAACTCTCATATCTGCGTTGCTTAGCAACACATTCAGTTGACCATCGACCTGGTCATAAACTATATTGACGGGCTTTTAATTCGTGGGCAGCACCTTATATGAAACCAGTATCAACACTGTATCCCAGTGACTTGCGTAATACATCACAACATCATCTGCGTCAAGTTCAGTACATGTGAAAATACTCAACACTGCGTCAAACACTCAGTGGAAACGGATGCAGAGTTTAAGGAACTGAGAGGAAATAGTGGTTCAGTCCAGACCACACATCACACCCTGATTATTTCATCCGTGACATCACAGAAATACAGTAAGCATAAGCATCTAAAAATCAAAAGTATAAAACTTAATGTCCCAAAAAAAGTCCCATTAAATGCCCACCATGACGGTTTTTCTCCCCCATGGATGCTCATAATTGCCAGAAAAAAAAAAGAGAGGACACAGCCTGGGTGTCCTCAGCGGCAGCTGCAGCCCTGATTGCAGGGCACAATAGAAACAAAAAGTGCCGCTGTAAATGATAAAATAATGATGGCTGAATTCCATGGAGCTGCTTCAGTTTCAGGGTCCTGGTATTGTGTTTGCTGACTCACTGTCACAGTGTCATGGTTGATTGGGAAACCTGAATACAATAGAGTTATGTTCCAGGAAGGCTTCACAGCCTAACGATCGTTTGTGCTCACCTCGTTTAATATTGAGTTTCTGGTGAAGTCTTTGCTTTTCTCGCAGGCCTCTAAAAAAAATGAGAAAAGTCTTGATGAACTAGAGTCATATTAACTACGTATAATATAATAATAAAATCATTTATCCAGTGGTTTGCTCAGAACCTTACAAACAGACAGTCCTTCCTGACAGGGAACTGAACAGGAAGTTAAACTTAATCCAAGCTCTCTTCAGAGCCAGACTCCATTGACAATAACAGTAATTTTACCTCACTGAACACAGGAGCTGCTGGTCTACCGCTGCCTCCATCTGTTAGTTTATGTTATTGTGTGACTTTGGTGTTTTAAAAGGTTAGTTCAGATTCACCAAAGTCAAACAGTAACACAAACAAACTAACTGATAACGACGAGCAGCTCCTGTGTTCAGTCAGGTAAAATTACCGTTTTTGTCAGTGGAGTCTGGCTTTGAAGAGAGCATAGTCGAATGGGGCTGTTTGGGAAGTTTTTGTTTATTTTATCCTTATCTAAACAAGGTAAATATAAATAAACACATGCAGTTATTAAAGTGAACACAGGGTGGAGCATTCATGTGTGAGGTGCATATAGGTCAGCTCCAGGTAATGAGAGTCAGGTGCATGAAACAGGGAAGCAAAGAGTTCTTGACCGTGTTGTGGAAGCATTGTCATGGAAAAGTGAATGTGCTGAATGGAATAATGATCATTTTAGAGAGCATGTGTATATTGTATCAGGAATAAAATCCAAATCGATAACTCGCACTGGACGTTGGCTTATTCGAAGCCCAGAGCACGTGTCAGTGGCTTGTTGGTGGGGGGGTTGAAGTCATCCTTTAATTTCATTACCACCTTTGCTTTTTCCCTGTTACGACAAATAAAAGTTTCTTGTGTGAGAAATACTGAGAGCATGAGTCCAGTAGTGCAGGAGTGGTCAAATTCCTTTGCCTGGGGGCCACTTTTACAACAAGTCAGGAGACCAGGGGCCAGTTAATAAAAATATTAATGATTGATATATAAATATTGAGTCCAGTCTTGTGTCAGGGGGCCAGGGGATCCTCCTGTGGCACTGGTTTGGTAAAGAGCTTTCTTTGTGCACAATATTGGATTTTTGCCCAAATCCGATATGCTGATAAACACAATAAACAAATAAACAAATATTTGATATTGATATATCCATTTCCCCCACCTAATTTTAGTGATCATCAAGTCTCTTATGTAGTAGAAATGAAATACAACTTTTCACTGTATAACATTTATTCATTGTGCAAAACAAGACAAAGCATGTCGGCTGATTCTGATAGAGCTCGGAGTTGAGCCGCTGCTCCTCTGTGTTAAAAGTGGTCAGTTGATTTATTGATACATGTCACTTCTAAATATATGACACAGTTTCAACACTTTTTTCTGCAGTCTTTTGCAGTGTCTCCAGTGATGCAGGCGCTGTGTCGGACCATTGTGGTGAAGAGGGAGCTGAGCTTTAAATTTACTGGTCCGTCCACGTCCCAACCCTCACCTGTGGTCATGAGCTCTGGGTAGTGACTGAAAGAATGAGATCACAGATACAAGAGGCTGATATAAGTTTCCTCTGTGGGGTGTCTGGGCTCAGCTTTAGAGATAGCGTGAGGAGGTCAGACTTCTGGAGTGAGCTCCAAGTAGAGCCGCTGCTCCTTCGCAACGAAAGGGGTCAGCTGAGGTGGTTCAACATCTGATCAGGAGCCTCCTGGGCGCCTCCCGCTGGAGGTGTTCTGGGCACGTCCCACTGGTAGGAGGAATCGTGGTGGACCCAGAGAAATCTGGTGCTTGGGCAGTGACAAGGACGAATGTTAAGGCAGTGAAAGTCCGAATGGGGCAGGCTGGAGGGGTGGTGGATGGGTCCAACAAACCCTGACTTTGATCCAAGACAGTAGTGTTTGCGTCCCGTAAGATCTAAAGCCAAACCCTGTTCTTTTTTCCTAAACCTGACCACACGCTTTTGTTTGGTGACGGAAAAAAAAAAATCGCCAATTTGCAATGTTGCACTGAAGCAGTGCATTTATTTTGAAAGAGACTGTACGTAAATGTTAAATTTCCTTGAAAGAAGACAATGCATTTAATAGGCAGAACTTGACAAGGTGTCCCAGAACATCAACAACCAACACACTCAGGGTACCTTGCATGTCACATGTGGACGTGGAAAGTCCACGACCAAACGTCAATATGTAACGAGGTCAGAGTGAGAATGTGTTGCCTTGACAGACAGCAAACTAGCCGGAGGACATGTCCAAACACAAGTATGATGCTGAATATATTCGACCATGTGGACCTTGAACCAGTGACCATGAGGGAGTCTGGACCAGTTGGGAACCACTGGGTTAAATGATGATTTTGCCTGCTGACCTGGAATCTGTTAACACATGGTTAAACATGTATTTTAGTGGAATAATAGCTGTCACTGACAGTGAGGAGTTCATTCATTAGTGTCTCTTGGTGGCCCCTGCACTCATTAGCTCCAGGCTCACACTGAGAGCTGCATACCACAAACTAATGAAGCATTCAGAGTGTTACAGCTGCAGGAGAACAAAACACTTCATATTAAAAATGAACCTGAATACTTCCTGAAAGTATCTGTAAAATCCTTGTTATTAGCGTTACTAACGCCTGAGGTCACGCTCCCACAGGTGAGTGTTGCACAGGCTCGCGCGTGACTCAGCCAATCAGCGCGGGACTGTCTGTTCCCAATTCACAACTTTCAAAACATTTGCGCGTGGAGCTGTGGGCTGAGTCCAATTACATCACCGACGGTCATAAAACAGAGAGCAGCTCTCAGAGACGACCTGAGCTGAGCGCGAGCTGCACCACACGAGCTGAACTCATGGACATACTGACATACAAAGAAATGAAGAGACCGAGGACGATGTGCTGCAGCATTAAGGTAAGGCATCACACACACACACACACTCACACACACACAGGCTGCACTACCTTCTGAGAAACGTCTTGTTTTAACCTGTTCACTGTTTATACAAGAATCTGAGCTGATTTATTTTTAGGAGGTTGCATAACGTTTCAAAGGTGATAACAGTCAAGTAAGAAAATGTGATTTCAGGGTGTTTTTTCAGTTTGAAAACCTGAGCAGTGTTTCCTCAGAGTAAACAGAGCTTCACCTTAGATAAACAGCCTCACTGTCATCATGTGTCAGCACTGCAAAAACTTCAGTTACCTTTGACATATATGAGAAGATAAACTTATCCCCCAGTCTTTAAAGCTAAACAGCCATTTAATGATCTTTATAATGGACGGAAACAAGTTTTATCTTTGCTCTTTAAGTGAAAAAACCTTCCCTGTAACACTTTCTAATTTATTATTGAGGTGGAAGAAGTAAATTGATCTCTTACATATAAAAGTCCTGCATTCAAAAGCTTACTTAAATACTGGGATCCAAATATACTAAAAGAACTAAAATTACTCATTAGGGAGTGTTCTGTATTTATCAGAGAGGGTAGCTGGGTGTGACTTAGGTTTTTTTATTTTGACCCTCCTCGAAGTTACAAACATTTTTCGTTGAGCCTCCCTGAGAGACTGGCAGAAAATGCAGGACCCTCCCTGCTCCATAGATTAGTTAGATTTTTTTTAGATTTTTTAAGTTAGATTATTTTTTCTTTTAGTTGGATTTTAAAAACTTATTCTTTGGTGTTTGAAAGTTAAAAGTTAAAAGTTTAGGACGAAATCCTGGAGTTGAAAAAAGCCTCGGTTTTTCACTCTTGTCGTGTTGGTCCATTAGTTTAAACAATTTATTTTTTGGCAAAATCTTAAATGAGACGTAGAATTAACTGATTTTGAGTCAATATAACTTTTAAGCTCTGATTTTTGTTCGTTTGTTTCATTGTTTTTTTTTCTAAAGGAAGTGTCCCTTGCACATGAAGCGTCCAAGGACGATCATAAGTTTGAAAATCCAACAGTAATTTCTGTTTTTAACAGTTCTATCTATGTTAAATGGTGTAATTTTGGGTTTTTTTGTTTTTTTTTAAGAAAACAAGCCTTCCAAACCCGCCCAGGCTTGTGTTCTTAAAAAATGGTAAAATAATTATTAAATGCAACCATTTAAATGTGTAAGCCCCGTCCCTAAACCAAAAAAAAAAAACAAAAAAAAGTCTCTCCTCAGTGCTTAAAAATTATCATAAATAAATAATGAACACCCCCTGATAAAGAATGGCCCCTCTCAGAATAATATATATCACATCTCTGGAGTATAGTTAATGTTCAGCTGGTAAAGGTGGAGCTCATTTTAATTACTTTATATACTCCAGGGTAGTTTAATCTGTAATAACACATCATAGTTCATTTATATTTTGTTTTGATCATCTGAATCTGCAAAGTTACTGTCAGCTAACACAGTCAAATAAATGCAGTGAAATATTTTCCTCCTCGATGTAGTGAAGTAGAAGTATAAAGCTGCACAAAATGGAAATACTAAAGTAAAGTACAAGTACTTTAAGATTATACTTAAGTGCAGTACTTGAGGAAAAGTACTTAGTTACACTCTGCCATTGATTATTTTACCACTCAGTGTTGCACGGTAACTAATCACAACGCCAAATTAAAAATTACATTCATAAAAAAAGAAAAAAAAAAGATATTTTTCAAACTGCTCATCAGTATTTTAGAGCCCAATGTCAAATTATCAGATCAAGAAAACCCGCATATTCTCACATTCAAACAATGTCTGGCAATTCCTCTTGAAAAATGGCTCAATTATTGAAACAGTTGCTAATGACTATTAGTTAAGGCTATTATTATTAATGGACTAATCATTGTCTGCAGGAATCCTGCCTGCTTCTGAAGAATTTTGACTGCGGGAAATGTTGACATGTTTTTCTGTCATTAAATCCGTCAGTGAGTCAGTTTGACAATAGTTTTTATGTGTTTGGCAGCAGTATCACTTCAGAGTTTGGTCGATTTCCTGCACCTCTGGCTCTGGTATTCAAAGTCTCACTGAGCGCTGATGAGCGGGAGAAACGTAACCTCGCTGAGTGCCAAAAGGAGCCCTTGTATATTCACTGTATTGCAATAATGGCAGAGAAACAGTTTGTTCCAGGGCTGTGAGTAATAATGAGGCAAAGGTCCATGTTGCTTGCAGCGTAACTCAGCGAGAAATGACACGTCTTCTTCATTGGTGTTGTGTTGTGTGAATGAAGCATGAGTAATACACCTATATTCTGCAAGTGAGGAGGAGACGACTTAAGCAACCTCTAAATTTCCAGGAGGTGAAGGTTTCCTTTGAAATACCTCTGGTGTTTACCTCAAGTGTTCTCACACAGAATGTGGTGGGTCCAGTTACTGCAAACCTCCTCGTGTTTATCATTTTAAGGCTTCACTTTAAAGTCCCCTCGCTGTTGAAACCAAGATGTACAAATACAGAGCGGGGGGAGGACGGTGAAACAGTACGGCTCGTCACATCATTCAGGCTGGGAGTTCATGGTTATTTCTCGCCCAGCTTGCACAGTAAGAGTGTACCTGATGTTCAGAGCTATATAAAGGTGTATTTACAAAGAGGGAGTAGTTCAGAATAAAAGCAGAAGAAGCAGCAGGTAATGTGTCAGCACACTTTTTCTGCAAGTCATTCCTGCTGTGCTGAGAAGTGGGAGCAGCAGCCCAGTAAGTGTCGAAGTATATGAGCTAACTTTGTCATCGGGAGGTGGAGGGGAAGGTGGATGGCGTGACACCTAGACGGGACAGCTGCCAAGCTGTAGACCACTGTTTGAGACCAACAAACAATAAAACTGGGTGGGTTTTTTTAGGAAACTGTAGCTGTGTTTCCTGCGGCTTTCTCACCCCTCAATGTGGATTTTTAAAAAACCTGTGCCTCCTTTTGCTAGTAGCTTTTCGGCTCTTGAATGTGGGTGCTTTTTAATGACCTGTCTCTGTGTTTCCTGCAGCTCCTGGATCCCCCGAACGTGTGTGTTTTTAGGGGCCAGTTGCTGCATTTCCTGCGACTTTTTGGCCCCCAGTCATGGATGCTTTCTAGTGACCCGTCACTGTGTTTCCTGCAGCTCCTGAATCCCCTGAACATGGATGTTTTTTGGGGCCAGTCACCGCATTCTCAGCATCTTTCTGCCCCCAAATATGGATGTTTTTAAGGGGCCTGTCGTTGCATTTCCTGCGGCCTTTTAGACCTCAAACGTGGGTGCTTCTTAACGACCAGTTGCTCTTTTTCTAGCAGCTTTTCAGCCCCAAATATGGGTGCCTGTTAGTGACCTGTTGCTGTGTTTCCTGCAACTTTCTAGCCCTCAAACATGGATGCTTTTTTAGGGTCTGTTGCTGCATTTCCAGCAGTTTTTTAGCCCCAAACATGGATACTTTTTTTGGGCTTGTTTCTGCATTTCCAGCAGCTTTTCTTTTTGTTGCTGCATTTCCGGCAGCTTTTTATCCCCCAAACTTGGGTGGTTTTTAGCAACCTGTTGCTGTGTCGCTTTTTTAGGGTTTGTTGCTGCTTTTCCAGCAGTTTTTTTACCCCCAAACATGGATACTTTTTTCGGGCTTGTTTCTGCATTCCAGCAGCTTTTCAGCCCCTAAAAATAAACATTTTAGGGGCTTGTTGCTGCATTTCCTGCATTATTTTTAGCCCCAAACATGCATATTTTTGGGGGCTTGTTTATGCATTTCCAGCAACTTTCTAGCCCCCAAACATTCATGTGTTTTAGCGGCTCGTCACTGCAATTTTTGCAGCTTTTTAGCCCCCACAAGTGGGTGTTTTTAGGGGCCAGTTCCTGCATTTCTTGCAGCTTTTTGGCCCCTAAATGTGGGTGCTTTTTGGTGACCCAGTGCTGTGTTTAATGTGACTTTTTTGCCCCCAAACGTGGGTGATTTTTAGAGACCTGTCACTGTGTTTCTGGCAGCTTTCTAGCCTCCAGATGTGGCTTGTTCTCAACAACCTGGTTGTTTTTTACCAAGACGTTGTTGTTGTTGTTTTTTCAGCAGAGACTGTGCTCTAAAAATTAGGTATTTTAAGCCAAAACATGATCTTTTTCTATTTGGAAACATCATGTTTTGGCTAGGAAATTTTGGAAATGCTGTGTTTAGGAAATTCCTTACCATAACTAGGTGGTTTTGTGCCTAAACCTCACCACATCTTAAACACAATGTTATTGAATTATTAAAATAATGATGCAAATATAATGTATCTGTGGTTTGCAGAAACATACAGCCCCAACATTTCTTTCTAGTGATGGGGCTGGAAGCAGAATATCCTTCCAACTATGTCAAACTGTTATGCCAGAGCTCCTGATTACTGTTGGCGTCCTGTTTAGCAGTTGCAACAAAAGAGTAATCAAATCACTTTGCACTCAGTGGAGCCAGTCGGTCAACATTGTTTTCGTAGAGAGCAATCATTTTCATCCATCTTTTCTTGACAACAGCACAGGCTGTGCAGCGCTTTGCTCTCTATTTGCTCTGTTTTTTCAGGATGTTCTGTTTGTTTTTTTTTCCCACAACTTATCTGCTGTGGGCTACACCTAGTCTGCACCCAGGTCACAACATCCAATTCTCTGTAAGGAGTTCTCTGCCAACATCTGAGCTGAGTTTCTGCTCAGGGGCACATGGTGTTTACATCCTGAAGAATGGGACAAGAAATCTTTAAAAGCACCTGTTAGCTTCTCTCCACACCTCAGTGCACCTGAGCGTGCTTCTCATGTTTCAGGTTGTTTCTGGCTGAACAGAGTTTAAGCAATAGTTCAGCATTTGGGGGAATACACTTATTTGTTTTGTTGCAGCAGCTTAGTTGCCAGAGGAAGATGTTGGAGCCGTACATTTCTGCCACAGATTTGTTACAGTTGTGCATTTCATACGTGTATATTTTTCTAATGTGGTGTATTTATGTTTGTTTATGAGCCGACTTTGTCATTGGGAGGAGGAGAGGGGGGGTGCATGGCGTGACACCTGGGTGAGACAGCTGCCAAGCTGCAGGCCACTGCAGACAGAGAGCAACAACAAAACTGGTTCATTCATTTTAGCAAGACATTGTGGCATTTCCAGGGGTGATTGTGTTTTTTAAGCCAAAACATCCTCTTTTCGTAACCCTAACTAAGTGGTTTTTGTGCCTAAAACATAGTTACACATTAACCATAGCACTGTTGAAATGTAAGGGAACATATTTTCAACATATTCACTACATAATAATGAACAAATGTTACATATCCTTGGTTTGCAGAAACGTAAGATGCCAACATTTTGTCTGGCATGTCTAGAGTTAGATCAGAGAATTGATGCCACTCTCATATTTGTCTGTTCAGCAAGGTTACCGCCAGCAGCTGGTTAGCTTAGCACAAAGACTGAAAACAAAGGGAAATGGCCAGCCTAACTGTATTCAAACGTTACAAAACCCATCTACCAGCACCTCTAAAGCACTCTTAACACATTATTGCTTGTTTAATCAGTACAAAAAAGATAGTATGAAAACAAGCAGGTCATTCATTCATTTCCCATAACTGCTTATCCTCTTGAGGGTCGCAGGGGGGCTGGAGCCTATCCCAGCTGACAGTGGGCGAGAGGACACCCTGGACAGGTCACCAGACTATCACAGGGCTGACACATAGAGACAGACAACCATTCACACTCACATTCACGCCTACAATTTAGAGTCACCAGTTAACCTGCATGTCTTTGGACTGTGGGAGGAAGCTGGAGTACCCAGAGAAAACCCATGCTGACACAGGGAGAACATGCAAACTCCACACAGAAGTGCTCCTCCACCCTGCTTTCAAACCGGAAACCCTCTTGCTGTGAGGCATCATGATAAAAGGAAATCCTCATCTCTTACTCTTGTGCTCAAAAATGATCTGAAGCTTCATTCTTAGATTGTTCTGTAAATGGTTTTCTAATTAATAACAATACAAAGCAATTTCTGATCAACTCATATCATTTTCATGCTTAAAGTAACAACTTCAGATGAGGTCACACGCATTTCTGATTTAACCCCCACCCACGTCTGACCTAAGCTCTGCCTATTTCGAGTACAGATACAGATAATCGTGAACTGGCTCGTCCCTAAGCCTAACTTTAGCTTTTTACTTTGGCGATTGCATTTTCTTCAAAAATCTTGCTGAACAATGTGTAAGCATCATGAACCAAAATGCACTGAGAAAACTGACGCTAACTTCATCATCCCTGCAGCACTCTTTTGCTTTAAATCAGAGAAATGCTTCTTTGATCACGATGCTATTGTGCAGCAAAACTGTTTTCTGTTTGTTTCACAATGAAGGGAGGCGATTCTGTTGCTTTAGTTTCTTTCAAGTATCCTGGGAGATCTCATATCCTGTAGCTTTTCCTTTATTTCTTTAGTTTTTGACCAACGAGATCAGGCATTTTTTGAAGCAAAAAAAAAAGAATTATAGTCAGTGTGGTAGCTGCAGCACGTGTCCCTGAAATAAAAGCATTTGAGAACTTCCCTCAATTCTTCCCTTCGCAGCAGGGTTGAAAGCTGGGACAATAACGTCCAGACAGACGGAGATTAGAGTGTTCAAAAAGGATAAATATGTACATAATCCACAGAGGATCCAACTCTGCACAATCACTTCCCTGCTTGCGAACATTAAATAGGCTTAAATCACTTGTATTAACAGTGTGGATAAATAGTAAGTCCTGTGTCTTTACAGTGTGACGTGGTGTTGACACGCTCTGTGTTGTTGCTGCCCTCTTTACCACCTCTTTGAATATTCTATCCATGTTCCAACACTATGAAACTTCCCTTATCAAGAAAAAATGGACCTGCCGTCATTAAACTAGAGTTGGAGCAAGAAAAATCTATTTTTTCCCACTTTCTCACACTAATGGTGAAACTTGCTCTTCAATGGATCATGTGTTATCAAAATTTATTATGTGTTAAAGCCAAAAAGTCAGAAAGCCAGAGACTTGTCTTTGTGTCCAGCGTTATCTGCAATAAAAACATAAATCTGACTTCGTTAAAGGCTTAAGTGGATTTTAAGTTGACCTGAAGCTGTGGTTAAAGAAACAGTTGTGAACCACTAACTTTTTGTTTCAAACAAAAAAAACTCTTTCCCTGCCTGAACAAATGGTTCATTTTGATATAAAGTGTGGATGAAATATTAGCAACAGTGTGAAAGCATCTATTGTGTGTGTGCTAACAAACCATAAAGCCAAGCTTTAATAGGAGCATTAACTGTTCTGAGTCAAACACATAGTTTATTCTCCCTCAGCCGACCTGGCAGCCGGTAAACAAACTGAAAGCCTGGATTTATCACTGTTTTCATAGCAAATTCACCCCTAATCTCAACACGTATCTTCGGCGTCATTCTTGTATTCATGACCCCCCCGAGCAAGTGTTTGTGAACGCCTCCTGACACACAGACGGGCGAGTGGCTCTTCCAGATCCCTGGGAGCACGTCCAGCCGGCGACCTTAATCTTTCCACATCTTTGGATGTGAAGACAAAATCATGCAATCAGTTGGAGACACACAGGCTGATAATGATTCCAAAATCTCATCACTGAACCGCAGATTTCATTATTTTTTGGAGCCTTGCTGTTTTTAGTTTCTAGGAAAACCAAATGAATTACTGCTGTGCCATAAAACATCACTGTTTGTCATTTTGCAAAAGCTTTGGTCAGAACAGCTTCAGAAACCAGAGGTGGAGAGAAACCAAATGCTTTACAAGTACTCGACTAGTGTGTGACTTCATGGAGGGTCTACTGGTTTCCTGGCAACTGCTCCCAGCCAAGAAATATACCCGCACAGTGAGGGCGTGCCTCCGTGTGCTGAGTGTCAATTTTGCACTTCTGTTTTTAAATGGATTAAACAAACAAGATATAAAGTGTGGGACTGTAAAGCGGGAGTTTGTGCTTGCTTTGTGGACTTGGAGAAGGCTTATGATCACGTTCCTTTGTGAGTCCTGTGGGGGATTCCGCAGGAGTGTTAGGGACTGGGGTTGTTGCCACAAGCCACCCAGTCCCTGCATAACCAAAGCGAGAGCCGTGTCTGCGTACTCAGCACCAAGTCGAACATGTTTTCAGTGGGACTTCCTGCCTCTGCCAGGGTCATCCCTCTTCACTGAATGTGTTTGTGATATTCACGGAGGGGATCTCAAGGTGCAGCGTAGGGGAGGAGGGTGTCTGGTTTGGGTACCTCAGAATTGCATGTCTGCTCTTTGCAGATGATGTGGTTCTTTAGCCTTCATCACGCAGAGTGAATCGTTTTTGGTTAGAGAGTCGCCACAAGTCTGAGACCATGTTTCTGTGCCAGAAAAACAGTGGAAGTGAAAAATGAATACAAGCAGCCAAACTGAGTTTCCATCGCAGGGTGGCTGGGCTCGGTCTTACGGTGAGGAGCTCAGACTTGGAGTAGAGTCGCTGCTCCTTCACATTGAAATCAGGATGCCTCCTGGGCTCCTCCCATTAGAGGTTTTTTTGGGCACATACGCCTGGTAGGAGGCCCGGGGCAGACCCAGAACATGCTGAGGGATTAAATCCCTTATCTGGCCTGGGAACACTTTGGGGTCCTGCAGGAGGAGCTGGAAAATGTTGCTGGGGAGAGGGACGTTTGTAATACTTTGCTTAGTGTGCTGCCCCGAGACCTGGCCCCAGGTAAGCGGATGGATGGATGGATGGATGGATGGATGGATGGATATAAAGTGAAGTGAGCCTCAGAGCTTTTTGCTACCTTCAGTCAGAGCCAGCCTTACTGTTTGCCCCTGTTTTCAGTCATTGTTCCAAGCTACTCTAACCATATCCCAGCTTGTTGGTGAAGACTCTCAGTCCTCCAGGTCATGGTAACCTTTAGTGTTATATCGTAGGTAACTCCAGGAATGCACAGATTTGTACATTGGTGAAACAAAACAACCACTCAACAAACGCATGGCACAGCTCCTCAGGTCAAGCCTCAGCTGTCCTTTAACATCTAAAGGAAAGGGACACTCTTTTGAGGACAGCGATGGGTCAGAGGAGAAAGATGGTTTGAAAGAGGCGTGAAAGAAGCCATCTCCGTCAAACTGGAACAACCATCCATAAACAGAGGAGGTGGCCTATGACACCACTTAACACCTATCTACAAATCAGTCTTGGAATCCTGCCCCAAGCGACTTGACACCCATTGACACCTGGACACATGTAACCCTAACGACACATATGATGGCGGCGTGGGTCAACGACTCACATGTGACCTCAACGACTCTGATCCCACACCAGTCATTTAGAACTGAAGAAGCCTCTTGGATGAGAGTTAAAAAGTCTTGCCTTCGACGGTGGAGGCTGCATTATCGCTCGTTCAGGAGTCCAAACACAAACTTTATGACATAAACTTGACTTGGGATTGGACTCGGGACTCCAGAGCCAAAGCATGAGACTTAATAAACAAGAATTCCAACTCAACTTTATTTTTAAAGTAGCTTTCATGAAAACATGCAACATTTTTTTAGAATAATAGAAATAATTAATGATAAATAAAATGTTTCAAGACTAATAAAACAATAAAATGTTAAAATAAAAATCAATAAATGAAAGTCAATAAAATAAAATTAGTAGCAGAGATAAAAATAATAAACAATAATTCTGTCTGATCTCAGACTTTTGTTTACTCACCTGCTCTTCTCTCACAGCTGTTGTTACTTTGACGATTATACATATAAGACAAATAAGACTATGAGCCCCAACATTAAATAGCTGCTCACTACAATGATATATTGCTCAATAATTTACTCTTTGAAAGGGAATGAGGAGATGTACTTTTACTTTTCAAACTTCAGTGCATTTTTTTCTTGTATTTTGTACTTTTTTTATCTAAAATTTTAAATACAATAATTTAACTGACATTTGACTTGCACGTTTTATACTATTATTCCATTTTGCCTCATTTTACACCCAATCTATCTGCTTTCTGTCTATAATATGTAAAAAATGTTGTTGTTTCCTGTCTTTTGAGTCTGTGAATGCGGCAGAGTCCAGGCCTGATGTGTTGGTACTTGTCAGCTGTGCCATGTGTTTTGTGGAGCAGCTGTTCCTCGCTGCATTTCACTGCACAGATACACGAATACTACTTCTCTGATATTTAAGTGTGCACTACATCGAGTGAACGTCACGTCATGTCAGTGTGTTGCGGAGGCAGGAAAAACATCGGAAAGTTGTTTAACACAAATCTTGTACTTTTCGGAGACACCACGTTTTGGATGACAATGTGATTCCCCTGAATTGTTCTCTGTTTCTTGGAACAGTTTAGGCCTCTCGGGAGGAATATGCTTTAGGCTTTGAGTCTGATCTGCTTCTCTGCGCGAGCAGCCAAGCGTCTCTCGCAGCTGAAAACGGCACAAAAAACGCTTGACACTTGACATTTATGACTGTAACCTATTTTAGAGACTCAATCCTCCTGTGCTGTCTGTCTGTCCCAGCTGTTTGTCCTGTGCCACGGCCTCCTGCAGTTCTCCCAGCTGCTGTACAGCTCCTACTTCAAGAGCACCATCAGCACAATCGAGAGACGTTACGGCCTCAGCAGCTACTCCTCAGGAACTATTTCCTCTCTCCACGAGGTAGGAGCCAACAATAACATACCCTCACACAGCCTGAGATCATGATAGATATATTTCAAGGATACTGGTGACAAAGGCGGAATCGCAGAACAAGCAGCATATCAGAGTCGCACTTCCTGAACTCAAGCCAGACTCAAGTATTTTGGAACAGTTTTATTACTGATATGAGAGGTCAAGGAAATGATAGCATGAGCCTATGTGCTGGATTTTTATGTTTTTTTGATGCTCATGTGGGTTTTAAATTCATCACACAGATAAATATTTTCCAGTTAGGTTTCAAGTATGCATGACCAGGGGTCACTCATCTCTAATTAAATCACTATGTTGACTTTGCTACCTTTAGGCTTTCTAAATTCTTTTGCAGCTCTCAAGATTTGGCTGCACTTTGGGATCTAATTTGATTTATAAGATCTGATTTGATTGTATGATATTTAATGAAAACACAGCCTGAAGATTTCAATTTTGCTTCTCCCGGGAAGGTCAAAATGGAGGTTGTTCTTAGCGACGAACCCAATAATAATTATCTCTCGTCTCTTTTTGTTGAGGTTTCATGACCCAGAACTTTACTGTTTGATTTATTCTCATCAACCTTATTTGTAGATTCAGAGGGCAGCTGCTTGTTTAGGTCAGAGAAAATGCTCCAGCAAACCAAAAGTTAGCAGCCAGCTGGTGAACATAGTTGAGCATTTAGCAAGTAAAGAGTGTAATATTTCTCTGTGGAGTTGGTGGAGACCAAAACAGAGCAACAACAACAGTTAGGATCAGACACACATTCATTAGGCGAACAGATATATGACAATGAATTAATACTAATTTTGCTAAAAAGCAAATGTTTGCTGCACCAACTGAAAAGGTGATAATATGCCAGTGTTGTTTTTAGAGCTTGTTTCCACTGCCCCCAAGTGGCCAAACGAAATACTACTGCAGCTGAAAATTTGAAATTCTGTCTGCCTCTACCTGAAAGAAATACCATTTGCGTATCAGTGACTCACCCCGTGTTGTGTTGAATTTGTGAAGGAAACTTGGTATTTTTTCATGCTTTTACGTTGAACAAAGAATCAAAACTGGAGAAAATTCTTGATGAATTGAATTCGTAAGGGTCCACGTTTATAGACAACAAAACTAAATCAAGACATCAACTTACAAACTCTCGCACAACTTGACAGTAAAATCCACGTCTCATTTATCCAGTCGTGTGCTCAGTATTTCCAAACTGGCAGCCCTTTCTGACGGGGAACTGAACGAAAAGTGAAACTTATCTATTCTCTCTCAAAGCCAGACTTAATTGGCAAAAACAGTAATTTTACCTCACGGTACAAGGGAGCTGCTGGTCTGCAACTGCCTCTATGGGGAGTTTGTTTGTGTTGCTGTGTGACTTTGGTGTTTTAACAGGTTGGTTTGGTTTCACCAAAGTCACACAATAACATAAGGCAGGGTGGAGCAGCAGCTCCTGTGTTCAGCGAGATAAAATTCCTGTTTTTGTCAATGGAGTCTGGCTTTAAAGAGAACATAGTTTCACTTTCTGTTCAGTTCCCTGTCTGAAAGGGTTGCCTGTTTGGGAAGCACTGAGCATACGACTGGATAAATGAGACTTGGATTATACCGCCAAGAGTTGATTTAGTTTTGCTGTCATTAAATTTGGTCCCCTATGACTTCAATTCGTCACAAGTTTCCTCCATTTTTTGGATTCTTCGTTCACCGTGTAGGCATGCAAGGAAAACAAAATTTTCCTCAGGAATTCAACATAACAAGGGGTGAGTAATTGATACATAAATGATTATTTTGGGGATGAAGTACTCCTTTAATCACGAACTGTGCCTGTGCCTGTGCAGACCCCACTAAATTTGGGTGACGGTGCAACCCTGGCCACTTCCATATTTGGTTTTGAGAGTCCATCAGTAATGTTGGGAAACTGGTGCATTAAGTGTGAAGGATTGATTCCTCTGGCTCCTCTCTGAAGCATTTGTCTGTCTCTGTCTCTCAGATCAGCAACAGCGTGCTGATCGTGTTCGTGAGCTACTTTGGAAACCGGGTCCACCGGCCTCGCGTCATTGGAATCGGAGGACTACTGATGGCTGTCAGCGCCATAATGCTGACCTTACCTCACTTCATATCCCAGCCCTACGAATACGACTCTGTTTTACACAGTAAGCACAAAGACCTGAACGCCACGCTGCTTCTCTGTCTGCGCTGGCACCGCTGTGACGGCTACTGTGACTCAGTCCAGAGCTGGGGACTCATGAATGTACAAATATGTCAGTGCAATTTATGAGACTTTACTTAAGGGCTCGTCTAGAAAGCCGCGGCATCTTTTCAGCAAAGGCTCCACTCACTCAGCAGGAGTCAAACAAGTATCTGCTTTTTGTACTCAGCGGTGCACGGTGTATTTAGAAAGCTTTGCCAGTGCTCCCCAGGTGAACTCTTTATAAATCAGAGGGAAATTCATAGTGTCTGTGAACTCGGTGTAAGGTAAGTCGATTAGAGTTACCTCCAGGAGATTTAGTTTGTAATAACAATCTCTCTCTTTCCTCTGTAAAGGGATAGTTTAGATTTTTGTATTGGGGTTGTGTGAGGTACTTTTCCATAGTCAGTGTATTATCTACAGTAGATGTGGGTCAGCACGTTCCCAGTTTGGAGAAGGAGGCTGGAGTACCGACATGGAAGCCAGCCAATGTTCTGCTGTGGACGGGGGCAGCAGCACAAATATATTTTAGCTCCCTAAAAAATTATTCTAGTTTAATACGGTTTAAGTGAATGCTTTATTGAAAATATTTTCAATGCCATCAGACAGCTTTTTCCTTCAGGGAACTGAGGCCATTACATGAGCCCAGTCTCACTCCGAACTCGTTGAAATCCGGCGCTTGGGCAGTGCCTTGCAGCGTCAGAAACCAAGGAAAAAAGGCGTCCCTTATCATCAGCGTGATACATGTCCAGTTGCCATTAGAGTTTAACAGTGCCCGGTGGCGTCAGGGGGAAAAAAGTGGGACAAGCATTGAAGTTAAGGCAGCTTAAGTCCAACTGTAGCGATTGGGAGCGGTGGTTGATGGGTCCAACAAACATCGACTTTCACCTGTAAAAGCGGTGTTCGCGTCCCGTAAGATTCTAAAGGTAAACGCTGTTTTTTTTTTCCCTAAACCCAACCACGTGTTTTTGTTGTTGAAGGACAAAAAACGTCAGTTCGGGGTGTTGTGATGACGTAGTGCGTTTATTTTGTAAGAGACTGCTTGTGAACATTAAATTTCCTGTGAAAACGGAAGTCTACCTTGAAAGAAGACAATGCAACGCAACCAGGGTACCCTGCACGTCGTATGTGAAGGTGGAAAGTCCATGACCAAAGGTCGATATGTGACAAGGTCGGAGTGAGAATGCGTCTGTTACATAACCCTTTTCAAAGCCACCAGACTTCTTAAACAAAAACAGCAATTTTACCTTGCACAACACAGAAGTTGCTGGTCTACAACTGCCTCAATCGGTTAGTTAGTACGTATTATTATGTGACCAATCCTTTAATACACCAAAGTCACGCAATAACATAAAAACTAACCATCCCATCATTGCAGTGATAGACCAGCAACTCCTGTGCTCTGCAAGGTAAAATTACTGTTTTTGTCAAAGCAGTCTGGTGGCTTTGAAGGGAATGTAGATGTACATGTCGGCCTCAGTTTCCTGTCAGAAAGGGCTGTCTGACAGCAGGGTAAAGTGGTGAAAATATTCCAAATATAGAGTACACTTAAACTGGTACTGATTCTTTTAGCTGGCTGAAACACATTTTGCTGCAGCGGTACATTGATTTCCTCCATGTTGGCACTCCTTCCTGCTTCCCCTAACTTGGAGTGTGCTGACTGACACCTACTGTAGGTAATACACTGACTATAGATAAGTTCTTCATACAGCTACACTTCAAAAATCCAGACTGTCCCTTTAATTTTGCCCCTAGTTAAAATACCGTAGTGTTGGACAGAGTTTCATTGAAGGGCCGTAGAAGCTCGCAGTTGGGAGAAATTTTCTTCAGGGGCTTTTTACCAGAAAGGCACCTCTTGGTTAAGGTTAGGGAAAAGTCATGGTTTACGTTTAGATTAGGAATACCAGATATGCCGACATATAACAATTTATTTGGCCAATAACCGATATCAATATATCCAGTTTTTCCTGACTTAATTTTAGTGATCATTAAGTCTCTTCTGTAGGGGCATCAACATCATACTCTGCATGTATACTCTTATCATGACGGCCCACCAGCTGATGGACACATGAAATACAGTACTGTAATGTTCATTCCAGTGTTTGTTCATTCATTCCAGACCGCCAGGACATTTGCACCGCGCAGAAGAACTCCAGTGACGTGGAGAAGTGTGGCCGTGACGAGACCAGACGTCTGTCCGACACAAACACCCTGTGGCTGCTGATGGGCAGCGCTCAGCTGCTCTTCGGTGTGGGCTCGGTGCCCATCCAGCCGTTTGGCATTTCCTACATCGATGATTTTGCTGGACCTGGAAACTCCCCTCTTTACATAGGTGAGTGTCCTGTAGTTCAGAGGTTGATTGATTTGTTCAGATAAAGAGAGCACAGTCTGAGGGTCATGGTGTTTTTCTGGGTTATTCTTAACATCAGTATTTTATGATCTTGGAGTTAAAAGGTGGTTTTGAAAGTGATTTAAGCAGCTCAGTTCTCTTGTTTTGGTCAAAATAAAAGGCATCCTTAACGTATGGATGTATTTCTATGTTTGTAGCAGTCCTTCTCTCTGCTGCTCTTCTTTCGGTGCTGATATCTTTTCTGCTACCAAATTTACATCCACTTTTGTGCCTGAACAAGCCAGATCAATGTCAGTATCTGAGTTCTGAATGCAGTCACTTTCAATCACTGTGTTTGCTGCAGTACTCAAGTTATAAATGGGCACAACTTCAGTTTGGAGCTCGGTAGATTTAGCATCAGATCACTAAAATGGTCATTAGCCAGAAACCTGAATTCATCCCAGCTAGGCTAAATTTCTGCTTTTCAACAAGTTTCAAACAAGATAAATAAAAAAGTGTAAAAAGTTTTTGATAAATTCAGCAATTTTAAGGTTTTTAATTTTAAGATTGAGCAGCTTTTTATGCTCCTTTATCCTCGGAGCACCAAACTGTGAGGAAACGTGGTAAAAAGAGTGAACCTGATCAGTTTTCCTGTGAACTTTTCAAACCGCATTGATCGGTGCTTTGCAGGTGGAACCAGAAGAAGGAGTTAAAGATTGATTTCAATAGTAATCCTTACAGTCTTTCAAATTTAATGCATAAAAGCAAGATAGCCCTACACAAAATGTTAATAATTTGTCAAAGAATAATGCCAGAGATTTTTTATTTATTTATTTCAAAAAGGAAAAAATTGTAGAATCTTATAAGTTATTATAATAAAAGAATAAATAAATGTTAAATAAATACTAAAATAAATTCATAAATAAAGAAATAAATGCAGATTTTAGAATCTCCTATATAACACAGAGACTCAGAAATACAGAAATAAATAAATGTAGTTGTACAAACATGTAACATTATTTAATTAGTTTATTAATTTTAGCATTTGTTTGTTTATTTATTCCTGTATTTATTTTTTTTTTACTTTATTTATTTAGTTTATTTTACTTAATTTTATTATTTATTTATTCACTGATACTTAAGACATTTTTCATCCTTCATACAAACTCACAGCCTCGTTATCATTCACAGCCATCCTGTTTGCAGTGTCTGTATTCGGGCCTGCCATCGGATACCTGCTGGGCTCCATCATGCTGCGGATCTATGTGGACGTGGACAAATACGGTTTAGGTAATGATCAGGTCTTTAAAGTTCCAGCCATCCCACAGTTATTCCACTGACAGGTTACAGCAGGAACGACTGTGCTCACCGCTGTTTTCATACAGGAGCTGAGCAGGAGCTGAGAGTGACTGATCCCCGCTGGGTCGGGGCCTGGTGGATGGGCCTGCTCATCACCTGCGGCTGCCTGGTTCTCACCTCCATCCCCTACTTCTTCTTCCCTCGTCGAATGCCTTCAGAGCATAATGTAAGTCTCACTCAGAGTTCTTTAAGGTCACAAGAGCCTTTTTTATGACCCAACACTCACTGAACTGCAGAGTATTGCTCGTGTTTTACTGACACCTACAGGCTGTGTGTCAGCATTGCATCTTACCTTTCCCCTCTTCCCTACCTTGAAGGCACAACAAGTTACGCAATGTCAAGATATAACCCCAAATTATAAGTGACACACATCACGTCACTGAACACACTTCAGCTCCCAAGAACCGATTTGTACTTTCAAATTTATATTTTGACCTTTTCAAACGATCCACAGAAAGCATTAGTCATAGATGAGAAAGGCCAGATTTCATTTCCCAATGTTTTGTGAAACCACATTTTGGCTCCTCCAGCTCTGTCCGGGTGTTGATGAGGTCATCTGAAAGCAACGTGGGGGTACGTCAGACAAACAAGGTCAGGAGTCACTGATACACAGAATACTCTCTTGGATTTATTTAAAAAATGCTAAACTAAGAGCATGTATTTAAGTATGAAAAAGACACAAAAAAATATCTTAAAGCAACAAAATCTCTCTGTCATTTTGATGTTTGACAGCTTTGGGTGATTTTAAGGCATGAGAGCTGTCAGTCGAGTCTCATGTTTCCACATCACAAGAGTCCAGCACAAAGAGACTGAAAGAAATAGGTAGAAAAAAACAAGCAAGAAACTTCTGAGGTTTTAAACTGATAGATCGAGTCTTCCAGATACGAACAGAGCTGATCTGATCCTGGATATGGAGGAGAAATGACTTAAATATCAATAAATAAATAAATAAATAATAAATACAGAGATGGATGGCTGACGTGATTTCAGTCATACAGGGAGAAGGGCTCAATTAAAAAAATTGGCGGCCATCTTAGACCCTTTTCTTGCCCGTCTCGAGGAGGCCAGGGGAGGTGAGTAACTCACTGAGATCATTTCTCAAATACAGATAAAAAATTTGTTAGATGACTATGCCTTTGAAGATGGTTCCAGTGGTATGACATACTGGTCGCTTTTTATTGGAATTTTATTTTATTTTATTATTTTAAAAAAAGTTCTTCTGTACAACTGTTTTTGTTTTTGTCTCATTGTTTAAAAAAGCCTCAAAATGCAATAAAATGATAATAAAAATAATTCTAATAAGAAACAGAAATAAATAAAATAAAAAGTATATATGAATAAATAATTAAAGAAAGAAAAAGAATAAATTCATCAATAAATGTTGAATTAAATATGGAAATAAAAAGGTAAATTATTTCATTAACAAATACATGAAAAATAATAATTAAGCAGGACATAAATATATATCTGTAATTGTCTTTTTTTTGTTACTTTTTTTGTAAAACAACCTTTGTTTATTTCTGTGTCACCATGTTAATAAAAATAAGTATAATAATTATAAATAGAATTATTAAATAAATAAGTGTATAGATATAGGAATAAATAATTAAATAAATAAACTGAGAAAGAATAAATTCATAAATTAATGTTAAAATCAGTTTGGAAATAAAAAGCTAAGCTAAAAAGCTGCTTAATTGATAATAATTAAGCAGGACATAAATAAATATCTATAATTAATTTCTACATTTTTGTACTGCTACATTTGTTTATTTCTGTTTCACCATGTTAATAAAAATAATAATAAATAAATAGAAATAGGATATTAATAAAAAAGTGTATAAATAGTGGTATAAATAATTTAACAAATAAACAAAGAAATAAAAAAAATTAAAGTGTTAATAGTGTTAAAATAGATATGTAAATAAAAAGATAAATTGATTAATTTACAAATTCATAAATAATAATGATTATGCAGGACATAAATACATCTCTATAACTCATTTCTATATTTTTGTACAGCTACATTCGTTTATTTATTATGTGTTAATTAGGTAGGAGGTCCTAACCCATGTATTTATTTCTTCATTTATGTAATTATTTATTTCCATATTTATGTCACCATTTATTTATTCTTTTTTTCATATATTCCTCTATTAATTTATTTATTTCAGCATTTATATATTCCTGTATTGACATTACACGTGTGTTTTTTATTAAGACTTTTTTCCTCCTCCATACCTGTATTCATCACACAGTGCATATTCGCCTTCACACGCTCACTTTATACTGCCTGTTATTTTCCAGGTGATTGGAAGTGAAACTGACATCACTGACGACTTCAGGAAGCCAGACGTCTCTTTACTTGATTTCTTAAAGAGTAAGTTTGTTATATTTAGCCTGCAAAGCTTCAGAGAGTTTTTACTGAAGTCGTCTCCAGCATCAGTTTAATGACCAGTGCATCTGTGTGTGTGTGTGTGTGTGTGTGATCAGTGTTTCCCAGGATGTTTGTCCATCTCCTGTTAAGCCCTCTCTTCCTGATGCTGGTCCTGGCCCAGTGCTGCTTCTCCTCAGTGATCGCAGGTCTCGCTACGTTCCTCAACAAGTATCTGGAGCGACAGTACAGCGCTTCACCCGCCTACGGAAGCCTGTTAGTAGGTAGGTACCATAGCAGAGCAAATATACAGATCCTTACAACAGATCATTCCTGCCCTTTAAGTCAGGTCCCTGAAATCAATGTAGGCTGTTAAATAACACAAGGTATATACACTCACCGGCCACTTTATTAGGTACACCTGTTCAACTGTTTGTTAATGCAAATAGCTAATCAGCCAATCACGTGGCAGCAACTCAGTGCATTTAGTCATGTAGACATGATGAAGATGAGCTGCTGAAGTTCAAACTGAGCATCAGAATGATGAAGAAAGGTGATTTAAGTGACTTTGAGTCCAATAGAGCACCTTTGGAATGTGGTGGAACGGGAGATTCTCATCATGGACGTGCAGCCAACAAATCTGCAGCAACTGTGATGTCATCATGTCAATATGGACCAAAGTCTCTGAGGAAGGTTTCCAGCACCTTGTTGAATCTATGACACCAAGAATTAAGGCAGTCCAACCTGGTACCAGCAAGGTGTACCTAATAAAGTGGCCAATGAGTGTGTATTAAAACCATTTTATGAACTCTCTGAAAGTGATATGAAACAGTCTGTTAAAATCATTTAATGGATGGCTGGAGTGTCAGCCAGCTCGCACCATGGCCACTTTCCAAAGAGTGAATTAGATTTGTGCCGTCATCTTTTCCTCGATGAACATTTAATTTGGGTTTTCAAGTTTGCAGCATTTTTATGTATTAACAGACTACAGCTGTCATTAATGTCAGGGTGTTGGCAAATAGAAGGACACATGATGTGTAGGAAAGACAATGACATCTTTACCTGGTGATCACTGAGCTGTTGATGTTTCCCAGGTGCTGTGAATCTACCTGCAGTAGCTGTGGGGATGCTGCTGGGTGGGGTCATCATGAAGAGGGCACGTCTCTCTCTGAAGATCATCCCACGCTTCTCTGTGGTCGTGTTGACCATGTCCACCCTCCTCTGCATCCCCCTCTTCTTCATGGGCTGCCCCACGCAGAAAGTCTCAGGGGTCAATTATGACCAGATTGGACAGCACGGGTGAGTGGGAGGAGCGGGGCGTTGTCACAGAGTCACACACATCCAGCCCAGCTTATGATAAATACTTGCTCAGAAACAATCGAATCAATGTTGTAAAACACACTGTAGACCACAAGTCCCAAAATTTCCTACCAACATTTGGGAGGAAATCATCGGCATGTGGTCACTGGTCACTATTTCAAAATCAATGGTGCATCTTAAACACTTTCGGTACATTTCTCACCAACTCATGCAGATTTCTAACAATTACACAACTACTGTTTCTGAAATATGAGTTTTCATATTCATCTATTGAATCTGGGAGCACACACAGTGCCTGCAGCGAGTCGACAGGACACTTGATACAGTATAATCCCATCCCTTTGTTAGCTTTTGCCTTCATGAATATGTAAATTCTGGGTTAGACTGGCCAAGATTTGGGCGAAAGTAGGCCAGTGTTACCTTTCAACATTACTTCCAACTGCATGCCCAGCCATGAAAATACACCCTTGTGCCAGTGTTTTGGAACCTGTATTGTTTACACCCATGTTTGTCTGATAGCAGTCGTCCTCTTTGCTGCCTTTTGCTGGCACATTGCTGCATTTCTTGGCCTGCATGCATGCATGTGCATCTTTGTGTGTGTGCACGAGATACAATGAATCACGGGCCTACTCATAAAAATAGTAAAAAACTTTTTTTTCTAAATGAGATGAAAATAATGGGAATAAACCATCACTGTTGTGTAGTGTCTAAAGGGACAGTTCACCAAAATCAAAATCCATACTCCTCTTACCTGTAGTGCTGTTTATCAGTCTAAATGGTTTTGTTGTGAGGTGCAGAGTGTTGGAGATATCAGCCACAGAGCTGAGTGCCATCTAGTTCCATTATATTGGAGAGAAGGCAGACATCTCTACGGCTGATATCTCCAACACTCTGTAACTCACACCAAAACAATCTACTCTGATAAACAGCTCTACAGGTGAGAGGAGAAATATGTATTGATGGTTTCGGGTTGAACTGTTCCTTTAAGCTAGCGTGGTAACTACTTTTATGTGCTTTCAGTTTTCTTTATGACTCAATATGTGTGTGTCTATTATATCTAAAACATATTCAACCTTTATTTATACTCTGAAGATCATTGAGGGGCGACCCTCAAGAAATCCTCAAGAAAAAACAAAACATTCATTCATTCATTTTCGGAAACTGCTTATCCTGTTAGGGGTTGCAGGCTGGAGTCTATCCCAGCTGACACTGGGTGAGAGGCAGGGTTCACCCTGGACAGGTCACCAGACTATCCCAGGGCTGACACATAGAGACAGACAACCATTCACACTCACATTCACACCTACGGACAATTTAGAGTCACCAATTAACCTGCATGTCTTTGGACTGTGGGAGGAAGCTGGAGTACCCAGAGAGAACATGCAAACTCCGCACAGAAGGGCTTTGAACCCCTCACTCCAGGGGAAACTTGCCCATAACATATTACTGTTACTCAAAATCAGGTCTTATCGTTGACACTAGGGAAATCCATTTTGGTCAATCAATTTAGGTTTTTAGTTTAGATGGAGTTCTCTCCATCATGTATATATTATGAATTAGTTGATCCACTCATTTATAATTGGTATTTCTTTCTCAAGCCATTTCTCTTGTCAGAGCCTTTTATTTAAAACAATTGGGAGGTTTCAGATCAAATTTCTAAACCGTCTAAACTGTATAAGTGAATTGATCTATAGAGGTGCTGTATTTTGTTCCAGGAGTCAGATGCACTAAAATTAAAAGCAGTTTTCTGAGTTCAGACCTAACTGGTGGAACATGAAGTCAGCAGAGTGTGTCTGATAAAGCCCATCTGAGTGAAGGAGCAATTCTGAGAAGTAATATGGTGATTTTCCAGCGAGGGCTTTATAGATAAAAAGATTTCAGTGAGTATCACGTCTCTGTTGGAGAGAAGACCACCCAACCCTATGGTATAAAACATAATGATGTGTACCACACACATCACTGGTAATAAATCTCACTGTAAAGTGATAGACTGGGTCCAGAAGTTTGATGTACTGAAAACTAAACATCTGAACCTATATGACTTTACCGTAACAGCTACTTGCAAAGACAGAGTACTCGGACGGAGTCAAAATTAAACACATTGGCTTCTCTGAACGTGTTCTTCTCCTCCCTCCACAGGTCTCCACCCGTGTGCTCCTCCAACTGCTCCTGTCCTGCCACTGCCTTCAACCCTGTGTGTGGCTCCAACGGTATTGAATATGTTTCTCCGTGCCATGCAGGCTGCACCAACTTCACCAAAGACCCCAACAACACCCTCAGGGTTCAGGTCAGTGCCTCCTGTTCAGGGTTTCCTCCCACAGTATAAATACCTGCAGGTCAGGCTGATGTGGAAATTATATATTTAAAGGAGAAGTCCAGTATTTTGCACTTTGAGCCCCATTCCTGATGAAATAGAGTGGTTAAGACCAAAATCTTGACGATTGCTCCTTCTCTGAGAATTTGAGAGAATTTGTCTTTCCCCTGCCTGGCTTAACAATGCTGTCTATGGCCATGTGTAAATCTGTCCTAAAACCACCTTAAACGTTGGTTTTCAAAGCCATGAAACTCACCCAGTGGTCAGTGGTGTTCCTTGATGTTCCCACATAAAATTCGTAGCAAACTAATATTAATATTCAGAAACAAACAACAAAATAATCTGTCACCTTTTTCATTTTTTGATTTTTGATTGCCAATTGAAAATGAAAAGAACGAATGAGACACGGATTTTAAAGTACCAAGCTACTTGTGCCGTGTCCTTGTAGCTCAGCTTGCTACATTTCTCTGTGGGCAGCTTCAGTGTAGTGACACTTCATTTTGATGTGGAGTAACTGGTAGCTTAGCTCACTGCATTTTCTACATTTTCCAAGTAGCGCCCGACACTGACAGTTGGTAACTTTTGTGAAAATAACTGTGATTTTTTTTTCACAGATTATCTGTCTCATGAAATCCTGTGTGGATGTGCTGACAGTTTCAGCAAATATGACAAAAAGTTATTTTTAAAAAAGTTACCATCTACAGCTTTAAGACATGCCTGTGTTAATACAACTTGGCTTTTAGCTGCCTTTTTAATTTGAGGAATATTTGTGCAACACTGCAACAACATTGTTCAATAAATCATCAGCAGTAATGAGTGAAATTACCTGATGCAGACTAGTCGTGTCAGATAGGAATGCCTGATAAGTTTGTTGGAAAGAAAAAAAAATGAATAAGTAGGATTTGTTTTTACAACAGGGAAAGAGTTCAAAAGTGTATAATTTCCTTCTATAATCTTCTGTAATTTTCTCAGTGTGGGGAGAGGGAATAAGTGTTTGGTTCTTGTCCTAGCACAGGATCTGTAAACTATCCTCCTGTCAGGGTGTAATTAACCTTTAAGAGTGTAGGAGCAGAGTGCTGTAGGGAATGCATACGCTGCTCTGAGAGAATCCGCTCTTCAGGGGGTTGACTTGATCTTTAAACATGTTTTATTCAAGTGTTAAGTAGACACTTGGAACAGGAAGTGACTTTGACCTTAGATGCCTCTACATTGTGATGTATCTGCTGAATGATCACACATTTCATATCAGCAGTGATATGAAGCGCCGATCCTACCGTGCATCATGTGTCTCATCATCAGCCAGGAGCTTCCAGTGTAGGAGGCGCAGTCAGACCTGACAGAGGGACTGCTCTGCTGCTAACAGGACGCAAGTGGCTCACAATCAATGTCCAATCAATGCTTATTAGTCACAGAGCATATAGGAGGTGTTTGAAGAGGGACAAAACGTCAGTACTCAGACGTCACAGCTTGTGAATAATCTTCCCGTGGGTGGATGGTGTGACTGCTGATAGAGTATTAGTCAGTTTGACTCAGCTCGTGAGCCCGCTGTGTAGTGCTGCACCACACACACAGGCAGTGATGGCCACAACTAGCTCCGCTAATTAATCCCAGGAAGTCTCAGAATAATTATTTTCTCCTTCTGGTTGACTCAGATGTCCACAGGTGGAATTTAATCAGGTGCTAGACAAAGGTCTCGATACATTTCCATAATCACTTCCTGTATTTTGATTTTAACAAATCAGCAGATATGGTGTTGTGCAAAGGTCCAGTGTATAAGATTTAGGGGGGTTTAGTGGTGTCTAGCAGTGAGGATTACAAACTGCAACCAGTTTAGATCAAGTTTTTGAACTGAAAGGAACAGTGTGTAAGATTTAAGGGGATTTAGTGGCATCTAGCAGTGAGGTGAAACTTCTCCTGGTTAGAATTCCCTCAGTGTTCATTGTTCAGGAGGTTTTAACCGTGAGCCGAATTATCCACAGAGGTCTCCTCCTCTCCAAAACAAACAGACCCAGTGACTTAAACCAGTAAAAACATAGAATAAAGCAGTTTGATGTTAAAATCAGTGTTTCTCCGATGCTGTTTGGCTCGTTGGAGAAGGCACACTAGCCAAGGGCCTGCTAATCTGTGCTCACCTGTTTGCTCTGATAACTTAAGAGCCAGATGTTCAGGAGGTTTTTACAAGGAGCTGAATTATCCTCAGAGGTCTCCTCCTCTCCAAAACAAACAGACCCAGTGATTTAAACCAGTGAAAACACTAAATAAAGCAGTGTCATGTTAAAAAAAAATCAGTGTTTTTACAATGCTCTCGGCGCAGAGGGACTGCTAACTGCAGCGGCAGGCACGAAAAACATGAAGGACTCGCTCACTGTGTAGGTTCAAACGGCTCACTCTGAGGCAGGGATGTCAAACATACAGCTCAGGGGCCAGAACCAGCTCGCCAAAGGGCTCAGTCCGGCCCTCTAGATGACTTTGAACACATAATATTGATGCACTTGTGAAGGCTAAGAGGTGCCAGGTTTCAGGAGCAATTTAAACAGTGAGTAGATACTTGATGCCTCAGAGGCTTCTTCACCCTGAACAGAACACAGTTCTCTGAAATAACAATGAATACTTTCTGTGGTCAGACTGAAAGATACTGAACACTGTGAGACATATTGTCAACCAGCTGCTTCAGTACAAAAGAATCTGTATCAGACTTCTGTCATAAAACAAGATGGGTGGAGCACTTGCTGAGGCACTGCCAAAACTTAAGATTGTAAATGATTTATAAGCAGGGGATGACTTCACCTGCTTCTTCAACAGCTTCTACTTTAGTGGGAAATTATGAAGAAAAATGCACATGTAATTAAAGTGAGTAGTAGACTGACTGAATGTGGAAAAACTGAGACATGCTGTTGAATTTGCACATAATATTTCTCAGGATATTGCAGGCAGTTAATCATTTGTTTTGTAAATGGATGTTTTCAGAATGTACTTTACACTGCTAAAGGGAAAAATTTGAAGGGGTTGTTATTTATAGGTTATTATTCTATGGTATCCACTTGACATCAAATTGGGCTGTATGTGACCCATGACCTAAAACATGTTTGTCACACCTGTTCTGAGGTAAAGTAGATACAATGATTGTTATTTTTAGCTGATTATACACTAAAGGAAACATACCTACTATACTGTATTCCATTTCTGCCAACATATCCCTCTGAATCCTACACACTGAACCTTTAAGGGGAAAAAATCAATTAGAAACTTAAAAAAAGAAACTTTTTTTTAGGAATACTTTGACATTTTTGGAAATGCACTTATTTGCTCTCTTGTGAGAATTAGATGAGAGTATCCACACCACTCTGATGTCAGTACGCTAAATATGAAGCTCAAGCCAGCATCTCTAAAGCAGAGCCCTGTGTTCCCGGTCTTTATGCTAAGCTAGGATTACCGGCTGCTGACTGTAACATCATATTTGGCATACAGGCATGAGAGTGAGGTTGTCTTCTCACCTGAAACTCAGCCAGAAAGTGAAAAGTCATATTTCCTACTGTAACTCAAGGGGTTTTCTCCAGGTCTGAAAAAAAGAAGCCAATGCAGACCTGCCTTCTTTCTAATGGCCAGCAGGGGGCGACTCCACTGGTTGCAAAAAGAAGTCTGTGAGAAAATGACCCTACTTCTTACTTGACGTCTTTAGTACCTCAGTAAACATTTTATTAATGAGTTTAAGGTCTCAGTTGTTAGTTTCAAGCCTTTTTGTAGTCATATTTTAAATGATGGTCCCACAGACGATAAAGTGGGGATGCTTTACGACGTGGCTACCACTGCTAACTACCACAGCCATGTCCCTGGGTTCTCATTCACATCCACCCCTCGCTTCTCCACAGCTCCACCCCCTCATCCAAATATGGCCACTTCTGGCTCCAAAAAACAAGATGGCGACAGCCAAAATGCCAAACTCGAGGCTTTGAAACAGTAGCCCACAAACCGATGGGTGACATCTCGGTGGCTACATCCACTTCTTTTATACAGTCTGTGGTCTAACGTCATGGAAAATAAGCACCACAGCAGATGTAGTTACAACTTAACAAAGGTGGTTGCACAGATAACAACACTACTAACGTTCCCTTTGCTTTCTTTCTTGATACAGCTGTATACCAACTGCAGGTGTATATCTGGGAGCCAGGGTAACGCCCAACCTGCTCCGTGTCCAAACAGCTGCCCACATTTTCTCCTCCCAGCTATTGTTGTCATCTCTCTGGCATCACTGATCGCCTGCCTCTCTCACAACCCCATGTACATGATGGTGCTCAGGTAAGAAAGGATGGCAATATACTGCAGCATATTTCCTTTTGTTACATACGTTATATGTTCAAAATAAATTCATAAATGACCAAAATAGATTTCATGTATGATATAATCAGTTTGTCCTCCAGTACACACACTTACTAATGATTTTATAAACCTTATATTTTAACCAGTCTACCAACACATACTGTATTAGAAGACAGAGCATAAACTAAGTATCTTTCTTTTTTTTTTTTTTTTTAATAAAACTTCTATTAAATATATAAAAATCTGACCACACAGATCAGTTTTCAGAGACTTGTACGGATATTATAATAATGTTAAAGTTAATATGGAAATAAACAGATAAAGGCATAAATAAATTAAACCAATTAAAGTTGATAAGAAACAAGACAGATAAATTCATATCTTAAATTTATTTCCACATTTTTGATCAACTCCATTTAATTATTTCTGCATCTGTATGTTTATGAGCGCTTAACCTCTGCCTTTATGTCTTTATTTATGCATTTATTTTATGTTTAGGTCAGCATTTAATGATTCATTTTTATTTATTTATGTATTTATTAATTGATACTCGTGTCATTTTTTGTCCTCCGTACAAAAAGATGAAAGTTTTTATTAAGTGATTTTCTGTGTAGTTACAGAGTGTGTTCATGTAACACATGACTGTGTTTGAAATATAGAAACAAATGTACAGATTCATTACTGCTGCTGTCGACGAATAACACTGAGTGCATCTGTGCAGGTATTGTTCTGTATCCCTCTAATTTCTTTTCCTGTTTATTTCAGATGTGTTCCCTCTGAAGAGAAGTCCTTTGCAATAGGAATTCAATTTTTACTCATGAGAGTTTTAGGTAAGTCAGGACACAAATACTGTTTGTGTGTTGAGCTACACACATATGAATGACTAACCGCTGTAGTAATGACATGCTTCTTTTTGCCCCCACTGTCCTCCTATATCACTATTATTTTTAAACTTAACAAAGTTGGGGCACCCAGTAGCTTAGTGGTTAGAGCGGGCATCCCACGTACAGGGGCATTGTCCTTGGCCTGCAGCTCTTTGCTGCATGTCATCATCTCTCTTTCACACTAATGTCTGTCCTGTCTGGTAAAGGCAAAAAGCCCGAAATATTATTTAAAGAAAAGAGTGTCCAAAATGAAATGCATAAGAAAAAAAGATAAATTAAAATAAAATACTAAATTGAGTAGAAATATAAAAATGAACCAAATAATTTTGTAATAATTTAAAAAAGTTATTAACTAATTATTATTAAATGATACTTCGTTATTCTTATTTTGCGGTAACAGTTTTATGAGAGTTAGTTTTTATTACAATGCATATTATACTATTATAGAATTTTAAATAGAATAAAAAGTGATGTTAATAATTGCCAAAATAAAATCTGATATTAAAATTAAGTGTTTATGGGCCATTATAAATTAAAAACACACTTGGAAATAGTTATTTTAAACTTAAAAAAATACCATAATGAAATAAAAGTAAAATGAAACCCTAGGCCAACTGAAAATAAGAGTGATATAATAACCTTGTTAGTTTTATTTATTTATTTTTTTTTACAAATTATTGGTTCATATATCTATGAATTAAAATTACTTATTTAATCGTTTAATATGGCACTCTTTGTGTGTTTAATTTCACTTGGATACTGTTGGGCTGTTTTTGGGTGACACAACAAAATTAAGGAGTGTAATCAAACATAACTTCGAATTACATTCATCAGTACTTTAAAGCAGATGTTGGATTGCCCTCTAGTGGCTCTGGCTCAACCACATGTGTGTTTACATCCTGTCTGTCTGTGTCCCTCTCAGCCTGGCTTCCTGCCCCTGCTCTCTTTGGGACGGCCATTGATACGTCATGTATCCGATGGAAGCATGTGTGTGGAAAGAAGTTTAGCTGTGCTTACTATGACAACAACATCCTGAGGAACAGGTTAGGAAACGTATCCCTCAGAGCACATATTACACACACACACACACAGGCAGTGCATCCACATCATTTATCTTTATGTGTCTGACCCCTGCAGGTACCTGGGCCTACAGGTGGGTTATAAAGTCATGGGTATCATCCTACTGATGATGCTGGGGTGGAAGGTGAAGCGGACCCAGGAGTACAGTCTGGAGAAGAGGCCTGAAGGACCACTGTGACCCTGCTGAGCATCCCTGTTGATCCGAGCCTCTCTGTCCCTCAGAGCTTTGCTGTGGTGGTTAAACATGTTGACGAACAGTGTGCAGAGCGAAGCCACAGCCAAGACAGGCCTGCACTGACCTCAATTTCTGCAGGCGCACCTCCCTACCAGGTGCTTCACTGGCTGGAGTTAGGATGTACATAAGAAGAGGAGAAGAGAAGAGAAGATGTCAGATGTTTTCAGATGCTTTAAAAGTCATGATTGGAATTATTCTGACAGTATGACCCACTTAATACAAGTTAAGAGAGGACTGCCGAAACACCTCGCTGTATGGAGGATGAAAAATGACTAAAGTATCAGTAAATAAATAAATGTATAAATATATACAGGAATAAATAAATACAGAAAAATATAAATCAAATAATAAATAAATGCTGAAATAAATAAATAACTACATGCATAAATAAAAGAATAAATGTTGAAATAAATATGGACATTAATAGATAAATGCATAAATAAATATATAAAAGTTGATAATTAAACAGGGCAAAAATGACAAGCTTAATTTTTTTCCACATTTTTGTGCAGCTACATTTATGGATTTATGCATCTGTTATTAACATAAGAGGTTCTTACTTCTGCATTTATTTCTCTATTTATTTTTTTTCCTGTATTCATTTATACATTTACCATTTATCTATTGAGACTTGTGTAATTTTTTGTCCTCCATACTCATGTGTCGTACCTCACAATATTTTTCATGTATCTGAGGCAATGATGTGAGTTCAAACATTTGATTTTTTTTATTATGTGTGTAATACTTGTTCCTGTAATGTAGGAATCTCTTCAGGTTTCTATTTCCCATGGGAACATATTCTGTAACTAATTACCTGTATTAGCTTAATATTTAAGTTTATTTTTTATAGATGTTCGTCTCATACACGGAGACATCTGTGATAACTGCAATACTCGTTTCATATATGATCACATGTAAAACACTTGATTTAATTGCAATGCTAATGAATTTTCAGATATCAAGTACATACACTGTTACTCATAAATGGAATTAACTGCACACATTATGCTTTTTACTGGTGCGGTTATACGGTTGTTTATTACAGTGGAGTGCATAAATACAATTACATAAATAAATAAACACAACACAATTAATCAATTCAGTGTGAAGTCTTCTGTTCATTTCTGTCTTTATGTCTTGAAGGATAACAAACAAAATGTCCCAGGTGAGCAGCGTATCAGTTGGTTATGGTATTTTAATTAATTTCAAATTTGCACTACAAAAGTACAACATCAGCCAAGGTGTGTCCCTTATTTTCAGATAATATTTAGACCATATCCTCTACAGGGGCCCTATGACAAAATCTGGGGGGTGACACATGTTTTATAACAGATAGTATAATATTAGATAAATAGCTTGATAGAGTACTTTACTAATTCAAATGGGAAGGTGCAGTGTTAAAGTCAACTGTCACATAAATTATGAAACAAAATGTGAATAAGAAATAACACAAGAAGAACTCAAATCTTAACTAGAAACTTGACTGATACGTAAGACTTTGGCCTGATGTATAACCCTAGTTCCAAAAAATTGGGACACTGCGTAAGAAGTGAATGAAAACCGAATGCAAAGATGTGCATATCTTTTTTTTTTTACCTATTGTATTAATTGAATACATTACAAAAACAAAATATGTAATGTTCAAACTCATTTCATTTTCCATAACTGCTTAGCCTGCAGGTGAAGCTGGAGCCTGTCCCAGCTGACATTGGGCGCGAGGCGGGATACACCCTGGTCAGGTTGCCAGACTATTACAGGGCTGACACATGGAGATTTACACCTACGGCCAGTTTAGACTCACCAGTTAACCCAGCCTGCATGTCTTTGGACTGTGGGGGGAAGCGGGAGTACCCAGAGAAAACCCACGCTGACATATCCTCTTGTTGTGAGGCGACAATGGTAACCACTGCACCACCGTGCCACCCAAACTGACAACCTTATTGTTTTTTTGTAAATATACACTCATTCTGAATATAATGCCTGCAACCTGTTTTTAAAAATTTGGAAGTTGAAAGTTGAAGAATGCTAAAAAAAAACACCTGTTTGAAACATCCCACAGGTAAACAGGTTAATTGGTAACAGATTCAAGTATTATTTGGTATGAAAGGGGCATCTTTGAAACGCTCAGTTGTTCTCAAGCAGGGACGGTCACTTTGAGAAAAACTGCATGGGCAAACAGCCCAACAGTTTAAGAGCAACGTTTCTGAATGCAGGCTTGCAAGGAATTTATGGATTTCACCATCTTCAAACCATAATGTCATCAAAAGAGTCAGAGAGTCTGAGGAAATGTCTGCATGTGAGGCTTAAAAACCAGCACTTAATGGCCATGACCTTTGACCCCTCAGGGTGCACTACCTTAAAAACTGACCTGATATCAACAACATCCAGAAACACAGACAGTCGCAGAGGACAAAACTAGTGAAGAATCAGTCAGGAGGGATAAGGAGAGAGAAACTGTCTGTGCACACCACATGTAAAACCATTCCCTCTGGAGGGTTGTTTTGCTTTTACCTCTCTGTTGCACCTGTTGTCACTTTAATTTGCACCAAAGCAGGTGAAAATGATTCACAATCACTTGAGCTTCCTGAATGGACAGATTGATATCCCTCAAGTTGACTTGGTGTTTTACCGTGACCCACCAGCTATCTTTTCCTCTTCTCATATAAAGCAAGGGACAACAGCAACATTTAACAAAGGTAACAGCACACAATTAGGCTCCATTATAACTCACAAGATTCACAGGACAAAACAACTGTCTTATAGTAAACATGTTTTCCAAAGAAAGACAAAATGCTAACGTTATTAGCGCCACCCTATGGCATTTTACATTGTATAAATTAGCCTAGCTACGAGCGGAGAATTCTTCTGCTCATATGAAGCCAGGATAAATCACACACAACTTAAAATACTATTTTAGCGGAGGCTTTACTGTCGTCACAATTTATAGTTTCTTATCTGTGAAATAAAAATAAATAAAGCTTCATAGGTCACCACAAAAACACCAAAATGCAATGCACTCTGCGTCACCTCCTCTCTTTGGTTCACTGGACAGTCCATTTGCATTTCCCACTGTAAGCGAACCGCACCAGGGTTCACCTGCAAGTGAACCGAGACCCCCCGTTTTCAAGCTAACTGGGGTTCCCTCGTTTGTTCTCGTCTGCTCTTGTTTTAGTGTTTTATGGTTTGCTTTTATTTATTGTTTTATTGTTTTTGATTGTTTTTAAAAAACAAGACAATTATTTTAGTGCTTATGCCTGTTTTATCTTATTTATTTTATTGTTGTTTTAATTGTTTTATGTCCGTGTTGTTTTGCCTATTTATGTACAGTGCTTTGTTTCAGCTGTGGTTGTTTTTAAAGTGCTATATAAATAAAGTTCTGCACCAGAGTTCAAATGAGCGTTCACACCACTCCAAATGAACCGAACTAGCTGTGGAAGCGGACCAAATAGGGCCAGTGTGAATGCGTCCTTAGTGCTCCCTTAATTTTTTTGAGCAGTGTAGAAATAGTCTTCTCACTGAAGGTCTTGTTTGTTTATGTCAGTCATATACATGCATCAGTGTTAAACTGAGACTGTTTCAAAGCTAGTTAAAAACTCCATGTGGCTGCTTTGTGTGCAGTGTGACATATTAGGCTGATTGGTTTTTGGCACACACACCTGAATGTTTGGTTCTCTAATGAAGAGGCACTAATGTCTTCACAGTGTGTGCTGAACTAAGAGAAGAAGTTCCTGCAGACAGATGAAGCTGGGGTCCAGCAGCACAGTGTCCCTGTCTGCCTCTCCCTCCCTGTCTCTCCCCCGACTCACATGACGTCATTTTATATCACCGCTGTCAGTAGAACGGAGAACGAGGAGAGGCCGCGCATGCGCAGAAGTCCCGGGTATGAGAAAAAAAAATGAAGTAAGCGTCACGGACCGGTGCAGCAGCAGCAGCAGCAGCAGCAGCAGTGTGTTCCCATCACGAAGAGAGACGCCTTTTCCATCCAGCATCTTCACCAACCGACACCGAACTCGAGTGGGAAACACACACAACTAACAGTCAGACTGTCCTCCGGTGTCCAGAGTTCCCCCTCCTCCTCCTCCTCAAAATGTCCGTGGGCAGTGACTTTGGAAACCCTTTAAGAAAATTCAAACTCGTCTTTCTGGGGGAGCAAAGTGGTAAGACGTGTTTAATTCTCCCGAGAAGTTCATTTTGTGATGGTGTGAACCCGCTGCACCTGCCGGGGCCGGGTCAGCAAGTTCATGCCTGTCGTAGAAGAAACGCAGGTGGCGTGTTTGGCGTCTGTGTTTGAGTTGGAGGGTTTAAACTGAAGCATGAAGACATGTCTGTGTGTTTTCAGTTTGTGGGAGTCAGGGTGGGGAGGGCACGGCATGGTTTTAATCAAATTAGCAGCCTGTGAGGCTCCACACAATGGAGCGGAGTGTGTGGACTGTAGCTGCAGTCTCTGAAGTTTAACAGTAGAATGACTCAGGCTCGTTACAGCTTTAATGTAAAGAGGTTAAACTGGCTGTTTAGTTTGAAACATCCCGCACTAGCTGTTGGGATTCATACAGCAGATGAGCCTGGATGTGTGCATGTAGGGAGACAGCAGTGTGCAGCCTCGGGTCTGATGCTGTGGATGATACAAGTTGGCAAATATTCCTGTGTGTGTTGAGACACACCCAGGTTGTCAGTGGCGATGAGATAACTTGTGTGGCTGCAGTCTCCAGTCTCCAGTCTCTGCCCTGGAGTTGCTCCAGTCTGCCTGCTGAGGCTCACCAAGTTTTTGCATCATGACTTACATTGAATATTTGGTAAATATAAATCATTACACACTGCTGTGACATCTTGAGGAGAGTCATCATCTGTTTTTATCTCCATCTCCAAGCTTCCCTCACCCACACCCTCAGCCATTCACACGGCTCTCCTTGTGTGTTTTTGAGGCTTCAGTGTGGCAACACAATTGTTTTCCACAAGATTACACTGAGCTGGCTGAGACATGATTTGAATCTTTAGGTTTGCTTTGTCTTTTGAACAGGGCAGGTCTGTTTGTGGTCTAATTCAGAGGTCTTGAGCAGCCAAATGAACCACATTAGTCATGGTTCAGTCCTCCTGTAGGTCCTATTGATCATCCAGTATAGTGGGGTCATGCGTTACATAGTATATTGCTCCACTTACAGCAGGGAAGCATACTTATTATCTACATAATAGATATGCATTGTCTAATATCTGTACAATGAAGCATCAGCTCTATAACCAACAAGGGATTAACACTGAATTTAAAGCAATCCTGATGATACATGCTGATGCCCTGCAGTCCTCATGGTTAGGACAAGTGCTGAGACAAGAGACAAGAAATTGATGATTGATTAATCATCATTTGGGATGCATCTAACACATCTCGATTAACTGATTAGTTGTTTGATCTGTAACGCAGTAGCTCAGTCTATAGGGATTTGGCTTGGAAAGCTGGTTTAAGTCCTGCTTGGACCAAATATGGAGCGTGGACTGGTGCCAGTTCACCTCCTGGGCACCGCCGAGGGGGCACCGAACCCCCCAATCGCTCGGGGCGCCTGTCCACGGGCAGCCCCCTCACTCTGACATCTCTCCGTTTAATGCATTTATAGGTCCTGTGTGTGCGTGTGTGTATTTCAGCCTCTGTGTGTATGTATGTGACAACAGAGTGAAAACATTGAATTTCCCCTTGGGGATCAATCAAGTATATAAAATAAAATAAAATCAAATTAAATTAACATGTCAAAAAAATGGTGAAAATGCCAATCAGTGTTTCCCAAAGCCCAAAACAATGTCTGCAAACATCTTGTGTTGTCCACAACCCAAAAAATATTCAGTTTACTGCCATAGCGGAGTGAAGGCCACAGCAAATGTTCACATGGGTTTGCAGCGATATACCGGTTTCATGGTATACTGTGATACTGTAAAGTGTATGGTTATCATACTGTGTATATTTGCTTATCTATGATATTGAAAAAAAAATGCAACTGGATGTTGAATCTCCCCTTTATTTTATTTCCAGTAACAAAATGGTTCAAGTCTCAAATACAGTAATAAAGCATTTGACCAGCCAACAGTAACCCTTCCCTTTTCATTCCTTTAAGGGTCTTTCTGACTGATAATAATATTATTTCTGTAATACTGTAATACCGTGATATTTCGGACAGTTATTGCACCGTGAAAATCTCATACGGTTGCAACCCTATAAGGAGCTTGAATCAGAGAATTTGTACCCTTTTGTCCTTGAAAATACAACTCAAACTGATCAATTGATTATGAAATTAGTTGGTGATAAATTTAAAGGTCCAGTGTGTAAGAAATTTAGTTAAATCTCGTGATTGCTGAAACCTCTCCCGGTTAGAATTCAGGAGGTTTTAACTGAGCTCTGAGCTAACTAACAAATCAGTGTTTTCCCAACGCTTTTTGGCATGTTGGAAATGGGCGGCTTACCTACCACATGCCAGTGAGTGTGCACATTTTTTCTCTGATAACTTAAGATACGGATGTTTAGGAGGTTTTTACCAGGAGCTGAATCATCTGCAGAGGTCTCTTCCTCTCCAGAACAAACAGACCAGGTGATTAAAACCATTAAAACACTGAATGAAGCAGTTTCACGTCACAAATCAGTGTTTTTTTCTGATGGTGCTCGTCACAGATGGGCTTTAAACGATGGTGGCTGATGCAGAAACAGGAAGGGCCCTGTCCAGAGGCAGTGTTTGGTTTGTCTGTGAACAAGATGATCTACATCATACAAACGAGCCATTCTGAGGTGACAGAAACACAACAATTCTTATTTTCAGGTGATTATACACTAAAGAAAACATACTATTATATTATATTCCATTTCTGCCAGCACTCCTCCCTAAATACTAAACACTGGACATTTAATAGCTGACAACTAATTGATTAGTCGTTGCAGTTCTAATTATCATTTACATGACAAAATATCAGTAATTCTCTGGTTCCAGTTTCTGTAATGAAAGGATATGCTGCTTTCTGTGTTTATATCAGTGCAAATCGAATGTATTTGGGTTTCAATAAAAAGAAAAAGAATCAATGCGGATCAGAATCATCAGCTGCAAACCTAGTTAAGATGGATTTCAGTGCACTGAGGAGTTTGTTTTGCATTTAAAGGTTATTATGATTCAGACTTTGTAACCTATAAAACTTGACACCCTCCCTGTTTTTTCACAGTACTTTACCTCTGAATGAAAGTAAATTAGGAGCAGTATATATAACAAACAGACATAGGACTGGTGGTTGGCTTTACTCTTGGGCAATTTTAGGATATTAAGCGCCAAGCAACAAGCCAAAGGGGATTTGGCTGCACAAACAACTGCATTCACCCGACCATGGAGCTGACTGAATGTGTTGACATTATTATGGTCAAACTGTAGAGATAGAGACATGAAGAGACATCATTTCTTATTCATTGAAAGGTGAAGTATTAAAAAAGGATTTATAGGTTTTCAGAACTGAATGGCACAGAGGACATCTCCAGCAGAGGAGAATGAATACGTCTGATTGGGTGTGCTATGTAAAGCCTTATTTCAATTCAAATACCAAGATTAATCTCTCTTTATTATCATTTAGATGCTGAATGAGCAGCTGGTAGTAATATAAAAGCAGAGTCTTCAGGTGTTCACGTTAGACAAAGGTTTATGGAGCGTTTTAGATTTGCTGCAGCTTCCTTTCTTTTATTTCTCTCAATGAAAGTCTTGTACTTGTTCATCAGTTTTACTCTGGGGTGTGTTTGTGCAGAGTTTGTCAGCAGTACAGGAAATGTGTGGGATTCTGTGGGCTGTAATATCTAGAATAATTACACACATGTGTTTGACATAGGGGTGGGAATTACACAGTAACTCACAGTATGATACTTAGGATAATCAGGATTTGTTGCCCACGATAAGGATGGTATCACGATACAGAGATTCTGCAGTACTTGATGGTCATCTACAGTGCATCATGATGTCTGTGGGGCGGCACAGTGGTGCAGTGGTTAGCATTGTTGTCACATAGCAAGAGGGCTCCTGGTTTGAACCCAGGGTGGGGGAGCCCCTCTGTGCAGAGTCTGCATGTTCTTTCCGTGTCAGCGTGGGTTTTCTCCAGATACTTCCTTCCACAATCCAAAAGATTCTAAATCGACCATAGGTGTGAATGTGAGCATGAATGGTTGTCTGTCGCTGTGTGTCAGCCCTGTTATAGTCTGGCGATCTGTCAAGAATGTATCTCACCCGATGTCAGGGTAAACAGCTACAGAAAATGAATGACTGAATGAAGACTTCGACAACTATAAAGCAATGTACAAAAACGTGCATAAAGTTGTAGCTTGTTGCCTCTTCAACATGCATACATGCATTCATTGTAGGCTGACTTACAGTTGGTCTCCACAGTGAGATCAGGACTACGATGAATCAGGTGGCCATGCATGTTTGTTTTGCTGCCACAGCCCAGCTCTGCAAACCATTGATACGCCACATTTGTATGTTTCATCCGTATCAAATCAATGTGTCTAAAGTGGCGTAGTTCTCATTATGTATATGAGCTGACTTTGTCATTAGAAGGAGGAGGGGATGGTGAATACAGCTGCAGGCCACTGTGTGAACCAGCAAAGACATCGGCGGCATTTTGAGTGCCGATTGTGCCACCAAAATTGGGTATTTTTTAGTGAGACATCAGTGGCTTCTTCAGATGTGATTGCGAGGCGTTGATTGCCTGTGTACTTTCACAAGACACTTCTTGCATATCGTGTAGTCTTTATTGATTTTGTTTGTCCCATCTGTGTTTTAAAGCTGAAGACAAAGGCCCAGACTTTTGACTTAAAAGATGGAGGTGCCTCTCTAAGTTGTTTTTCTCAGTGTTAACACTGCCGGCCATTTTCTTCCTGTGAGTTTCTTCCTCACCAGAAGTTAGTTACCTTCCGTTCACTTCACCCTGATTCAATATTGCAAGCCTTTTTAACAGTTAATCAGTCGTAGTATTAGCTGTTGTAGATATCAGCAATTGCTTTTTGACTTGTTAGAATTCCAAGCCAGCACGTCCGTAATGTAATTTTGACTAGTAGCAGTTCTAATTAAAGATATGATCATTCATTCATTTTCCATAACCACTTATCCTGTTAGGGGCTGTGTGGAGCTTACCTCAGCTGATGTCACATCCTAGACAGGTCACCAGACTATCACAGGGCTGACACATAGAGACAGACAACCATTCACACTCACATTCACACCTACGGACAATTTAGAGTCACCAATTAACCTGCATGTCTTTGGACTGTGGGAGGAAGCCGGAGAACCCAGAGAAACCCACGCTGACACAGGGAGAACATGCACAGAGGGGCTCCCCCACCTGTGAGGGAGGGACCCCAGGGACCCCCTTGCTGTGAGGCAACAATGCTAACCACTGTGCCACCCTGCCAGCTAATTAAAGACATCTACAATTCATTTCTTACTAGTGAAGATGTTAATCCTTGATATCAGAAATTAATTCTCCTGAATCTTCACGTCAGCCCTGCTGAATAAATGTTAAAAGGGCTTGCCGTAGTTCATTTGATGAGTGGACTCATGAAGTAGTGGCTGTTAAGTCAAATTGGCAGGGGGGTCTGTTCAGTGCGTCTGCATAGATTACTTGTTTTCTTTTCTATCAGACACAGATTTGTCAAATCATACCTGACACGTTTCGCCGGTAACTTCCGTCTTCGTCAGAGGTGTCACTAGATGTTGTGTGACGTGTCCTTAAATCAGCTGACTAAGGCGGTGTCAACCTGTCAAAATTTGACAGGTTGACACTGCCCCTTGCTGTCCGTCCACCGTTGGAGGATGTCACTCCAGGTATGGGAGAGCAGGAACGCCCCCTCATCCTGGTTCATGGCTGTGTGGGCCCGCTTCCTGATCTCCACCGCTTCCATAATCCAGCGCTGGTGCCTATTGCTGTCTGTGCGGATGACTTTGGCCTTTTCCCAATCCATGATGTGTTCATGATGTGAATCACATCAGCGGGCCCACACAGCCATGAACCGTGATGTGGGGGTGTTCCTGCTCTCCCATACCTGGAGTGACATCCTCCAACGGTGGACGGACAGCAAGGGGCGGTGTCGACCTGTCAAATTTTGACAGGTTGACACCGCCTCAGTCAGCTGATTTAAGGGCACGTCACACACCATCTAGTGACACCTCTGACGAAGACGGAAGTTACCGGCGAAACATGTCAGGTATGATTTGACAAATTTGTGTCTGATAGAAAAGAAAACAAGTAATCTATAATAACATAGACACTATGAACTTTGTTGGATTAGAGCATCTGCATGTTTTAATAAAAGTTTTGATATTTGGCGCTAGTGTATCCATAACTTATCACAGCAGAAAGTAGTACATTATATTCCCACATCAATATTTTGTACCACAAATTGCGTGACATGTATAAATATAAATTTGTCGGAACTGACATGTCTGTAACTGATTTATTGGTGAGGAACATTTCTCATCAGTGGGTCATTTGTCATTGTAAACAATGTGGACCACTTAATAGTTAAATTCCATAATGGTGCTACTTCTTCTTTTAGTCTTTGTTGCAGCTTGCACTCATTTCTTATTGAAATCTGGTCTTAAAAAAATCTTTTGTAGGATTTGTTTTTTTCTTCGAAAAATGATGAGGACATCTATTATTGTGGGTCTGTCTGTCCCCTACTGAGACATAATTTATGCCACACATACTATAGAATTGCAGCTGTGCCTTTGTATATTGCTCTAATGATCTCAGATCACTGAGTCAGCATTTCTCATAATTACTGCTTACATCATCACTACATGGTAATTATGGTAACTGCTGTAAAGTTTTATTAGCAACATAAAACTATGGCCTAATATAATCCTGGAGATTTGTAGGGTTTTGGATGCAGTGCTTGGCCTCATTCAGTAGCGTCTTTGGTAAAATGGCTTGAACTGTTAAGCCACTGGAGAACCTGCAGGTCTGCAGTGACGAGTCCCAGCCAGTCTGCAGGAATGAAGTCTGTGCCTGTTGTTAAGGCGAGGTGGACTTTATTTGTCAACCACCTCTCATCCAGACAGTGGCAGCGCCAGCCTCGTGTTTGATTGGGTCGTCTCCGGTGGAGCTGTGTCTCTCCGACATGTCTGCTGTAATTGCAGCTGGTGCCCAGGCGGGCGTGAATCCCGTCAGCTCTGCCACTATCATTTATTAATGTACACGACTGGACTCAAGTATGTCAGGAACGAGGGCATGAGTAGAGAGGCTGTGGTGCAAAGACTACTTGTTCTTTCTGGGTTGATAGTTCCTGTGTACTGTGAAGTCCCGTAATGGTGGAAGTGTGTGAAAAATGTGTCTATAAAGGGAAAGATAGCATGATGTTCTGTTTTTCATAAAAGAATCAGCTAACGTCAGAGAGGTGGGGGCTCCAGATTAAGTGGGTGGAAGCAGGCAGAATGTTAAATGAGCTGTCAGGAAGTCTCTCCTCCTGCATACTTCTTTGGGTGTTTTCTACACTGCCTGTACAAAGGAGGCTGGCTAAAGATTTCCTTGACAAAGCTGAAGGCTGTAAGCAGGCCAATCAGCTGTTTCCAAGTCTGTGTGCCCACGCTCCTGGTGGAGAGCATTTTGCAAGTTCCAGCCTCAGAGAAATCAACCAGGTCATTGTTAGAACACCTCAGATTACTGCTCTGAATTTATTGGGCCATAGATGTTTTGCCATAGGCACCATTTCAAAGGAGCAATACTGCATGGTACTTTGTAAAAGCTAATTGTTTGGAGGTAATCCCCTGCTGTGTGCTTCATTTCACCTCAGACAAACTGATGGGAATACATTTGGTGGATGCATTCGCATGGCTGCCATGAGATTTTGCTCACTGAATCAAAATGCCATCTTCCATCTTTCACTGCACAGAGATTGCCATCGCACAAACTGGAGCTGGCTTCAGAATACTGCTGAATCACCGGACCAATATGCTTCAAAGTAAGGTTCGGTTGGTTGTCTAATGCATCAATCACCGTGTCTCTGGGGAACAGCTTTCTGAGCAAATGAAACTCTGAGTTTTGGCTTGCCCGGGCAGGGAGCAGCCGACACATTTCCTCACTCAGGCTGTGAAACCACAGATGCAGATGTAGATACTGCGTATTTACCCACACATGCACACATCAATAACATGCAGCTTTTTGTACAGAAAATGTATTATGATAAGCATAAATACTGGAGCAAACAGGAGCGGGGTTACAATTCTGTCTGGATTGGTATACCACACTAAAGACTGGAATGTGAAATACAGTTCAGCAGATAGTGCAGCAAAATAATCTTCAGTTTATATCAGATGTATTTCCATCTGCAGGGGTTTTCCTGCATAGAGATTTATGAGGTGGTGACCTCCATCAAATTTCGTCCCGCTTCCAGCTCTCGACAAAACTCTGACTGGTGTCTTCATGAAAAACACTTTTCTAACAGCGTTGCACTTGGTGGATTTCTGTCATTTGTAACTGCAATTGCGGCATTACGCCGAGGTGCAGAGGTAGTGCTGTATCATAATCAGCACAAGTCACAGCCAAAGGCACTGCCGAAACTGCCAAAGAGGAGAAAAAATAGGGCTGTAGTCAACCAAAGAAAAGTCTTAGTCAACTGAAATTCTACTTATGCTTGATGGGGGAAAATCTGTGTGTTATATCTAGATCAACTAAATTGCTACAGTGCAGTGAGTGAACTCTACATGGTGGCGTTGTGTCCATCCGAAAGTTTTTTTCCTGTCACAGGGCTTGACATTTACTCTTGCAGAGGGCTAGTTAACTCTATGTTCAGGCAAGTGAATGCCTCAAGAAATAAATGTGATCTCTACCTTAATATTACCTAAATAAAATGCACACTGCCTCATTATGAGTCAGAAAAAAACCCTGATCTAGTGATATGTTTGACTCAGTTTGATTTGAAACTGACATCTAAAAACTGCTTACGGGACTTGATGTGTAGATAATATATGTGGCCCACATAATGTGGGGCCTGTATGTGCACCCATTTCCTCACAGAAACTGAGACAAATATTCAAGGATGATAATATCTTGCTGGTGTGAATCAGAGGAGGTTGGAGATGAAATGTGTTGAGAACACTGCTGTGATTTTCATGTAGGTTGGTTTGTTTCTTTTCTTTTGTCTTTTCCGTTTGAGGCAGCTCCTTGATACTCTCTGCAGCAACTTAGAAAAATGACAAAATAATCTTTTTATCATTACACAAGCCATTAAGTAGTCATCTATATTTATCTTGTTTTAAAATGGTGATATTAAACCTGCCGGACTAATAGTAAGAATATTTTATAATCTGTTGGATTTTCACTCCTGCCCTGATAGCTACACCCAGGCTTATGTAAAACACCTCCAGCTTGATGATCAAAAGTCATTTCACCTCTTAGAAATCCTCTTCCTGAAAACCCAAGAAATTGCTGCTTGCTCTATTTTCTTTACTGCAGCACTGTGGGTCTACCTTGAATGAAGAGCTAACTAAAGCAAAGAAGATGGCAGCCACCTTCCTCAAGTCAATTCCCCTTCATCACATCGCACATCCCAAAGGATTTACCAGGCTTACCTAGTTTTAACTGACTGTATTGACGGATATGAACTTAGAGAAAAACTTTGCCAACTTCCAACCAGCTCTGTGTCATGGCAGTGTGTACAGAGTGTGGAGATGAACTCTGTTTGACTCGTTGTTAGCATGTAGTTAGCTTGTCTACTACATTACATGAATGTAATCCAGCTGAACCCCATTCAAGCTTTAAAACTATATGGAAGAAAAGGAACATATCATCAGATATTCATATTGAACAGCCAAATATGACATAGTTCTGGGTTGTGTTCAGCCCTACTTCTTCTTTTTACTTGTCTTTGCCATGTACGCTGTCGTTAGCAAAGGAGAGATATGCAGTATTTTTTATTGCTGGTTTTTGTTTTTCAGCCATTGTTTTAGCAAAGCATCGCCTGAAGAGTAGGAGCATGCATGGAGGAGGGGGAGGGGGCTGCGCAGTGTATGTTCCAATACCATTTTTGCCTTCCCGTTAGTGATATGTGAGCTTGCTTATCGGCGGATTCTGTATGATACTTAACCTGGATGAATGTGAAATACTTGCTATCATTGTGTAAAATATGAACAAATACGTAGAATGAAGACAACAGAAATTGCCAAGTTGATGACATTTCGCTAATGGCAACGTTACACTATTTACCAGAAATCAGTTCTGCTTTGCTTCTCTAAAACAGTAGTTGCCAGTAGCTGCTCAGCGCAACCTGCTGTGTAGGCTGCTGGTTTAGAGCAGCGAAAATAACTGATTTTCGGGAAAACTGCCACTTTATCTGGGTGTGACACTACTGTAAAGTTTAATAATAAATTATGTGGTTTTGGTGCATGGACTCATGTATTCATCGATACTGGATCCAGCATTTGGTACTGGAACAACTCAACTGCGCAGCCTTTGTAAGAGCAGTGATTGACACTGCATTAGAAACTTCTTCTGGCCTCGATTGGTTGTTTTCGTTCAGGCATGGAGGGCTCTAGTAAATGTCATAAGGAGCCCTAGGAGGAGGCAGAAGAACCTGATTTATCTGTCTCATGTACGACTGTCAGGATGTAGTGACGGTTTCAGCAAATGTGGCAAAAAGTTCTGTTTTATAAAAGGCACCTACTGTAACTCTAAAACATTAATAACTGATATTGTAACATTCACGAAGGTAGCATTTATTGCAGGACTGTTGTATTAGACTGCCTTAGTTTTAGCTATTTGTACCTAATAAATTGGCAACTTAGTGTATAGAGGACCTACTTCATTTGGTCACCCATCAAAATATTACAAATAAACTTGGGATTTATTACAAAATATAACACCAGTAATCTCAAGAACCAACACCCGCTGGATGTAGAGATACAACTCTTGCACTTGCTGTCATGTTTGTGTCTGTAGCTTTAGCTGAATCACATGATTGTCTAAAGTTTGTTAAAAATTCTCTTCTAAGGTGGTAGGTTATTTTATATATGTAGGATTCATGTAGGCTCTATGTTTGCTGTCTTTGAATCCCCAGAATAGTTTGACTTACCACAAAGACTGAGAGTAAATTTTAATATTTATGAGCATGTTTGAAAGAACATTTGAACAGTTGAGTTGATGCATGTTGTCACATGAGCTTGGTCTGGTGCTGTGTGGTAAATGAGCCGGGATAATATGATGCCACACCCAAGAAACAACACCTTTCAACAGAACTGCCACAGGGTTTTGGAAATTCTACACCAGAAAACTCCAAAACCACAATATCCTGAAAATTAGTCGAAACAAAGTCTTTCCTTGTGCAAGAGCGTGTAACGCTTTGTAGAGAGCCTCGGGTGTGTGGAGGGTGAAGCAGGTGAGCTCTGCAGGCTATGCTTCGCAGGTTAGAGCGCAGTGGGGCAGGCCACTGGGCGTGACTGGTGAGCTCTTGTCTGCTGAACCTCTTCAGCAATGAGGAACCTTTTTTGACTGAAACAATCATTAAGTAAATAAGTACAGGTTTGAATCTCAGTTATACCTTCATCATAGCTGCTGTTTTAGAGGTCTGGTCTTCCCAAAATCATCACGTTTCACTTAAATTGAATCCTGTGGCAAAGCCAGCAAGCTGTGGAGTAAATAGAGTTACCATTTTCCTTTAATCAGGGATTAAAGATAGTCTGTCCATATTGACGTGAAGATTGAAGTTTCTGGAGTCCAGCCTGCATTCCCCAAGCTGCAGCTCTACTGCTGTAACATTTGATAATCCAGCTGCGTCTAAACGTAACTGGTCATCTCTTTAATTTCACATCCCATTGCATCTTCCCGGCAAGTGTTCTTCTTCGCTGATGGATTGGGGGAAACAACTCCCTGACAGCTTTGATCTGGTATTGATCGGCTCAGCTGCCCACTAATGGGTGTAATTGATCAAAAGGCATCAATCTCAGCAACATGCCAGGCTAGTGCCTCCATCCATGGCCTTGGGGCAAGAACACATGTCTGAGAGCATGTATGATCTTTTCTTAGCCTAACACACTGGACGATTTTACAAACTAAACTGTAGAGCCTCTTTACAGTATCTGTTTTTTAGCCATGGTACCTTAAGCTTGGCTCTGGGGATGGCGGTTACAACGTTTACACACACAAAACCTGCACTGAAACGCATATTCATGTCCAAAGAATGCTCCTAAACTCCAAAAATACTGGCACACCCATGTCTTAATCTGAAAATTCTACATTCAGAACAAGGCCTAATTTGGAATGTGCAGATGGACGGAAATATCTCAAAAACCACTGGATGGATCGCCATTGAATTTTGTACAGACATTAATGTCCTTCTCAGGATTTACCCTAATGACTGTGGTGATCCTCTGACCTTTGCTCTTGCAGTACTCGATACCTTAAAGGTATCAACTGAAATTACCCAGCTCTAAGTGGTATCAAAATATCCCCAGTTAAAAGATACTTGCATTCAATCCATTTTGCTCCGGGAATGTGGTGAAGTTGAGCATTGTGTATTTGATGGAGTCAGCAGTTCAGCACTTGGGATGGCTCCAAAGTGTTTGGATTTGTGGCTCTGTCAGTCGCTCAACCACTTTGGTCCGGGCTGAAACATCTCAAAAACAATACAATGGATTTCCATGGAATTTTTGATGATCCTCTGACTTTTCCTGTTGCGCCACCATGAGGTCGAAGTTTTTTGCTTTTAATGAAATATCTTAACAACCAGTGGATGAACTGCCATGATATTTTGCACATATCGGTACTCTTCACCTTTAAGGTATCGATTGAAATAACACAGTTCCAAGTAGTATCAAAATGTCACCAGTTAAACAATACCCACATTCGATCCTTTTTTGCTCCGGGAGTTTGGTGAAGCTGAGTGTTGTGTATTTGACAGAGTTAGCAGTTCAGCACACCAGGATGGCACCAAAACATTCGAAATTATGGTCACTGTAAAACTTCAACGAAAAGTCGAGCCCCAGTGAAACGTCTTTTTAAGTCAGCAGATGTGGCTACACATTTTGTTTGTTGTCGATGCTGCTGTTCTGTTCCCAGAGGGTCTTTGCAGCTGCTCTCCCTGCCTTAGGCTTTCTATGTAGGCGCATGGAAGGGCAGGAAGGTTTGCTCTCTCTGCCTTAAGGCTTTCCACGCAGGCGCATGGAAGGGCAGGAAGGTGTGCTCTCTTCACCTTAGGCTTTCTGCGTAGGCCTAGGAAAGGCAGAGAGGCCCCAGAACAGAGCCATGCCGCCAAATATAATACTGGAAACTGAATTTAAGTTGTCTTTGACTGAAGTGGTCCTGACTGAATTGACATTAAGGGTATAACATGTACAAATTTATCAAAAGATACAAATAGTAAGGCTATAACATGCCAACGACTACTTTTCTTTTCTTGGTTAGTAGCAAAGAACAGGAGAATGACTGTAGTAAATATTAACAAACACAAGCGAGCTGGCACCGGGGCATCAACACTGTGAAAAATGAGTATGTAAACTGTCTTAGATATTTAGAAGTGATATGTATGAGAAATCAATATTTTTGGCACTACTGCTTTGGTTTATGACTAAATACCTGCAAAACATACACCGTACTTCACAGTGTGTTATTTCCATATCCCTGAGGATGTTTAGTAAAAAATTTAGGGGCCTGAAAATAATATTAATGACTCTAGGTTTGCTTTTTTGAATAAAGTGCAACATTTTCTGACTTATTAAGAGGTGCTTTCAGTCCTGCAGGAGCTGGTCTGCAGCCAAGGAATACCAAGCAGAGCGACGGTAGAGCTTTACATATGCTGCACAGCTGAGTGGGCGTGTTCCCAAAGGCCCATGGGAGAGCACAGCCTCACTTATACACTCTGCCCAGAATAAAACAGGATTGCAAATCTGTCTGCTGCCCATGCAGTGATGTAGAGAAACTGTCTGATTCAGTTCCGCCCGCCTGTGTGCCAGTGAAAAGATTTTGGAAGCAATATCTGATGACACAGTTTTACAAAGAGCAGGAATAAAATAGTGAGTGGGTACTGGCCTTATTACAAATCTAACTTCTTCCCCTGCTTTCTTAGAATAAATGTTACAGGGAAAAACTTCAGGAACTGAACTTTTAAAGCACCTCACATCATTTAGCTGGAGAGACTATTCTCTCTAAATTGTGTGTCTCAGAAATAGATTGGACCGTTGCTTAATGTGAGCTCTTTGGAAGGAGGGAGACAGAGAATGCCATTTAAACATAATCCTGGTTGCTCAAACAGAACGGCTCTGTGAATAAAATCCCTGCTGTGCAGGAAGGCTGTCATTTACCCAGCATGGGATGTGACACTTCACTGGGTTCAGCAGGTCTCCATCAGTGTTTACCCTTTCACCAGCTCCCCAGATGAGCCCTCATCACGGGGCTGCTTTAGCCTGCAGTAGCCTTAAACGCTACAATGCCCAGTGTGTATTCAGTCATTGATGAGCTGTGTCATTTCTTTTTAAAACCATATTGGTTAATGTTTTGAATCTGCACTGTTCAGTGCTGTAGGTGTGACTGTAAGGATATATTGTCTCATTGAGATGCCAGTGTGAGACCATGCAGAAGATCCTGCAGGGATTTATGGAGTGGAGGGAAGCTGAACATTCATCACTCCAGTTTAACATAGAAGGGAGTGTTTTATCTCGCTCAGTGGACAAAGAAATGAATCACCACCAGACAACTTGCAGGGAAACAGGTGGCAGAGATGCCGTGGGGCTGCAGCAATGTAGGACCACTCACGATGTCAGTGTATTTTTTATTGTAGCCGGCCTATTTTTAAAAGTGTTCAATTCATTTTTGTTCTTTTTAATCAGATGTATTTCTGTCTCTCCACGGCCCTTTATACTGCTTATCCTGTTAGCATCCTTTGATGGACAGGAAGGCATCTCCGGGCCCTGTTTTAATCTTTTGGTCTATTTTTTCCTCCTGAAACCTGAATGATTCTTTAGAAGCTGAAGCCTGTTTAGATGAGTACTTTGTCCCACGCATTCCTGCAGCTGTGGGATAGTTCAGCCTTGGAGCAAAGGGAAGCCTTGATCCTAAACACAATGGTTACAGTGCTTGTTTTGTTCCGACTGTGGAACAAAGATCCAAAGGTAACTGAGCTCGAATTTCATAGTGTGAGATCAGCCTTGAGTCAGCATTTCTGTGCTGGACTCATTGTAACCGTTCGATCCAAATACTAAAGCTATATGTTGTTATAGATGGCTGGTTCAAGGCCAGTGTACAAATGTGTTGCAGCTTTTCTGCAAAACTAGAAGAGGCCACACTCCATTGTTAAAGTTCCATTTGACCACTTAATCAAACTACAGGGATATTTATGTATATTTCCATGTGTAATTGAAGTGACTGACTTTTAAATGAACAATTTTTATTTTGTGTTTTTTCAGGCGGTCCAAAAGAGTAGCCATGATGTACACATGTGTAAACAAACCATCAAGAGCATTAATAACATGGGTGGATGATACATCGAATATACTCAATATATTGCGGCTTGTTTCATGTAGGATGTATAAAATGACTACATTGCGAACATCATGATAAACTGTCACATCATTTTTTAACCCACCGGCATGAGACTCGCTTCAGCATTTTGGTTCTCTCACTCTACTGTGGCTCTCCTCCTTTCACAGACACCCATCCAGATCACCTTCTCCCGAACTCCTGACCACTTATATTCAGTCACATTTTGCGACCATGGAGCACCATTGCGACTTGTAAATACTGAATATATGTGAAGTAGAAAGCTGTCAGTGTGTTTTCAGCTCGCAGTGAGTACATCTTCATGTTAAAACGTGCAGTGGCAACAGTTTAACACTATGCTTGCTGCTAACATCTGACTGATAAAAGCAACGGTGGTTCCACTTTGATTTACTTAACTATAACAATACTTTTTTTAACCTTATCATAACAGTGCTTTGTTTTTTATTATGACAGTAGCTACTTTATTGTAACTTGCGTTCATTTAATAATTTTGTATTAATATTAGTAATTTACAGTACCTTAGAGGAGTTTTCAAATTATCGATATATCCATTGTGTATCGTGATATAGCCTAAAAATATCACAATATTATTATTGATAGATATTATTGATAGTAGATTTTTGGGGGGACTTTTTGGCCTTCATTTGACAGGACAATGGTAGCATGAAGGGGGGAAGACATGGAAGATGACATGCAGCAAAGGGCTGTGGCTCAAAGTCGAACCCACAGCAAGTGCGGCAACAACATAGCCTTTGTTCATGGGGTGCCTGCTCCACCAGTTGAGCTACTTGGCGCACTACGATATTATTTTTAAGCCATATTGCCGAGCCCTAATGTATAACATTTATTTTCTGTCCGAATATTTTAATGCCAAGTAGAGGAAAGCATTCACATCAGGGTACTGGGCCTAGATCAGACTACACTTGACCACAAAGTCCAGTTTGTTTTATTAGTGTGAGCACTGCGTATCAAAACTGGTTGCTGATTGATGGGCTGTGCCCAAGTCCATGTGAAAAGGCGGTCGCGAGTGCGCTTTGCATCAGGTGTGAAAGCTTAAGTTGGGCCCAGACTTAAGGAGTTTTGGGCCAATTTAACACTTATTCCCCACCCCTGACAATTGGAGGAGAAATTTGGTCTGGGACCTTGATCGAAACTGATGTTTGGCCCAGATTATCTGCTAATGTGAGAGGTTTACAGATCCTGTCTTAAACCTCTTGAACTGCTCACGGTGTCATTGGTGCTGCCCAAATGATCTCAATTATGTTTTATATTACGGGTTAAAATTTGGATAATTACAGTTATGATTACGGCGGTACGAAGTAGCTGAAGGTGTTGCCAAGCAATGGTAAACATTTTAGCCCTTAAAGCTAATGTTAGCTAGCATACAACTGACAGTTAAATCTCACCTCCTTTTCTTGCTACAATAGACAACCCATGTTGACCATTTACTCATTCAGACTCGTTTAACCTTCTGCTTTTGTTTATCTCAATGCAAAGCATTGTTAACATTTTTAGCAAGTTGTCGCACCACGTCAGTCTCCGCTTTATTTACATCTGCTTCTTCATGAGATCACACGAATTGGTGCATAAATGCTCCCTCTGGCACAGTAATCTTAATAATATACTGTAATGTGTGATGCATTATTATTTGTTCAATCCTGGAGTGTGTGCATGTTTGAGATTAAAGAGAAGATTGTTTGTAAAGTTTCTCCTCATGTGTGTGATGCAACCCAATTTCAAAATCAGTTTGGATTTCAAAACTCCTGTAGTCTGAGCCCAGCTTAACTGTACCAAAACACATAGGTGAACTGCTATTTAATGGGAGTAGTAGTCAGCGAATTGAGTTGCGAAGGCATTTCTCAGCGCTGCTGGTCACCTCCAAAATCTGTATATGCACGCAGCACACACTGATCTTATTCTCTGAACTGCACAGCCATGATGATTAAGTGTGAAGGCAGGCAGAGGGTCGTTCGTGACATTGTCTCCAAAATATAAACCATAGCAGGCATGTGCAAGGGTTGACTTTTATGGCCTTGGGATCTTGCAATTGGCGCTCTTTTCTACACTGTAGCAGCAACATGAAGAAAGCAGATGTAGTTGCAAATGAAGAAAGTAGATTATGACACAAGTGTACTTGAGTACGGAACAACATTATTAATGTCAAAGCTGAGTGATTGGGGAGTAGACAGGGGGCTGCAGTTGTTCTCAGGCACAGTGTGAATCAATCGCACCTAATATTAAAGCTCTCTGAGAGTGAGGGTCCCAGGTGCAGTTCTTTAGCAGTGGAGGGACCCTTTTGTTAACCCTGTGGAGCACAGACTGTGCCTTAAATATAGTGAACAACTCATCTTTTCAAGAAGCCAGATCCTGTTTTACCAAGGACTTTTAAATATGATGTTCGTTTTTTTTCTTGGTAAAATCAGCTGAAAATAATTCTTCTTGCCAACATGTGTAAAAGCTGAGGACCAAGTCAGGCGTACCCACTGGTTTCACAGTGCACTCGATAGCAAAATATTTACTGGCTCTGGCTGTTTGCCAGGGTTCAGAAAACAAGTTTGAAGACTCCACTGGGATGCACATGTTGCTGTGTTTCTATCAGCCATGAGAACTGAAGGCCTAAAGGTCCTGTTACTGGGTTTGTTTTTAAATCTTTCAGCCTCGCAGTGTTAAGAAATGGTTTAATGAAATTAACATTAGTCAAGGGGTCAGTGGCCATGTTGTTTAGTACTCCTACCAGAAGATTAAAAGGCTTACAGTGCTACACATGAGCTCACTCTGACCATTAACTGGCACAGTCAGCACTGGTTTAAACAGACTTTATTTACAAGTCAATTAAGCAGGAATTATTCCAGTGATAAATTGATTAGATGGCTCAGGGTTAAAGACATTATTATGACCACACCAAAGAATAAAAACTGAATCTAACCTCACTGTTACCACGACAGCACTTTAGTCAATATTAGCCTAGTATATTCCTGTGCTGCCTGTTGTTCTCCCTTCAACAGCAAAGGAAATTGCCTTATGGACACCTGGATAATGAAATTTAAGTTAATTAACAGTAGACAAAGGGTGGGTTTCATTATCTCCGTCCAGTCTACACATTGTTTGTCACTGAACAATAAACCAGCAACTTCAGTAGAAAAAAGAACTCTCAGTCATTTTCCTCTTTGCATCAATGCATCAGACTACACAGATTTTAGCTGTTTTCTCTTATGAACTGTGGACAACCTATACTGAATCAGATCCAGACATTGTGTGGAGAGTCCCTTTTACACATAAAGCACACAACAAGAAATTGTCTATGTCAAGAAGCGTTTTTACCTACTGGAAATACTATGATTTAGGTGAGGACTGGTGCCTGGGTAGAGTGTGCAGGAGGCAAGACATGATGTGAATTACACCATGTTCATGTAGCCATTTTATAATTTGGTCATTAACAACACGGTTTCCTTGAATTTTTCTGACAGTTTTGGCTTCAGCCCTCACAGAAGTTCCCCAATCTTGTCAACCCTCCAGTGTTGTTGCCGTCTTTGTGTCAGTGACCCTTCTTCTTCTTCTTCACTCTCGGATGTTTGTTTTCTTCCAGTTTCGTGTGAGCCATAAGATAGAAACATCATTACACACCTCACTTGCCTGCTGTGAATGCTCTGGACAATTACCTGTTCCCTTCGCACATGGGCTCCATCGGACATTAACACAGACTAGAGAGCCAGCGGGATATGTCCGTTTTACATCCAATCCAGCTGATAGACATTTGCGTTCTTGCATACAGCTCCCCTGGGTAATGTCTTGATAATTTCAGGTTTGCAGTGTAAAATTGCATGGGTGAAGGGGGTTTTGTCAGGTCTGTAAACAATTTATTACCACTCCCAGACATAGCTACATGCTTTTGTTCTAAATTGTTTATCCTATACTACCTTGGAAGTCTATTTTACTTTTGCAATGGTATCTTTGATCTGTACTGTAGTGTTCACCACAGTCATAATAAAATGAAAAAAATCATGCTTCTCTTGTTGTTGCATTTATCAGTGTTTAATTAGCCTTCGACTTAATTATTTTGTGCACCATAGATGTATGCATTATTTAGCTCACTAGGTAATCAGTTACTCCTGAGGGGAATATGGAGTTTGAGCTGAAAATATAACGTCTGATGCTGAAGACTGGAGAATTCCACAAGTTTTCATTAAAATAAATGAATTTAATTTGGTGTTTTTATTGTACCAGTTTTCAGTTGAGAGGTGGTAGTCTCTTCTTATGTAGAAGCAACAACTTGACCTTTCATGGCTCAGAGGCGAGACAGCTCTGTCCCCCCATTCCACAGTCATACCTTATGTACAGAACAGTGAGGCTGCATAACAGCACAATATTCCTGCCTTGAACAGGCAGTGTAAAGGGGACTGTAGTAACTTTGGCCCTGTGGAGATTGAAGAAGAAGAAGACCTTTATTTATCTGCTGCCCACTCTGAAAGTATACCAGCTCTGTAATGAGGTGAACAGAGGATGTTTAAGGTTTTAGATGATATAATTATCTTTGTCCAGGTTGGGAGAGAGTTACTGCCTCAAGTGAGGGACTTCAAGTATTGAGGTCTAGGGTAGAATGGAGTGTGAGATAGATCGGCAGTTTGGTGTGGCAGCTGCAGTGATGCGGGCACTGCGCCAGACCATTGTGATGAAGAGGGAGCCTTCGATTTACTGGTCCATGTACGTCCCCCCATCTACGTCATGAGCTCTGGGTAGTGACTGAAAGAATGAGATCACGGTTACAAGCAGCTGAAATGAGATTCCTCCGAAAGGTGGCTGGGCTCAGTCTTAGAGATAGGGTAAGAAGATTGGACATCTGGAGAGAGCTCGGAGTAGAGCTGCTGCTCCTTTGCGTCAAAAGGGGTCTTTTGAGGAAGTTCAGGCATCTGATCAGGATCCTCCTGGGCGCCTACCAATAGAGGTGTTCTGGGTATGTCCTACCGTTAGGAGGCCCTGGGGCAAAACCCAGAACACACTGGAGGGATTACATCTCCCGTCTGGCCTGGGAACGCCTTGGGGTCCCCCAGGAGGAGCTGGAAAGAGTTGTCTGGGGTGCTTGGCCTGTTGCCTCGCGACCTGGCCCCGGATAAGCTATAATTATCTTGATTGCATATGAATTAATAAGATACTTTACTTGATGATTGTTATTTATGATATTTCTTACAAGCAGAAATATCCAGTGGCATTGTGCAGGCTTACAATCCAACTACAGTGTTCAGATTGTTGGGACTCTCTAAAGTCTAAAGGTTGGAAATACTGATCACAGGGTTTCCCCTCAGGAAGATGTTAGTCAACTCGGTAGCACCTGGATCATGACTAATGTCATCTCGTCATCAATTTATCTGGCAGCCGAAACAATAATCAAATGTAGTAGATATTTTGCATTTGCTGTGTGAAAAAGCACGTCTGTGTTCCGCCCAGGGGGCCAAGGATGATGAGAGCTTGGTGCAATGCATTCAACAGTATGTAGTAAACACTTTCAACACCTGTTCGTAATTTTTGTAATGAGATTTACTCATTGGCACCGCATATTTGCATAGTTTTATAAATTTGCTTTGTTAACCTCGCTGCTGTATTGAACACTGAGAACATGAGCATATCTGAGAATATTAGATGTAGTCCAGCGTTCTGTACGTATGAAAGACTGGAAATGAAAGCAGTGTCCTCTTTCTCTGAGAGGATGCGGTCTTCATTTCTCCAGCTGCCCTCTGCCTCGTGAGAATGGAATCTAATTTAAACATTAAAACGTCCAGTTGGTCCGTCTGAAGCCCTCTGGCCTCCAACAGCAGACATATGACTTCTATCTCCTTTCCCAAGGCAATCGCAAACACCACCAGAGTCATATATTTCAGAACTGGTGTCACACCTTGGTGGATATGTCATGGTGCTCTTACTGTGTACTGTATGTGTTTGTGTGTGTGAGTGTGAGTGTGTGTGTTGCTGTTGCTTTTAGTAACATCAAATGCCTCATTAGACTGCATAAGGGCTGAAATGGCTTCCTGAGTGCTTTATGTGTGCACGGGAGACTCAGCCTTTGTTGAGTTTGAAAGCATGTTCATCCATTATTCAGAGGTATTGGTAAATGGACGTGTCCTGGTAAGAGTTCATGTTGCAGATTTTCTGCAGGTGCAGTCCATGTGTCACACATTTTAAAAAACAATGACTGCAGCTCATAATTGTAATGCCATCACAGTAACTCTGAAAACTCTGTCGCTGATTGATTCTGATTTTGGGTTAAAATAACTGTCATGGAGCCAGGGGAGTAAAGCTCTAAAATGACTGGATGAATAAATAAATAGATCCTTAGAAAATCCATAACTTCCCTGGTTCATTCATGAGCTGGCAGCAGTTTAACAAGACTAAGAGTCTCCAGTCATGCCAGCAGCTCAATAAGGCTGTATACTTTGCCACAGCAGTGCTTTGAGCTAAATGCTAACATCAGCAGCATTAGCACTAAACACTAAAGTGCAGCTGATACTGATGGGAATGTCATTAGTTTTGCAGGTGTTTGGTTATAAACAAATGTAAAGATGAGAAGTCAGGGGTCTCCTAAAAGTTAATAGACTTCATTCCTAGGTGGACCTGGATATGTGTACGAAATTTAATAGCAGTACAACAGTTGTTGAAATGTTTCACAAAAACAATGTCAATGTCAGCCTCATAGTGGTGCGAGAAAAAAGTCAAGGGATTGCCAAAGTTATTAGGATTCACCGTCTGGGAACTAAAGCCTAATTTATGGTCGGGTGCACGTCACTTGGTGAGTGACACCTGACAGAAACGGTGTAGTTTCGACAGAAAAAAAGTCACATGGCACTTTTCTTTCATGTCGTGCACCTGGAGAATTTTGTTATGTCGAAGGCATCGTCATATTTTGTCACACAATGTGATTGGTAGTGTTACTGTCGTCACCATGGTGAGAGTAGCTTTAAATCTACGCCGATTCTGACCTGCATTCAGCGTCTCTGTCCACAGAGGCAGCAGTCTGTCAGCAGCAGCTTCTGCGGAGCTAATTTGAACATCTTTCTGTGCAGATTACACTTCACTAAACAGGATAGAAATAGATTTGTAGCGTAAAAAAAAGCATGGGATCTCTGGTTACCATAGAGATGGCTGAAACCTTTCGCTGAAGCATAAATTGAAAACGTCCTGCAGGCTTTAATTTCTGTCAATCGACTCTTTCCTAAAGGGTTGCGTGCATAAATCAGCCTTAAGGCTGCTCGGATAAGTATTTTGGGGGCTGGTCACTGATCACCAGGTCTATTTGAAGCCTTCCACAAATATAGATTTCCTGTTGAATACAGTGACTGCCACACCGGTGAAGCCACTTAAATGGCGTGTAGAGAAATGATCTCCCATGTTTTACGTCATCTCATCGGCCATTATGGAAACCATCAGAAACTATTTAGAATAAATATCGACAGATAACAATCGGTGGCCGATCTATCAGAGCACCCTTACTGGAAGCCATGGATGTCAATACAAAATTTAATAGCAATACCTGGAGTAGTTGTTGAGATATTTCCCTCAGGTCCAAAGTGACGGAGTGTTAGACAGACCAGCCGATATTAGATGGATCCATGCTGCTTGCAGGGCTAAAAATGGCAGCTCTGGTCAGTTATATGTGAGTTGAAACCATACCTATGTTTGTGTTTGTTCTGGGCTAAGTGCCTAAGTGCAGTTTGAACACAGCAATTGCCCTCGGGTGCACACCAAAACAACCGGACCAAGACCTTCTTGAAGAGGTGGTCTCAGTCCAGTTACAAACGAACTCTGGTGCGGTTGGTTTGTGGTGAGAACGTGTTCCGACCTGGATCTGAACCAACTGCAGTCACATGACACATTGTTTGGGTTAAACATGAGCATGTTACAGTCCTGGAGGATTATTAATGTGCGCCTCCTCCTGTACTGCCTTAATATGCACATTCAGCACATCCAATGCATCAAAACATTGTTTTCTAGTTGGAGCCGCGCCTCGTTTTCAAACTGTATGCTTTGACTCAAATGAACAATGACAGCAATATAGTCCACGATGAGCAGCACTAAAATCAACCTGCGTAGTTGTCCCTCCATTGGGACATTAGAAAGTGTCACATTTATCTTGCAAGTGTACTCTTCTTCAGCGTTTTGTTTACTTCCTGGATTTTTCCCACATGGAAATTCTGACCAATCAAGAGCAACTTTCTCGTGCAAGGCATTTTATCTGGTGCTGCCGTGAGAACACGAACCAACTCGGGGTAATTATGCAGCTTTGGAACAAAATTATTCCCTGATTCAGACCAAAGCAAGACAACTCTAGGTCTGAAAGCACCCTAATGTTTAAGCATGCGATAAAGAGCTCAGCTAAACAGAACCTGGCCAATGTAATTTCAGTATTCTGACTGCTTACAGTGTCACCAAACATGGAGGGTGCACACAAAGAGGAGGATTTCACAGTTTACTCCCAGATAGACAACATGTTGGTAAAGCTGGATAGTTCTACTCCATATTCACAAAAACACATAGCAGTAAATCACACAGCTGCAACTTATTCTAACCAGTTATGTGTTTGCTCCAGAAATTATTCTGGGTATGTGATGATGAAGCAGGGTCACACAGTTTGCCTGAGGCAGCCTCACATCTAATGTTTGAATCCAGAGAGCTCATCGTGGCTCAGTCTGGGATTTGCTGATATGAAAAATTCAATATCTGGATTGTTCCTCTCATTGGAGGTCCATCCTGGGACCCAGCAACAGCTCTGGGTGAAGTAAACTATGAAGTGATGCTTAATATTTGGAGTGGCCCTTGAGTGAGACACCTGTCCTTTGAATTCTTGTCAACCAGAATTATTTTTCTAACACAGTATTTTTGTCAAATGATGAGACTCAGATGCAGCTGTTTAATGTTTGTGCCACATCCATGCATAGTTTTGATTGTCACTCAGGTATCAAATTAGCATTGAAACTGCAAAGTTTCATTGCAGAAAGGTTTTTCTCTGCTCTCAGGGTGGCAGTTCCTTTTGATTTGTTAATGTGTGTGTAATTCGTTAACTTAGACTGAAGGAAATTCATTTGGAGGCCATCTGCTGTTTGGCTTTCTCCTGTTGGGTTCTCTATGCCAGCTGCTGTGACTATGAATAAACAAGTACACAGATGCAAGAGTCCATATCTCTCCCACTGTTCTGTATCTTCTCCAGGTCTCTGTGCTCTCCCTCCTCAGTGAGGACAATCATAAATAACCACTTATTTTTCTCTGTTCCTTCCCTCATTGATAAATATTAGATATCTGCCTCTCTCCAGCGTGCCCGGCTCTCATCCCGGTGTCGTGCGAAGGCAAGGCATGACACGTACGGTTTTATTTTTATCCGTCTCCTTGTGAGTGGGAGCCGGGCCCATGCAGAAAGCACTGCCTTGCTCTGATTGGCTGCCAAGTCCTCAAGGGTATTCCGTGATGCCAGCCGCCAAGTGACCAGCAGTGGTTTTACCTGGCTGCTTGGCACATAGCTGCAGGGCTGGATGGACAACTCAGTCATCATTCAGCTTCATAGAGCTCAGGAAGAAGTAGAAGTAGGGAGTTTATGATACTCTGTGTGTGAGTGTTTGCATTATCTGATTAAGGCCTGCACGATATGCAAAAAGAATCATGTTGTAATTACTTTGACAGATATTGCGGTTGCAATGAGACACAGTCTTAATGAGAATGGTCATTTTTGCATTTCATTTTTCCTGAAAAAACATAGAAATGATTATGTGAATGATGTGATTTTTGCTGTGGTCTGTAGTAAATGTACATGTTCTCCTATGGCTGGAATATGATTTGTAGGCCAGGGCATCTTTGTAGCATCACAGTGCTTCATTTGTAATGGGACTGCCCCTGACTAAGAATTTTCTTAGTCGACCAATAGTCGTCATTTAGGGCCATTAGTTGACTAGTAGCCCGAATGTTTACGATATTAATTCAACTATTAAATGATATATTTTGGTGAGAATAGTCTCAGTAACATTGTTAACACTGTGCTACATTACAGAGAAATACAAACCGTACTAATGAACCTTCATTAATATAGGCCTATATTTTATCTCCAAGTGCACGTCACACACTGAGCGAGCCGCCTGTTAATGACGCTGTGGGCTAATGGGCATGTAGCTACTTCCATGTTTCACATGATACGTCATGTTTGTAGTGGACCAATGAAGATGAGTTTACATATCACCTTGGGTTGGTCCTTCACCTTCTCAAAATGATCCCACACTTTGGATTTCCTGCCCGACATGTTATTAACTAGCCTGTGGAATAACCGCAGGTACCAGCCCTGGAAATTAGAAGCCGTACACATGCCGCGTCTTTAACTGCCTGGAAAACGCGAGGTCGGGCGCTGGGTGCTACTCTTGTGCCTTTTTTATGCCAGCTTTTATAAGCACACCGGCAGGTTGCGTCTCAGCTTACGAAGCAACCTTAACAAGCACCATATCATGCCTTATTTTCCTGAAACCCTGAGTGCAGAGCTGATCTTCTTCCAGGAGCTGTTTATAAGTGTGTAGGCCTATCGTCTGTGGGACAGATGTAAAGCTCTGGGTAGCCCTGCACTAACATGATCAACCTAATATTTATTTAAATCAATATTTACAGAAGAAGGGAAAGATATCTGTCGGCTGTGATTGGTTTGTAACATGACTCCTGTCTGACTGCTGGGCGTGGACACTTCCTGTGTCTGTCCTTCCAAATTACATTCCCACATCGTCCAGTCATATAGGTTGAGATTTATTTTGACAAGGTGCAGCTCCTAATAGAGTTTAGACTAACAACCTTCCTGGTCGACTAACGTTGGGTCGACTATTAGCGAGCAGCACTAGTATGTTGTGACACATTTTACCTTCATTGAAAAATTGCAGCTCCCATGATATGGTTATTGCACCTGGCCATATTGCAGCTTAGATGATAATTCTATTAATTGTGCAGCCCTAGTCTGGTCAGTAGACTAATAATGAGGAAAATATCATTTATGAATAGTGTAATTACAGCATCAACTGTAATAGCTTCTTCAGTCCTGTTTGCAGAACGGTCTTTTTAATTATACAGAAACGTCCCTTTCTTAAACTTCCCCTGGAAAAAGTTCTTATAATTTAAAGTTTACTTCAGTCTCTTCTGTTAAAAACACATTTGCACACGTATACACTATATAAATGCTCTGATCATTCTGGAAAAGACTAAGGTGTTATTTTTGTCATTTAAATGGTTAGTTTTTCTATTTCAATCACATACATTCAATACAATTATCTACAGCTCTTGTGATGTCTCGGAGGTATTTATCAATTTCGTTCTAGCATATTTGTTACACATTTGTTTTCTTAGTCACTGATTATTTAGGTGTAGAGGTGAGAGAATCCTTAACTAACTCATTTTATGGTTGCACAGTTCACAAATAGCAGAGCCTAATGCGAGCCCAACTGTGTTGGGCCTTTAACGTGCCGTAAAATTGCATTTTGAGCTCTTAAGAGAGGCCTTGATGAGGTGTGTGCTGACTGTGCTCAGCAGAGCCCTGCTGGTGAAAGTGCAGGTTGTGCGGCAGCAGGTGCTCCGTCCTCTCCGTTAATTGGCCCTCATGTTGCTAACTCACTCCACACAGTCTTTGAAGCATCACACCAAGTAGTGACTTCATTAAAACCAAGGCTGTAATTGGAAACCCACCACGCAGGAATCCCCTAACTGTGTTACTATTTATTAAGCTGTCTATAGGGCGACTGCATAACTGATAGCTTCCTCAGTGTGCTTGTGTAATCAACAGGGGTAGTGTGATGGAGTGCTGCATGTTGCATTCCTGCACTGCGTACAGACATGTGCATTAAGAGTCTTAATAATATGAAGTATGTCAATACATTTTATTTCCATCTTCAATGAAAAAGACTGAGGAGGAAGAAAAAAAGCTTTCAGAAATAACATGCTAGCTAACAGTTGGTTAGAAAATTTGTTAGCTCGTTAGCTTTGCTCAGACGCTTAATAAGTCCAAACAGGTTATTTAAAAGAGCTTTTGACTCTTGTCTCATGACTGCCTGCAAACCAGTACTCTTTATTTCCTCTCCAGAGGAATAATGTATTCCACATTACTCGTTATTTGTTTAAAAAGTAATGCATTACTATACTTAAAGGGGAACTATGATGCTTTTCCTCTTTTCGTGGGATGTGGGAAATACAAGGAAGCGATGCAGCGAGAGACACAGCGTCCCAAAGATCTACAAAGCTTTCGGTGCGGGTAATCGTGTGTAGCTGCTCTATAGGAGTCCAACAATCAAATACAAAGGCCTGAAAATGAGCATAATAGATCCTCTTTAAATACTGACTATAGGAAGTACACTTCGTGCTACATTACTTTTGTGTTACTTCGCAACATCGCCTGAGATGTATGGCCACTTCATTGGCAGTTAACAATATAACCTTAAACATATCAGCCCAAAACAAGGCTCATTAGGAGAATCAAGACGGTACTTGCATTAGGCCTCAAATAAAACTATAGCAATAAACAAAACAATATAAAAGAGGATGGCCTTCCTAACACAGCTAATAAGCCATGACAGCCTCCTCCATTTTGGAGTCATTGGCTCTCCATCCCCTCAAATCTCAGCACTGCAAAGACGGGTTGCTGTTTGTGTATGGAATGAATTTGCGTGTCAAAATTTACCAAAGTTGAACTCTACTCGAAGGTGCCATTTAGTTGCATTGTGGCTGTTTTTAGAGTTTGACCCTTTGTAAAATTAGTGTCAATACAATCTGTGCAACGCTACATAAGTGGAATAATCCTTTCAACATGTTAAAGATGTTCTATGATGGGGCAGTCAACTAAGTAAATTTCCGATGCAACTGCATGTACTTCTTACACAAACAGTGTCAGTGGAGTCTTGAGCAGATGTCTGCTCACATTAGACAGTCTCATCAGATGCTGCTGTCTATTTCTATTCCAGCATATGGACTTCATCTAACTGAAAGTCTAAATGGAAAATGATGTCGACGAGTTCACATACGATGCTGCACTTGGATGTTAAAGATTTAAATGCCTTATATAACCTCATGAATTCATCCTCTCTCACCCCGACCCCAGCTTCTTAACAGAAAAGATTAACTCTCAAATGACCACAGCTATTTGAGTCAAACTATGTGCTGCTCCAAAAAACTATAATGAAGGCTCGTATGGAGGACGAAAAGTGACATAAATATAGATAAATAAATATTAAATACATATATACAGGAACAAATGAGTAAATATGAAAATTAATAAGTAGATAAATGCATAAATAAATAAATGCTAAAATAAATAAGGAAGTAAATTAATCAGTACATTAATAATTAATTCTTTAACTTACAGGCAGAAATAAAAAAACCAAATAACTATATTTGTACAAAAATGTAGAAATAAATTTGAAGTATTTATTCATTTGTCCTGTTTAACTATCAACTATTTATTCATTTGTTTATGCATTTATCTATTTTTTCCAAGTATTAATTTCAACATTAATTTACTAATTAATCAATTTTAATCTATTTTCATGAATAAATATTTTTATTTTATGATTTTTGTTTATTTCTGTATTTATTTATCCATTTATTTCTGCATTATTTATCTATTCTGGTATTTATTTCTACATTTATTTATTTTTTTAATTTTGTTCCTTGTTTTTTCATTTATTCCTGTAGTTATGTATACATTTATGTATTTATGTATTTATTTATTTGTTGATACTTTAGTCATTTTTCTGTCCTCATTAGGCTTGCAGCAAAAGCAAGTACGTTACAAAGGGATAAAGTTGTTAAAGGCAGGGCTTTTAATCAAGACATTATCAAGAAATCATCACAACAAACAATGCAGCTTCCGGTCCCTGCACAGACCAGGCAGTCCCTAATTAAAGTAACACAAGAGGAGCACATTAGCATATTCATTTTGAGATCCCCCTTTGAGTCCAGTAGCAGATCAGGACTTGAATGAGCTGTTCTTAAAACAAGCCCACTGGGTCTTTATTAACAGGCTCAGGTTAGTTTGGCTGGTGAAAACCACATAGAGGCAGTTTGGGTGAATTAGTCTGCTGTTATCAAAAGACATGTTGTGAATAGTGGAGAGTTTTCTCCTGTCATTAAGGTGGCCATTTGCACAACTTGTACACTTTATCCACTTTAATTAGGGTGTGCAGTAATCAATAGGCGCCAGACACTGAAGAAAAAGCTACACTGAATAGCCTAAGTGTCAAGATGAGATATTTGCACAGATGGCCTGAAATCACAGAATTGGATGCTATCAATGAATGTTGCATTGTTGCTTTCACAACAAAGGGACAATCTACCATTAGTAGTTAAATACTGAACAAGTCGACCCTTTTTTTGTCTAATCTTTTCACATTCGTGGGGATAAGTACACACTGAACTTCCTCATGTGTGTTATAGGACACTGTTTGTGTCTTTTATATTATAATGTCACAATGTCAGATGTTCATACAAAATGTGGAGTTTTCAAATAAACCTCAGGTTTCAGACCTGTTTCTGCTTTAGAGAAAAGCTGACGTCAGCTCGTGATGGATTTCTTTATATGGTCATCTGCTCCAGGGACGTCACTGCAAGTGTTTACATTACAACCAATGCTATATGTAGCTACATGCTAACGTCAGGGAGACATATAATCTTGGTTGCTGATGTTGTAATTTCTCCCTGATTGCAGATCACATTCCTGCTGGAACATGTCCGGCTGTGAAGATTTTGGTTTAGAAGCTTTTGTTGGTGATTTTTTTTTGTGCTAAAAGTGAGACCATACTCTGCCAGGGTACAGTCACACATGAGCAAATGCAAGCGAGTCGCCATCACCTGCTGAGGCAATAATATGGGAAATGCTGGTTGTGACACAAACTGAAAGCTTGTTAGCTAGCTTGCTAATATATCATGAAAAATTATGTTATTGGTAGATTTTTTTTACTTTGCCTGCCTCCTGACTCACTGACAGCCAGGCAGCATATCTTAGTGGGGCAGTTTGTGTTTTCGTGGCAGGTATCATACAATATCGGCTGGTTAAACACGGCAGCAATCAATGGGTGCATTCTGAATCACATACTTTTTCTTTTTACTTTTAGTACATACTGCAGCTGCGCTTAAAAAGTACATACTGTTGCATGTAGTACGGACACAATATTACCATTCACTACTTTCTCATAACATTACGCCTTGAACTTTGACCTTGTTGCTCATATAGCTATTGACTTGGAGGTAAAACAAAACGCTGTCTACCGAGTTTGCTAGAGACGGAGGTCAACCCTGGAGAGCTCTGCTGCCGTTACTTTTTAATGTATGTAGTTTAACTTTGAAGTTTTAGACTCTAACGTGTCATGTTGACAACTGTGAAATTTCATCTGCATTTCTCTTCATTTTCTCTTAACGGTAATTTTGTTCATTAAAAGAAAAACTATTCCTATTATTACGTTTCGACAAGTCATCAGTTAGTTGAATGTGTTGTTATCAGTCATTGTGATTTCTTACAGCTATCAATCAGCTGTCAACGAGCTTTACAACCTGTCATCTGTTTGCGGCTCAGTCGATACTGTAAAATGCAAATTGATGTCATAGAACATCCTGGTATTTTTGGGATACTGCATTTGACATAATATGTATTGGGGTATACTAAATCTTTTTCTTTTATACTATAAACTATGGTAGTATAGTTATTGGAGTGCGCAGCATGTGTCCTCCACACATACCTCTTTGTAAGTGATTGAGGCTGCAACTTCACCCGTCAAAGTGAACCCAATGTGAAGATGTGACTTTGCTCTGTGGATGTTTTATTTGTCCCTTCACTGAATGTAGTACTGACTGGGAGGCAGGTATTCACCATACCCTAACAGTCAATCCCCAGCTGCAGGTACACAGCTACATAGCGTCAGGGAAACATGTAATCTTGTTTGCTATTGTTGTTAATGTCTCCCAGACTTTGGATCATATTCCGACTGGAACATATCTGGATGTGAAGATTTTAGTTTAGAAGCTTTTTGGGAATTTAAGTGTTGCTATACTCTTGTTAGTCATTCCTGTGGCTGCAATGATGTTACAGAGACACACAGTATGTTTACATGCAGCCTGAGAAAGTCAAATTATTGACTTAGTCTGACTGATACCGGACTTTTAAATGCATGTAAACAGCTTAGTCCGACTGAAATTGGACTATCCGTAGCTCGACTAACACACCTGGATAATTTGATTGAAAATTGAACCATTGCTGCATGTATCCACTTTGTCCGACTGGAGTCAGATTGGCGTTCTGCGCATGTGCCACTTTTTCTTTTGCGGGCTTTCACCCTGACGAAGAAGGAGATGACGTAGCAGCAGTTCACTCCCAGAAAATCAAACAAGCAAACGTCATGGCGACCGAGAAGCAGAAGACGCACTTCTGGACAGACGAGGAAACTACATTCATGCTCCGACAGCTAAAGGAGCTAAACATTTTGAAGTTTATGGATGGTAGGAAAACGTGAAATGCAGATTTATTTAATTTAATTTATTACTCCTCTTCAGGTCAACAGGAACTAGTTCAATACGCGCTATATTAAAAAGAACACAGCGCCACCTATTGAGGCGGAGTCAGATGTACTTGGTCAGAAAGTCGATTTTCTCGTCTGCATGTATACTCGGACAAGACGAGAAGTCTGACTTGATTAGCCTACTACTGCGTGATGTAACGTAAGGAAAATCCAGATAGGCTGACCAATCAGAGGGAAATGGGCTTTTTGGGGGGGGCATTTAAAAAGATAGGCGCTTAAACGTGTTTCAGACAGAGGTTGAATGCAGGTATTCGAGCACAGACGGTAAAATGAAAATAAATTGAATCTAAACACCTTCTTGTAGAAACCTAACATATGTGAGCCTGAAAATGAGCGTCACAGAGCCCCTTTAATAAGATGTTATTAGTCAGTTTTAACGCTTGTTTCTCATTAAAGTTAACTTCCTGAAGTTCAATGCTGTCCTTCCTTTTGAAATTTAATAAGCTGCAGTTCTCTGTGTAAACCCACTGCCCTGTGAGAACATACCTCTGTTACGACCTGAATGAAAAGAGGTTATTGCTATGTTATCTCTGCGGCTGCTTTGGATTTTACTTTTATGTCTGACTAAAGCTACTAATCATTTGAATCCCATCATAATCTCTAAAATAGTGCTCAGTGTTAATGGCAAAGAGGATGAAAAGCTTATGAAGAGGAAATGTTCAGAAATGCAGAGCTAATTCTGAAATGTAATCAAAAATCTGCCTTGTTAATCATTTCTTTTTAGCCTAACAGAAAATTCACTGAATTATTGCAGCCACGAGCGTAACTAAGCTTCCTGCTTCCACCCCAGTAATTAAATTCACACAAACAGACCTGGAGTTATATCTGAAGATATTGACAAAAATTGAATACCACACTCAGTTCAGCCTTTTAAGATACAGAGAATGCTGTAGGTTGGATCGAGACACGAAGGGACATATTAATGTTCCCCTGTAGTGCTTTGGTGTGACATCTCAGTTATGTTATTCGCTGTGCATCATTATAGTGTTTTACACATACATTCAAGCGAATCAAAGTGCGCTCGTCTCCCTCTCTGGGGAAGAAATTTTGGTGTCTCTTCAGATTTTGTTCAGACTGCACTTTCCTAGATACCACTTCACTGAGAGTAAGAAATAAGGGCGTGCTGTCTGTCCCTGAGACTTGAAGCTTTCAGCAGTGACTGAGAGGCGCAGAGTGCTGTCTCATGTTGCCGAGTGGTCTAGGAGGATGAGTCAGCAACAAGGACGCTGGATCAGACTCTCCATTCTAATGTCCTGCTCTGTCATAAGCGCTGAGGTGAAGTCATGCTGTGCTGTAAGTACTCAGGGTGAAAAATAGGAACTAAAACACATACTGTAAAGTCAATATTGCAACGTGAGGGCTGCAGCTATTGATGATTCTCAAAACTGATCAATAGGGGTGGAGGATAAATAGGATTCTTAGATGCATCCTGCTCTCGCTTGACAGATTATGTCTTGATTGAAGATTGTATAATGATAACAGACGTAGCCACTGTGACAGTCACCCACTGGTTTGTGGACTCCTGTTTTAGGGCCTCGAGTGTGACATTTTGGCTGTCACCATTTTGTATTTTTGGAGCCAGAAGTGACCATATTTGGACAAGATGGTGGAGTTAATAGCAGAGAGGTTGATCTGATTTATAGACAGTGGTGACGGCCTCAAAGCAGCCGCGCCCTCAACTATGACGTACTTTAAGTCTAAATGAAATGTAAACAGGTGAGTTACATAAAAATTCACCCCTGTACAGTTGTTAAGAATGTTGAAATTAGCTGTAGAGACCAAAACCGTTTTGTACCAGGCTATAAACATTTTTATTTCTGCTGTTAAGTTGGGCATTTTAACAGTGTCTGCAGGTTTTGGCACTTCTGCCTCTGCTTCATTTTACAGCCACTGGAGATTCAGTAATTAATGTAGGATGGTTAACAATCAGTTTAAAACCCAATTCTCTACATTGTGATCACCTGTGAGTTTCTTACAGCTGAGGTAAATGTGTGTCGTTTTTATGTTCTGACATGCTACTAATGTGTTCATAATAGACAAAAGGAGTAAATTAAAATGTTTATTTTAACTGCAGATCATTACAAATACTCTACGCTTGAAAAGAAGCAAGTACTCACACAGTCAAAAAAATAAATTGTGTATATAAATCAAAACTTTTGATGCATCAAGGTGCCTTCCTGTGCGAAACGTGTTACCAGGCGTGCCGGTGCACAATGTTAGAGCCACACTTTTTAATCCACTGTATACACTTAAGCAGTTGTGTTTTTGGTTTTTGAAAAGTGACACTCAAAACATCTATACCATGGCTCTTCCGAAAGCTTACTCCTTTGTTTTCCCAGTTAATGTTTTAAAATGGTGCTGTGGTTAGCATCGTAGCCTTACTGCAAGAGGGTTCATGGTTCAAACCCGAGGTGGGGGGTTCGAGCCCCGGAGTGGGGAGGCTCCTCTGTCAGCGTGGGTTTTCTCCGGGTACTCCGGCTTCCTCCCACAGTCCAAAGACATTCAGACTAGATTAACTTGTGACTCCAAAGGTGTGAATGTGAGCATGCATGGTTGTCAGTCTCTATGACTATCACAGCCTGTGGTAGTCTGACGACCTGTGCAGGGTGTACCCCGCCTCTCGCCCAGTGTCAGCTGGGATAGGCTCCAGCGCCCCCATGACCCCCAACAGGATAAGCTGCTACAGAAAATGACTGAATGAATGAATTGAATTGAACTGAAACAAAAGGCACCACCTATTATACTGCTCAAATGCTGAGTTCCACTTAAACTGCAACACCATGCCCACAAAATTATACTTTACTAGACAAGCCGTGATGGAGTTTTAATTCCAAATAGACCGTGACCGAGTTAGTAGAACTTGATAAATTAGCTGGTATCTGTCTAAAGTAGGACAGCTCCGGAGCCGAGTAAGCGAGATGATGTATTGATGAATTAGCATGAGATCATTAGCATAATCAGTAGCTGCGCATCAAATCCTGCCTCGCAGATATGGAAACCAAGTGAGGGCACAGACACATGTAATTAGTCTGCCTGATTAAAACTCTTTCTGTAAACAATTGTAGCTGGGTGCCCATTTGATGAACTGTGAATTAAAGACAGATTATGTTTACTGAGTGTGCCTGTGCCGCACGTTTCCAGAACTCAGTCACAGTACATTTCTTTCACATGAATAATGAATTGAAATTTCACAAATATTTAATAGCAACAAATCTGGAATGGCAGCTGCGTGGATAGACGTTGCACTGGGGGTATATGTAGATGAGCAGATTTAGGTCTGTTAGTCAAGAGCCAATAAGATGAAATGGTAGTCAGCACCATCCAGAGGCTGGACAGTGTTTACAGGCTGATTAAACTTAACTGTCGCACTTTGGATCTGTTCCACTGGAGTTATAGGGATAAGATATTGACTCCCAGCCAACCATCTGCACTGCTGCTAAATGGATACAAGAAGAGGATGTGATTGATTCCTGCTGGTGTCCCCATTTTCTTTACCCCAGTCCTGCTCATTAACAAAACCACTGGGGATAAAAAATCTGAAAACCATATACACCATCTATCAATGAGTCAACCACGTCTCACCTGCCTTCTTTTCTAGGAGTGATTAATTCTGGTATATCATGCCTTATGCTCCTAAAATGATTAATTAATTATTGAAGTGATGTGAAATTAGGCAGCTTTTTTCCAGTCATTTATCAGTCACATACCATAACACACCTCCATAATGATTCTTGGCAGCTTAGTTAAGTTTTTTTTCCGAGCCAAGCATCAGATCTATGAGTCTGTTACATTCAGGTACACAATAAAAATACTCCTCTTCTTGTGCATCCACTAACAACAGCTCGTCCAAAATGGATTTTCCCAAACAGGCCCAATGAATCAGTTGTCCCTGTAGCTTCACCTTGATATTGATGGTATTGTTGCTTGAAATAAATGCTAGGATATATGTGTGATCGTTTAAGTACCTTGCGAAAGAATTAGAGAATGTGCAGTCCAGAATTACTGCAGGTTTTTATTTGCAACGCACAGGCATTGATCGGGAAATCAGTAGTGTTGGAGTTGAACAATGCTCAGAAACTGTAGCTATCAACAAATTGTTGATTTAAGGTTCAAAGTTACAATTCAGTGTTTTTCTTTTATCTCACTGAGCTGCCCTGTTTAGGCCAGTGATGGATATTATTAGTTAAGGGAGACTGTGTTTAGAAAATGGTTAAAGGAGCACCTCACCCAGTGACTCACCCCGCGATACCCTGAATTAGTGAAGAAAACTTTAATTTCCCTGCATTCTCATTAATAAATAATCCAAAAACTAAGAAAATTCTCTGACTATACTAAACTATACTATAAGCTGTTAGGGCTGCAAGGTTATGGACAAAATGATAATACTGATCAATACTGAAATCACACTTATTTGTCATGATTATTCATTGTTTCAACCTCCTGAGACCCCGTGTCCTCATATGAGGACATCACCTTTTGGGTTCACCTGACCTTATACTTCATTCTGCTTAACTTAGACCCAATGTCCTCGTTCGTGAACACTTTTTTGTGCCATCTAGTGGTAGTAAGAGCACAATGCACTAATCCACATAAAAACAAGATGGCAGCCAATGTTTGTAGTTTGATATGGCAAAAAATTTGATCAGTTTTAGCAACAGTAACAAGCTAAGACACTGCTAATCAGGAAGTACTTGATTCAAGACATTGGGACTTTATTATTGTCTCATTTGAGGACATTGGGACTTTATTATCGTTGGCAGTGTCTCGTTTTTTTTATACTTATCGAGTCCTCCTGATCCCAATTAGATATGAAAATTAAAAATGTATACCAAACAAAAGTTTCGGTCTCAGGAGATTAAGGGACAAAATATTTTTACTGCACTTCACATTTAAAGAAAGAGTGCTGTTTTTACTTCCATGTTGTGCTACGTTGCTGCTAATGTACAAATCTTTGCATCAAAATAAGACTGGTCCTTATTCACAGTGCTTCTCCAGAAGTAAAATACAAATGAAATTGTACCAAAATGTTTTACCTAAAATTGACTTATTTTCAGATTCTGCTGCATTCCTGCTCGTTAACAAATCTTTGCAACAAAATACGACTTACAGCTCTGTAGTTCTTCTTCACCTGAATTCAGTGCATCTTCCATGGATACGTGTCCACTGCATTTATGTCTTTACAGTGGTCACAATACACTGACACGATGCAGTGTTGCTGTTATGAATGTTTGAGTTGATGCTGGAGTATGATGGGGATAACGTTAACGGTACATTACAGTAACATTTACGGCATTCTTCTTGGTGTTTTTCCAGGTGGTTAGGTGCTTTGTGGCACAGACAAGTGTCATGTACTCTTTGCATATGATCTGTTTTCTCTTGTGTCTAAACAACAGATGATGATGGTTGATGACGGATGATGATGATAGCTCCTCAAAAGTGGAGGTTGATGTTAGTTTAGGAGGCGCTTGATTTAATATGCAGTGGAGTTTTCTGTGAGTGGAGCACGCAATTTAAACGTCAGTGACATAGTTGATCATGTTCATTTAGTTTTGGGCAGCCAAAATCGTGAGCATGATTAATATTCAATTTATTCTGCAGCCGTATATACTCTGCTACTAAACTATTTCGGCACATCTATTTACAAACTCTCACACAACTTTTGCAGTATAATCCAAGTCTCATTCATCCAGTCGTATGCTCAGAAGGTTTCAGGGAACATGCATGTGTTTGGGAGGTACTGAGCATACGACTGGATAAATGAGACTTGGATTATACTGCACGAGTCGTGTGAGAGTTTATAAACAGATGTTTTGATATCGTTTTGCTGTGAGGATGAAATATTCTTTTAATGACCCTGAAAATTTGGTTTCAAATCTTGAGTATTTCTCCAAAATATTAAATATTCGCAAATAAATAAGCTACAATGAGAGTAAAATTCGAAAAAAAGAAGTATTCTTTGGTATTTGTTAAGAGTATAAACAGCAAAAATTCAGCTGATCTGCTTCATCAGGTCTGTTTGTGTCGAAAGTTCACATTTTAGGACAGAAGCAGAAATACAGACATCTGTCATTTGGAATAATGAAAACTAGTGAGAAGGTGATTGAGAAAATAGGGTTTCAGGGCCTTTTAAATCAACCACGTAATTTTAGTTGACTTAATCAGTCTGTTGGCATGGCATTTGGCTTCAACGCTATGCAGATGACTGACATCTATAAATGTCTGTTGAAGCCCTTTTTTTTTTAAAAAGGTGGTTGACTTTTCCCTCAGGTTACCTTTCGCTCAGAACAAATTAGTTTGCATCTCATCACCCTGTTCTCCCCATTGAATATATTAAATAGGAAATGTAGGTGTTTTGGGAACACACATAATGCCAGGAGCGGCAGCCGCATTGTAATTACATCTGGACCTGATGGCACTGCTGACCTCCTGGTCACCCCCACACACAGTAATGAGCTCCCTGGGCAGCAGTGACAGCCATGACTGAAACCATAACCACCAGTCCTGCTGTTACGTTCACAGAGTGTCTGAATGGAGGAAGATGAAGCTTCACGTCTCTCCTTTAACACATTCTGTCTTTTTCTTCTCTTGCAGTTGGGAAGACGTCTCTGATCACACGGTTCATGTATGACAGCTTTGACAACACATATCAGGTAGGTGCTGCTGCTGGCGCTGTGAGTGGATATTTTGTCTCTAATGATCAATTTGGTCTCTATTGCTCAGTCACACTGTGCTCTGTGTCTTCTATAGTGAAACTTACAGCTCCACATAAATCAAACACACATCAAAGACATAATCACGTAAATAAATTTACCAGAAATAACCATTTTTGTGTGTAAAGCGAGGTGGATGTTCAAACAGACACCTTTGAACTGAACAACATCAGGAGCACCGCAGGGCCTCGAGCGATCACTATTTCCAACCCTGTTTTCCAAAGCAGCCTAATCTCACTCGTCATCCTAAAAACAGAATATTGCTTATGCAGCCACGGCACTCGTGGAGATCTTTGCAAGCGTCTGCAGACACAGAAAATAAGACTTGCAGTGTTATTGCTTTATAAGCAAAAAGTATCTACTTATATAGTAATAAAAAAGGAATTAAAAATAAATCTCACAAAGCTATTCCGCCCTCCTTCTCATATAGTTTAGAGTGTGTGTGTGTGTGTGTGTGTGTGTGTGTGTGTGTGTGTGTATTGAGGGAATGTACAGCGTTATGAGCCTGTGCATTGTGCGAAAAAACCCTAAGCAGATTAGCCCCAGAAACACTGGAATTCCATCATGAGAGCACTGAGTGTGAAAAAAACTTTTGTTTAACTAAACTCCAAGTGGAAAATAAAACTTAATTTGCCACAGAATATTGTGTATCATCTACTGATAATACTACCCGCTATACCACTCAATGTAACTACTGTGTGTCTTGCTATGCTTTCCAGAAGGAAGAAACTCTGTCACGCTAACAAGCTGTACAGCAGGCTCCAGCTGTGGACTTCATTATGTTAAATTTCAATGGAGGATTTCTACAATCACAGCACACACTACAATCTATATTTTAGAAGTGGTTTGCTTGTTAGTAGAACATTTATGTCTGTTTAAATGTTCCATGATGAGGCAGTGTTGTTTCACGTGTTTGATTTAAAGGGAAATCCAAAACCCATATTTGTCCTCTTGCTTGTAGAGCTGTTTATCAGTCAAAATTGTTTTGGTGTGAGTTGTTGAGTGTTGGAGATATCGGCTGCAGAGATGTCTGCCTTCCCCAAATACAATGGAACTAGATGGCACTTGGCTTTTGTTGCTAAAGGTGGCAAAAACGTACATTTGAAAAACCTTAACAGCAATAGGTGTGTTTCCGTCCACCTCTTTTGATGCGCACTTTTGATTTGCGCATAAAATACCCGAGTGGATTCGCGAAAAATTTAAAAGATCCTAGAAATATTGCAAAAACTTTTATTTTAGCTTGGTGAAGGGGAAGAAGTTGGTTCATCGATAAAAGGCAAACACAACTAAGAGCAATGGAAATGGATTAAAGCAAAGGTGTGGCTCTTGAGCCCCTCTCCATTTGCTTCCTGTGGCATTTACAAAAAAAAAGTATTGGAAATGAATATTTTATATATATATTTTATATCATTTTGATTTTTTTTAATCTATCAATATTGTAGGCCTAAAGAAAATCTTACATTCTGCAACTGTAAAAATGTGAATACCAAATAGTTTTTTAAAAACATTTCCAACAACTAAAATGTGCGTGATTCATCTACTGCTTGGCACCTTTCCTTAAGATTTTGCTGAACCTTGATAGCATAGGCTAGTTTATAATCTTCCTAACTGGTTAGCGATGGATGCCATATCCAAAAAAGTAAAAGTCTCAGAATAAAATAGAGAATTTAGTAGTGCATAGACAGATTTGTTTTCTTTCGCTGCCAGCTCTGCAAAGTTAAAGTACTAAATAATCATAACTAGTGCCCTGCAGAGGAGCCACCTTGTGGTAAAACATGAGTAGATGTTAATTTTGACTTAATACGCTGTTTTACCTTCATTAAAAACCTTAAATATGTTTTATGGCTCCACTTCGATTTTTTAAAATATTATTTTTGGTCAAAAATGGCTCTTTTGATAGTAAACTGCATTAAGGGAATGAATACTGACGTACAGTTGTGACTTACTGTCACTGCGAGGACACTGCAAGCTCTCTTCATCGTCTCTGGATGGATTTTAACATGATTATGTCTGCACACAGGGCTGTTACCAGGACTCTTCCAGGAGCACATTGCTGTAATATTAATCGTTCAAAAGTCTGTTTCAATTGTCCAGTGTGCTCTACATTAGTGTAAGGTTTGACTGGCGCTCTTCCTCTGCTGTGGCACAATGGCACCTGACTGGACAGTCAGCTCCACCTACTGCTTATCTCAGCCAACTCCTAAAATAATAATATATATAATATTCTCATGACTACAGTGGATGAAAAACAGCACATATATTTGGATATTCTTTTGCCGATTTTCTGAAAATTCAGTTAAAATTTGTGCTTGTGCTGAGCAGTTTCGTGTAGGCACTATTTCTACCAAACTACACCTGTCAGCTGTAGAACTGCGCAGAAGGAACCGCACATCTACTCATGGATGAGGGGCACCTTCTTTGTGATACAGATGATGGCTGTAGTTTGGTGGAGAGAAAACAGTTCCTATGTAATACTGCTCACAACAAGGTCTGTGGATTATCTTGAGTAACACGGTCATGATTTCTTGAAAGAGACATTGCTGTTGAGTTTTTCAAATATATTTTTTCGGGGCTTTGAACACCACAAGTTGAGTGACATTTTGTTTCATTATATTGGAGCGAAGGCAGACATCTCTACAGCTAATATCTCCAACACTCGTCAACTCACACCAAAACAGTCTAGACTGATAAACAGCACTACAGATAAGAGGAAAAATATGTATTTTTGATTTTAGGGTGAACTGTCCCTTTAAGTTTTGCGTCTTGTTGAGGCATTAACCACACATGGAGTACAGTATGTGTAGAAGCCACTGGCAGTACACAGTGTGGTGAAAAGCATTGTGTTTGGAGTGATGGATGGATGTAGAACTATTATTCAAGTCAGTTATTAGCCGGCTGCAGCGTCTCCAATGTGACAATTTGCTGTTTTTCTTTGTCATGTTTGACAGTAAATTGAATATCTTAAGGTTTTGGTCTGTCAGTTGACAAATTACGCAAATTGAAGACATCACTGTGGCCTATGAGAAATTTGAATCCCATTTTTTCAAAGATTAATCAACTAGTCAAGTAAAAATCCAGGTTAACTGATAAGGAAAATAAGCATTAGTTGCAGGCATGGATGGATGATTAATGATTGAGAGGTGAGTTCGCAGAGACTCAGAGGCCTGTCTTGGCAATGAATGATGTCTCTGGCCGAGATCTGAACCTCACCTCATCTGACTATATCTCAGTTTTAATTTGAGGAGTTGTTGCTTTCATTTCAAAATCATCTGTGAGTTGGACAAGACGTTTCCACTCGGTATAAAATTGGCCCGCGGCCTTGCTGTCAGGCCAGTGGAGTTAATAATGTTCTGCAGCCTCCTGGTCCTTCTGAAGCTTGAGACATGCAGCTTCAGTCTCACAAGCCCAAGTGTTAATCTGGCCCTGCCTTTAAATCATCTGCAGTGGTCTCTAAAGATTGACTCCGCTCTTGATCTAAGCTGTGCCTCCTTTTTCCTCACCTCTTCCACTGAACTTGACTTTCTTGTCCTTTTAAGTATAAACATACAGAGTTAAAACTTGCTCTCTACCACTAGAGATGTAAGTTTATTAAGTATAGGGAAACATTTTGGGAATCCTGCTTATTTTTACTGTGAGTTTTGCTCCATTTTGAAAGGCTGTTCCCTCTGTTTCCAGTCTTTGTGCTAAGCTAAGCTAACCGGCTGCTGGCAGTAGCTTCATATTTACCAGACAGACATGAGAGTGGTATTGATCTTCTTGTCTAACTCTGTGCCAGAAGGCAAGTAAGCTCAAAATGTCAAACTTTTTCTTTGAGAGGGTTGCACAGCATGGAGAGCACCATCTCTGCTCCACAAACTGAGGGCTGAACACGGTCAAAAATATTGTTCGGCTTATAATTACTTAGCTTTTCTTATATTGTCAGTTGTTGCTACACAGATCAGCCTTCTCTGGCCTTTCTGCATCCTGCTAACCCTCCATAAAGGAAAAAAAAAACACGTCTCTATTCTTCAGTGTTCACACAAGTGCTGTGCTGCGCTGTAATGAGATTTGAATGGCTCATTGTGTGTGGATTAAATTGTCTGTGTTAGCTCTGTGATGCTGGGCTTTCACAGTTGCTGCTGTATCCTCTTATATTTCTACATTCGTAAGTCACGAAAGACTACAGAGCCAGACGTTTCACACTGACTGTTCAGGCTCGTGTCTTTGTGTTGTTAAGCCGCTGAATCTTCATGATGCGCTGATGTTTCTGTAGACACCTCTTTGTCACAAATTGCTGTGGAACTGGCTTACTGTACATTTGGGCGAAGTTGGCTGTGGACTCAAAGACTGGGAGGTGGAGTTGTTATGCCCATTATCTTACCTGATCAGTGTCTTAATGGAGGGAAAAGACATTAATCTGTTCATTGATTCTTGTTGAAAAGACAGAGTTTATACTGGATGATGAGCTGATAGCAGAATGGAATGATGCCTTTTGTATTTTGAGGTCCATTATTAGTACTTCTGCACCCACTTAGGACGTTGGAAATTGTTTTTAAAGGTGTGCTATGCAGGTTGGTCACTCTGTGTAAACACAACATTCAAACTTGGCCCCTCCTCCCTATGATGTTTGTACACACACTGCCAGTTACTGTACCATTGTAGGAGCATTTGTTGTAATGGAAACATTTATACTTTAGCAAGCTAACTCATCTAACAGCCTGCACCTATCTGCACAACAGAAACAGTAGGGATGCATGAAATTGGATTTTTTGCCAATATGTGACAACTTATTTGGTCAATAACAGATACCGATATATCCACTTTTTTCTCCACCTCTTCCGTAGTGGAATTAACACCATATTATGCGGTCATATTGTTATCGAGATGCCCTACTAGCAGATGGAGACATGAAATACAGTGGTTTTTAATATGTGTAATATTTATTCATTAGGCAAAATAAGGAAAAGCATGTTCTCATTGTTCATTTTAAGGCCGATATTTGGCAATACAGGTGACGTACCAATATTATCGTGCATCCCTAGAAAACAGAAAACACTCTGCATCACTCTTCATCCCCACCCTCTCCTTCAGCGCTCGCCAGCAAAAGTGAGAGCCAGCTAGTTTTTGTAAATGGACCTGCACTTGTATAGCGCCTGTCTAGTCATCTGACCACTCAAAGCGCTTCTTAAACTATGAGTCACATTCACCCGTTCACACACTGGTGGTTGAGGCGACCATACAAGGTGCTAGTTTTTAACACACTCACACACTGATGGAACAGCCTTCAGGAGCAATTTAGGGCTCAGTATCTTGCTCATGCAGACTGGAGGAGCCGGGGATCCAACTGCTGATTTTCCGATTAGTGGACCACCCGCTGTACCTCTGAGTCACAGCCGCCCTAACTTGGTATTTTGAAAGAAAGACAATATAAGATACACTAAATAGGATTCGATCACACACTCACACAGACACACGCACATAAAAAATACAAATCAGGTTTTATTCTAATTGATTAAATGAAAGCTACAAAAATGCCATTCTGAAAAGAACGATAGGTTTTAAGATTTTGTTTGAAGCTGTCAACTGAATCAGAGAGTCGGACGTCTTCTGGAAGGTTGTTCCAGAGACGAGGGCCAACAACAGAATGCAGCATCACCATTCTTTTCACTTCTACACTTGGAGACATTTAGTAGACCAGAGGTGAAGGAGCTTAGGGATATGGAGGGAATGTATTCAACCAACGTATTAGATGAATAGTCAGGAGCCAGTCTATTTAAAAACTAAAAGCAAAGGTATTTGCGTTCTTTTGGTGCTGTGTTTGCGACTTTCATAGCTTCCTCTTGGATGCATGCTGCTACTACTTGGTCCCTACATCTTTAAAAGTCCTGACCTCACCTGCACACTGATATTGGCTGGGGGCCACACGCCACTTCACAAATGTTGCAGCCCATAGATGTCGTGAGGGCAGAGTCTCTGCAGTCAAATACACCTCCATACACTTTCAGTGGGTCATAGGTGATGATTGAGGGGGATTACTTTTGTATGAGTCCATACATTGTTTTTTTTTTTTTTTTTTAAGGGGAGAGTCCTGCGTAGTATTCCTTACCTTTAGTTCATGACTTAATTTCAGTGCAGACACACAGACCTGAGGCAAAGATAGAGACTGAGATGAAAGGGACAGGTGCATGCTGGTGTTCTAAAAACAAGACAAAGTTAGTTACAGTTTGGCCCACAGATTTGGCCAGCTCATCAACACAGTGTACAGTCCCAGCAGCAGCAGTGGCCTCAACACACGGCTCATGGAGGCAGTAAAGGTGCTGTGCATTCAAACTTCCTCAGAGCTATAACTCAGTCAAATCGAAACACAGAGACATAATACACATATTTTAAACTTCGGTGTAACTTACGCTTTCCGACTATATATCTGATGTCAGGTAAACATTAATAAATCACTTAAAAATCATTAAAAACACTCCTTTCTCCGGAACTTGCCTGAAAATCTTCATGTTTTTAAGATTTCCTCAGTATCAGAGAAATTCAGTGACAGTTGTCTTTACATATGTCTGTAAATTGTAAAGAGGACTAAAAGGAGCATCTCCAAAAGGCTTAGTTGTTCACAAGCCAAAATGGGGCGAGGCACACCACTTTGTGAAGAACTCCGTGAGAAAATTGTCCAAATGTTCAGGAATAATGTTTCTCAGCGTGCAATTGCAAGGAATTTAGGTATTTCGCCCTCTTCAGTGCACAATATTATCAAAAGATTCAGGGAATATGGAGAAATCTCAACAAAGAAGCGGCAAGGCAGCAAACCAAAGTTGGATGCCCGGGACCTTAGAATGCTGAGGAGGCACTGCATTGCCAACCGACATCAGTCTATTCAAAATATTACCATGTGGGCTCAGGATCATTTCAAAAAAACACTGTCAGCTACCACAATTCGTCGCTACATCATCAAGTGCAACCTAAACCTGTACTATGCAAAGAGAAAACCATTCATCAACAACATCCAGAAGCGCAGACGCCTCCTATGGTCCCGGGCTCATTTGAAATGGAGAGTGTCAAAGTGGAATAGTGTGTTGTGGTCTGATGAGTCCACATTTCAAGTTGTAATTGGACAGCAAGGGCGTCGTGTCCTCCGGACAAAAGAGGAGAAGGATCATCCAGACTGCTATCAACGCAAAGCTCAAAAGCCAGCATCTGTGATGGTATGGGGGTGTATTAGTGCTAATGGCATGGGCAACTTGCACATCTGCAAAGGCACCATCAATGCTGAAAGGTACATCGAGGTTTTGGAGCAACACATGCTGCCCTCCAGGCAACGACTTTTTCGGGGACGCCCCTGCATCTTTCAGCAGGACAATGCCAGGCCCCATTCTGCAAAAGTTACGAAAGCGTGGCTTCACAGTAAAGGAGTGCGGGTACTGGATTGGCCTGCCTGCAGTCCAGATCTGTCACCAATTGAAAATGTATGGCGGATTATGAAGCGAAGAATACGTCAAAGGAGACCTTACACTGTAGAGCAACTTAAACTGTACATCAAGGAAGAATGGGAAAGAATTCCACCTGTACTAATGTCTAATTCAGCACACTTTTGATGGTGCCAATTTGCCAAAATGTGAACAAAAAAGGCTTAAATGACACAATGGCAAGATTATACTTCCTGTTTATACTGTATTCTCCACGCTACTGAACTGTGATTATCCCCCAAATAGAAGTAAGACAAAGAATAATGTTAGGAGTGAAAAATATGTCAATATTAACTTAATCTATGTTGCACTGTCAATATTTTTTGACATAACTATGGCTGAGGGTCAGGGTGGAGTTGTTGGGTTACAGTAGGTGGTGTAGATGGGGTGTTTTGGGGGTAGACTTTGGAAATAGACTTTGAAAACCCCCTACTCTATGTCAGTCCTGTATGCACTATGTTGTGACTGCAGAGAGATTCATATCTTTATAAATAAGGCCCATAATGCACAGATAGTAAATGTGACATGATAATTTCCTGCCTCATTTTCAGAGCGCAGCACGCTCTTAAGTACTATTACCTGGAGTGAATGTGGGCGTCTGTTGTTGCCTGCAGTCTGTCTCGCTCCAAGGCCACTGCTGTAACTCCCAACCTCAATGCAGCTCGATAAATTACGACTTTGAAAATCCAGCAGCCGTCAAAGTCAGCGCTGAGCGCAGTCATTCTGAGGAGCATGGGGGGGACGTGGCTTTCCAGACAAATGGCTGTATGCACCGGCGTCGTCGTGATGAGGCCCGAAGGGACATCTCTTCTCACCCTCGCTTTTTCAGCCATGTCCTCCCATTTTAAGTGGGCAGGCAGCATGCTAGGCAGACAGATGCAGGACAGATAGCATCTGCTTATTTAATAATGCCCCCATATGCTGTTTAATGCCAGTCTCTGCCCCACACTGTTGTAATGGCCTGTGCACCAAATGATAACAGCAGCCAGGAAGGAGTATGAAAATCACTTGGTAATTTTCCACTTTTATTGGTGTGTAAAACAAAGCCATTCGAATCCACCAGTTAACCCTTCGCTCCACAAAATGGCCTCTTCGTTCCCTGTTTACAATCATCTTCTTGTTTTTTTTTTTACAGTTAGTGGATTAATGATTTTGTTATGGTTGCCACAACCTCTGCTTTGTAGCCACAGATCAAAGCCAAAGCTGAGTTTCCTTCTCTCCTGTGTGTGTTTGCATGCTGCCCCCCTCTCCCCCCGTGTCTTAACGCCACTTCTCTTTCCTCCCCGGCTCAGTGACAGGTAGGGCTGTAAATGATGTTGCAGTTTTTTTTTCTAGCTCAACTCCAGAGACCTTTGAGTATTAATTAAAATGCGGCATGCATTAGCTCAGTTTGAGTGTTTATGCTGCTGCACAGAGGGGAGGCTGGATTTGCCCAGCGAGGGTGGAAAGATGTTATGAATGTGAGCCTGCAGGAGACATCTGCCCTGATGAGAAGATTTATGAAGGTTTCCAGGCCTACATACTGAATCACCGCATGTTTTTGTTTTCATCTACGTCAAGCTTTCACATTTGGGCTGATCCAGTTCAATCCTTTGAAGGAAGAGTAGCAGTATATTTAGAGACCGAGGGCCATCAGAAAGATGAAACCGAGCGTGCCAGTGGCTTTAATCAGCAGGAGGATGTGAGCGAGGCGAGCCAGATTTGCTGCCTCTAAAAGCAGCAGACTCCCATCAAGCAGCCACCCAGCCGAGAGAGACAGAGGCAGGCGTCCTCACTGCCTGGCAGCACATGCTAAAGGGCTCACAGCCCTCCAGAGGCAGAACGCTTTTGTCAGCTGTGGTGGAGCTGTCAGTCAGGCCTGGCCACCAGGCTGTGACTGCATCTGTCTGCTCTGCCCAAATACTCAGCTGATTAGTTTAGCAGCAACGGGTGAATCTGATTTATTGGACTTTCAAAAGAGATATTAAATAGGGCTGAAACTAACAAGTATTTTCATTGTTGATTGTTTTCTTGATAAATCATCAGCATGTTTTATCTGACCAGTGATATAAAAATCAAAAGCTGTTGAGTTTATTATTGTGTATGACCAGCAAATGTTTCACTTTCTGGCTCAGAAAAGTGACTGAAACAATCAAAATAGTTCCCAATTTTCTATTGATCGACTACGCATTTAACTGACTAATCGTTGCAGCGCTTATATAAAATGTCTTTGTGACAAGTTGAATGATAGAACAGTAAAGGACTAATGTTTTCCGCTACACATGGAGGCACAGTCAGATCCCACGTCAACTGGCGATCATCCTGGAAGGAAGGAGAATTACCACCAGTGCCCTCGAGCCTGGAAACACCACCCTCTTCGTAAGAGCAGGACACTGTAAAACCATCTTCAAGAATGCAAACAACCCTCCTGGATTCTGCCCAGGACTGGAAAATGCAGGTCGACCTTGATCAGAAACTCAGCTTTCCACCAGAGATTGCTGCAACTATCTCAGGACGGACCTCATCTTGTGGTCAGAAGTCCTTGTACATTGTGGAACTAACAGTACCATGGGAGGCTGCAGTTGGGGAGGCTTGAAGTACACAGACCTAGCAGCTGAGGCAAAACAACACAGCTGGCGTTGTTCGGTGCTCCCTGTTGAGGTAAGGTGTAGAGGATTTGTAGCCAGGCTGCTGAAGAGCATGGGGGTTCGAGGACAGGCCTTCTGACAAGCCATCAAGTCATGATCAGAGGCAGCTGAATGAAGCAGCAATTAGCTTTGGATGAAGAGGAAGGATCTAGGGCTGCAACGATTAGTCGACTAATGGATGACTAATCGACTATTAAAATAATCGGTGACTATTTTAGTAGTCGACCAATCAGTTTGAGTCATTTTTCATAGAAAAGTACTATAAAAGTACCCCAAAATACTCTTATTGCAGCTTCTTACGTTCAAATATTGGCAGCTTTACACACTCTCCCATGACGGTGAACTAAAACCCTTTGGTGTGAGTACGAAACAAGACATTAGATGACATAATTTTGGGGTTTTGGAGAGACAGACCGACATTTTTCAACATTTTAACACATTTTTAATAAAATGACTAGTCGACTAATCGAAGAAATAATCGACAGATTGGTCAACAATGAAAATAATCGTTAGTTGCAGCCCTGGAAGGATCCCAACTGGTCTGCAAGACGTCCAACATGAAGGGTAAAGGTGTAGGGGGGCACAACTGGGACATCAGGTGTCGCCTTTGAGCCCTCTGGAGGTGTCGTGGACTCCAATAAAGTGATCACACCTCTCCCTCTCAAAATCATAATTATAAGTATTAGTTATAAAATCACCATCATACAGTCATCATCAGTGCAGGTCATCATGTGTGTGTCAGCTTTCTGTTAGGGGTTACATTCCCATTAGTCCAAGGAAGGAGGACAGGCCTACAAAGACAACATCAGCCGAGCGTCAAGTAAGATTCCTTTCAAGTCCACACCAGTCTCCATCTCACTCTCAAAGGGAGTAAAAATAACCATCGCCAATCAATGTCCCATATACATGTAAATCACAGAGAAGTGATTTAATTTGCCAGAATGTGTCATAATGACAAAACCCAGTTCAGCCACTTTGCATAAAGTCAAACAGGTCCAAATCAGCAAAGCCGGAAATTGACCTAACTTTATTTTTCATATACTAAATTTAAAAAAATAAGTTTGAAAAGAAACTCCACATAATCCATCCAATGTACTACCCTACTTCATTAAACAGTATAGAACTGAAACAGTGAATTAAAACGTCATTTTTATCATCAACTATGCCGACAGTCGTTGGTTCCACCCTCTCAATTGTGAGAAGTTTTCTTTTTTTATGTCCTATGTGACCGTAATTTGTATATGTTTTGGTTTTAGACTATTAGACTGACAATAAAAAGCTATTTGAAGGCATCATCTTGGACTGCAGGAAATTATAATGGGCTTTTCCCCCTTTTTTCTGACATTATGTGACCAAACTATTAATCTATTGTTCAAGAAAATAATGAGCAGAGGAGTTAATAATGAAAATATTTCAGTTTCAGCCCTAAAGCAAGATTTTATTTAGCAACATTTTAAAGATAATGCATGCTAGAGACAGTATGTCTAAACATATTTTAAGATACATTTATATCATCACCAGAGCCGAACCAATCAGTTGAATAATTCATTAGTCCGTAATAGAAATCAATCTGCTGCATTTATGATAAATGATTTATCTTTTAAGTCAAGTCAAAATGCCAAACACGTTCTGGTTACAGCTTTTTAAATGTGAGAATTTGCTGCTCTTCACAGTGTTGTATAATTTTAAACAACTCACCCAGTGTGTTTTCAGGGCTGGAATATTGGTTAATCTTAAATTAATGTCGTGGTGGGATACAAATCTACCCATAATGCTTTGTGACACGAGTAAAGTGAGTTAAATAGACTAATTATGAATCTGCACCGGCGCTGCTTATTACTGCGGTTACAAATGTAGCATGCTGTAATTGTTACGTTCCACAGTATATTATATACACAGCCTGCTGTCTGACAGAGAAGGTATAATCACAGACTGATCTGTTCCCTCTCGTGCTGGCAGTAAATTCCAAATTAATCAGATTTTGCATGTTCACAAACTGCTGTCAAATACGGCGCTGTGAGCTAATGCCAGTATGCTCACTGTGACTCAAGGTCTATTGGTTTAACAGCGTCCCTGCCAGATGGAGGACCTCGAAAGTCCTGGTGGGAGCAGCAGTGGCAGAAGAAGTGTTCAGATTCAGAAATAACACAGTTAATAAAAGACTTTAAAAATATTCAAATTTGTTTATTTGACTCACATTCAAAGATTAAAGGGACCTGTTATGCTTTCCCTTACTTTCTGTTATATACACTCACCGGTCACTTTATTAGGTACACCCCCTCAACTGCTGGTTAATGCAAATAGCGAATCAGCCAATCATGTGGCAGCAACTCAATGTCAAGGTCAAGACGATCTGCTGAAGTTCAAACCGAGCATCAGAATGAGGAGGAAAGGTGATTTAAGTGACTTTGAACGAGTATTTCAGAAACTGCTGATCTACTGGGATCACAACCATCTCTAGGGCTTACAGAGGATGGTCCCAAAAAGAGAAAATATCCAGTAAGCAGCAGTTCTCTGGGTGAAAATGTCTTGTTGATGCCAGAGGTCAGAGGAGAATGGCCAGACTGGTTCAAGATGATGGAAAGGCAACAGGAAGTCAAATAACCACTGGTTACAACCAAGGTCTGCAGAAGACCATCTCTGAAGCAACAACACGTCCAACCTTGAAGCAGATGGGCTACAGCAGCAGAAGACCACACTACTACTATTGTGTACTTCAGTTGTGTATCACGCAGCGGCCTCCACTGATGAGAAATCCTTGATTAAAATGGCTCTGATCAAAACTGGTTGAAACGCGGGCTGGTTCACTGGATAGCACCAAGGTTCCAAGAATCCTGAGCAGAACTGGTTAAAGAACCAGAGCTAATTTGGTAATGGGGAAGTGACAAGTGCTGTTTTTTCACCCTCCCCACCCAGATTATTCTGCCGGTACGGGGATTAAACTGACAACCTCCTGGTCACAAGCTTCTCCAACCTTTAGGCCACTACTGCCCCATGTGAGCAGTGTTGTGAACGTGTTCTTGTAGAAACCCAGAATACATGTAAAAGGAGTGCAACAGGTCCCCTTTAAAGCCAAAAATGGCAGTTCTGTTTGGTCATGATTCCAACAACCGTGTTAGTTCAAACACCCCAAATATGGTTTAGTTTGGATTATACTGCTCCGTGACCTCCTCACAGGTGAACCCTGAGTTGTGAGGCCTTTCCGCAGTATGCAAAGATGAGCTGGTAGATACTGCTCACTGGAATCAGTAGTTGTTAGCTCAGAGACTGATTATCAGACAGTCCCAGTGGATTACAAGATTGTTTTTTTCTTCATCCTGAATCGTTTTATTATTCCAACTCCTGCTGTCATCGAAAAGTCACAAACATCCCTCCTCCTCCTCCTCACTACATTTAAAGTCTAATCCATCACTGCAGTATTGTGCCCACTGCTGAAACACATTAATCACCCCATTACCTCCTCTCAGAATTCACTAAAATAAATTATGCTCTATTAAACTATATTTACTGACTGTAAATATTTAATACATTCAGATCAGGTGATGGCTAAATCAAAAGTGGAGGGAGTATTTTTGTTCTGGTATTGCGTCAGTCCAGTGGTGTTACCTGTGGCTCTGTTTCCATCTGGTTAAACACACGAGTATTTGTCAGAAAACTGTGATTTCCATCTTCATTGCCTGAGAGTACCAGCTGCTGACTCACCATGTTTGAGTGCGTGCACACAAACCCACTGTAACACCTACCCTGACACCATTAACTGCAGGATTAGTCTACAGCAGCACAATTGTGATTGTGACAAATACCTGTATCTGTGACCCTGTTTACACTTGGTTTGATGAGACACAGCATCGTTCACACCTGTGTTCGTCATGCGTCTCTAGCTTTCCACTTGTGCTCAGATTCCTTACTGCCGACGTCACTTCCACTAGAGGGTCAAAGGGCCCCAAACACAGTTAGTACGTCCACACTCTCGTCAGTTTTTTCAGTCACGATACAGCTGGAGACATAGCGTAGCGTAACGTAGCGTTACGTCGTGTTTTATCTCGTTATGACATTGTTTACATACAGCACATGCTCTGTCTTTTGACCTGTATTTTCTCCGAAATCCAAAATATTTCCACTATGCTGATTTATTAGTAAATAACGTTATCCTCCTTGTCTTTCTCTCGGCTGTTTGCTGTCTGCCTGCCGCTGTTGGACAGTGACACAGACTTGAAAATAGAAGGGCATCTTAAAGATGACGATATAGATTGATGTTTTCACGTTGCATCAATGATTCTGGATCGTTGATCTTTGAATTGATATATCGATCAGATTGATGGATTGTTACACTCCTTTAAAATAGTACAAGACATCCATTGTGCCAGAGATCAGTGTGACATTTCAGATGTCTTATTTTGCCCAGCCAGCAGTCCCAAACCCAAAGCTCTTAATTTTGCAATGATGACATCAAAAGCATCAACTCCCTGAATTAAAAAGGTTGTACAGGCAAATATTTGTTCATAAAATAACTGAAAGGGTTAATCATTTATCAAAACAGTTGCTGATTAGTTTTCTTATCTATTGACTAATCCATAAATCTATTAATTGTCTGAGCTCTAGTCTTACATTACCATTCTGTATCATTCCTTGTATTTATACACATATATGGAAACTGTAGGGAATCCATACATTCACATACAAGTAAACTGAGGCAGAATAATTGGGAAATCCAGTTTGTTGCTGCTAATAGAGTTTAGATATGAAGGAAAAGGAATTAGTTTAAATAATCGTACTAATGCAAATACTAGTTTTGTTCAGCTGGCATTAGAAGAAACAGTAAAGTCACCCTGACTCGATCATAGCGGTACTCGCATCACTTGGATTGTACATATTTTTCCACCACATTTAGTGCGATTTGTACTCAAAATCAATTCATTTAATGATGACTTTAGATGTGAAAAAATATCTCAAGGCCAGTATTTTTAGGCCATTCAAGTTAAAATGTAAAAAAAGAAAGAAAAACATAGAATATAATGTCAGTGAACTCCCTCAGATCTGTTAAAAGCATTTTTTGCCCCAGTCCCCAGCAGAATAGGCCTAAAGAGCCACAGTCTGTCTTCTAACAATGTGCAGTCGTTAAAAATTAAAAAGGATTATTAATAATTTCTGGTGATCTAATCTGTTCATGTATAGCTGTCTGTGTGGGATTCTATATTTAACACTGGGGCCAGAAAAGAGCCTGCAGCAACTCTGCTATCCCCTCCTGCCAAATCTCTGTGCTTTTTACTTCATTCAAACCATTGTGTCAATAATATCGCTCCAAATCTGCTATTTTAAATCTTTTCCCAGGTGACCCAAATGTTCAAAACTTTCTGTATTTTCACAGTTATTTTTACAGGCTGTTGTGGTGGGTCAAATTAACCAAATTAACCTCGAGCGCACAGCGTTTTCTTTCAGTCTGTTATGCAAGTTGTTAATTACATTTCAAGCATATTCTGCCAGAATAAATAGGGGATTTAATTTGGAAGTGCATGTAATCCACCTGTCTGTTTGGGCCTGATACAGCCAAAAAATATATTTTTATTTCCCTGACTATAATCTTGTATCAAGCACTTTATAATTTTAATTCTTTGAGGCTGTTTATTTTCAGCCCAGCAGAGCTTGATGTGACTGAGTGTAAAGAGTTTAAATGACGTCCTGTCTTCATGCCAGACTCTCTGAGTTAGTCCACTGTTGTAGCTGGCATCGCCAAGGAAACGAGTGCGTGATCAAGCTGCTGATGCCCAGTTCTGTCAAAGTGGGCAGTGGACACCCTGCTGGACTGCCTTCCACAGGACAAACACAACCGATACACCCACCTGCTCAAACGCACATGGGAGCAAATGTATCAGAATGTGTCTACAAATAAAACATATCAAAATAACTCAGCTGAGCTGCAGCTTCTACAGACAGGTAATTCCCTGTCAGCCATCTGCAGCACGTGCCCCAGCTGGTCAGTGCTGGAGTTTGCAGGCTGAGGTCACACAAGCTTTAAACACGCAGCTGCGGACTGCTGCGTAATCCTGGGTTAGTCCTACACCCGCCACTGTGAAGCCCTTTACACCCTCGACCCCTCACATGTACACTGAGACACCAAACATCTGGATGCGCCACATGAAAGTGTCACGAACCACATCTGTCTGAAACAGCTGTCATTAAAAGTCACTCCAAACTCTGCTGTCTCTCATAATTAGGGCTGAATGACACGGGGAAAATAATTTAATGGCAATTTGTTTAGACTTATTTTACAGTTCAGAATGTTCTTTTTCTTAAATAGTATTCACAATACAAAGGCAGTAAATTACTCTCAGATACATTCAACATATAAACTGCTTTATAAACAGGCCTACATGTTACGATGAAATGAGACAAAATGTCCGTAGAGGTTATGTAACGGTTCCAAGGTACCATACTGAAAATGTTTGGTTGAAACATGGCTAAAGACTCAGCGATGAACTTAATAGATTTAAGTTGTCAAAAGTCAAGGTCACTGTGACCTCACTAAACACATTTTTTGCCATACCTCAAGAATTCATTTTCTAATTTTTACAAAACTTCACACTACGGCTGCAACGATCAGTCGACTAATTGATGACTAATCGACTATCGGTGACTATTTTAGTAGTCGACTAATCGGTTTGAGTCATTTTTCATAGAGAAGTACTATAAAAGTACCCCAAAATACTCTTATTGCAGCTTCTTATGTTCAAATATTGGCAGCTTTACACACTCTCCCATGACGGTGAGCTAAAACCCTTTGGCGTGAGTACGAAACAAGACATTAGATGACATAATTTTGGGTTTTGGGAGAGACAGACCGACATTTTTCAACATTTTAACACATTTTTCGATATAATGACTAGTCGACTAATCGAAGAAATAATCGACAGATTAGTCGACAATGAAAATAATCGTTAGTTGCAGCCCTACTTCACACTGATGTCTAACAGAATAAAACAAAGAATCAATGACATTTTACATCCAGAAAAGTCAAAGGTGAACTTCACTGTGACATCATAATGTTTTCTGGCAAAATTTCAGCATCACAACTCAGGAGCAGAAGTGGAAACATTTGGTCAGATACTGAGCTGGTGACACTAATCTTGGGTGTTCATCTTGAAACTGTGCTGAATGTTTAGATCAGAGGTGTCAAACTCATTTCTGTTCCTGGGCCACAAACAGCACAGTTTGATCTCAGATGGGCCGGACCAGTAAAACCATCTCACAATAACCTATGAGTGCCATCAGCTCCAGTATGTTCCCTTTTTGTGGAAAGAATTCACAAGTACATCCTGTAGACGTTCATCCTTTTACAAAACAGACGAACAGCCTGAGATGTCTCAAGAAAAATAAGTACAACTTCAGTTTTCCCACTTTCAGTTTTTTCACATTCAGTCCATCGACTTCTCAATGTCATTACATGTGCATTTTATTTGTTTTTAAGGCTCTGAATGGACTGGCCCCAGAATATTTATCTGACCTTGCTATGGTGCATCAACCCTCCAGAGCCCTTAGGTCAGCTGACCAGATGGTCCTGGACGTTCCTCGATCCCTCTGGAAAACCAGAGGAGATCGAGCCTTTGCAGTTGCGGCTCCCAGGCTGTGGAACGCATTGCCCCTTTCTGTGCGGTCTGCGAATAGCCTCTCCATTTTTAAAACACCCTGCTTTAAACCCTGGCCTTTGGCTGAGCAGAGTCACCTCTATTGGATCTTTTATCTGTTTTATTTCACTGTCTTATTGTTTTGCTTTTATTGTTTCTTACTGTTGATGATTATGTTACTGTAAAGCACTTTGGTTGGCCATAGGCTTTTTAAATGTGCTATATATATAAAGCTGACATTGACATTGACATTTATCCACACATTTCCTGGTACAGACTCTTTTGAACTGGAGCTGCTGGTTGACAATATTTTGCACGACGTTCAGTATCTTTAAACATGGTCACAGTAAATATTCATTGTTATATCAGAGAGCTGTATTCTGGTCAGGGTGACAAAGCCTCTGAAGCAGAATTTACATGAAGTAGGAAACGCATTGTTTAACTTGCTCCTGAAACCTGGCACCTGTTAGTCAAGTCATCCAGTGGGCCGGATTGGACCCTTTGGTGGATCGGTCCTGGCTCATGGGCTGTATGTTTGACACCCTTGGTGTAGATCTTCTGTGCTGCCGATTTGAAGATGTGTGTGAAGCATCTACATTTTAGGATCTGTAGCTTCTTTGCAGCAACATCCATATTTCAGGTATAGTACACTGTCACGAGTCTGGAAACAGACGGATGTAAACTGTAACTTGACTGGTTGACGCAGGCGTAAAACCATGAGGCGGTAGTTCTAGTCTTCATCAACTCTCATTTGCATGTGGCATGTGGAGCGGAGGGCAGCGTGTGTGCACGTGAAGCCCACAGGACCACGTATGTTGTTTGGTTTTGTTTTTTTTTTAATTGCAGCTTTTGCAATTTGAAAAACACAGTGCCAGTTTGATTGTGATTATTGGTTGAGCCCTCTGTTCTCAATGCACCCTTTGTTCTCAAAAATAATTAAGCTGCAATCGAATATTAGGAGGATTTCCAACACATGGTGCGTGGCTGCAAAACACTAATAGAATAGTTAAACCTCAAATTAAATAAAAATGACATTAATGATTTACAAGCGCTGTATTGTTATTTTGAAAAGAAGCCATCTCTGTGGTGGAGAGATCTGAAGGTTTATTGTCACGTGTCCAACACTGAACAATTCTGGCCTCAAAAACAGTGCTAAAACAAACAAACAAACAAACCCAGATCCGCAGTTTAACATTGATTTCGAGGTTTGGATCCGTCCGAGCCAGAGCACCTGATGATATCGTGGCAGGCAGCAAAGCAGAAAGCGGCGAGCTTGGCTGCGGAAAGTAAACATCTCTTGAAGAGGGAACACAGTGCCATCTGCCTCGTGACACAATAAGGGAATGATTAGATTGCTATTATAAATGGATAATGTGAGATGATACGAGTCGTGATTTTAAACAGCCCATTGGAGTATAAAAACCAAATGGAAAGAATACAGTCGCTCTGATTATTGAAGTGGAATATTTGCACAATAATAGCTGACATACTGTAACCTGCTCCATTTTAAAATCATTTGACGATCAATCAGTTGACATTACAAACTCAAAAATAATCATAGACTTGATTAAAAATCTACTAAAAATGAACATCATGAGCTCCACAGAGGGGTGAGGGGTGTCTTTCAGTGCTGCTGTATTGGATTGAATTATATTGTGCGGGTGTTCATTACAGCCGCACATGGGTTGATGTGATGTGATCAGGACTGATCTGACAGTAATCTCTCCTCCTGTTTTCTCCCTTTCTGCATCTTTCACTTGCATTATTCAGTTCCTCTGTAAGCACTCTGCTCTTTGCTTTTCGAGGTATTTGCAGTGATGTTGATCCATTGATGTCCTCTCTCCCTAAACCAGGCCACAATTGGAATTGACTTCCTGTCGAAAACCATGTACTTGGAGGATCGAACGGTAAGGAGCTCAGTTACAGCTGTGTAATGTCATGACGAAGATGCTAAATATTTCTAATGTGTCAGCAGTTCAGTAACTCCTTCCTCCAGACAGTATCATACAGTACGACTGCTCATCAGAACAATACTGCATGTGCTGAAGTTAGAGATGCACTGATTGCTTTTGTGTTGGCCGATTATGATTTCTGACTTTTTAAAAGTCTTGACTCGCCCATTCTGGTTTTCTTTCTTTTTAGGAACTATAATTGACAACATACACAAACATTTTTATACGTTTTATTAATTAGATTTAATAGTACGTTCATAACAAAACATTGACTGTTGAATAACTTACCGTTTTTTCAAAACTGAACCAGGTTATAGAACCTTCTCTCACTTTCATTTAAACTCTCTTTCGAGCTCTTTCATACGAATAAAATCCAGCTGAAAATGAATGACAGTATATTCCATTTATCTATCTTGTTTTAATTTCCCAATAGAAAACAGGTGCAACAGATCTATATATGCTCATACACATTAGTTACATATCAGAGAATAAGAGTCAACTACTTGTTATCTATCAAACTATGTATTTATTTACGTTTTATTCGTGCAAAACTCCTCATAGATTAGTATCTGTTTACAAGAATGTTAAAGGAACAGTGTGTACGATTTAGGGAGAATTAGTGGCGTCTAGTCGAGAGGTTTGCAGATTTCAGCCGACTGAAACTGTAAGTGTTCATCTTTCAGGTTTCTTACCGGGAGCTAAATTATCTGCAGAGGTCTCTTTCTCTCCAAAACAAACAGACATGATTATTTAAACCACTAAAAGCACTAAATAAAGCAGCTTCATGTCACAAATCAGTGTTTCCTCTACGCTCTTTGGCATGCCCCAAAAGGGCCCGTCACCCAGCACTTGCTATGTGTGCTCAAGTTTCTCTGATAACGCAAGGTGTGTTCATCTTATTACTGATCCAGATATTATGGAGGATGTTACAATGACCTGAATCATCGGCAGAGGTCTCAAACAGACCTGATCATTTAAGCCAGTAAAAACAGTGAATAATGGAATTTCACGTTAAAAAATAGTTTATTTCCACTGCTTGTCACAGTTGGGCTTCTAACTTGGTTGGCTGAAGCAAAAACACGAAAATGCGAGTTGTCCTATCCAAAGCCAGTGTTTGGTTTGTCCATTCTGGGCTACTGTCGAAACATGGCAGTGCAATATAGCGATCTCTGTCGACGAGGACCCGCCCCCTAGATATCAACAGCTTATTCTGAGGTAACGAAAACACAATTCTTATTTTCAGGTGATTATACACTACAAACACACATATTTATATTCCGCCATAACATATCCCTCTAAATTTGTCTGCCTGCCCCTCACTGTGTGCACAGTGCAAAAGGAGAGGAGCCAGTCACTGCGATGACTCTGAGCAGCAGACATGGGAATGAATTTCACCTTTTCCTTGACGATCTTTTCAAGTCCCTAAATTTGTCGCAAATAACCTTTAGAAATGAAGTTGCTAGGAGGGTCTGAAAAGTCACTGATGAGGGGGCGTGACAAAGCATTGGTGTTTGACGACATGGGAGTGAGAACAGGTTGCAGTAGCTGTGACAATTGTCTGTTATTGTCCGTGCTGCTGTGTGCGAGAAATTAACCATCGTGCAACACATGCACGTAAATCTGAGCAGGACAGAGTCGACTATATCTGAGACTGATCACCCAGTCACTGGATATCTGCTGATCAATCGGTGCATCTCTACATGTAATGTTGCCCAGCATTACTGATACACAGCATGTTGTCTGTGCAGCTTGTGACTGTAACTGTATTTAATGATGGCAGAAAACTTTCTTTAACTCAACCAGGACAACGCTGAGGTCTAGTTATCAGTCCTGAAGCTCAGAGAGAGAAACTCAATGCAAAACTGCAAGAACTGGCACTAAGACCATGTCAACAAGTGAAAAACCTCAGAGTTATCTTTGATTTGAATCTTAGTTTCTAACCACATATTTGAAGTGTAACCAAAACTAGATTTGATCATCTTAAGAACATTGCCAGAGTGCAGCTGTTCTCTCTCAAGCCAACACAGAGACACTGATGCATGGCTGGCTGAGTGATGACTGTAATGCTCTGCTTTCTGGTCTTCCTAAGAGAAACATTGCTCAGTTACAGGTATCACAAAACTCATCTGCACGTGAGGACCAGAAAGAGAGAACACAGTCTCTGCTTTGGCTTCCTGTGTGCTTCAGAGTTGATTTTAAGATCCTGTTATTGGCTTATAAAGCTCTTAATGGTCCTACCTAGTTATCAGATTTGGGGGGTTGGTATTGTTTTATTGTGTGAAGCGTTGTTTGTATGAAAAGTGCTTTATAAATAAAGTTTGATTGATGGTGTAGATGAATACAGTCAACGCTAGTCTGCATGCCTGTTTATCTTCTGGAATCTTACACACAAGTATCATCATGAGGAGTTCACTCATACATATAGTGCCTGAGTGTGAATCTTTAACCCTCAGATGCATGTGTTATAGTAAATGTTTATGAAAGTGTGTGTGTTTTGTGTGTGTGTGTTTAGGGAGCCTACTGTTTCCAGGCTCTCTGACTTTCTGAATAATCTCAGCCTCCTCAGCTTTCCCTCTCTGAACCCCAGGTGAGGTTGCAGCTCTGGGACACGGCGGGACAGGAGCGCTTCAGGAGCCTCATTCCCAGTTATATACGGGACTCCACTGTGGCCGTGGTGGTCTACGACATTACAAGTCAGTGCCCCCTGTGAAATATGTGAATACCATGCTTACACGTAGCTGCTGGCCTGGCTGTAATTTATATCTCGTTGGTGTTGTGAGGACTCCGAGTGTCATTTCCCATGACAGATAGTTATATTATTCTCTCTCAGTTTTGTCAGCGGCTTTTATTTAATCGTTTAAAACAGCAAAGTGCACTTACTGCAGCATGGCTGCCCTCAGGTAGTGAATTTTATTCCTGATTTTATGGAAAATATGAGTTAACATCCCCCAACGCTAAGCCCTCTTTTTCACCCTGAAAGGCGTGAGGTCTGTCTGGTTGAATTCCCTGAGAGAGAATACAATACGACTGCATACTGAATGAATGTTGCAAGGTCAGAGGGATTTATTAAGAACCTTAACATGCTACAGAGCTGGGCGTGTACATTATTACATGGATTTATTGTGTAATTCCAGTACTGTGCACATGAGACAGTATCATCTATCAGCTAATGTCTTAAGATCATGAAATGGAAGATATTTTTAATATGATCTACCACATGGGATTTTTTCCCTCTGTCATCTTCTTGCATTAATAATCAGCAGTACCGTGTAAGGCAAAATGTGGGATTCATTTTGTATCAGCAGATTCCACTTTTTATTTCCTGCCAGCTGTTATGAAAAATCAAAGCATGTCACTGTTTAAAAATCCAGATGAAATGTTAATGGTTTTGTTTAGAGCAGAAACAGCAGGAGAGGTGTCAGCGTATCCAATGTTACTGCAAATGAACAAACAGCATCTTTAATTTGACTCCACTTTGTTTCCTCTTCTCAACAGATGTTAACTCATTCCAGCAGACGTCAAAATGGATTGAAGATGTGAGGACAGAGAGAGGAAGTGATGTCATCATTATGCTTGTCGGCAATAAAACAGACCTGGCAGATAAGAGGTATGTAGTTACTGCTGAACCGGCTATGGAGGACAAAAAGTGACCAAACTATCAATAAATAAATGTATAAATAAATACAGGAATAAATAAATGAATGTGGAAATAAATTAAATCAATACAGGGATAAGTTAATAAAAATGGTAATAGAAATGAAATGTATAAATAAATACAGGAATAAAAAAAAAATATAGAAATATCCAAATCTAAAAAATCTATACAGGAATAAGTTAATAAAAAGTAGAAATAAAAAAATGACTGCATAGATAAATACAGGAATATATAAAAAAAATCAGCAATCAATAAATAAATGAATATGGAAATAAATTCATGAAAAACACATGTAATAAATATTTTCAAGAATGCATTAATAAATAAATTAATAAATATGGAAATAAATGAATGTAAAAAATAATACAAAAATATATATATAAATAAAAAAAGAAATATATGAATACTATACTAATAAATAAATATAGGGGAAAAAATAAGTTAAACAAGTAAATAAATATTTACATTTATTTATAACATTTATAAATAAATAAATACAAAAATCAATAACTAAATACTGGAATAAGTGCAATTGAAATAATGTCTAAATAAATACAGAAATTACAAAATAATTGCTGAAAAAATACAGAAATTAATAAATACAAGAATAAATAAAATTATAACTAAATTTAGAAATAAATACATGTAATTAATCATAATTGTTGAAATAAATATGGAAATGAAGTTGATAATTTAACACGATATGAATAAATATTATTATTACTTATTTCTGTTTCTATTTCACCAGTAATTTATACATTTATTTACTCATTAATTGATCCGTTTGTCATTTCTTGTCCTCCATACGTGCCTCCTGCAGCACTACTTGTGTCACATTTTGTCATTTTGTGAGCATTTCATTTTGAGTCTTGACACCATGGCAACCATGCAAAGTGTCGGTCGGTCACTCGTCGATCACGGTCGCTGGCCTCTGTGACAATACTAAGAAACTTACTTTAAAAACCAACAGCTGAATGTGGAAAGAGCAGAAGAGAGAACTAGAGAATCATTCAGTTGAGCACAATAACCCGAGAACAAAACATGATACAAACATCAGGCCGACTCCCCGCAGAGCCGATGATTTGATTAGATGTCGCAGCGTCTTGATGAATAAATCTGTATATTAATGAGACAGAACTAATTATCTTGAGACTAATATAACTCCTTAGTACTATATGAACATGATATTAAAGCCACCTCAGTGTTATATGGAGACAGGTATGAGATATTAATGTCTGCCACATTTTATATGAAATATCTCAATGAATAAACTCATTAGCATAACTGGTTATGTTTAGTGTTGTCATAGTAATTATGGCGGAACATTTCGCAACTCAGCCGCTCTTATTGCTTTGAAATGAGAAAATCATTGCTTCCTTATGGAAATTATTCAGTGACTTATCCCCTGGTGACACTTAGGCAATTATGAACGGCGTGCACAGGGGAATTCTTTTTGCATGCACGCATACATGAACGTATATAACTGATCTAACTCTGCAGTCGTAGTGAGGAAAAGATGAGAAAATGCTGATGATGATGCTGACAAGGAAAAAGAAATTGATCTAAATCTGAATGCGTAGAGCAAGGCTAAAAATGAAATGACGTGAAGCAGAAATAGGCGATAGAGGAAGAGTAGCGTTAAATAAAGGGACAGTTGGACCATAAAAAGGGTGGTTTGCTTGTGCCAAAATGAGTTAATGGTGCATGCTGTGTGGCAGGGCTCCAGACTAACTTGTGACATCGGTTACACAGGTGAGCCCAATATTTCTATTTAGGTGCATCAGCACATAATTTAGGCACGCTCCAAATTTTTTACCAGCTTCTTTTAGCGCAGCAGTAATACATTTAAGCATAACTTTTTTGTCATTTCCCACACAGGTTGGTTGTAGACAGGAATAAAAAAAAAATATATATATATATATATTTTTTTTTTTTTTTTATTGTAATGGGAGCACAAACAAGAAACTGCAATAGCCAAAAAAAAAAAAAAACAATGAAAATGGATACATTTTTTTAAAATAAATTTCATAATAATTTCTGTAGGACTGCCCCAGGCTAGGAATTTTCCTCGTCAACCAATAGTCATCATTCAGGGCCATTAGACAACTAGTCACTGGCATGTTTAGGATATTAATTTAATTATTTAATTTGAGTTTATTTGTTTGAGTTGAAGGTGTGAGACATTACAGAGAAATACAAACCGTACTAATGAACCTTCATTAATATAGGCCTATATTTTATCTCCAAGTGCACGTCACACACTGAGCGAGCCGCCTGTTAATGACGCTGTGGGCTAATGGGCATGTAGCTACTTCCATGTTTCACATGATACGTCATGTTTGTAGTGGACCAATGAAGATGAGTTTACATATCACCTTGGGTTGGTCCTTCACCTTCTCAAAATGATCCCACACTTTGGATTTCCTGCCCCACATGTTATTAACTAGCCTGTGGAATAACAGCAGGTACCAGCCCTGGAAATTAACCTGACTCCTGTCTGACTGCTGAGCGTGGACACTTCCTGTGTCTGTCCTTTCAAATTAAATTCCCACATGGTCCACTCATATAGGTTTGGATTTATGCTGACGTGGTGCAGCTCCTAATAGAGTTTCACGTTTCTTTTTTTTCCGCGACTAAGCAACCAGTGAAATCTTGCCGACTCTGGTGAACGAACGTTTCATCAACTATTAGGGGGCAGCCCTAAATTTCTAACTCCTCACTGCTTTGGCTGGTCGCTGCCAGACACTGAAACATTGCGGGGAGAGGGGCTTCTCTGTCAGTCACAACACAGGAAGTGTTTCTTGGAGGCGTTTTGCTTTTTTAATGTTTAAGTTTGGAACGGTGTTGCTGCAACAGCAACAGAACTGTTCCCAGCCAAGCTTTGGATGCACTCTTTGCAATAAATGCAATACATAATGTTGGCCCTTTTATTACAGTATATCTGAGATACAGAAGCTGGATGAGCTATTCATAGCGAAAGTCTTAAAAAAGCCTTTTTGTTTGTGGTAGGCTCTCGTTTGGAGTCAGATGAGGCCATCTCCACTTAAGATGTTGGAATAGTTTTAGGCATGTTACCCAGGACAGGTGAGACAGGTGGTAGAGCAGTTACCTCCGTTGATGTCAGGTCTGGATGGGGCCATTCAGGGCTGTAGAGAGGCGAACCAGGCACCGCAGCATTTTTCTTGATGATGTTTTGAGGTTGGGATGTTGCTGAGGGAGTACAGGGCGCTCAGTCGCATACACACACTTTATTTTTCTTCCACCCGCACTCAGCAAAGAAGACAGACACACAGACACACAGAGACAGACCTGTTAAATGTCAGGTGCACTGGTGCGATTGATTAAAATATTTAGTTACACTTGACAGATTTTTGGTTGCGCTCTGGAGCCCCACTCACAGAGCTGTAGACTCTTATTTTAATAATTACTTATTTTGTTTCTTGTGAAACATATTTATGCACCTTTTATGTCACTTTCTTTAAATTAAATTTACCCATGTGAAGCAACTTAACAGTTTTCATATCATATAGAAGTAATTTACATGCTGGAGGCTGACAAACACCAGTAGTCTTTCTTTCTTCTGTGGTGTTGCTGTTTTGTTGTCTGAAGTAATGACAGTCCTCTGGGAGATCCTTTATCCTGGTTTGCTGGTCTATTTCTTTGCTGGAGACACTTTGCTGAAACAGCTGACCATCTACTTTCTGCTCTGGTTGACTGATCTTAGTGTCATTCTGAGACAAAAGTGTGCCAACTTTGTAGATGATGGTGTGGTAGAGTGGTGAAGAATGATTGGGGTGTCTGTCAACACTGGATCAGACTAGTTTCTGCAGGTTTTTAAGAGTTTTCAGGAGCATTTTCTCAAATATTTTCCTATGTGATGAGTCACCATGCATAATCTATGGCCCTTACACCTCTCCCCAATTGAATTGTTCTTGCCAGGAACAACATACTGTGACATAACAGAGTGGCACGGTGGTGCAGAGGTTCGCATTGTCACCTCACAGCAAGAGGGTTCCTGGTTCGAGCCTAGGGTAAGCTCAGGGTGGGCTTGCAGAGCCTGCATGCTCTCCCCAGTGGGTCCTCTGCGGGCACTCCGGCTTCCTCTGACAGTCCAAAGACATGCAAGTTAGGTTGATTGGTGTCTCAAAATCTATGTGTCAGACCTGTGATAGTCTGGCGACCTGTCCAGGGTGTACTTGGCCTCTCACCCCTCGCCCCTAGCCTCTCGTTTTGGCTATTGTTTATAATAAGTTAATAAAAATCCTCCCAAATATCTGGCGGTATGCGTAATATGTTCCTTGTAATACTAATTTAAAAACTAATGCTTTGCTGCATCACCATTGAAACGATGTTAACAATATTACTGATAATATTCTTTCTCAGACCTTGAACTCAAACCATTGTGTTATATATAATTTAATAATTAAATTAATATCGTAAACATGTGTTCGACTAATAGCCCTAAATGACGACTACTGGTCGACTAGGAAAAAATTCTGACTGAAGACTGAAGACAAAGCAGAAAAACTGCTGGTGTCTGCAGTTTCCATGATGTATCTCACAGGATCTGTCAGTAACAGCTCGTGGCTGCTGTAACAACAGACCAAAGGCAAAAGCTTTGGTTTCTGAGACTGCGTAGGTACAGTAAGACCTGGCAAAGTGTCCCATCTGTTTCCACAGTGTGGTAAGGAACATATTGAAGACTTCCTGAGCTGTTATATCAAGCCACAGAATGAGGTGTGGTGCTAAATGACATTGTTTTGAAAATGCTGGCCTCCAGGTCGACATTGAGCTGAAACCTACTGAACCTTTTCCCTTTAATTTAGGGGTAATTTATCTTAACTGCAATTTAGTTGGGTCTTAATGGTTCTGGGAGTTAAAACTCCAGCAAATGTTCCATGTAAAGAAGCAAAGGCTGTTTACTGCATTAACATAACCTCAGCATCTTCTCCTAATTAGCTTCTTCTCAGAGGTTAATCAGCCTCACTGCTGTGTGTGTGAGCCTGACAGGTTTTTGCTGAAAAATTAAAATGTCCCTTCTTCCTGTTTCTTGAAACTACAGCATCCTGCAGTTTTCCTGTGCTCCAGTTTTTCCCTCATGCAAATGTGGTTGAACATGTCAGTAAATGTTTCACGTACAGGAGATGATAAATGTTGCTGTCACTGTGAGGACTGTAGCGTGTTCGCAGTGGCTCCAGTGATACGACACGACAACAGTCAAATTCAAGCGATAATAATGATTTTCTTTGGATTCTCTGTGTGGAATATACTTCAAACGAAGAAGAGTAAGTTGTGCATGTGCGTCGCATGTCGGTGTCTGAGGAAATGACTTGGCACAGGATCTGACAGCACTGTAAATAATGTGGCTGACATTGAAAAATGAGCTGAAAGTCATCAAACATCTCAGTATGAGGGAGGGATAAAAGTCTGGCAGGGATGCAGTGTGTTCTCTCTGCGACATCGAGGTGCCTTCATGTGTGACTTGACCTTTAAAAACCATCTCACAGTATGTCGATGATGTAATTACTTACATTGTCTTACAGTAAAGCTTAGACGTCACAGAGCAGTGTGTACTTTATTACTGTGATATGGTGAGATTTGTTTGCCACTTGCTGGAGAGGAGCACCTCTGTCAGATGGGCTCTGCCTTTGTTTGTTGGTTCGTTCATTCATGCGTAGTGGAGCTTTTCACAACGCTCAGTACCAAGGGGAGTTGAAGTATGCACAGTTTAGGTGCTGCAGAGTCCCCAGAGTCCTGGATAAGGGAAACTTAGTGTGCATTGTACACCAGGCAGCATCAACCAAGTGGAGCCTGATGTGCTGACAGGAAGTAGTTTGTTCAGCTTTTCTCTTCCTATTTTTTCTGCAGAGCCACCACAATACCTTGGTGTGAGGTCGGTTTATGTGCTGTCACTTCACAGAGTACTTCACCCACAAAATGAGCATTTCTATATCAATTACTCACCCTGTGTTACTCTGAATTTGTGAAGACAATTTGTTTTTCTCGCGTGCCTCTGCAGAGATCGAAGGATCTGAAAACTGAGAAATTGATGAATTGGATTAAAAGGGTTTATTCCAAGACTCGTGTATCCAGTCGTAGGCTTAGTGCTTCAAAAACACATGCATTTTCACTAAAATAAAACACTTCCACATGGACGTTTTTAGACTCTGCTCAATAGGATGCATGAGCAAACAAACACACACCCTTGCCCAGGTGACCACTTACATGAAGGGCTTTAGAGAAGATACATGTGTTTGGGAAGTACTGAGCATACGACAGGACAAATGAGATTTGGATTATACTGCACGAGTTGTATGACAGTTTGTTAATGGATTTTTTTATATAGTTTTTCTGTCGTTAAACGTGGACCCACGTTACTCCATTTTATAAAAGAAAATTCTCCATATTTTTTTCCATAAAGGCACGTGAGAAATAGTAATCTTTCGTCTCAAGTTTAACATAACACGGGGTGAGTAACTGATGTACAAATGGTCATATCATGGGTGAAGTGTTTAGGGTTGCCTCGTGAAAGTGGAAGTTTCAAATCATTTGTCATTGACCCCAAACACTCGATCAGTGTGCAGTGTACTTCTGAGGGATGTTTGGGTCCCCAAATGTGGCTGCAAAGAGAGCACTCCTCGCATTCACAAACAATTTTATTGCACATTTCCGATGCAGTGTTAGCGTAGTAAGCACACATTAGCTCAATGGGTAAACTCACGTGAACATCGCTGTAACTCTGAATGTCCCGACAAACCCTGTTCGAACTCTCAGCTGTGAGATTGAGGAGGTTGCCAGTTTGGGGGTTCGACACTCCATATTTGTTCTGGACAGGGATTTGAACTTGCACCCTCCAGTTCCCAACCCAAGTCCTCAGTTGTCCAGAGCCAGCGGGGTGTAAGGCGATTTATCAGATATGAAAATTATTTCTCTAATCTACAAATTTATTGTTGTGCTGAAGATGGTTGCTGCTGTGTATGTCTGCTGTTTGGTGCTGAGCAGGCCGTGTACAGTTAGTTTATCGGGGCCTTTGTCTCTGAAAACAGCCGCCAGCAGTAACGTTGGGGCCATAAAACTAAAATAATGAGACACTAAAAAGCTCCACAGAGCTGAGAGGAACTACAGCGAGTGAGTGAGAGTGATAATTCTCTCTGTGTCTATCACTATTTTAATCTGTTATAATCATAAAAACATTTATTAGTGCAGCTCTAAAGGACAACTAAAATGTCTCGTAAATAGAAAACAAAAACACGACTTAAAAATCAAGGGTCAACATTTTAATAGGCCACCACAAGTATCACTTTATTTTGGTGGATCCTAAACAGGAAGGGTTGACTCTACTGTAATGAGTGGTCACGCTACAAAACAATAAACAAGAAGAATTTATCTTTTTGTCGACTCTGTTGTGGATAGTGATGATGCTACACCCTTATTTGCACATACTGTTAAAGAGACATTATCATCAGTGGTTTAAGTGAGAGCTGATGTCATATTTGAGGACAGACCTGCTCTGAAACCCCAAATGCTCCACTAGCGCGGATGCTACACATCCATTATACAGTTTTCTTGCCAACTGCCTGTCTGATGATGAATAAGCCTCGGTGTTGTTTAAGTTGGAACTCAGACGCATGCATCCAGAAATAGCCACAGCAGCACTGGTGCAACTCTGTCAGGTGGTGTTATTATGTAAATACATCTCCAGTGCAGTGTTTTCTCTTCTCACTTATTTTCCTACCTCACAAACACTGAATTTCTCTTTCCTGTGGGCTGTGATTCAAAGGAGGGGTTATTTAAGGAGAGGAGGATCAGATAAATATAATGCTGCTCTGTTTAATGCTCTGCACGACAGGATAACTCGTCAGTGTGAGTGTGTTTAGACCGACCTTACAGGCAGTTAGGTAGAAGTAGAGTGGTGGTATTTTTGAGTTAGTGCACCGCTAACATTTCATTTTTGTTTAGAGGAACAAAGAAACCTGGTTACGTCATGGTTTTCTCAGCAGACCAGAGGCAGGTTGATTTAAGCCAGTCGTCTTAACGAACCTGCTGCTGTGCGGGCTGTGGAGTCAGCAGGACTGCACTGATCTCTCTGTTTGTGTTAATGGACACCTGACACAGTCTCCCTTTCACAGCCAGAGCCAAACAATCTCTGCCAGATTCATTAAAATTTAATGCAAATTGGCTGTTATTAATTTCTCGCAGGACAATGTAATTAATCACTGGCAGTCATTAGCTAATTAGGTCTGGTGTATCCTTACCAGACTAGAATAACAGGCTGCAGACTGTGGGCCTCTCTGTGAGTCTCTGTGTCGTCTTGTCTTTGTTGAATGTTGATGTGGAAAAAATCAGCAACAGTCTGTGGGCAGTTTTATTTCTGTTGCATTAATCTGCACTGTTATGATGATGATTATTCTCTTTTCACAGGCAAATCACAATCGAGGAAGGTGAACAGAGGGCTAAAGAGCTGAGCGTCATGTTCATAGAGACCAGCGCCAAAACAGGGTACAACGTCAAACAGGTGAGTTTTGATGCGTTGATGTGTTCTCTTCAGAGAAAAGACAAGAATTACAGGCCAATCTGCCTGCGATTGACTGACGCATGTTCTAGAAATCACACCTGATTTGGATGGTATCAGCCCATTAGATGGCCTTCATCTGTGGTTTTTAGCTTCACAAATATGGGTTTAAAACAGGGAAGGAGGCCACACCTACGAAGTTCAGCCCATTAAATGGCCATTTGGCACTTTCCTTAGGTTTAGGCACAAAAACTGCGCGGTCAGATTCAGAAAAAGGTATCATAGTTGTGCGAAAGTCCTGTGGATGGAAAAGAGGCTGTCACTGTTGCTAGGCAGAATACAACGCAGCCCCTGCAGTCCAGAGCGAGAAACCGCGCCTACTAACGGAGTGACACCTGTAGTCAGTTTCTCATATCTTTTTACTTCTCTGCTTCGTGGATGGTGGCTGTCCAGCAGTGTTGCTGTGCGTGAATGCCTACCTGACCACTGGTAACACTTTTGATCAGTAAAAAGACATTAACTGCACCAGACATCTCGACCTGAGTTATTTCACCTCAGTTCTCCACCATACTCTCTAACCAGAGTGGTATCTAAAGAGTTACTCAGCCAGCCCAAGTAGTATCCAGGAGGTAACCTTCCCTTTGTTATAATAGTACATACTGTATGTTTAAACAACCGTCTCTGGTGGAAATAAATCAATGTCAACTTTTGGTTTCACAAACAGGGACACAAACCCCGCGTTTCAGGGTGAAAGTCCTGTGTTTGTTTGACCACTTCCTCCTACTTGACACAGACTTTCTTGCTCCTTATACTGTATCACCTGACTGCCTCCTTTGCTCCAGTCTAGTGTTGCTTTCGTCAACGAAAATTATGACGAAATATCTTCGTCAACGAACCCTTATCACGCGAGGAAAACGAGACGAGACGCAACGAAAACGTGGTCACGTGACGATAACGATAATTAAATATGTAATGCCATATTGTTGACGAATAAAAACGAGACTAAATGTGGTTTACAAAATAAAAACTATGCTAAAATGTCTCTTCATTTTCATTGACCAAAACGAGACGTGACGAAATGTTATAACGTTGTTTCGTCTCGTTTAGTAGTTTTATTATTATTATTTTGCCGTGTATTTCTGTTTCCTGTGTCTCGTCTGTGGTTGGGCGACGTCACTTCCTCAATCCCAACTAGCGGTAGTATTTGGATTCAGAAGATGCAGCTGCGGTGGGTTAGCGTCTTGTTTTCCTCACGTGATAAAGGTTCGTTGACGAAGATATTTCGTCATAATTTTCGTTGACGAAAGCAACACTACTCCAGTCAACATTATTACAGCCATGAGAGGTCGCCGTCTGACAATAAACATAACTAGGCTACTTTTTACCTTTTACCCTGTTAACAAAAACAGCCTGGAGTTACTACAACATGTTTAATGTGACATAGTCAGAATAGTTTGATCATCATCCAACTGAATCTCAAAACATACTCTATACTAATGTCATCTATACCTTAGTGATACCTACACGTTATGTAAGTCTCAGCCGACAGTGTATTTTTGAACAGTGTTTTTAATGTTTCTTTTACTGTCTCGCTGTTCCCGACACTTTCAGTACCTTTTCATCTCATATGGACACAGCCTACTTCATTCATGGTTCTGACAATGTCACTTGTAATTAACACCCCCGCTTCTTTCACATGAACGTGCTCATGGCTGGATAGGGAAACCCAGGGTTTACTGAACTGGCTGATAACCAGCTTTGTAGGACCTGTTATCAAGACGGCCAATGTTAGGGTTAGTCAAGCCAGATAACGAAATGATATCCTGGATAAGTTGAACTGGCTTCGAAGTAGAGGCTTCTGATAATGGCCATCTGAACCTAATGGTAGGTGCGGCAGGCCCCTTCTATCCCATATCTGTGATGCTAACAACCACTGATAACAGCCGAACTGGCTTACAGTCTAATGAAAGATCATGATTAAGAGTTGATTTTTTTTTTTTTTTCAAACATGGATGATTGGTGTCAGTATACTTCAACTGATCTGCGTCCTGCATGGTTAAACAGCGCCCGAGCCCCTCTTACCTCACACCTTCCCAGTGTCAGAATTAGTGGTGCTGCATCTATTAATTTCTGTAACTTTCAGAAACTGGCAATCCAACGTTCACACTCACTTCATGCAGCACTTGCCCAACTGAGTGGAGGTGAGAGAATAGGCAGGGTCTCTTTAGATCTTTTTTTTTCAGCCTTACACAACTATTTTTGTCACTTCTCATGTGAACAACCCAGTGAAACACCATGAATGCCCTCCGGTAGAGACTGTCTGAAAATGTGAGCCAGTACACACATATTTAATGAGTACAAGTTTACCCCAGCCTGCGTCTCTCAGCATGTAAAGGCCACCAACTGCGGGTTAGTGGTATAGCATTAAAATTGAGAGCAGGAATGTGAGTCACATCTAAGTGCTCATTCATGTGCATACAGACAAACAAATCACCAAAGCATTGCCCCATATCGCCACTGGTGCTCCACAGGGTACCTTTAAAGGTCTCTTGTTTTTCTTACAGTTACCAGACTTGTAGTAGCATTGCAGTATTTCTTTCTCTTGTGTAAGTCCATGCTGCTGCTACCACCTGACCAAGACTGAATTGTGCATTTTCTCCTTCCCTTTAGTGACAGTTAGTAATGTTTAGAGAAATGTGTGGGTTGCAGATACAAAGCGAAGCACCGCTTGCCTCAACAACAGTGATTTGTCCCTGAACAGATGTTTGTGGTCGGAAACAACGACTGTCTGTTAAGTTAATAAGTAGTGAGATGAAGGCGAGCTGTATTGTGTCTGTCCGTGAATGGTGTTTGCTGGCAGCGCAGACAGAGGAGGCTATTCTTCAGCTCACTTCAGGACAGTGTGGACTGACAGTGAAATGCCAGGATGGAACACAGTGGTGTGAAACCTACAGAGCAAAGGTCACAGCGCTGCCTCCAAAGGCTGCAGTGTTCACTCCGTTTAGCTGTGTCATCACTGTCCACTGAGATGGTGTGTCAGCAGATTGAAGCTTTCTGGCATCGATTGGACCATCTTTCACAAGAACTTAAAAGTAATGTAATAAACCTACCGATATACAATGCTGTTTCAACATTGAAAACATTTTTTTCACTGTTAGGTCACATTTTTTACATGTTTGTAGATCTTTACAAGAACTGAATTTTACAGACACCTTAAAAAGAGACGGGACAGATTCGTAAAGGAGAAGTCCAGTATTTTGCACTTTGAGCCCCATTCCTGGTTGTTTATGATGAAATAGAGTGGTTAAGACCGAAATCTTGACGATTGCTCCTTCTCTGAGAATTTGAGAGAATTTGGCTTTCCCCTGCCTGGCTTAACAATGCTGTCTATGGCCATGTGTAAATCTGTCCTAAAACCACCTTAAACGTTGGTTTTCAAAGCCATGAAACTCACCCAGTGGTCAGTGGTGTTCCTTGATGTTCCCACATTAAAATGGTAGCAAACTGTGGTTTCCATCCCTGTTTTCTATTCATCTGGATTGTGGAACTATTTTTTCAGCTGCCTCACACCCGTGTGTAAACTTCCGCTTGATCGTTCGTTTGACCCTGAAGTGTTATACACTCCAGCCCACTTGATGGCGATAATGCTCCTTTACGTGAGTGTCGCCAACCGGCAGGAAACCATTGTAATGTAATGGGACACAGAAAGAAGCAGAAGAAGAAGGCTGGCATTGTGTTCAAAGGCATCGTACTGTGAAGGTTGTTTACAAGAGAGTAATAATGGGCAAGTTTTGTGTGGTCAGCGACTGCAGGAGAATTCCTCCGAAGAGGAGGAGCGCACACAGCACTGTCGAGCTGGCACTTTCACTGAGCTAAAAGACTACAATGACTACAACCTTGTCGTAAACAACCCCCTTTCTGTTTCCAGTGGCGGATTACTACCAACGGACAATGAGGCTTCCTATAGGAAATCAATGCATGGACAAAATGTCAAATAAATCATATGACTCCAGAGATTCTGATTATGCAGCAGATTGTACACGTGTAAATAACATTTATTCAGCTTCATGAAATTAAGTGGAGCTATTGCTTGAATGAGATGGCGCTGATTGCTTTCAGAGCGTGTCTCAAAGAGAGTATTTGTCTTCACAGTGAGGAGGACACCTACATTGGATACCTGACCTTACTAGGTCACAGGAATACCAACAAGTAGGGGCAAGAACAACTGGGGACGCAACCAGGAAATCCTCCACAGTCCAGACTGTCCTGTGTCTGAGACAGTTCGGATTGGCTCATGTGGTCTTTAAATGACGTGGCCGACAAAGACCGCGAAGGACACATCCTCCAAAGGCTGCAGCTATCGTTAATATTGTTCACCTGGCATTCATGTCAATAAAGAATATTGAAATTTAAAAAAAAATACATAAAAAATGGAATGAAACCATAGAATTCTAAAGATCAAAGCAAAACGGAATGCACACTTAACGCATCATCGAAGACATTCCATAATGAGGCTTTGTGACATCACCAGACATCCAGATTTTCTTTTCAAATACCCCCCACGAACACAGGAGAGAACACAGTTCACTGCCACAGCTGATTCAGATACATTGTTTGACACAACTGCAAGACAGCTTGGAGAGAACACAGAGGCAGACCACACTGATACAAGGAACATCCTTTCATCAGAGAAAAACTGCAACTGAAAAAAACACATTCATTTGGACGCATTTTAGTGACCAAACAAAATGCAACAGCCACAGCAATCCAGAGGAAACAGGAGGCCCCAAAGACAGCAGGGCAGAGGTCAGCTTCAGCAGAACCCCTCCATGGAGCGTGATGCACTCTTTCAACAGGTTACAGAACTTAATAACCTGTTGCAAAAGGAGCAGGCTGCCCATTCCCATGAGAGGAAACAACTTAGCCAGGAGTTGGAGGCCACAAAACAGCAGTTGGCCAAACAGAAGTTCCTGAAGGAAATGCACATAAACAAAGAAAAAGACACAAAAAGAGAGCTGGAGAGGTTTAAAAAATACGCCAACCCAGAAACTCTCGGCACCTACGAGATGGCTGTTCAGGTGAGGGACACCGTGAGACAGAAGAAGAAGAAGGACCTTCACAAGGATTACGAGGAGCTGAGAGTGGCTCATATCATCAGCCAAGACAAATTTACGGCTGAGCTCCAGGTTGAGAGGGAGAAGAGTAAGCTTCTCCAAGAAGAACTGGACAGGACCAGACTTTCACACCAGGAGGTCATCCAAAAGTACGAAACTGACCTCCTCAACGTCAGACATCAGGCTGACTCCCTTCAGTGTGAGTTACATAATGAAGTCAAGGCTCATGCAGACAGGGTGTCAGCAGACCAGCAGCTGATGCAAAGTTTGAGGGCTGAGCAGGTTGCCCTCTGTGACAAAATGGCGGAGGAGATTGAAATCCTTCAGAAAAACGCCGCTGTAAATGAAACAGCTTTTCAGAGAGAGCAAGAGGAGCTAAAATCCCAGCTCAAAGTTGAGCGTGAGCTAAACAGTGAACTCAGAGCTCACGCAGACAAAGTGTCAGCTGAGCTGCAGCTGATGCAGAATTTAATGGCTGCGCAGGACGCCCTCCGTGACGAAATGGCGGAGGAGATTAAAGTCCTTAAAGAAAACGCCAAAGCAACCGAAACATCTTTTCAGAGAGAGCTAGAGGAGTTGAAAAATCAGCTCAGCGATCTGACCGCTCACAGCCCTTGAGCTCTCAATGGAGCTCCAGACTGTGAGAGAGGACAATATGCCTCCTCTATGCAAAAACACCCATGAGGAGATCCCTGAGGACGAGCCACGCACGCAGGAGGCTCTCCCTAATGCACCAGTACCCGAACCCCTGGACACAATGGAAGTCTGGAAGGAGGAGCTCCCAGCCGCGGATGAACCACACAGTCAGGAGTCTCTCCCTACTGCATCAGCTCCCGAACATCTGGAAATCACTGATGTCTCACAGGAGGAGCTCCTGGCTGAGGATGAGCCTCACAACCAGGAGTCTGTCCCTAATGCTCCTGCACCTGAACCCCTGGACACAATGGAAGTCTGGAAGGAGGAGCTCCCAGCCGCAGAAGAACCACACAGGCAGGAGTCTCTCCCTACTGCATCAGCTCCCAAACATCTGGAAATCACTGTTGTCTCACAGGAGGAGCTCCTGGCTGAGGATGAGCCTCTCAACCAGGAGTCTGTCCCCAGTGCACCTGCACCTGAACCCCTGGACACAATGGAAGTCTTGACAGAGGAGCTCCATGCCGAGGAGGAATCACACAGGCAGGAGTCTCTCCCTACTGCATCAGCTTCAGAACTCCTGGACACAACTGAAGTCTTTGAGCAGGGGCCTTCAGAACCAACAAAGACGCCTTCCATCTGGAAAAGGGTCCGCCACTTTCTGGGGTTGAGAAAACCTCAGAGGTGGAAGAAAAACAACACCCAAAACTAATCGTCTGTCCGTCCTGGAAGAGGGATCCCTCCTCAGTTGCTCTTCCTGAGGTTTCTTCCTTTATTTTGCCCCGTTAAAGGGGCTTTTTTGGGGAGCTTTCCTCATCCGCTGTGAGGGTCCAAAGGACAGAGGGGTGTTGTATGCTGTAGACCCTTTCCCAGCAGACATTTGCACTTGTGAGAAGTCATTATGTGTGCTGGGAAAAAGTCTACTTATGAAAGGAGGGGCATGGTGGTACAGTGGTGAGCACTGTCACCTCACAGCCCCTTCCGCTTTACTCCGGGTGATCCGGTTTTTAGATGAGTTTAATTGGCTACTTTAATTTGACTATAATTGTGCATTTGAGAAAACATTGAAAAAAATAAAAATATTAAAAATTAATTTCCTGCATATGAAGTTGTACTTTAAAAGAGTTAAAGGTTATACAGTCAAGTTTATTAAAGACTCTGTTTTACAGATGTCAGACAAGGTCTCTTTTAAGGTTGGGACACACATTACGTCAACACTGTCTATGATTTGGCGATAATAAGACCTGAGGAGTGTACTACGAAGCCAGATTAACGGGTCAGCGAGGTATGTTGAGTCTAAAGCCAGGGTTTTCAGTGTCACGAAGGTGGCTCTCTTTTAACCTGGCTAGATCACCATGGTAACTTATGCTTAGCTCATAACCTGGTCCCGACCAGGTTATATTCAGAGTTTAATCTTAAAATCAGCTATAAAAGCGCCGCTGTTTCACAATTTAGCGCGTTTGGAGCTGGCGTAACCTTTACTTTGAAAGTCCAGTGGAGCTGGATCAGAACCAAGCATTTGTACGAAGGGAGAGATGGCACTGATCCGCTGGTGTTTACTTTCTCTCTGAGCGTCTCCGCCTACAGATGTGTATAGCTTCCTTTGTAGTACACCCCTCTGGGTTTGTTGACAGTCTGCAGACAAAAACCCATTTTGTGTGAAATGTAAGGATTCTAAACTTAAGTCTTTAAATCCAGTCACTGACAGTCGTTTTCATAAAGAAATTTTAAAACCACTATGATGTTTGTGACTGGCACTGGTGGCCGCTGATGCCACTTGTGTTTTCCAGAGGGAGACGTGCCGGTTAATAAACAGCTTTACCTGAGGTTAGCTTCATTTTACAAAGCAAATGAGCTTATTTTAACACTTTTACTTATGGATTGTAGTACAACCTAACAGTATCACAACTTTACAAAGGTTGGATGACTACTGAAACAGAAAGTTTTGAGAAGGCAATAATTTCAACGAGTTCATTTTAACATATGTTTTCGAAAAGTTAACAGTTCAGACATTATGATCATAAGATTTTAAATGAATAAAAGTACCGTTTCCTGCTAAAATCACAAGTAATCTCTCCTGGAGCAGTTTTCCTGTTGGGTACAGTGGTATGGTTTCTCCTATGATCAATAACGGAGGCCAGTGTTACTAAAAAATATCAAGAGAGGGTAAATCATCACCAACACCATAACAGCACAGGTTAATGGGAGGTCCCTTAGAACTGAAGAAGCCTCTTGGATGAGAGGCCAAACGTCTGCAGGAAACTCAAGCAAGTCCAGTTGCCTACGATATAGCACTTAAGAGTGCCATGACCTGGATGACTGAGAATCTTCAGCTACATGTAAACTGCAACTTCACTGGTTGGCAGAGGTGTACTGTTGCAGGGCGATAACTCTCCATTATTGAGAGGATTTAAAAGAAGCATATTTCTATTTATATTTAGGATTTTTTTTTTAATACAAAAATTTATTGTGTGAGAGGTCAGGATGGCCGAGCGGTCTAAGGCGCTGCGTTCAGGTCGCAGTCTCCCCTGGAGGCGTGGCTTCGAATCCCACTTCTGACAGCTGATGCTTTTCACTGGATTCAGTGCTTGTATCATGATAGTGGGGAGTAATGGGAGCAGTAATGTCACTGACTACATTTACATGCAGTCAATATTCGGGTTAAGGTCAGTATTCTGGTTTCTGAAACATTCAGAGTAACCTGTTTATATGTGTGAGCAAACAGGGTTATTCCTGTATACATGGTAATTGTAATCAATTGGGATATCTCGATCAAAACAGCGATGCACGGAGGACGTCATGACGCAGTGCGCATCATTTCAGCTTCTTTTTCCTGTATCCAAAAACAACAACAACAACAATAACAGCAGCAGCAGCACCTCGGATAATGAACAGCCCGGGGCCGGCAGCAGTTGCCTTCGTGTGCGCTTTGGTGCTGGTACTGATCCACCACCAGTACTTGACACTATTCTGTCTCACTTCCTTCATTAATGAAAGGGGAGAACGTGAAGAAATAGAAAGTGGAGCCAGAGCTGTGCCATCCATATCCATGCTACCCATTTCCACCAGAGCCCTCCAGACACTTTGGATGAGTTGGATGGGCAGTCAGGACTGGTGGGAACGGGTAGTAATGATGGAGTTCACCGACACCGACTGGCATGACGTATGTTGCGTCGATCCTTTATTAAACTTTGCCAGATGATGGAGAGAGCAGAGGTGGGTAGAGTAGCCAAAAATTGTACTCAAGTTACTTAAGAATAATATGACTCAAGTAAGAGTAAAAAGTAGTCATCCAAATGATTACTTGAGTAAGAGTAAGAAAGTATTTAGTGATAAAACTACTCAAGTACTGAGTAACTGCTGAGTAACTTATGATTTGTTGTTTTAATTATCAGAGCATGAATGTAATCAAATAGACATAAATATAAAATAGCAATGTGCAGATTCAGATGTTGCCAAACAATACCCCATTACTAAAATAGTAAATGAAATCTTTACAAAATAGCATAAATTAAGGCAAATTCAGCCACAAGAAACAGCAATAAATCCTTTGTTACCAATTTAGTAGTTTCAAAACATTCTCTTCTGTCAGGCTGTCATTCTTTTTCATAACAACATTTTTGAAACCAGTGCCTTATAAACAGCACTTCAGCACTGTGTTTGAACTCTTCAAACATTATTTGGAATGAGGTTTAAAAATCAGTAAGCGAGAGACTAGGTGTTTGTTATGCAATTCTCGCTGATAAAACAAATAGATCGTGCATTGATTAACCGATGAATAAAAATCCAAGTAACGAGCGGAATGAAGCCGGATGTAACGGAGTAAAAGTAGTGTTCCTTCTTCACAAATATACTCAAGTAAAAGTAAAAAGTATGTTGCATTAAAACTACTCTGACAAGTAGAATTTATTCAAAAAGTTACTTAAGTAAATGTAACGGAGTACATGTAACGCGTTACTACCCACCTCTGATCATCACGGAAACCACAGTTTGCTACGATTTTTATGTGGGAACATCAAGAACACCACTGACCACTGGGTGAGTTTCATGGCTTTGAAAACCAACGTTTAAGGTGGTTTTAGGACAGATTTACACATGGCCATAGACAGCATTGTTAAGCCAGGCAGGGGAAAGACAAATTCTCTCAAACTGTCAGAGAAGGAGCAATCGTCAAGATTTTGGTCTTAACCACTCTATTTCATCATGAACAACCAGGAATGGGGCTCAAAGTGCAAAATACTGCGCTATGTTCCGAAATCCATACTGCCATGAGTACACTTACACACAGTAAACTGTCCGCACTTACAGAGTGCACATATTTCAGCGAGTAAGTGCTGTTCCGATTCATTACTCTATGGCGCACTTACAGGATGTTACAATCACGACTACGGCTGTGACTCGTCAGTGACGTCACCCGCCAACAAATTGGAACAGACGGCAGGTCAGTGGTTCCGCTCACTGACCTGTAAGTGGTCCCGCCTCTTCCGCTACGTAGCTAAGATGGCGGCCGTTGAGTACGAAAAGTGTACAATGTTCCACACTCTCAATTTTGGCCGTTATGAGTACACATCTGGGTCTTTTAGGTACACTTCTTTTTCGCCGCAATCGTAATGTGAATGCCCTCTGTACCCAAAGTGGGTACGGTAAGTACAGAAAGTATGGGTATTGGAACAGACGGCTGGACTTCTCCTTTAAAATCTGGAGTGTGGAACTTTTGTCTCCCCCCTCTGGCAGAGAATGTAATTACATAAACACTGTTGTGTGCTGATGATGTATGCCTGCCAGTGAGCTTGTCGATCTCCCCGTCCCTAGGACCACTCTCTTCAAGCCTTTTCTGAGTTGAATCCATCCTCTGAATAGCAAGTTACTTTTTTACCTGGAGCATCACTACAGAGACTTTTCTTTGAAACTTTTTAGGATTTTCCGCTATACTCCTACCTGCTCTGTTGCTGTGGTCTCCCCTCCTTCCTTAAATTAACTTTTTTCCTTTTTTTAAACTATCAATACACCTAGTATCAGAAGACAACATAAGAATCACACATATACAGATAAAGAAAACTCTCTCTTTGGCTCCGGCTGGTTGACACAAAATGCATCACTTCTGGTGCACCTGTGCAGGAAAGTCTCCACAGACACTTTGCGAAATACAAAGAGCTTTTGCTGATTGCAGTTGGCTTCATCAGCATCGTGTGAACTTGTTTGTCAAGGTCTTGAATTATCGGATTTTCATTTATGTAAAAGTCCTGCAGTGTGGATCAGAAAGCATTGTACACTCTGTATTGTTGAATTGTGTGGAGGTGTGGTGCGACACATGCAAAAGCACCCAACAATCATTATGCATGCTACAAAGAAGAGCCATAAGGATAGTAAACAGTGTTGGATATTGGAAACCCTAACCTTGGATAAAAAGTGACATAAGCTATTCCTAGAAACATTTCAGATAACAAATGTAGTAATGTGAAAAAGAGTGGGGACATACAGTAATCTGAACTTTTGATTTGAATATATATACCAAATCACAGTGTTTGTTCACGGTAACTTATAAGGAGAAAACCCCTGTGTCTTGTACATACAGTGTACAGGCGCTGTGCAAACAGGGGCGAGGAACAGCTGAGATATCAAGACACAGTGGTGAAGTGTCATTGGTTATGAGGGTGCTGGGAGTGGAGAACGGTTTGAGTTTTTCAGATTTCCATCTGCAAAGAGCAAACATGCTCAAAGAGGTCTGGATTCAACATATGGCAGCAACAGAATGTTTTCAATAATAAAAACACTTTAATTAACGTCAGGTTGCTACCTTCTTTACCTGAACTATGAGATGGAGTTAACAAGTGACAGGGAGATGTCGCTGTTGCGTGACAATTTATTTGGTTTCTCAAGATGTTAACATCGTTACATCTTTAAACGCTGCGGTTACAACTAAAGATGACAACAGCACATCTCCACAGTTCAAATCAGTTGCCTTTTGTCTGCCTGGAAGTAATCATTGTTGTTAGCATGATGTCATGTTGATTCGATTGTGATTGAATTGTTGGACAAAGTAAGTGTTCATGTTGTGTATCACTGATTCAGTCTAACAACAAAGTGACCTCATTCTGTGTCTTTCTTTCCAGCTGTTTCGGCGTGTGGCAGCTGCTCTCCCGGGAATGGAAAGTATGCAAGAAACAAGCAAAGAAGGCAGTATCCTTTGACCCATTTAGACATCATGAACACCCCCCCTTTCATGACACGATATTTTAATAATAATGTGCCCGTCGTCGTAGCTCAGAGGAAACATCTTCTCATTTTAATCTCAATGTGATCGCATCATTCACTGCTTGCCTCTAAATGAAAGGAGCTCCAGAAGGGAACTCTGCATACTGGCACCTACTTAAAAAGGTGTCAGCTACCTGTCCAATTAAATCTGTTTTTAGCACGTCACTCTTGCTAACTGGTGCCTAACAAGTGCAGGAGGTGGGGCTGGGCAGATAGTAGGTGCCTGCAGTTTTGTCTATGGTGGGTAGGCAGGTTTGCTCATTTAAACCTGTGACAGGAGTCTCAGTTTCCTGCCATCAGCCTGTAGAGCTGCTGCACACAACTCTGCTAACTGGCACCTCGTATCTGCTGCTGTCAGCTGAGCGTGTCACAGCTCCACCTGTGGAAGATTTGTCAGCGGCTGCAGCCTTCACCTTTTCACTCTCTAAAAACATCATTCTAACATTTTATTCTGCAGGAAGAAGCTTTTAACACTGCTAAATTAATTTAGCTACTGAGAGCATCTTAGGTAGCTTTTCAGCCTGCGTTATAAACACACACACACACAGACAGTGTAGAATTTATTTGTTTTGATTACATTTAAGAAGTGATTCTACTCGAGAGACGCACGTGTTTATGTCTGATGTCAGAGGAGATAAATACAGCAGCTGAGACAGATTTCGGCTGTAATTTTCATCAGTAACTAAAGAGAGCCCTCAGGCTGTCTCGACTCCTCTCACGCTCCCACATTGATTTTCACATCTGTAAATATATCCGATGTGGGTAACAATAAGGCAGCCTACACTTCACACTCAGGCTCTTTTAGATGATTTTTGTAGTCTGCAGTTTAAAGAGGCATTTCACGCATAATATATCTGCACTCCACTTTGATTGGCTTGATTCTGAAAGAAAGCTGTTTAGCTCCTTAAACCACATTTTGATTTGAACTCCCTGCGGTTCTGTATTTACTGTATTCTAAACAATTTAGTTCATTCAAGACTATTTTGATACAGTATGCTTCTGTGGAGCTTCAGATTATCCACTTTCGTCTTGTTATTTAAGTTTTTTTTCTTTTAAAGAGGCTGAAGAAAACCAAAACAAAAGACAAAATCAAACACGTAATGAAAAGCACCAAACAAACTGAGATGACAGCGCCAGCTCACCAACACTGAGATATCCCATTATCACAGCACCAGTCCAAGTCACTCAGAGAAACACATAAATGCCCACTCACAGAAAAACCACTGACAGTACACATCACATAATACACAGAGAGATGATTATGATAATAATCGTAAGTCGTAGTAAAATCAATGGTAAGCCTTCACATTTTATTCACTAACATACAACAAAAGCTAAACTCACCCACACATCAAAAGGTGGACAGATTATATAAATAACGCAGGCTGCAAAGTTTCCGAGCTGTTTCCAACGTCAGGTCAGTCTTTGCCCGGTAACAAATGTGGGAGCTCATGCTTTATTGGCTCTAGTAGATGGGTCTGGTCCCCCCTCTGCTTTGGAGAGATTTCCAGCAGCCTGAGATGTGCTGGGACGATCGCAACCCTTTATCTAATATGGGATGAGTTTGAGATGAAGACTGTTATAAGGAGTGCTGTTGAGGCATTTTTGAAAACAATGAAGATGGCTGCAGCTTAGTGAACTTTGTGGTTTATTTCCACTGTTAAAGGATTCAAGTGCACTTGGAGCTTTTCTTAAGAAGAAAATATGTTTGCTGTTCCTCTGATAGGATTTGGAAACAGTTTGGCCATGTGCACCGCGTGGACCTGGTCACTGGTCGCTTTGCGCTACTTCATGTGTTGATACCCCGATAAAAACACCCCTTGAAAATTAAAAAAAATGACCAAAGGGTTCCAGACTAATACATATTTGGGATTTGGTCTGGCTATGTCAGGCTAGGTCACTGTAGCCCCCTTCACTCTGTACACACATGCATCCCTCATAGGCAGGTTTAATATCTTTTCAGTTTTCTCCTCTAATAAAAGGAAAGGAATTTTTCCATACAGGCAGATATGTTGTTCTACAGTTGTGCAAGTTGGCAAACATTAGTCTCAAGGTTTTTCAGGAAAAACACAAAAAGGTCTGACCCCTCTCAGACCAATCAAGACAAGTGCTTTCATTTAAAGGAGAAGTCCAGTATTTTGCACTTTGAGCTCCATTCCTGGTTGTTTATGATGAAATAGAGTGGTTAAGACCAAAATCTTGACGATTGCTCCTTCTCTGACAATTTGAGAGAATGTGTCTTTCCCCTGCCTGGCTTAACAATGCTGTCTATGGCCATGTGTAAATCTGTCCTAAAACCACCTTAAACGTTGGTTTTCAAAGCCATGAAACTCACCCAGTGGTCAGTGGTGTTCCTTGATGTTCCCACATTAAAATGGTAGCAAACTCGAAAGCCAAATTCTCTCAAATTCTCAGAGAAGGAGCAATTGTCAAGATTTTGGTCTTAACCATTCTATTTCATCATAAACAACCAGGAATGGGGCTCAAAGTGCAAACTACTGGACTTCTCATTTAAGATAAGATGATCCTTTATATGTCCTACAATGGGGAAATTTGCAAAAGACCCCGCCTACATGGGGTGCACACTTCACCAGGTGAGCTACAGGTCGCCTATTATTCCCAGAATAATAATAAAAAAGCTATTTTTTATGTACAGTTTCCACAATTTGGGGGGCGTAAACAGGAAGTATAATGTTGCCATGGAGTCAGTAAGTTAGCTTGTAGCAGGGACACAAATTGAGCCTTGTTTTTTCAGACTGTATTTGTTTACATTTTGGAAAATTAGCATCTTTAAATGAATGCTTAATTAGCTATTAGCAGTTCCTATTTGCAGTGTACCAACAACTATAGCTGGATTACTTTGATACTGAAGAAAACTTAAAAACATGATGATGTTCTGGAGTTACAGGAGGCATGATTTGTCTAACTCACACTGTTGAAGCCTCAAGGTTTGGACTTTATGTTTGAACAATAAGAGGACAGTAGATTCTGTCTTAAAACACTTGCATTAAAATTACATCAGGAATGGATCTCTAAAAGTAGTATAGCCCGGAGGTTTGAATATAACAAGCTTAAACCTGTTTGAATGTACATGCAGGCACCTGAAAATAGTTTTAATACAAACGTGAACTTGTCTTTTAACATAAGCCACACTGTATTTTCAGGTCCAACTTGGCTTTACCATTAAAAAAGTTTGGTCTGGCAGCTGAAATAAAACCCATTAGACAGAAGTTACAGATGAATAATACCCATTGCTTAAACAGACAGAGTCATGGAGACTGCAGTGTACACTAGGTACACATGTCACCCTTGTATTCTTTGAACAGCCTTTTGTATCATCCTCTCTTTTCAGCATTACTCTGAGCTGTTTCCAGTGTTGGTTATTCTCTAATGCAAACTCTGTCGTCCCTGAAAGTTGCAGCTTGTAACTCTCGACATTTTTCTTGTATGTGCAGTAAATCGATAGCATGTAATGTTGTCGCTGTTTCTCCTCTGACAGCATTAGTCCTTCACATCCTCGTCAACACACAAAGTAGGGTGCCATCTCTATGGTAACTGTGGGTGAATTATGAAATTGCCTTTCATTTAACCATGTGCGTATAGCACTGCCATTACTGGTTCGGTGTGAAGCCGTCTCTCTGGCACTGCAGCATTTATCTGCTCTAACTTGAACATAAATCAGATGCAGACCTTGGTGTAGTGAAGGAACGCCTTCATCTCTGATTATAGCCCATCAGTTACAGCGAGTCGTCCAGCCTTTGCAAACCGCTCGGCCTCTGTAATAAACTCAGTAACCTAACAGGCCTCTGAACTGTTGAGATCACCTCTCAGCTTTTTATTGCAGTCAGACATATTTCCTGGATAGAATGCATTGCTCACATTCAGCCAATTACCTTTTATCTCTCTTCCTGTTTTTTTAATCTCTATCTTTAATGAGGCGTAATGGATGTGGGGGTGAGCCGTGTGAGGTGGAGGTGTGGTGATGGATGTCAGGTGATGGCAGTTCCTCAGCAGCTCTGTGCCTCTGCTGTCACTGTCAGTTAATGGAGCAGCTCCTCTGTTGTTACTGCACTGTGGATGGTATTGATTTAACTGGGAGATGGACAGAAATAGGCTCAGCACAGGAATATTACATGAATGTAATATAGCCTCAAAGTATGGAGCCAAGGGCAGCTTTATTTGTGTAGCACATTTCATACATAGGGGCAATTCAAAGTGCCTTACAGAGCAATAAAGTATGAGACATAATAAAGGATACAGACAAGATAAAAGAGAGAAAAAAGAAATGTATAATATATAAAAGGTCAAATTAATTACTAAACGATTTACAATTTAAAAAAATTACCATTGAAAATAGCAGAAGTGCAGACAAGAGGTGCAGAGATAATTATTAATTAATTATTTAAAATGATTTAAAATTGAGTATCAATAAATACATGAATACAGAAATAACTAAATAAATAAATACATAAATAAATCAATAAATGTATGAATAAAAGGATGAATAAATGCGTACAAAAAAAGTATTTTTTCTCAATTTTTTGTTTGGATTTTCAACATCACACAGATGTTGTGATGTTGTTACAGTTACTTTTAAAATTTTAATATCAATTCATCAATAGAGAAAAAAATATATCGAGAAAAAACTGAGCATGTATGCCGATGAAATACTTAATTCAGTGAAAAAATAAAAGAATAAATAATTTTTTAAAGATTTTAAAAAAATTACAACTAAATTTTTTTTTTTAATTAAAGAAATTATAACAAACATATGTTGGTCACAGAAAAAAGGTCATAATTTGACAGGAAATAAATGTATATGTTAAAATTCTATCTCTGTTTTTACACAACTACATTTATTTTAATTAGATAGGAGATCCTAAAAGAGAATAAATTATTGGAAAAAAAAAGATTTAAAAATTATATCACAAGCGTATACCTTTGTCCACAGAAAAGAAAAGTTGACAATTAGACAGGACATAAATAAATATATAAAATTTATATCTACATTTTTGCACAGCTACATTTTTTTTATTAGGTAGGAGGTCCTGACTTCTTTATTTATTTATTTATTTTAGCATTTACTTCTTCTTTTGTTTACATATTTCTGTTTTAAATTTTTTATTTGTGTATTTATTTATTGATGTATTTTTTTTTACATTTGTATAGCTATTTATTGATACTTATGGCTTTTGTCATCCTCCATATAGCAAGTACCTGCTTTATAGGGTTGCAACGGTGTGGCATTTTCACGGTACAATTACCATCTCAGAAATTATTGATATTTCAAATATTCCCTTTGAAAATAACTAAAATAAAAGGTAGATTTCAATATCGTAGATTAGTAAATGTACACAGTATGATAACCGTCAATTTTTATGTCACGGTATATGTTGAAACAGGTGTATCACTGCAACCTGACTGCTTTATCACCTGCACTCCTAAACATGGTGCACTCTTCCTCATGTTAAGCACCCACTCATGGACTGTAATGTAGACACATTTGAAAACAGAAGGCCATCAAAAATTAATTTTTGAAACTCTTGGATAAAAGAAAATGTGTTTTTCACCTGTAAAGAACGAGTCCTCGATTGACATGTGGTTGGTTTTTTTAAACAGTATTCACAGTGTACTCTCTGTTCCCTTTAATTGCCGGTTTTAAATTGGGGACGGGTGGGTCACGCTGATTTATGGAGGGTGTCAGGGCCTATGGGGCGCAGTCTTCTGCTCTCTGTCTGAGAACAATTTCCTGCAGGGTCACTGGGTATTATCACCGCTGCGGGACCGCAGGCAGCGAGACAGTGAAGAGGGTACTTGACCCAGATCAAGTGCTGGGGTCGTCCACGTTAATGAGAGAGAGCCAGAAAGCAAACTTTATCACACCAGAGTCGTGATCATCAGAAAATGCAGTCAGAGAAAGCTGCCATTTCATGACTGTGTTTCCTAAAAATATTGGGCAACAGTCATGTTTATAATGCATCACAAGCACATTCATAAGACTTTGTAAAGCATTTATGAGGCTTTATAAAACTCTGTGTAATCATGCACGACAACTTGTAACAAGGTTCTGTAAAGTGTTATATGTGGTGGACATGATGTCTTACAAGTACAGGTCTTAAATGCTTCATACCTCCATACAGAGTTTGAAAGAAGAGTCTGAGTCCTGGTCACACAGCACATTGTAACTACCATAGTTTTAGCTAGTTATGAAGTAACATTGAAAACTGATCTAATGGTTTACGCCTCACCTTGGCGACCCAACCAGGAGTGATCAGTTCCCAGCCCGTGTCCAGCAGCATTAAACCATGGCTCGTCCCTCTCGATCCACAGCCATTGTGAAGCTTTTTCTGCAGCTACTAAAGCTCTGCTGATGTATTTTACGTGTCCCAGTAATGCCCAGGAGGCAATAGGCCCTGCATAAGGACTACCTTGCAAAGCCTCTCGCGCCCACTTCAATGGGCATACACTGAGCACGCCACCCCCGTCTGCAGCCTCCACCAGTTCAGCACTCTTACGCTCACTGGCCTCCGCTATGGGCTCCTCCCAGGGCACCGTCAGCTCTAGCATGACCAGCACAATGTCCGGTCTCCACGGGAATCTGATCTGTCTTCTGGGAATCTGAGTCGTGTCCCCAGGTCCGCCATTATCTGCCAGTCATTTGCTCTTCCCAAGACGCCTGCCTGGACTTTTATTTCAGTGTTTGGGTGTTCTCCTGCTCTAACAAAAGTGATGCTGCATCTGCTGGTCGGAGATGTTTGGCCTGATTGAGGGTGCTGCACGTGGACTCAGCAGTTACCTTTATCACTTGGTCTGGGCGATAGCGACCCTCCCCAAGTGCACCCTATAGCATGATTTTGTGGTCGCAAAGTTTAAACTTTAAACACTGTTGTCACTTTGGCGTGGAGGTATAAAGCATTGTGAGTAGTCAACTTATAAGACATCATATCTCCCACTTATAATACTTGAAAAACCTTGTTATAGGCTGTCCTACATGATTAGAAACATTTATTAAGAGTTTTATAAAGCCTTAAAAATGCAGTATAATTTCTTATGAATGTCCTTATTATGCATTATTTAGATGACCTTCATAAATAGAGTCACCAGAAATTAGGAGGAGTTTTATTATTCAGGGTTATTGGTATTTTTTCACAGTTTTTAAATTAAAATGTTCAGAACATAAATCAGTGGTTCAGGTTTTAATACCCATTTACAGACAAGTTAATATACATACGTGTGTTACCTTTACCGTAAATTGAGAGATAAAGATAGTTATAGTGACAATAAAAATTAAGTAAGACTTAATTTTAAAAAAGGCACAAGCATAAAAACATAAATACAAATGGAATAAAATAGAGATATGGTAAGAGTAATACAACAATTCTAAACTAATGAATTAAAAAATAAATAGATACAATTCACAGAAAAAAAAACATAAGAGAGAATAAATAATACCATACTTTTTCTAAAGGAAGCATATATTTGTTAAATGTGTAACTCAGTTTAACACTGAGGGCTGTTTTGCTGCTGACGTCACATCATGCCTGCTCCATTCACATTTTCAAGGTGCAGTGCTTTAGATTAAGACGTCTGTTAGACGCCATGATCGTCACTGTGCCTTCTTCTGGTGAAGCAGTGAAACTTGACAAGTGAACGTTACGTCTGTTTTCAGTATAAATCATAAAACGCAGTCACAACAGAGGACAGTGTTGCTTCTCCACCTAATTAAAACCCCAGAGAATCACCCAAACACGACCACGAGAAATGTGTAGTCAGGTAAATACGCCCGCTGCTGTGCTGTCCCTGGAAAATAACAATGACAACAGCAAGCTTGACTCACCAATGTTACATCTCGTCCAGTTGGTATATTTTAGGATATGACTTTATGCTGCTTCAGTCAATAGTTTTATTTGAACAGTGGAGCTAACGACCACGTGTGATGTGACAGGGGTCACTCATAGTTAGCAACCCACAGAGAGTTAACTCCAAACTCTACAGAGTGTTGAAGCATCTTGCAGCTCATTGTTTTGATTTTTTAGAGCCTGTGACTTTACTGATTTGGTTCACTCTCACCCCTTTCATCATCATCATCATTGTTTCCAGCTGTAGCAGGCAGCTGTTTTCAAAGAAGAAGCTCTAATAAACCGACTGGACGCTAACTGCCCAGCACTAAACAGCAGACACAAAGTTAGCAACAGGCTGGTGAACATGGAGCATTTAGCAGCTAAAAAGCCAGATATTTCCCTCAGGAGTTAGTGGAGACTGAAACTGAGCTGAAAGTAAATATTTGATAGAATAAGTTTCTGTATCTGATGGGTGTGTCAAAAGGAAAGTCTTTGCTTACATGTTTGCCATATCAGCTTATAAAATGATAATATGTCACAGTTGTGTTTACAGCTTGTTGTGCTGCCTCCAAGTGGCCAAAAAAGTAAATGAATGTAGTTTTAATTTATGGGGCCCTATCTTACAGCCAGCGCAAAGTGGCACACAGCACAGCGCAACTGTCATTGCTAGTTTTAGAGCGACACAGTTGTCTTTTTCACGTCCAGTGCCCACTGTGTGTAAGTAGCACATGTAATGCACCCATCAAAGTCAAAAGTCAAAGTCAGGCTTTATTGTCAATTTTTTCACATGCCAGACATACAAAGGAAATCGAAATTACGTTTCTCACTATCCCACGGTGAGACAAGACAAGGCAAGACATTTCTTACAGTAAAAGTAGACGATAAAGTGCACAGGCACAACAATAAAGACAGATATATCCTAACACTAAGTAAACAATAAATAAATAAAGTACACAGTAACAAACAATAAGAGAATAGATTTAAAAGTTAAAAAAGTTAAAGTTAAAAGCAAAAAGTTTTTTGTATAAGTTTGAGTGTAATAGTGCAAAGACAATCAGTAATAGCAGCATAAGTTTTCTGTTTGACATAAGTGTGCAAGTGGCATAGAAGTGCAAAGATAGTCTTTGTGGGTCAGAGGGTTCAGGGTCTGGAGTGTGCTCCGGACTGCATCTGTGTGCCCATGGACATGTAGGTCTTAAATTAAGGTGTGGTCAGGTGCATTGTTTTGTGTACTGCTATTTTGAGGCAGCAGAAAGCAGTTTCGCCACTGACCAACATAAATTGGTCTAAAATCAGAATGATGCAGCATTTTCCTGCTGTTTAAAGGCCGCTGTATTCAGATAGTAAGATGTGCCTACATAGGCGCACACTCTTGTTACACGCACACAGGGATGCATGGATGAGTTGCAGGTGTGTGAAATAACATATCAGTAATGAGGAAAATATTAATTAGATTCTCTAAAATGTGAACACAACAGAGAGCAGAGCCAAGAAGCTGCTGTCTGAAGTCCCTTTAAAAGAGACTCTGTGTGCATTTATACACGATAAAGTGGCTTTCCAATAGTTGCATGTCAATTAAATTAATGAGTTCACGTTTCTCTTGCTTTTATTTCTTATATTCAACACAACTTGTATCCAGAGACCATCAAGCAGAGTTAGGTAGTGTAATTGTTTGGGTTACCGCTTCATTAGCTTCTTCCCTGACGCCACAACCATGGTCAAAAAACTGTGTGGTTCCCAGGCATGCAACACCTGGCTGCATTTCCCAGCCCCTCTGAATCAGGCCCTGTTTGTTCACAGTGTTCGCAAGTGGTATAACAGGAAAACTAAATAAAAGCAAACAACAGGAAAATTGGCTCTTCCATCGGAGGAGCAGCATAACTTCATTGATTATTTCAGAAGCTAAAAGTTTAGTTCTGTCTCCTCATTATAGCCACAGGTTTTAGTTTTGCTGCTAAAATTTCGCACCATATTTCCTGCAGTAGCATTACAGCTCTTACTGCATAGCTCTCAGCAAAAAACTGCTCATTTCTCCAATTTATTGAATCCTGCATGTGATGATAGATGACACTCTGATTGGTCGAAGTCATGTTCAACACTAAATACAACCCCTCTGCCTCTTTGTGCCCAGATTATTTACCGTTTAACTCACTAAAGTGGACCATTTAGATAGGGCCCATGATTTCTGGTTATTGAAGTTTCCTCTGGATGTTATTTGTAACAGACAATGTTCAGAGGATATTCATCGCAGCTTTCAGCCGCCTTTCTATTGTTCAACAACCTTTACATGCTCCTAACTTTATTAACAACCTTGGCATACCAAGAAAATTTGAAACAGATGTTTGTTTTTTTCCAGAACACATCTACTGGTGGAGCAGTAACAGAGCTAATTGCTCATTGTATAGGATGTACTGTAGACTGTGCCTACACACACACACACACCCACACACACACACACACACACACACACACACACACACACAGGTATCAGAGGACAGAAGCTCATTTGGTTTGGTGATGTTGACAGCTGAGATAAGGCCTCCAGATTCCAGATGCTCAAGTATATGTTCTCATTTAAAGGCTGTCCATCAAATCTCCCACGCTATAATGACACGCTTCAGTAAAATATGAAAACACACACATCAGCTGCTGCGTTACGCAGCACCAGCCTCTGTAGGATGGGCACTTACAAAGCCACACTGAGACTGTTTCCAGACTCACTTGCATACAATATGTAGGCCACAGTTTTTGTCTTATACATGCATAATGCTCACCAGAAACATGAATAATGAGTAAGAGTGTGCCGCTGCTGCTGCTGTGCTGCCACACACACACACACACACACACACACACACACACACACACACCAGCAGCAGGGTATAGAAGCATTCGCAAGTACTCAGTCATGATACACTTCTCTGCTCTGGAGGATTCACTGGGAATAACACCTCGTCTGACATGTGAAAAAAAACTGCAGAATCTCTCTGACTTATAGCAACAGCTCATTAACACACCAGTGTGCATCAGCTCTAATTGACGCACAGCAGTGCCAGTGACCTCAGCCAGAATCCACTCTCAGTTTATTCACCAACCAACAATGGAGGACAGAATTTTTGCACGTTGTCAGAGGAGGACAAAATAATGATATAAGTATAAATAAATAAATATTTTAAATAATTGAGTTCCGTGTTATCTTTCGTTGTATTTGTTTACAGTGACAATTAAAAGGAATTGGAATTGAAACAAATATGGAAATAAGTAAAGAAATGCTAAGGAAAAACATAAATATAAAGATGAATAAAATCAAAAATAAATGAATGCATAAATAAAGAATTAAATGCCAAGGTTAGGACACAGAATTACAGAAATTTCTAATTTTTTTTTGTAGTTTTACAAAAATGTAGAAATAAATTTAAGACATTTATTTTTGTATGTCTTATTTATTTTTTTATTATTATTATTTCAACAGTTATTTAATCATTTATTTTATTTTGTATTTATTTACTGTCTCATGTCTTTTGACTGTTAAACTTTTGATGCCTTCTTAAATATATTCATGGGAAATGGCACCATCTAGTAGCAGTAAAGTGGTACTGCAGTCCTCCATGCATACAAGATTTGACTCTCAACACCACAACATGAACGAATATTTGTACAGAGTCCATCACTTTCATCTGCATTTCCTCTTTGAAAAAAGTCATATCAGCTAATTTATCCATGTAAAGGCTAACCTCAGTATTTTCCCATGTCTTTGTGTCTGTGTAACCAATAGGAAAAACAGTTTCTGAAATAGGTCCAGTGTTGAGCGACAGGGCTGCAGCCAGACGGTGTGAAACAGGCTGCAGTGTAATCCCTTCAGGTGACTGAGCACCGTCAATGTACAGTATGTCTAGCTGTGACACAACATTAAAGAAAAGATCCCTGCAGAGACCTTTTTGTGAAAGAGAAAAATACTTGTTGTTTAACCAGAAACAGCCCAGAAGTCACCATCGCCAAACTAACCAGACTCCATTTAAATAAACAGTCATTTTAGCATGTATAGAGGCAGCATATTTTCACATCTAACTGGATGAATTAAGGGTTTATTTCAACCAAACCAGAGCTGGTGAGTGTTGGAATGATGGAAAGATGAACTAAGACGGCTTTTATTAGTTTTATTTTGCTTCTGTCAACTTTGAATGAAGTGTGTTTTACGATGGTAAAATTACTGATTATTTAAATGAAGTTTGGTGGGTTTGGCGATAGCAATTTTAGGGCTATTTCTGATTAATCAAAAAGGATCTTACTCTAAAATGGTCTGTCTTTGAAAGGGATCATTTCCATAATGTTGCCAGACACACAGGACAATAATCTGAGCTTCTCAGTGGCAAAAACAAACACTTAAGTTGGGTTGGGAGAGTTACTGCCTTAAGTGAGGGAGTTCAAGTATCTCGGGGTCTTGAGTGAGGGTAGACTGGAGCGTGAGATGGATCGGTGGTTTGGGGCAGCCTCTGCAGTGATGTGGGCGCTGCGCCAGGCTGTCGTGGTGAAGAGAGTTAAGCTAGAATGTGAAGCTTTCAATTCACTGGTCCATCTACGTCCCAACCCTCACCTATGGTCATGAGCTCTGGGTAGTGACCAAAAAAATGAGATCGCGGATACGAGTGGCTGAAATGAGGTTCCTCTGTAGGGTGTCTGGGCTCAGCCTTAGAGATAGCGTGAGGAGTTCAGACATCCGGAGGGAGCTCGGAGTAGAGCCGCTGCTCCTTCATGTCGAAAGGGGTCTTTTGAGGTGGTTCAGGCATCTGATCAGGATCCTCCTGGGCGCCTCCTGTTAGAGGTGTTCCAGGCACGTCCAACTGGTAGGAGGCCCAGAACACTGGAGAGATTATATATCTCATCTGGCCTGGGAACGCCTTGAGGTCCCCCAGGAGGAGCTGGAAAGTGTTGCTGGGGAGAGGGACGTCTGGGGAGCTTTGCTTGGCCTGCTGCCCCCGCAACCCAGCCCCGGATAAGTGGATGAAAATGGTTGGATGGACTTTTAGTTGATGTAAATGACAGCGTAAACAGCTCCCCGAGATACTTTGCAGCCTGTTTTGTCACTGCTGGCTGAAGTGGTCTTGCTCAGCACTGGACCAGTTCCAAAAACTGTTGTTCCCATTAGTCACTGAGACAGGAAAACATTGGAAAAAAGGATCCAACAGGTTTGAAAATACCGAAGTTACCCTCTAAGTGCATGCAGCTGAATGAGATCAATACCAAATGTTTCCTTAACGTCCTCCTCCAGTGATCGACATCAAGTTGGACAAACCGCAGGAGCCCCAGACCACTGAAGGCGGCTGTTCCTGTTAATACTCAGCACCATCCTGGAGAAAAAAACAAACGTCATTTACACCACATGCTTGTTATGTCGCTTCCTATTGGTTAACCTGCAGTTGACTTTGCACGTTGAGAATCTGGCCTCCTTCACCTGACTATTGGTCATCGGTTGGAACTAGCAATATGTGAATTTGGTTCTAAAGTAGTGTAGCCTACTTTGTTAATGAAACTGCCAAAAAAAAGTCTCACAACTTGCAAAAAAAAGACAAAGATGTGAAAAAAGATCCCCAAGTTACATCTGTGGATACAATTTTTTTAAGTAGAAAAGGAAGTTTCCCCGGTTTCTTTTTTGTATTTTTGTATCTTCAGGGAAATCTCTCTGGAAAGGTTGTTTTTTTAAAAGATGCAAACAACTCAGCTCTGTGTTTGAGAGCTCGATAGGAACAGATGGATTTAGACGCACTTTTATGGATCCCACTCTTGTTATAGGCGACACAGACGTCGTTCCCACGTTAGTACCTAAATGCTAACCCATTAAAACTTAACCTAACCCCCTGACACGGCCATGTTTTGACTTTCTACGTACACATAACCATTTCAAGGCCTATTACCTGAACATAACCTATTTTAATCTTAAGTCTAAACCCCGCCGTCCAGTTTGGCGAGCCAATCACAGCGCTCCTGCCCATAATTCCTGTGGGATCCATAACTTTGCGTCGCAGGAACTGAACCGTAACATCTTGAGTATCTAATGCATGCCTAGTTTTTGAGCATAGGTACTGTCTACCAGTGTACACAATATGTAAATGGTAACATTACACCAGTGACTTAATGCACTCTGATAATGACTAGTCCAAGTCTTTTTGTTTATGAAAACTGTTGAACTGGATTTGTATACTTGACTTCAGAATATCTCTTTGTCGTGCGTGTGTGTATAAATGTGTGCTTTCTGTATAGGCAACATTAGAATGCAGATATATAGAGGGCCACTGCCAAGTCGTGTCATTCTTGCCACATTAACGGCACCATTAAGATCACCATTTGTTTGCAGTATGTCATAAACCCCGCCTCCCCCACTCACAAGGAAGTGACATCTGCTGTTGCATCGTGTGATATCTTGGTAGTTGTGATTATGGTAGTCTGCACATTATGCTGTAAGTGAGCAGTGGAGAATCAAAGCCCTTGCCTTGTGTCACAGAGGAACAAAGTTCCCCATGTGGTCATCTGTAGACTTTAACGACAGTCCTCCCCCCAAAAAACAGCAACACAGGTCGTTTGTACAAGCAGCTTATTATGACCCAAATTTACGTTTATTTGTAGGTGGTGACCTCTAGTGTTTGTAGTGACAGGAGCAAAGGAGGAAGTCAGGTGTCGTAGTCTGTACAGCGAGGAGGTGGAGGTGGGTGGACGGGTCCAGAGACACAGGACTGTGATCCAGAAGACTGCTGTTCATGTCCCGTGCAAGGCAACACTGTTGTTAGATCTGGTGCCTGTTCAGCCCAGTGAGAACTGCTTGCCTGGCGCGTACGCCAAGAAACATCTCCAGCTTCTAGGTTTACCTCCAAGTGTACAGCACACTGAATATGCACAGTAGTGTTTCTCCCACTGGCCCCGCCCATGAGCTCCCACTCAGCTGATAGACTTTACATTGTGACGACGTGACAGATTTTGAAATCGTTTTTCTCGGCTTGAGGAAAGTTTGACAAATATAAAACCTCCACGGATCAAAAATAATAGAAAGAGTCATGAGTGTCCTTGCTCGCACTTTGACATGTCCTGACGTCTTTTAATAACGGTGGTCTGAGGACAAAATGCCCTTCAGTCACAGCGGATTTTTTCACTGCAGTGCCGCGAGTGACCGCTGGAAAATTGGAAGCAAAGTTGAGCAACAAGCATGGATGTCAATGGTCCCATGTGAAACCAAAAGTCAACTTAGGCCTTGTATGTAACATACGTGACGTAACATCCTTACATTAAAGTAATGTTGCATGAGTCACTGAAACTACGTGACAAACGCACTTATTTGGACCTAAACCACCATCTTTTCCAACACCTAACCAAATGTCTTTGTTAACTGCGTCAACCTCGTGTTAAAAAACAGTGACAGTTAAAAGTCACGTGTTGTTTAGGTGTGAGGACGTGTTGATCTCATGGATGTATACAGAGATCTGGATCCAGTGTTGGACGTAGGGTCCCATTAATTCCCATGAAAGTTGCTCAGTGGCGCATGAGGCCAAAATGGTTCAACTGCAGAGTATAAAGCAGCACTACTTCCGCACTGTGCGGCCTGTAGAGCAGGCGAGCTAGAGACTGACAATGGCTGAGTGTCTGACTTTCTGTTCAGCGCTCAGCTAACTTGAATGGGTAAAATATTTCATGCCTGCGACTCTTCTAGACTTCTGAAATGTTATCAGACCAAACGGATCAAATCCTGATAGTGAAACCAGTGAAAGAAATTATCCAGTGATTCACAGATGTCTCTTTTACTATGTAAGTCAATGGGATAAAGTCTTTTTGGGCCACAGGGAATCACATGATGGTCCCCAGAAGTTGCAGTGACACTGTTTGGCCTCCTGGGGGCCTGGGAACAACGACACTGACTTGTCTTGAACAAACGACCTGTGTTGGCTGTACGGGTTGGAGGACTTGTTGACTCTAATGCAGGCTCTGTGATCCAAACAGACCGCTAACAACTTAAATCAGTGCATTGTAAACCAGTTCCATTCCTGACAGAAGACTAATTTGCACATGTAGACCTTTCAGGTTAATATGAAGTTCTGCAAAGCTTCATTGTAAATGTACAGTCACTTGAGACCTGTCTGATTGTCACGTGACGTGTCCCCACTGAGATGAGGTTTTCTTTGCTGCTTGTGTTTAAACTGACTACTGACGTTGGCATTATGCAATGTTGCAATGTTGTTTAAATTTGGTCTTAACACGCTGGCGCTGAAGTCGGCCGGTGACGAGAACACTACTTTGATTTGACTCGTCTTTGAAGTGAAATCTTACTGCACTTTTGAAGAACATGTTTTAGAATTAGAGTGACAATGTAAGTCTTAGAAACATGGTTTAAAAAAAATCTTTATCTCCAGAACGTTTGGAGTTCTGTGTCTTAGAGTAGACTTTATGAATTGTTCACACGTGTCCAAAAAAGGGGAGCACTCTTGTGAGAACTAGTGAACCTTTCTAACCCACATAATGAGCCAAATAATAACAGTAATACTAAGAGACAGAGTTGGATCAAACGTCACAGGAGACACTGACTGGAACACGCTCTCTGGTGGGTTTGGGAAAGACAAAGACAGGTTGCTTTTAAAGTTAAAATCCCTCTAAATGACAGACAAAGTGATGATGTATCAACGCTCTGCGTCGCTGCCTATTTATTATCTCCAAACAGGAATGTACGGCTCTTGTTACCGACCACACAGCCTTGTAAAGAGAGCACTTTTTGAGAAATGACTTGTTGGGCTTTTATTTTTAAATGAGGACAAATGATTATTCAGTAGGCGTTCCTTTGTATTTATTCCCCCTGCATATTAAAGTAGAGTCCTATTTAGAGGCCCGTTTTAGCATTCCCTGGAAATGGACCAAGTAGTGCAACAAATGTCTTTGCGTGTCGGGGGTCTGTGTTTGAGGATGGAGGCCGTGGCCATTCCCTGGGGGTGTGTATGTTCTGTCACAGCTCTGTGCAGCAGACCTGATCAGTCCAGAGCTGACTCTCCATTCACACTGTACAGAGATCTAGCATGTCTCTCCAAATGATTAATAAAGATGTCTTATTACCAAAGTCATGCACTCTTCTTTATTTTCCTGAGCTTTTCCTTTAACTCTGTACACCTCTGAGGTTTCTGTCTCTCATACTTCTACCTGTCCACCTTGTTGTGATCTACTACTGGTGCTGTAATTGTGTCTTTTTCTTCACTGTCCTTTTGATTGACTTGTTTCAAAAGTATGGAGGACGAAAAATGACTTTCAAGTGCTGTGTGTAACTCTGGAGAGAGAGAGTCGATTGTAGAGTCAAGTCTCATTCCCAGGTCGTTAAATACTGACACGTTGGGTTGGCACTTAGCTGCCATCTAAAGCGTCAATATTTAATGACCCAGGAATGAGAGTCCAACAATCAACTGTCTCTTTTCAGTGTTACGTACAGAACCTTAAAGTACCAATAAATAAATAAATAAATGTACAGATAAATAAAGGAATAAATACTTAAAAGAGTGTATAAATAATAAAAATAAAATGTAGAGGAATAAATAAATTAATACATAAAATAAATAAATAAAAAGTAATGTATGAATAAATGTACAAATAAAAGCAGAAATTAATATGTAAATAAACAAATGTGTAAATAAATATAGTTTGGTCCCACTAACAACCAATATGTAAATAAATACATATTTAAATTAATAGACCCTGTTTATTTATACATACATATTCCTCTATTTATTTATATATTCTTTTTTAACTTATTTTTTATTTATTCCATTTAATAGAGCAATAAATAAATATATAAAAAAAGGAATACATAAATACAACAGGAATAAAATAAATAAATAATAAAATAAATAAATTCATAAATAAATATAGAAATAATAAATTAAATACTTTTTTGTTTATTCTATTTAATAGAGGAATAAATAAAAAATTTTTTAAAAGTATGTAAAATGTATAAAAATAGGAATAAAAACAGGAGAAAAAATAATTAAAAAATTGAAATTAATTTGGAAAGAAATATGTAAATGCAAAGATACATAAAGTTGACGATTAAACTGATATAAATAAATACCTCTATCATTCCTGTCTGTATGTTGATGAGGTGGGAGTTTCTTACCTCATTTCTTTATTTTCATATTTATTTCAGCATTTATTTATTCTTTTATTTGTTCTGTATTATTTATTTATCAGCATATAAATACTGGATGTATTCATACATTTTTTATTAATTGATACTTGAGTCATTTTTCGTCCTTAATACAAACCGTGTGAAAAAAATAATTATGCAAATATTCATCTTTATATCAGCGCATGACGGGTGGTGTTGATTGAGGGGTATTTGAGTTCATCTGAAGGAATGTGGCGGCACATTAGGCAAAAAAAAAAAAAAGGCTGGGAACCACATGTGTAGTTACAGCGATGAAGCAATGATTGTGTCAATGTGAAGTATCTGTACATGTTGGAGCGTGCACGGTTTCTACTCAGACACAACAACATACAGTATATCCCCAGTTTCTACTGATGACTCCTGGCTTTATTGATCATCGCTGGATTAACCCAGATTAACCTAACCCTAAAGCTCCGGGGCAGAAATGAGCTGTTGGCCACTAAATTGACTTCTTCTCCCTTTGAGGCCTTTATCAACAAACTGTACTTTAATGGTGAATATTATAAAACACACATGTTGAATTAATCCTGAGTTTAGTCCCAGATTTACTGTACTGACAGCAAACATAAGCACAGGAGGTTCATTCCACACATATTACAGATTAACACACATTAACACAGGAATGTAGTGTTGCTCTGTAATTGCTGCTCTGTGGAAATTCTTGCACCATGTTTGTTGCGAAGACAAGAATTCTTACCATGAAATCTGTTTATCTGTTGTGTCTCTGGATCAAATACCTGTCTCAGTCTGAACACACCAGCCTGCAGTGGTTTAATGTAACGAAGTACATTCTGATCTGAGTGCTTCCTCCACCACTGCCAACCTGCAGGATCAGGATTCAGATTCTTTACTTAAGTAAAAGTGCTGGTACAACGATGCAAAAATTCTCTTTTACAAGTTAAACTCCTGCATCTTAAATAAAACATATGTACAAAAGTATCAGCAACAAAATGTACTGAAAAGTTCTTGATCTATAAAAGGTTGTTAATCTAGCAGTATTTTACTGTTGCAGATGCTCCAGGTACACTCGGCTAGATTAGTCCAGTGGCCCTTAAAATAGGGGGTGGGCCCCTCCAAAAGGGCACCAGATAAATCTGAAGGGTCACCAGAGAATTTGTGGGAGGCGAAAGAAGATTTAAACACCAAACCAACTGCCAGAACAAATATTGGAGTATGTTTCTGCAAACTACGGATATATAACATTTGCACGTTATTATATAGCCAATACACTGAAGCTTGACATCTCAAAAAAGCTGTGGTGAACGTGTGTTTAGGCTTAGGCACGAAATCTACTTGGTTATTGTCCTCATGTTTTGGCTTATAATACCCTGTTTCGTGGCGCTTTCCTCGCTGGAAACACAGTGATGTCTTGGAAAGAAACCCAACTACTTTTGGTGGCACTATACCAACTGGAAACGCAGACATGTCTCGATAACAAACAACTGCTTTTTGTAGCGCTATCCCCACTAGAAATGCAGTGATGTCTTGGTAAAAAAAAACCAACCTATTTTCAAGGTACTATCCCCGCTGGAAATGCAGTAAATTCTTGGCAAAAAAACGACTTCTTTTGGTGGCACTATCCCAGCTGGAAATACAGTGACATCTTGGTAAAAAACAACCGCTTTTCGTGGCACTATCCTATCTAGAAACGCAGTGATGTCTCAGTTAAAAAACAACTGCTTTTTATGGCACTATCACAGCTGGAAATGCAGCAGTGTCTTTTCATGGAACTATCCCTGCTGGAAATGCTGTAAATTCTTGGCAAAAAAAACTACCTCTTTTGGTGGCACTATCCCAGCTGGAAATGCAGTGACATCTTGATAAAAAACAACCGCTTTTCGTGGCACTGTCCTGGCTGGAAATGCAGTGATGTCTCAGTTAAAAACAACTGCTTTTTGTGGCACTATCCTGGCTGGAAATGCAGCGGTGTCTCAGTTTAAAGTAACTCTTTGTTTGTGGCACTATACTGACAGGAAACAAAACAATGGCTACCAAAAACACCTGCTTTCCATGGCATTATGCCGGCTTGAAACGCAGGGATGTCTCAGTTAAAAACAACCACTTTTCATGGCACTATCGCCGCTGGAAAAGCATCATCGTTTGGCGATTAAAAAGCTGCTGGAAACATGTTGATATCTCACAAAAACACACCCGGTTTTGCTTAAACATGACATGGGGCCTCAACTACACAGTTTTTATGTAAGAGGTCATAAAAATGAGAAAACAGTGGTTTAATCTTTAATGCTGTGTTTTATGTTGTAAACATGTGTTTCATGTGAAATATTCATCTCATAGTGAAACCCTTCTGTCAAATAAATGTAATGGAGTTAAAAAGCACAATATTTTCTTCTAAAATTTAGTAGAGTAAAAGTATAAGGTCGCATAAAATGGGAAAACTAAAGCACCTTAAAATTTGACTTAAGTGCAGCGCTTGATAAAATGTACTTAGTGACTTTCCGCCCTGACTGGCAGTTATTTCCTGTTCCATTGTTTGCCTCAATCCCAGTGATCAACATTACCGTGACCGCACTGGGAGCCAGTAAATACGTTGCGAAACTGAAACTGGTGCTGTGCCACTTTCACAACCCCGTGTTGTTTGCTGGCTCTCTGCAGGGCCGCTGCCTTCCTGCCGCAGTCCAGACTGCAGCTGTGGCGGCCAACTCTGCTGATGCCAGTTCATTTACAACTTGGATGCAGCTCCGTGTTTGGCATCATGGAGGAGATGATGTCAGTCACTGTGATAATACTGAACCGTGGGAACACATAAACGGTACTGAGAGGAAAAACAACACACCATCAATCATAATACGACCGAGTGTGTTTCACAGGGACACAGTTGAGACGACCTGTTACAACTAGTTGGCTACAAAACCGGCGTGACAACTAACGAGTTCTCTCTCCATCCAGCGTGTCTCCAAACAACACTGACCTTAATATGACTGAGACGCCAAACACTGTGATACTAAACAGTGACCTGAGACTGAGACTGAATTCTCTTTTCATCTCAGGATGGTTTGAGCTGTGTATTTTTGAACAGATATGTGCACATAAGGTAACACAAAGGCCATTTCCATGATAGTGATGATCAGACTCTAATATCTCCCAACATGGAAAACTTGCCAGATGCTCACTGAATGGAGTTTTTAATCCACTTTCATGGTTGAATGAGTCTTTTGTGACGCGTCTTTGTTGTGCGTAGAGCCCACAAAAGTAATATTCACATTATGCGATTCAGAAGTCTCCAACTGGCTTCACTTTTTTTTCAGTCACTCAAATACTTAACGTGTCATGAATGATGTAAACAGTAGAGAACTGTCATGTTTTTGATCTGAGTTTATGATTATTTTAATTCACAAAACCAAATGGTGTTATTAGTATTAAAGGTAAGTTTGATATTTTTCAACCTGGACCCTATTTTTCCATGTTTTTTGTGTCTAAGTGACAAATAACAAGAATTTTGAAGTTCATCCAGGACTGAGCGAAACAGGCTGCAGTGTAACCACTTGCAGCATTTTCACACTGTCAATTTATGTCCACTAAAAGTTGTTTTTGCCACTGACAGGCTCAAATTATTATTTTAATTGTCTGACAACATTATGGAAAGGATCCCTACAGAGATGGACCTTCTCGTTAAAGAGTAAGATCCTTTTTGTTTAACCAGAAACAGCCCTGAACTCACCATCACCACTTCCACCAGACTGCATTTAAATAAACACTAATTTAGTCACTCTAAAACACACTTCATTTAAAGCTGACAGAAACAAAACAAAACTAACAAAAGCTGTTTTGGTTCATCTTTCCACTGTTCCAACAATCACCAACTCTGGCTGGGTTGAAATAAACCCTTAATTCACCCTGTAAGCTGGGAAGATATGCTGTCTGTATGTGAGCTTAAATCACTGTTTTTTTAAATGGAGTCTGGTGGCATTGTCGATGGCCACTTCTGGGTTGTTTCTGGTGAAACAAAAGTGATCTTACTCTCTGACAAAAAGGTCTGTCTTTGTGTTAGTAAGTTTCAGACACTTAGAATAACAATCTGAACCTGTCAGTGGAAAATAAAACACTTTTTGTGGATGTAAATTGACGAACAAACATTCCCCTGAATGGTTACACTGCAGCCTGTTTCGCCACTACCATCGACAGCTGTCTCCTCAACACTGGAACAGTTTCAAAAACTGTTGCTCCTATTAGTGAGACTTAGACACAAAACACAAGACAATAGGATTCAGGTTGAAAAGTACCAATCTTACCCTTTAATTAGCAAATAAAAACACAGACAAAAAGAAATTCTTTCAAAAATAGTTTTATTAGATACTTTGTCAACTAGCTATCATAAATAAAAAACAACAGGTCATGTTCAGTGTTCAGCAGTGGCTACGCAAAAAGAGAAATCCTCAGGAGACCATCTGTTACGAGGGGGTCTCGGGGTGTGAGTCCCACTGGGACAGCTGAACCAAATCCCACAGCACCAGCTGGGAGAATTAAGCCCAGAATAAATAATGGGGAGACAGGGCACCTTTGGCTGAGGACAAAACAATGTCTTGACAGGAACACAAATGGATTCTCGGCCCTAACGGCCTCAACTTTCCCTCCGCTGACAAGCCTGAGTCGAGTCTTCTAGTGGCGTCTACCGGCCGCAAATTACATCCTGAGAGGAGCTGTCACGTCTTTTTAAATTGTCTCTTCTGTTGTAAGCCTGCGCCAGGATTTCATTTCCCTTCAAAGAAAAAGACAAAGATATTAGTCCACAGTTTCACTTAATTTTTCGTTGTTATTTTTGCCACCAAAGTCAGAACTTACACGTTACTGCCCGGCACGATCCTCTCTTGGTGCTGCTTTGTCAAACTGAACTTCCTGAAGAACGCAGGCAGTTTGAGCTTCGTTCTCGTCGAGCTAGAGGAGGCACTGAAATGTAAAAGTTCCTGTGTTAGACACAAGTTTAGGGCTGCAATTAATGATTATGTTTATTACCAATTAACCCTCTGAAACCAGAGCAAACTGGCTCGATTTGTTTCAAAAACACAGTAAGAAGGCAACAAGCAGCAAGAAATTACACAAAAATTAGCAAGATGTTTGCTAAAAGTGACTAAAAAAATTAACTTAAAAAGTAGCAAAAAAAAGGAAAGGGAAAAACTAAAATAAACAAAGAAATCACCTGAAAATTCGCAAAAAAATCTGTAAAAAGTTATGAGAAAATTACCTTAAAATAAAAAAAGCTAAAAAACAAAAACTAAGAGGGACATTACCTGAAAATCAAAAAAATGTAAGAAGTTATTAGAAAATTACCTTTACATCAGCAGAAAAAAGACAAACAAGGAAATTACCTGAAAATTAGCAAAAAAAAAGTTATAAACAAAAAGAAATTACCTGGATAAAGTGCAATTTATTTTTTCCTAAACTGTATTTTTTCCCTGTATTTAAAGAAAAATTATAATATTTATTCTCTATATCTCTCTCCTTTTTAAAATTATTTTTAAAGTTGTTTAAACTTATTTCCTATGATCTGCAGGATCTTTCTTGCCAAGTTGCTCATCACCTTTTTTCCAATGTTTTCAAAAGACATGACACCAGTTTGCTATGGTTTCAAAGTTTTGAATTTTTGAGAAAGCCACACAAGAAAACTGATGACACTAAATGTGTCAGTTATTTTCCAGATGAATCTTTTGGTCTACAAAACATTAAAAACTTAGAGAAAAGTCTGTCAAATATCCTGAAGTGACTTGTCATCAAATGTCTCGTTTTGTCCAAAATTTGTGACGACTTTGTTTGAACAATGACTGAAACAATAAACTGATTATCAGAATAGTTACTGAGTCATATTCTGTCAGTCAAATATTAAACTAATGAACTAATTCCTGCAGCTCTACAGGACTTTACTCCCACTGCAGAATGTGGAGCTGAGGTACTAACGAGAAGCTTTGTGGACAAACGTACTGATTAACACCTGTGTGTGAATGGACAGGTATGACTGGAATGTTTTGGTTACAATTCTTCAAATTTACACTGGTTTTAAGGACATGCCATTTTTAGTTTCTTTAGTTTTAGTTTCACATTTCTAGTACTTACACACTTTAGAACAACAATGTTTGGAGAAAAGTCTCTAAAGCTACTTAAAAGAAAATTTACAATCATGTAAAACAAAGGTCAAAGGTCACAATGTTTTCTTGTAAACAGTCCTGAAAATTCCCATAAACAAAAACCTACAATTACATCAAACCAGTATGAGTTTCTTCTTGTGTTAATGCCCATGTATGTGTCTGTTTTCACTGTTAAACCCACCATTCTGCTTGCACCGAGGGCTGTTGTTTGGTCTCCGTCCCCTCCTCCTCAGCTGCTTGTTTCAGTCCATCTTCCTCCTCCTCCTCCTCCTGCTCAGCCTCTGCGTCCACGTCCTCCAGTATCTGATCCCACAGCCTGCTGTCCACCCACAGAGCTTCCTGCAGGCTGAGGCCGCGTCCTATGCAGGTCACCTGGCGACACAGAGGGCAGCCCACGGTGAGCAGCCCGCTTCTGGCCTGCGACATCGTCTCCAGGCACGGCTCGCAGAAGGTGTGTCTGCAGTGGAGCACGCGGGGGATCCTGTCCATCCGGGAGTAAGGGAAGAGGCAGACGCTGCACTCGCCGTCCTCACACAGAACCATGGCGGAGCTGGGCTGAAAGGTCAGAGTTAACGGATGACCTGTACGTCCCAGTGAAAGCTACTCCACTGTCCAATGACTGATGATGAGGACTTGTTGGAGCAGACGGTCGCTTCAGGTTCCCACCTTCCTTCTGTCTGTAAATAAAAATAAGAAATAACAAAGAAGAACAAATAGACTTGATGTTGGTACATACAATAAACATTTTAAAAAAGGAAATAAAAGCCAAGAACATAAATATTGAAGAGATAAAATAAAAGAATCAGATAAAGACACTTATTAGATGTGTTACTTGATAAAATTAGAAACCTTTTAACAGCAGCAGTAATTTTTAAATATTTAGACTTTTAGCAAAGCTGAATTGAAAATACATCCTTTATTTTTTTATTTTAAGACTTAAATAATATCGTTTTCAGGCCTGGATGAATGTCTTGAGTAAAGTCCAGACTGTGCTGACAATAAAAAAATAAAACTGGAGCTGAGTAACACTGAAGAGGAAACAATGATACAAACAACATCCTCTGCTTAAAGGGAAAAAGTTTATTAAATGTAATAATGAAAATGTTTGTCTGTAAAGTCTACTTACAGTTCAGGTGAAGCCCATGTAATAATGTTATCCCCAGAACAGACTCAGAGCTCCTGTATTGTCCCTTTGGAGTGAACAGCACAGCCACACTGCAGTGAATGGAGAGCAGGCTCGTCTGCCGCCTGTTAGGAGTGTCTGCTGTGTGTGTGTGTGTGTGTGTGTGTGTGTGTGTGTGTGTGTGTGTGTGTGTGTGTGTGTGTGGGCGGAACAGAAACTGTCTTCTCAGGGCCCCAAACCCCTCACACACACACACACACACACACACACACACACACATACACACACACAACAGCTGGGGAAGCAGAGTGATGGAGATGCTCTTTGTTCAGTGTGTGAGGGAGGGCAGGTGGAGAAACGGGTCCGGGAAGTTTGGTTAGGAGGGGGAATAGGCAAATAATGATGACGCAGGCAGATAGCTGTCCGTGTATGCAAAACCTGAACCACGTCATTCTCAATTTGAATTTATTAAAATTAGGTGACAGAGTGATGAAGTTGCAAAAAAAAACGAAGGGCTCGTCCGGGATTTGAACCCGGGACCTCTCGCACCCAAAGCGAGAATCATACCCCTAGACCAACGAGCCATGCATACACAGCGAAAATGCTAATTATTAATACCTGACAATACCTGGCTCGCTATTGCTTTCATATTGTTGTTATTTATGTTTACGATCTAAATCTTTATGCTGGCTGATTCCCAGGCTCTAATGCTAACACACCGTTCACTAGTTGTAGCAGCTAAGCTAACATTAGCTACCACAGAAACAGGATTCTATGTGGCTAACATACCTGCTAGCTAAGGTAAGGTAACGGTAAAAGCCCAGAGGGTGACGTCATATGCCTTTAAAACAACAACAATAATACGTCCTTTAACTTGTAACGCAGTAACGTGGTTTTGGGAAACGACAATAAAAAGCTATTATGCTACTGTGGATGTTTAAAACTACAGCTAACGGCTGCAGGACGGCGTTAGCATAAAGCTAACACTAGCTGTTCCCAAAGCAACGCTGTTTACACGCTTGCAAAATATGGGCTCGTCCGGGATTTGAACCCGGGACCTCTCGCACCCGAAGCGAGAATCATACCCCTAGACCAACGAGCCACGTGTTCATGGAAGCAGACACCACACAATTTATTGTATGAAAGACCCAAGCTCATGGTCACGTATACTCTTTCGTGACATCGTGTACCGACGGTGATGTAAATTTGACTAATTTTTGCAATCCCTTCGCAATTTGGCCCAGACTATCAAAACACAGACCGGAAATAAGCTTCATGACAGTGTGCGGAATGTAAGAAGGCTGAGCTGCAGCAGCTTGTCACGTTTAACCGCTAAATACTTGGATTAATATTCTAATTAAGTTGTATTACAACAGCTGCGCAGCATTAAATTAATTGTAGCCGTCACGTTACCTTCATGTAGAGCCCGTCTGACCCGATACTTTGGACGTCAATCACAACGTGATTACGTCGTCGATTATGGGCGGGGTTACCGCCTAACATCAGGAAATCCATTGTGCTTATTGAGTGGTTGAGTTAACGAAGTAAACAAAAGTAGTGAAACTAGCTAACGTTAGCTAATAATGTTTGCTAAACTTAGGAGAAACTTAAATTATGTGCTTCCTTCACTTTTCCGTTTGGCACAAACCTAAATTAATGTAAAGTAATTTGTAGTCTTAGTCACGAAACTTAACTGGCATCGCTGCAATTAAGTTTGTTCGTGGTTAGCTGGTAACGGTAATGCTGTCACAGAGGTTGCTAGGTTAGTTAAGTTAGCGGGTAGATAACTTCAGACAAGCTTAAGCTAAGTTATTTAAGTTTACAGACACTGATAGTATCGCTTCCACCCAGATGGAGGCTTCTTTGGGATCTCTGCAGAATCCTGACCTCAGGTAAAGTAACATGTGGCTAAAGCAGGTGAACAGCTAACCAACATGAGCTAATATCTGAATATCACAGGCAACCAGAGATGGTATTCCAACGTGTCTAACGAACATCACCGTGTTTTTAATATGCTGTATGTGTGTTCCAGCTCTGTCCTGTCATCATGTGAGCCAGAGCTTCAGGAGCTGATGAGACAGATCGACATCATGATCAGTCATCAGAAGAGAGAGTGGGAGGCTGAGATTCAGGCCATGGAGCTCAGGATGAAGAGTGGGGAAGAGGAGCTGTTGGCTTCCAGGAATCTCATTGAGCGGAGGGACCTGGAGGTGCAGTAGCAGATCCTTCCTAATGGGTTTCTGTGCTGGTTTTTTATATGCAGATAAACCAGGGAGGGTTGTCTGTTGAGAAGAGCAGAGAGGGCTAACATTTTCTTTAGTTACAGCATGAGGAATATAACCACAGCACTTCACCTGTTTGGTAACAGAGAGATGGAAATACACTTACAGTCACAATCAATCTCATTTTGAATGTAGTGTTTTGCTGTATTACAGCATGATTGGTTTGACTGCATGTTCTCTGCATGCCACATATGTTACTACATGGAAGGGATGCTTGATACTGGATTTTTGCTGATTAGATTAGATTCAACTTTGCTGTCATTGCACATGTCACAAGTACAGAGCAACGAAATGCAGATATTGCTGATATCCAATATGCTGATATACAACAACTGATTTGGCCAATACCAGTACCGATATCCATATATTATGGAAAATTATACAACGTTATTCCCCAAATCCTCTGACAAAATATACCTAGTCTTTCTGTGTGCCTGTTTTAATATATATATTTTAATTTGTGTTGGCCTACTTGTGTAATACCCTGGTTTAAGACCATGTGTTTGTGTTTGCATTGTGTAGTACTGTTATTTAATTGTCTGAGTTTTATGCATTTATAAAGAATGTTTCCTTTAAATATTCAAAAAGCCTCAAGGAAAATAATAATTCACAGCTTTTGTTTTCCAAGGGTGTTGTTTAACAAATTTGTAAAACAGATGTAAGAGCGTGTTTTTAAAGCCCTGACGAAGACCTGCAGTGGTCAAAACATGTTGGCTTGTATAATGATTTCACCGCTAAAATGAGGGGTTTCCAATATTTCCTTCCTCATTTTATATTTTTTTGGATTTCCCACAGAGCAATCAGTCATCTCTCTCTTTTTCTAAAGAAAATATAGATATATTGGTTAGTCATATCAGCAGAAATTGGCAAGTTGGCTGATTCCAACATTTCATTTTGAAGCCAATATTGGCTGATACCGATGACATGCCGATATTATCGTGCGTCATTACTAAATGGTGTGATCATGTTGATGTTTTAGCCACATTTTTTGAACATTATCACTGTCATCACTTCTGATCACAGGTCGGATTGCTCCGCAAGCAGCTGGAAGAAGTCCAGTCTGGTCGACAAGAGTTAGTCACCAAGTACGAGCAGCAGCTGCAGAAAGTCCGGGAAGAGGTGAGACACGTGTCAGTCACACGATAGAAAACAGTCAGTCAAACAGCCTTTCACTGAACTGATTACTTTGTGTACTTGTATGTAGGATGTCTGTGAGTGTGTAGTCTTATCTTCTGTCTTTCTCTCTGGTAATATTTTTCTTTATTATCTAATATATGAAGGTGAGTGCCTTGATCAGGTCCCTCTGGGGGTTTTTTGAACCTCTACATCAACATGACTGTGTAGTCTAAAGCTGAGACATTCTGTTTGTTTGTCCTTATATGTATGTGACAGTAACATTTTCAAGGCCTCTGATTAAAACTTGAATTGAAGAACCCATTCTCACTAACATTTTTTCCTGCAGTTAGATAAATTAAAGAGAAGTTATCACAAGCTGCAGCGTAAACACATCAAGGAGACCAGTGGAGGAGCAAATACCAAAGAGGCAGACCGTTCAGAGGTGACCCGACTCAATGAAAAGATGGAGGTACAACAACAGCATTCATTTATATCCTGTCCCTTACATTATCACTTACAGATGGTCATTTACTGCCATCTGTTGGTTGTGTGAAGTATGATCGCCCTCGTCTCTCCCTACAGGAATATCACCAGCGCTCTGTAGAGTGGGAGCAGCAGCGCATCCACTACCAAAAACAACTGACGGCACTGGAGGCCCAAAACAAGACTCTGACCGATGAGCTCACACACATGAAAGTAAGAGCTAATGAATGGCCATAACATGTCATGTCCTGTCAGACAGAGTTTAATGCTGAAGCAAAGAGGCAGGTTATTTTTCACACACATCTTCTGTCGTTTTATTTCCAGTCTCAGTGGGCGTTGTGGCAAAAGGAGAGGGAGCACAGGGAGTGCTGTTTACAGGTGCAGCATCTGCGTGCTCAGCTGGAGAAGGCTCAGGGCAGCATGCACTCACAGGAGCTTGAACTGGAACGCCTCCGACCGCTGGAGATGTGGCTGGGACAGTACCAGAGGGAGAAACAGGTCAGCAGAATAATACCAGAGGGAGAAGCAGGTTAGCGGGATGGTACGAATGTATACAGGCAGTGGCAGAATAAAGACTGAGACAAACCTAAAGACACACGGTGAAACACAGGTGATGTCATTGGTCGTCAGTGTCAATCACAAATATTAAACATGTTTAAAAAAACCTGGATCTTAAGATTTAAGATTAGAGTCATGTAACATGTAGCACACTATATGATTTTAGTTAACAAGGGAGTTATGTAGCTTGGTCCTAGCCTATTTAGAGCTTTGTATACAAGGAGGAGGACCTCATGAAACCAGTAACCGTTTCATCACTAGTCCCATCAGTCGTCACCCTCAAATCATATTCAGAATTAGCTTATTTGTCGTAATGTGTGTCCCCACTTTAAGGTGATTATAATTGGCCCCTAGGCCCTTGAATTTTTGTGGGGCCCTTTACCATCCCAGACAACAACAAATAGAGAGAACTGACAAATTCAGTGAAACCTTTTGGGCAGTGGTCTGCGTGTTTATCAAAAGGGGCCACTGAAGTGACAAAATGTAGTTTGAATGCACTGTTTGCCGTGTACATTTTTGTCCCACCACATCAAGTTTATCTTAAAGAGCACAGACCAGCATGTTGGTCAGTGATTGTGACACACTTTGTGCAGAATGCTTTAAGATCCACATGTAAAGACAAAGACTGCGAGCTGATCACAACCCAGGGATGTGTAGGTAAATTGTTATGCTCAAAAATACCAAAATAATCATCAGACTTTCCAGAAATATGACAATTACTGCTAACATGTAGTAAAATTACACCACGATGACTTTGGATTTAAACAAATCTAACAAACTGAGCAATAAACTTCATATAACAACTTTGAAATTAACTCACAACAGACACTCTAAAATCACTATAAACAGGTTGATGTTTGAAGAGAATGGTTGGAAACTTCATACGGTTTATGAGTCGAATTTTAGTCTTCAGGACTTTTTGGTTCTTTGCCAGTCTGAGTTTAAAGATTTTCTGGAGTGCGAGAACTTTGTAGTAACATGGCATCATGTGGAGAAGAAGTCATCCTCAAAAACTAACACTGACCTTGTGTAACAGTGGATCTGTGCTGCAGTGAAGGAAGTTTAAATTTAATTTTGACAGCTGAGGATTCACAATGTTTCCACAGGTCCTCTCAGAGGAAAGAGAGGAGCTCCACGCCACGCTGGACTCCCAGGATACATTTGTGCGAAGAGCCAGCCTCGAACGCCAAAGGCTTCGCAATGAAGCTGCCAGACTCACCCAGGCGCTGCAAGCTAAAGATCAAGTCATTCGGTGGGTGAATCTCTACCTGCGAATAATGTGGTTTCTGTCATCATGTTGGGATGAAGTATATCACCAGTACACTAGAGGGCAGTGTAGGCTCAGACTGAGGGAGGATGCGCTGTTGAGTGGCTGCTGTACAGTAGGTTTAATGCTGTATGAGAAGAGTTTTTATAGAAGTCAATAAAGCACAGCTCTGTTGTTTTCTCAGCTCTCTGGAGGACTGTCTGGCAGCTCAGGGCTGCGCTGGTGTGGAAACTCTCCGACACGATCTGGAGAGAACTGCAACCAAGCTCCACTGCACCCAGTCATGTGAGGCTCATCTCAAGGCTGAGCTGGCTGAGATGAGAAAGGTCAGAAAACTTCTCTGAGTGGTGATGCTGTGGGAGCTTTGACTCTTTCAACATACATTCTGTAATGTGAGTGAAGCATACTCAGTCAGCATCCATATTGTTATATCTGGATTCATTGCACAGCTCAGAGAGGAGCTGCAAAGGGCCAAGCAGACCCACAGTGGTGAGGTGGAGGGAATGAGGACGGAGGTGTCGAAGCTGACCGCTGAGCTGCACCAACGCGACGTCACCATCGCCACTCTGAAAGCCTCCTCATCCAGCATCAAGCAGCAGCAGCACCGTGGTGAGGTGGAGCGAGCAGAGCAGAGGGCGGCTGAGCTGAAAGTAAGAACGATGGACAGGTGTAGAGCTGTCACATCAGAGTTTTTATGGAAATTCACTACAATGCTCACACAGTCTTTGGCATTTGGTGCGCCAGAGGGAGCAGAAAAAGTTTTCTATGGAGGACGAAAAAAATGACTTAAGCATCAATAAATAACTCGAAATAAATAAATGCATATATAAAAAAATTAATAAAATATAAATAAAAGAATAAATTAATAGAAATAAATGTGGCAATAAATAGATAAACTCACAAAAAATAAGAACATTTAAAAAATGGAATAAATAAATAAATGCATAAATTAACAAAATTATAAATAAAAGAATAAATATGTGCTGGAATACATATAGAAATAAATAGATAAATGCATTGATAAATAACTAAAGTTTAAAATAAATATGGAATCATTAGATAAATGCATAAATAAACAAAAGAATAAATTAGACCTGTAATAAATACAGAAACGTACAAATGCATAAATAAATAAATGATAAAATAATAAATAACTGAAGACCTCACTTTGGACTGTGCTGTGTTTATAACTTGATCCATTTATTCCTGCAATTTGATATTTTTTATTTTATTTATCCTATTCCTGCATATTTCTTGTATATTTTAAATTTAGTACTACTCATTTTTGTATATATTTTATATTCTATATTTTAATGTCCACATAATGTTTGATTACTGCTGCTGTAACAAAATAATTTCCCAGCTTGGGATCAATAAAGTACTATCTATCTATCTATCTATCTATAAATATTGAAATTAATATGGAAATAAATGCATAAATAAATAAATAAATAAGTGTTGAAATAAATACAGAAATCCATAAATTAATAAAATAATAAATAATTAAGTAAATGATTGTGGAAATAAATATGGAAATAAATAGATAAATGCATAAATAAATACATAAAAATAATAAATAAACAGGACATTGATAAATAAATACTGTGCATTTATTTCTGCATTTTTGTAAAACAAAATTTATTTATTTTGTATTCTTTTTTAAGCCTGAATTCATGACACCATCAGGACAAGGGATACTCGCCCAGGGTTCTCATCATGAATCATTAAATTTCCACATCAAGTTAATCATTTGTTAGTTTATTATATTGCCTTTATTTTATTGTGATGCTTTTCTTAACGATGTCCAACACTGCTTTGAAGCGTTAAGTTTGGGCCCTTGTCAAGTTTGCTCTCATGCTTTATGTGAAGGTTAGACTGGATCTCATCTTATATATCATAGCTGTTAAACATCAGTATGTTGGTATTAATCTCAAAGTGTCACTGTCCCTCAGTACAGCCTCACACTGTGGAGTGTATTTTTCATGAGAAGAATCTGCTCTTTCAGGGTTTATTAAACATATTTAATGGTAGTTATGTATTTGAAATATTGATTAATTGGTACGTTTTCTACAGTGCTCTTAAGAAGGAGAACAAGATGTGCACCTCATCTGATCTAATAACATTTCCATCTTAACTGTTACATAGACATGACTTGGTAACGTGTCCACAAGATGAAGCTCCTGAGCGTAGAGTAGAGTTTCTTGGTATTAACTCCTTTTCTTTGAAGGGGTTGAAGAAAGCTGCATCATGCTGGAGCCTGCGTGTCTGCTCAGGGGTTCAGTGAAGTTAACCACATTGTTCTTCTTCTCTGAATTTCTCAGATGACTCAGGCACAGCTGGAGACTCTACAAACGGAGAACCAGCATCTGAAGGGTCTGCTGCAGAGGCTGGAGTCCCAGTCACCAAAGGTTTGTCTGCGGCCTTTGACACAGTCGTTATGTAGTCATTACGCATTTTACAGGAAGGATTCTTTTCCTAATTTGCAGGGGACCACCACCCGCTACGAGGGGGAGATCCATAACCTCTTCAAACAGCTGCACACCCTGTCCCAGTCCTCTGGAGAGCACCCCTGCAGCCAGGCCCAAGACAGCAGGCCTCACTCAGTAGCATCCTCCTCCTCCTCCTCGAGTAGCACAAGACTCACCAGGAGAAACTCAGTGCCAAACCTGAGTTCAAATGAGTCTCCTGCTGAGGGGCAAAGCTCCGGCTCTGAAGCCTCTCTGGCCTTAGTGTCCGCAGAAAAAATCACACCCTCTCCCTCTTCCTCTCCAGTGGTGAGGCTCATCACAAATAATAACTCACAGCTGTAGTAAAGGATGTTCTGCTGTCCGCTCTTTAGCAAAGAATCTCACAGTTGTGTTTTTCTTCCCTCTCAGGAGCCTCCGTCAGTGTCTCCCACAGACCGTACAGTCTCTCGTTTCCTGGAGGAAGAGAACTTTCGGATGAAAGAGCTGCTCCAGAAACTGGACACCCACATCCACGGTATGAGCGAGAACAACGCCAAGACAGTTTCCAAGTACCAGCCAAGTGGCTCGGGGCCCGAGTCTGCCCAGGCTTCAGCACAGAATGGTTAGTGATGGAGTGAGGTCGAATAAATCAGGAAATATAAAAGTGCCTCGAACAGCAGTGCCGAAGACTAAGTTCTGTACCGAATTAAACTGCACGCGGTGGAGAATTTATGGAGTATTGTGAGCCACTTGACTGAACTTTGGAGACATCTATTCTTATTGTAACACAGTTTGCACAGTTCTTTCTCAGAGCTTTGAGTTCACCCAAGTGTTCATAAGAACTGTCAAACGGAGCGATTGTAATTCAGAAATTCCAGTGAGCTCTCAGGCTGTTGAGAGCTGTGGCCTCATACAGCCCGTCCCCACAGTGAAGGCCGTGTTGTGTGAGGTGACACATATGACACAGGGTTAGTCGTGTGCAGCTGATTAGCTCAGATTGTTGCCTATAATTTTTTCCTAATTCTGTTGATCATGTATTTATTTTATCTGTGCGGTGGCAGAGGGTGAAACCGAAGGTGTTTCAGCTTTTCTGTGCTTTCACTGAAGCTTATCTTGAAGAACGAGCGCCAACAAAGGCTCACTGATTAAACGCTTTGCATCACCTGCATTCGAACACACCGCAAAGATGACAGCTGACAAGCGTACTGCACACAATCTGTGCCTCCAAAAGATGCAACCTCGCCCCAGTAGTCTGTATTTGTTTTGTAAAAACAAAACAGAAAGACAAACAAACTAAAATACCTTTTTACAACACGATGAATCTGTTGAAGAGGTTTCATTATAGACACAAAATAGGAAATGAGAAAGTGTCCGACGATGATTCAGCTTTATATTAGCTTTTATCTGCATTCATATGCAGATAGCTTTTTTAAAAAGATAACCCAAAATGACTGGTGCACAGACGAGGAAGTCTTGGCTCAGATGTCAGCTGGCTCCACCTGAATCTCCGGAAATATTGGCCCTTGCCCCCAGAGGCTCTGTCGACGTCAGATGATAACCAGTGTGTTCTGAGATCAAACAAAAAGCTACAACTTGCACCATAAAGTTTTGGTGTACTTTTCATTGGCAGTGTTAGCTGTAGGACTGACAGTTATTTTCATCATGAATTAAACTGCCAGATATTTTTATAGATTTGTTAATTCATCGTTTGGTCTCTAAAAAAAATTAGAAAACACTTAGAAACGTCTACTACTGTGTCACGGAGCCCAAAGTGACATCATCAGATGTCTTGTTTTGCCTGACCAGTAATCTAAAACCCAAAGATGTTCGATAAACTTTCATGTCGCACAAGGAGAAGCTGAAAATCCTCACAGTTAAGCAGCTGGAAGCATTTTCACTTTTGATTATTATCAAAATAGTTCATTGATTTTTGGATGATTTTCTAATCCATTATTCAAGTAATTGTTTCAGCTGTCGTCAGCTTGTGGAAAAGGACAAAAAGTAGACTTACAGACAGAAGAAAACTGGACATAACGTGTGAATTAAGTCTCACAGACTGACTCTATCAGCAATTTAATGTCAAGGACATAACACAGAAACTGTAGGATGAGATGGTCAGCAACAAACTCAACAACAGCTCCACTGCGCCTGGTGTGTGAGGCTCCAACGTGTTGACGGCTCGTAATTTTTAAACATTCTTATTAGTTTTGCCAAATTGTTTCAGGAAGTTGTTGCCATATCTGAAATACTTAAACTCTGGAGAGGCCAGATGTTTGGGCCCTTTCACCCAACACATTTTATATAATGCTGCATTCCATTCAAGCTCAGACGACATCTGACCTCCGTGTGTTTCCTGCCGGGAATGTGTCTGATTTCCTGAACATAGATGCTTTCTATTTAAAGGCCCAGATTCACAGAACTGACTTTAAAGAACTAGTGGCAATGAAGGCTGAGCATCACCTGTGTCTTGACGATGTTGCACTTAAGCACACCACAAGGTCTACAGCTAATGGCCAACTAGCATGTACATTTTGAGCCCTCGTGAGAGGAAATAACTCTCCACACCAGCAGGCGGCGGTAGTCTGTGTTCGTCATATTAAAAGGGAAGCCAGAGGACCAACAGGATGGACTCAAGACGCTGATACAGCACGTTGGTTTTGATTTCACTCCCTTTAGACTTCAGCTGTTTGTTTGCTTTCCTCACTTTTGTTTTGTTCTCATGCTCTGAGCTGAGCTGCCAATCAGAGTGATTTCATTCACCGACGGCCTTCGCCACCGATTCAACACGCTGAATTGACTGAAATGCCACCGACAAGGTCAAGCTAGTGCCAACAGTGCAGGAGACACCACAAAACAGGGCAACAGACGCTCACTGAAGGCCCAACATTGACCGACAGCCGACAGTCGGCTTGGTGTGTTAGTGCCCATTTTTGTTGTCTCGGGAAGTTAAGGTTTTATTATCAGACCTTGGAGGAAACTGTGCTTCTGACTGATTTAAAATGGCCTTAAATTGTTGACCATTCATAATGTTTTCTGTCACATCTGTGTGACCTCACATAACAGACTTTTGGTTGCTGAATTCCACCTGGATTACTTGTTTGAATTCTGACATTAAGAGGAGACGCTTTGCACTTTTCCTCATCCCGCGCTGCATGTCCCAATTTCTCAAGTTCCCTGGAATGCAGCGTTATTACTTTGCATTTACATCCAGAGAAAAGAATGTTGCTGCGAGCCAAAGGAGTGTCCATCCTCCCCGCACGTCTGTCATAACTGGGAAAATACCACATATGTACATGTCTGTCCAAGACTTCCCAGACAGCAGGGAGGGAGAGGAGGCAGCTTATACTGTAGCTCTCCTCAGTTTCCCCAGTTGCTGGTCTCAAAGCCCTCAACAACTCCAGCACCATCACCACCACCACCACCACCCACCCTGCAGAGGCCCTCTGGCTAGTCAAGTGCAGGAATGTGTGCACCATGCCAATGCTGTCATGAACCTTCCCCTGCGGCCTGCTTTGTCCTCATCATTAGAAAGCTGATGGAATGTTAATATCAACCATGTGGGGCGCTCAACCTCACAAACACTGCAAGGCCGCGGGGGGATAGTTATATTTTACTGCTTCCCTAATGAAGAACACACCGATCGATGGAAATAAAGTGGAAAAATGTGAAGAAATATGTGTGTGCTGTGTTTTTGCTGTCACACTGTTACAACAACAACAACACAGAGGTTCTGCTCAGCTGTGTCCGAGTCCACTGACTTCTCACTTTGGTATTTGGTAGCCTGTGTTACGAGCACTGTAAGCCCCAACAAACAGCACTGAGGAATTTGGCAAGGCAGGCATTCCTCTGGCTCTCTCTGGAGGGAGGTGAAAAGGTTTTTATATGTGGAGATTCTTTGAAGGGGCCTAGTAAGAGGGAGGAGGGCTGAGGCGATTTGGAGTCCAGGGAGAGTTTAGACTGCCTTATTTACGTAATGATTCACAGCAAAAATTCTCTTTAGGCTGCGAGATGATTGAGTAATTGCTAAATTGAAGAGTCTAATGAATTGAATTGCCCACATTAGGCTCTTAACTCTATCAGGACAAATGTTATGAGTGCAATTACTAGTATGATGCAAACAGAGGACATCGTCCTCTAAAGGAATTCTCCTGGTTATTTGTTTATCGTTAATCACACTTTGCTTCTCGTGATTACATTATGCTTTTAAAGGCAATTTAATTTTGCACTTCCACAACCTTGGCTGACTTACAGCAGACATAATAATAAAAAGAAATGGTTGAAGTTGATGCTGCAGAGGCCACAATATTCTAGCTTCAGTCTCAAGTATTGATCAAGCCCCTAAAATGTTTCCCAAAATGCAGCTCATCGCCGTCTTAAAATCCTTCTGCCTACTAAATGCTCATGTCTTTCAAACTTCACACCCCCAGCTTGAAAAGCAGGCTCTCTGGTAAAAAGAAATTTTAGTTTCCGAAACAAAGACAACCCTGATGACATCATCAAGGCCACTTACTTGGTTTTCTCCAAAGCTTTCAGTCTCATCTCCTGTACTTCCTGAGCAAGTGGAGTTTACTTAGTCAGGGTTAGGGTTATTTAGTAAGTCTACTGAGAAACTCCACTCAGTGAGGAGCGCAAGAGATGTGGCTCAGTGGAGCCTGCAAGATTTTTTTTTTTAGGAATTAGATTATATTTTTAGATATTAAAGATCCCCTTAGGACATGCTTCAAATAACAATTTATATCTGATTTGTCAAAAAAAATAATGATATTAATAATAAAAAAATATACATTTCTGAAAAATGTACTTATTGTATGGAGGATGAAAAATGTCAAATCAATTAATCAAAATAAATAAATGTATTTAAAAAATACAGGAATAAATAACTATGGAAATCAGTACATGTACTAATATATATTTATATGTATATACACTAATAAATAAATAAGTAAAAGAATATATAAATACAGAAATAGATAAAGCAATAACTTAATAAATAAATAAAAAAATGTTGAAATCAATATGGGAAAAAAGATAAATACAGAAATAAAAATTGACAAGCACGTCATTAAATATAAATTATTTTTACATTTTGTAAAGCTACATTCTTTTTACTTCTGTATTACTGTTTATATTTATATGGTAGCCTCTGCATTTTTTCTTTATGCATTTTTTATATTTATTTCCTTATTTATTTATTTATTTTATTTCCTATTTGTATTTATTTTTTTATTTATTGTGCCCTGTGTTATTTTTCATCCTCCATACCTCTCCCTTTCACTGAAATATACCTAGAAATTTATGAACATGCAACTACTTTCAATTTTGAAAGTTGAACGGCAGAATCAAACACGTCCCCTACTTCACAGAACAGTCTAGTAAAACGTGAGCGCATGTGTGCCGGAGGCTTCAAGTTTCCACACACGAGGAAATTCTGATGTCAGAATACATGTACATATGTAACCGTCTTAAACTCAAATTTAGGTGATCACAGAGAATGTTTCCCCATTTAGCAGATGAATGTGAAATCAGCCTTCTAGTGTCAAACTCTGCTTGTTCAGGAACTCTCAAACAGTCTTGTGTTTTGTTGCTTGTCTTGCTTTACCACAAACAAGCAGCAGGGGGGGCAATTTAAATGCTCTGTTGTCACACTGTGGTCAGCGCTGATGGATCTGCCAAGTCAGATACTCCTCAATCAACCAGCAATACAGCAGCTTGTGTCTGTTTAAAATGCTTGAAAGATTCATGCTCTGTGCTCCGTCATAAATCAGGAATCTCCTCAGTCCTGAATGCTTTATATCACAAACCAGACATCATGAAGCCAAATTAGCAAATACATGAGTAAATGTGACAAAGTTAGCGAACACTTGGTGGGAAAATGGGTTCACATTATCAACCCATCTTGTTGGAGATATCTGAGGTATTTGTCTGAGGAATGTCTCTTATCTGTGAGATCTTAACTTGTCATGGGAATAAAGATTGAAGAATGAACATAGATTGTTTGTGTATAGGGCCGACTTATCTCTGCAGAATGGCTGACCGGCGATGCAGGTTGGTGGGGATTTCTTGAACTTGGAGATTAGTGAGCAGGGGAAGAGAAGAATATCTGATTCTCTGAGTTTCATCAAAACCAGTGTCAACAGGTGGTTGACACATTTTTAACTCAGTTTGTTTTTTGTCCACGAAAAAAATGTCAATAGAGTTGCCCAAAAAGTGAGAAATGTCCCTTTATGTTGTACTTGTGCTCCACTCTCAGGTTGTTGCACCTTGGCGGAAGTGATAAACATGTCCTTATATGAATTGCTGAACTTCCTTCACAAGATTAGACGCCTTTTCCCAGAATTGTTGCAGCCTGCATGCATTCTTTGTTGCACATTCCACGGCGGGGCCTCAGAGAAACATGCCTGTCGTGCTTCGCGTGTGTCCATGTCCCACTTCTAGCTCCAGCCATGTCCCTTCGAATGGGGACGTCTCATTGTTCTTGAGTCGGGGTGGGGTCGAGGGAGTGGGTGCAGGTTGCGGCGGGGCTCGTCTCGTGCACTGGGACTCAGGACGTTCGCTGCAGGACACTTGGAATGCTGCGGAGACAGACAGAGGGGCGCGTTCTTATCAGCGCACTCGGTGCTCCGTGCCAGAGGAACTGTGCCAGAGAGGTCAAGAGGAAAAGACTCATTTCTCTAATACACAATGAGTGCGTGCAATGCACACTCGTGTCCCATTTACAGTATGTTTGTTTGCATATTGTAGCATGTAAACAGTGGGGAAGGATGTATGAGATCTTTACGTAACAGTGTGAAAACCTTAACATTAAAACATGATCAAATCTGATGAAGCGAAGGTGTCAGAGGTTTTCAGATGATTAAAACATAAAACAGGTAGTTGTGGAGTTGGATGTGGGGGCTGCTGCTGGCTGATGGAGCCTGTAGGTGGAGGGTATAGCAGCAGATGGCTGGCAGAGGCTGCTGGCTTTCCACCAAATGCTGCAGGTGGTGCTGAATGGTGACAGCTGCATTTTAAAGGCTGGGCGCTGAAAGCTGTAGGCAGAGACTGTAGGTGGAGGCTAGGGGCTAAACTTTGGGATGAGGCTGGAGCTGGGGCTGAGGCTTGTTGATGAAGGCGGTGGCGGGATGCTGGAACTGTAAAAAGAGAGTGTAAATATCAGCAGATAGTTAAAGATCTACTGTGCAGGATTACCCTAAAAGACAATGTATAGACTCATTAGAAGTGTTTGGTGGCTCCATCCTCTGCCTGTATTTTCTTATTATCATCTTATTTTCTGTGCTTGGGATGTTTATGGGCGTGTACACCCACAGCGCTTGGGTGAGGTTGTGGTAGCGACCAGGTGCCAGACCATCAGCAGGAGGCAAACAGGAGACACAGCACAGAAAAACTCATATAAAGAGGTGAAATCGGCGGCAGAGCCTGACTTAGCTGGTTGTAGTTGAAGGCTGGTTCTGACAAGAGTGAGGTTGTACACAGAAAACATCACCATGTTAAACAAGATGGCCAAGACAAAATAAAATCATGTTTATTTAAAGGTATCATTTATTTCCATTTGTTCTGTGTTTTAAATATGCACACGGTTGGCACAGTGGAGCAGTGGTTATCATTGTCACCTCACAGCAACAGCGTTTCTGGTTCGAACTCCACTGCCCTTCTGTGCAGAGTTTCCATGTTCTCCCTGTGTCAGCATGGGTTTTCTCCGGGTGCTCCGGCTTCCTCCAACAGTCCAAAGACATGCAGGTTAATTGGTGACTCTAAATTGTCCGTGGGTGTGAATGTGAGTGTGAATGGTTGTCAGCCCTTATGTGTCAGCCCTGTGATAGTCGGGCGACCTGTCCAGGGTGAACCCCACCTCTCACCCAGTGTCAGCTGGGATAGGCTCCAGCCTCCCCACGACCTCTAACAGGATAAGCGGTTACGGAAAATCAATGAAAGTTTAAACGCAGACAGCAACTGCAAGTAGTTGTGGGCTGCCAAAAAACATTCACAAAAGCGCGCACATCCAGTCGATAAAAGTGGGTGCTGGACAAGAGAAGAAGTGACACAGAGTCCACACTCTAGACTATGCCTAACCTGATGGAGGTTTCAGGGGCTGGCTGGATCAGCAGTTGCTGGCTGTGGGAAGCTGCAGGTGAATGCTGCAGTTTCAGTTGGCAGGAAATAGCTACAAGTCTCTGTTGACACTGAGTGCTGAAAACTGTTGGTAGAATTTAATGTGGCTGTTTCTCAGAGGCTTTTAGGTGGGGGTTGGAGGCCTTGTCTTGGACCTGGCTTTATGAATCCTCAGCGTGTGCATGAAACTGCAGCCTCACATTCAGCCAAAGAATTAGGCTGCAGCAGCAGGGGGAAACTGGCTCAAGTTTACTGTCAGAGCCTGTAGATGATGGCTGAGGCTGGAAGGAGCAGCGATACAGACGGATGGAACCTTCCTGTGGAGGCAAAGGCTGAGCTGGAAGCTGAGGGGGGGTAGCCACAGACTGCGGGCAGCAGCTAGAGAAGCAGCTGGTTGTCTGATGGTGTAGGTGTAGGGTAACAGTAATGGTACGTTTCCATAGAGGTATTTTGGATATGAGTGGTCACGCTACCTCCTCACATCGGATGCTTGATGGACAAGCCAGTATGCGGTGTGGGCTGTCAGCTCCTGGATTTCAAACTGAACCATCGCGGCTGCTTGTTTGAGAATTTCTCTTATTTTATGAAGGTTCACCAAAACATATTTTTGAAAATATTTGAGGCGAGAAATAAGCGATGCAGTTGTTTAATCTAGCGTCATTTTACACCAACAATGGTTAGTTTTAAGTTTTCTGGGAGCCTATACAGTAGCCTAGACTTCAACGTTATGCGTGGCAGCCGTGACACCCCATGTCTTGAAATGCAACGCAGCACAACCACAATGCATTGCATGGCTGCTTGCATAAGCCGTTTTTAAACACAGTTTGCGCTTATAGTGCTGCTACGAGTCCCGTCTTTATGCTGCCTTTGCTTTTTTATTCAGACCTTAACAACTTCCGCATCATGCCTCTCCAGTGTGTGATTTTAGACAGTGTGCCAGCTTTGTGGAAGCAAAGGAGTTGTGACGGATGAGACAACAGCCTCAGCCTGTACTGTGACATATAACATATATGTCAGGCAACGCTTTCTAAACAATAACAATGGCATAACGTGACAATAACAATCTTTTAGCGTCCTCGTTATACTGCAGCTGATCTCGTGCTCTGCTCGGAGTGTAAGAGCTTACGAACCTCATTGTCTCCCAGACATTTTCTGTTGCTTTTCTTCTTTATTGAGTTAGCTGCTAACTGCTGCTAGCTGGCTTTTAAATCACCTGGCAGTGGGCTGCTCACACAGTGTGTCACACCGTCATGTCTTGCTTGCTGTCCCTTTTACACAGACGTCAATTCGGCACTGTTAGTACCTCCACTATCGACTATTGCTTATTGTTAAATGGGATGACTACAGAGAGAAATATGTTTCAGTGTTATGTTGAAGAGGTGGTTAAACATGTGAGGTTACTTTGTTCCTGTATATTTGACCTCTGTGAATCTTTATACTGGCCCTGTGTGGCTAGCGTACATATGTGATGAACAGGAAGTGAAGCCTTTAATGTGAAATGTTAAGTTGAGAAAATGCACGAGAACAGTGGAGCAACACAGTTGTTTCACCGTTAGTTTGTTGGCGTTGCTGCCCAGCTGACTCAACGCGTAGAGCGGTCTCCTGTCGTCATTAAGATGGGGTTATTTATAGAAGTGAACTTAGACAAAGATGAAAACAATGCATACCAAGTGACCGTGCACATGGGGCATAATCGGTAGTGAGTTTTAGGGTCCACTGGCTCTTATGATAGCAAGACCCAAACCAGTGTTTTTAATTTGACACCGGGGCAGCCCTTCTGTTCACAGTATGATCCTGGACTGTTCCTTTAATGAGATGGGATGAAGTTTAAATTCCCCCCCCGAGAGCCGCAGCTTCAGTCCCAAATAATATAAATTCTTGGAAAAATGGAGCACCGTCTTGTTGATATCCAGCCCAGGCAGAGGAGGAATTCTTTGATGTCGGGTTTGTGTTATGTAAAAACTATTTAGAACATTCCTTGTTCATTCATGGCTAATGAGGGCATCCTTTTGGATCGTCTCGTGTAATTAGTTTTCACATTTCCCCTGCAACCACAAACATCCCAGGCTAGCCTCATTTTCTCTGCCTCTCTGTCTTATGCAATGACATGCACAGGTTTGATTGAGTGTGACCACTGTGCAGTGTTTGTGCTGCAGGACTGAGGTGTGAGTGGTGACATAATGTTGGATATATGAAACAGTTTAAAACCAGAGCTGTGAATCATTTTGAACGCTGTGGCATTTTATTTGCATATTGTTGCAGCTGTAACTGTGTCATTACAAATGGAAGTAAAACCATTAAAACACATAAATTAGATTTACTACGTTTTTACACATGTGTTACATCCCAAATGAAAAATATTATTTGAGATAAAGTTTTGGGCGCCACTCAGTCTGAGGGAGTTGTGATATGTTTGATACGTCTGTGCCTGAAAAAGAACCTCCAGGGGAAAAAAAAAAAGGCGAAAAACAATGTGCAACAACTGATTATAATCTACGCCACACAAGCATCCTGGGATACGCTGATGAATTGGTGAGCGGAAGAGTCAGTTTACATTCCTTCATTCATAGTGACATAAACAGCTGAACATGTTTTGATTTGTATGTCTTTTTAAGAGAAATGCCTGAGGAAGTGACGCCCTTCCTTATTTCTACTTTCTAAAACCTCCTTATCTTTCCATGATACAGTAGAAATGTCATGAGTGAAACTTGGGCAGATAAAATCTGAAATTGCCGTTCAATAGATCAGACTAATGTTGTGCTCTTAGTGGTCTTTTGACTGTGGATCTTGCACAGATTACACACTAGTTAGGTCTTGGGTTTGTGTTGAGTGTCATGTGGCCAGATCAGAGTTTCCAACACAGGGGTTAAAGGAGTACTTCTGATTTTTTGAAGTGGGTTTGTATGAGGTACTTATCAGTGTATTATTTACAGCAGATGTCAGTCAGCACGCCCTTAGTTTGGAGAAGCAGACAGGGGTACTGTGATGGAAGCTAAGCAATGTATTGCTGCGAACAGCGACGGCAGCAAAAAGCCGCCATTTTAAAAAATCAAGTTGGAAATCCGACTTCAGGGTAAGGGTGTGTCACATCATATCGGTCACGATAATATCCGGATAATTTGTAATCCATCCATCCTTCCATTTTCACTATAGTATTTCAGACATCCCTCTCCTTAAGAACCTGAGGCCTTCCCAGGCCAGATGAGATATGTAATCCCTCCAGTATGTTCTGGGTCTGCCCTGGGGCCTCCTACTAGTTGGATGTGCCCAGAACACCTCCAGCAGGAGGCATCCAGGAGGATCCTGATCAGATGTTGAACCACCTCAACTGACCCCTTTCAACGCTCCTGAGGGAGCTCCGAGCTCCCTCAGGATATCCAAGCTCCTTACCAAATTTTTAAGGCCGAGCCCAGACACCCCATGGAGGAAACTCATTTTGGCCGTTTGTATCCACGACCTTATTCTATCAGTCACTACCTAAAGCTCATGACCATAGGTGAGGGTTGGGATGTAGTTGGACCAGTAAATTGAAAGCTTTGCCTCCCGGCTCAGCTCTCTCTTCACCACAATGGTCCGACGCAGCGTCCAGGTGAGTCAACACCTCCAAATCTGAGGTCATGGTTTTTTCTGTTGGAAACCAGTGGATTGTCCCCTCTGGGTTGGGAAAGAGTTTCTGCCTCAAGTAAAGGAATTCAAGTACAATTTTTGATATGATATGAAAAGTTGATATTGTGATACTTGCAATATTTAAACTTGTTGACATATTGACTTCATACTGTTAAATTATCACCAACTCCGCAGTGGTTCCAAAAAGAGGAGCAGCGTCAGTAGTGTGGAATAAACTGTGGCATCCTGAATCTTTTATTTCTCAGACTCTTTTAGTGACTTACCGCTCAGAGGGAACTCATTCAGCAGCTCCTCTGGCAGCAGCACAGCGTCTCTCCCTCTCCTCTCTCGCCATGTGCACACAGATTTTATCATAAACCTTTGGTAATGTAAACCTACGAGACGTTCCTGACTCGACAATAAACTCCATATATGTGAATGTGTGATAGTTGTGGTATCATAACAGCCTGTCACAGGTTACAGCGTGATGATTAGAGGAGAAATGGCAGAGCATAAAGGTCCAGGTGGAAAAACCCAACTCAATCATTTAGGATTTTACTAAAAGAAGGAAATCACCTGTTGATTTATATATATAGATCCCAGGGGACATTTTTTGTATTTGGGAGCTTTTTAAATGTGTAATTAGTGGTAGATTTTATTTTGTTGAACTATTAATATTGTATACAGAATTTGAATCTCACTCTGAGTTACTGTTGTTGTTCACACACTAAAGAAATGAGAGATCAGTTTTCTTTAGTTATAACTAAATATTTGAGGCAAACTGTAAAACTATATCTATATACTTATTTTGTTGCAATTCTATGTTCTTAAAATAATAATGTTTTTTACTAGTCTGTCATATTGTCAAAAATATTGTTATCGCAAAAATACCCTGAAATATTGTGATATTACTTCAGGGGGCGTTCCAGTTAAAATATCTGACTGGGAACTCGGAAATTCCGACATCCCAGTTCAAATTGAAGGCAACATAAGATACATGCTTCATGTATGTTGTGATTTATTCACCTAACCTGTTTCAATTGAAAATCTTTAGCAGTATTTTGACTTTTTTGTAGAATTAATGACATATCCACTCTGTTTTTTTATACACAAATTGAAAATGTGCGTTAGCATAAGTGAAAGGAAATGCACTTTTAATCTCTTCAGGTATCTTAAAACCATTAAAATAAAATGAGTGAGAAGGCAACATGGCTCTTTGGGTGAATTGCTTGTATGCAACATGTGACGAAAATGTTTTTTCTTGGTTTAGATTTGGCTCTTAAATCAGCATGTCAAGATATTCTGCCAATATCAAAAATTATTTCAGTGTTTCTTTACTTTTTGTTTCATGTTGAAATGTCCCAGCTTTGGTGCCAGGAGCTACTGTTTTACTGTAATAGGTTAATGTGTGTGATAGCAGATGGTGTTAAAACGTGCACGCTCTTGTGTCTCAAGAGGAAGCCTTTTCACACTTGATTATCAGGCAGCTGTTGTCACTTGGCAGTGGGGTGGGCGCAGATAACAACAGTGCTATCAAGATTATTGTCACTCAGAAATGGATGTCGTTATCTGTCCTTTCCAAGAACACACAGTTCCCACTGAGGTATGCAGGAAATCACAACACTGTGCCCAACCCTATACCACTATACCACTCACTGATCCCATTATGTAATGTTTCGTTCTCCACCTCCCCACAAATGTGAAGCTTCACATTTAACAACATTTAATAAAGTAGTGGGCTTCGAGTAATGTACAGCAGCTTGAGACTGCATATTTGTAATACCACTGTCTTATCTGGAATCTCGAGAGCCAATTTAAATGCCTTCTCAGTCGGACTAAAACATTACAGACTCTTAACGGCTTCCCTTCCTTTCATGCTTGAGTCAACTTTGCTGCTCCTGTGTGTTTAAGTCTTTAATTACGCGAGCCATAAAATTGTCAGTGTTGTTGGAGATCACAGGGAAAATTGTCGTCACCTGTGGTGATCACTCTGCAGGGTGACTGCGTTGTAAATCGACAGGCTCTCGCGGCTGCTTATTCAGCAAATCTGAAAGGCACTTTTAATGTGGTGGATTCTTAATGCACATTTGCAGCGTTACGTAGATGAAATACCTCGGTCAGACACTGTGAGTTTGACTTATTTAGAAGAAGCTTTAAAACATGCAAAGAGGGGCCAAGAATGTGAGGCATCCATTCATTACGCAAACAGGATTTGAGTTGTGATGTGTGATTGTTGGAGGTGTTTAAAGTTGTTAACTGTTTATGTGATTTATCTGATCATGGTGCATACATTGCTGTCTGTGTGATACACAAAGGGTTTTGAGGGATTATCTATTTATTTATACAAGCTTTTTTTCCAATCAGCTGCAGAAGTCAAAGAGATTGTCCTAAAAATGTAACTTAACCATGAGCCCCCTTTACACTGCCTTTTTAAAGGCAGGAATGTTGCAGCGTTATTCTGCCTCGCTGTCTTATATTGGTACAAACACAGGATGTGGGGGCAGAGTTGTTCCACCTTTAGGTTAGCAGCAGAGGTAGTAACAGAGCCAAGTAGGCATTTATGTAAAAAGGGGGAGCCAGCAGGACAGGATGGGGTTGAAGTTCAGTGACGTGTTATGTGTGCAACCCACCACCAGGAGATTTAAAAAGCAGCTGGAAACAGTTAGCAGCTAACTCAAAGGAACAGCAACTGAGAATGTCCAGAAATTGGGTAGACAAATACTTTTTACACTAAAATTAGCGCGTATATGCAGGTTTTTTAAATGTGAAAAAACCCACTTAAAATAGACAATAGACTCTTTTTCCATTGCCAATAGACCAGATCTGTGTACACAACTCTGCGGTAGATGAGGACACTTTTTTTAAGCAGGGTTAGTAAACATTAAAAAGCAGCATGGAGGCCAGTGACAATGTTACATGGTTAGGCATTATGTTTTCAGGTTGTCCATCTGTCTGTCCCATTCTCAAGAGCACGATACCTTAAGAACGCCTTGGGGACTTTCCTCAAATGTCCACTTGGACTCAAGAATCAACTAATTCGATTTTGGTGGTCAAAGGTCAAGGTCTTGCCACCATGTCATTGTCATGAATGCAAACCCGTGGCCGATATATTTTGAACGATGTTCTTGTGAATGTGATATCTCAAGAATACCTTCAGGAAATTTCTTCAAATTTGCACAAAGACTTAACAATCAACTGATTATATTTTGGTGGTCAAAGGTCAAGGTCACTGTGACCTTGCCACCATCTCATTGTCATGAATGCTAACATATTTTGAACAGTGTTCAAGCGCTGCTTGGAAGGAGATGGATGGAATTTTTTTTGGTGGTATGTCAGGAAAGGGGTGACAATTGGTGTGTTCACCGGAGTCGTATTTTCATCACTGTTGATGCGCTGGAGCTGATAAATACTTGTGACTACTGCAGAGTCATATGTCCAGGGAATGAATGCTGATTGTAACCATCCCAATTAAGACAAAAACTAGATGTTAGTCGGTGTTCACAGGTTTCTATGTCCAGTGGAAAAGCGGCTAATGAAGCCTGGGAGCTCCTTACCCTCCACCATATACCAAGGACTTTAAATGTTTGTTATTGCCATGTTACACCATTGGTGTTGTTCAGAAAGCACAGCCTGATGCTTGTGTTTGTATCACACTAGAGGCCGACGCTGTTGCACAACACGCCCTTTATGTCTCTTGTTCCCAGAACACCAGCATGCTATCTGAAGTCACACACCTCAGGGCTTTTAACTGTATAAAGTAATGGGCGTAGCTACTGTGATGTCATCCGTTGGTTTGTGGACTCTAGATTTAAGTTGACATTTTGGCCGTTGCCATCTTGGATTTCTGGGGGCAGAAGTGACAGTATTTGGACAAGAAGATGGAGCTGTAGAGAAGTGAGGGCTCTAACTTGTTGATTGTCAGTCAGAGTGGCCATGTTCTTAATTATGCGTCATATAAAATGCAAACAGTTGAGGTATATCAAAATTCACTCTCCGTACAGCTGCCATGAACAAGTAAATTAGCTATATAGACCAAAATCGTTTTTTGTACCAGGCTGTAAACATGTTTATTTCTGCTGTAAACTTGGACATTTAACATGGTGGTCTATGGGGATTGGCTCACTCTTGGAGCCAGCCTCAAGTGGCCATTAGAGGAACTGCAGTTTTTGGGCATTGGCTTCACTTTTCAGCCCCAGACGTTGCTGCTTGACCAGAACACATTGTGTTCTCACGCTTTTGCTTACTTTCTATGAGTAACCTAAGTTAAACATCCTCTTTCTTCACGTGGTCACTGGTTCAGATCCTCTCGTGATAAATGGGACTCCTGGACTTGACATAAACGGCTCCTCTTTATCTCCTCTCTTCGGCCTGTGGGTGTCATCAGGCACGTAAAGGCCACCTGACAATGCACTCTCAGTGGTCTGCAGGTCTCCTCCCACGCTTTAACGCACTCACCCCGAGCTGCACATGTTGCACTAGTGAGGCTGAATTTGTATGCAAATGGCAGTGCTTCCTGTCTACTATCTGCTGGGGCCAGGGTGGGATTTCCTCATTCCTGACGTCTGACCCCTCCGCTCCTCTGTCTCCTCTCCCCCTCTAACTCCAGTCTACCATCTGGAGATTGAGGTTATCACTGGGAGCCTTTGGCCCTGTCATGTTTGTTCAGTTAGACCTGTATTTACCAAAGCTCTCTGCTGACATGGTGCTATTTCACTAACATGAACAGGCTCCCTTTTTATTTTGAAATCTCAGTGTAGATACCCTTAATAACAGGAGTGTATTCAGCTATAAAATAATTCATTTCAAAGAAGCGGACATCACATTGAGGGCTGTGGATTTCACTACTGACAGTATAGTTTATTGTTGTTGGTACACAAAAAAATGAGAGTTCTCAATCGAGTAGAAAAGAAGTGAGTTTATGTGAGATCGTTCTGACACCTGATTTTCTCCAGTTTTAAATGACGAACAGCATTTAACTTAAACATGGAAACTTAGCAGCATCTCACTCAGCATCAGATGTCAAGATACTTGCCAACCCTGTTTTTCAGTGCCCTCTCCCGGCTTATATGTGGGGTCGCATTTCTCCTATATTTCTCCTGATATACAAAAAAAATTCACTTTATTTTCCCTTATCACGACCTCTTCCTGGCACTGCACAGTGTGTTCAAGCCCCACGGCTCTAAAAAATAACCGTTTTCCTCCGGCACAGCCTTAAAGCTACACCAAGAGTTTCCTGTCATTGACGGGAAGAGAGCTGCTTGTGCCTCGTCCTCCACAGTGAGTGAGAGATGGTTAAAGAAAGAAATCCTCAAGCAAATTTGTGACATCCTGGGACAAAGAATTCTTGTTAAGTGTTAAAGGAAGAGGGTATGCATTTTGTAAAATATGTCATGTCAATTTGTCCATCAAGCACAGAGGTCACATGATGCGCTGAGATGAATGACTGAATGAAAACTGATGAATATTAGTTTAAGCCAGAGACTGACACCTTATTATTTTGTTATTTTTATTCTTTATAAGACCAGAATGCTGGAAACAAAGCCCACCCCCAACTTTGGTTTCAAAATCCTCCCTGTTTTTGGAGTCTCAGGGGACAACGAACAGAACACAACAACAAACAGTGGAGCATTCAGCAGCTAATGAGGCAGATACTTCCCTCAGGAACTGGTGGAGACCAAAACAGAGATAAAAGGGGAGCAAATGTTGGAAATGATGGACACAAACGCAATTCCAATTGAGTGCTTATGTTGCTTCCTATATCTGCTTGAAACATAGATAGGCAGATGCCTTATTAACTTTAAATATGATGATGTGTTAGTGTTGTTTTAGCGGCTTGTTTCTGCATTAAGTGGCCACAAAAGTTATTGCAGGTTAAAGAGCAAACATTTTTGTTACACTTTTTTTCTGACTGTGAGAAAACTTTGAAAAAATGGAACAATGATTCAGTGGTTTAGTTGCTCTCAACTAAGGTTCACACTTAGTTTATAGCCTCTAATTAGGGATTACATAGATATTGCTTAATTTGAGGGAGCCAGAAGGGTTGGGATGTTTTTAATCACGCTGATGCAGAAAACACTCTCTGTAACTCTCTGTTTCAGGTTCAGTAGCTTTAATATTGCATTTAACATGTCAGGAGTAATATGCAATGTAGCATATTTCAGATTTGATTCCTAAAGGCCTGTTATAGATAACTGAGGTCAGTCCTTTTTGGGATTCATTCATTGATTTATTCTAACATATTTAATGTTGTTAAATGGGGACAAAAGAACAATAACAACATGCACTGGTGTGTTACCAGTGAAAGTAAACACTCTGTTGGCGTCCAGCAGTCTGTTGCAGTCAATCATGAATAAGGTTTAGAATATACGCTTTGTGTTCACTTGCGTGTCCGTCCGGAAACACTTTCTCCAAACACCGCAGTGAAAATGGCAGAAATCGGCCCCAGAAATCCAAAGACACATCCGTAATTTTAGAAAGGAATGTCACATTCCTTTGCAGCTGACTGAGCCCAGTCTTCCAGAGTGCCTCCTATCAGGAAGTGCTGCACAATGGGAGCAAATTGCCAGAAACACAAAGTCAGACATTTGGGACAGAGGTGGGGGCAGACAGAGGAAACTGTGTCAGGCGCTGCTTTCAGACAATAACCTCCTCCACCACACTCAGATTCATCCATAAATATAGCCAAGGATAAACTCAGTAGTGAAATCTTCTGGGGACAGACCCTGTTTAGATTGGCGTCATCAGCTCTGCGGCGATCAGTGTGAATGGTGTGTTACTCCAGTCGTGATAAATGTGTTATTCAGATGTAAACAAACTGTCTCTGCACAAATATTGATTAATAAGTCTATTAAAACATGGATTAACACTTTATATGGAACGGTATTAATGTCACAGTTCAGGACATTTTGAGCACAGAAAATATTTTTTGCAAGCATAATATTCATATACTGTAGATAATTCATTATGATGCAGTTTGAGAAAATTTTAAAGTTTATTTTGTGCTGAATAAATGAGTGAAACAGAGTAAGGAGATGTATTATTGTGTGCTTATATACACTGTAGCAAACATGCAAATACATTCATTGAGACCAGAATAGATTTCCATTCGGTTTGATTAGTCTGTGTTTAACAATAATTTTTATGCATACAACGAATCTTTCCCAGGGTTAAAAATGATCCATTGCTGCTCAGAAGTTAGACACAAATAAATTTCAAGTCACTTTTCTGGTTATTTATATCAGTACGGCTCATAAACTGAGACATACTTGAAATGCTAACTGTTCATACCCTAGTTATATATATATATATATATATATATACCTGAGTATACCTACATACTTATCTTACAGTATACTGTAACGTATTTGGTAAAACAATACTGCTTGAACCAGAAAATGTCGTTGTTTCCATTTTACATTTTTGAATTGAAGTCAAGATGAATTGATTGATACCTTTTTAACCCCTTAAGGGCACATCCCCAGCCATATTGTGCACCTATTTAGCAATATATGTTTAAAAAATAACATTTCTTCATATTCTTATATTAGAATCATGTTTTCTTTCTGTAAAACAAAATATAATATGTGCTAAGGTAACCTAGAGCCAACTAGTTATATCATGACATCCACTCATCAATCAATCTGCAGACTTTTAGCCGCAAAGAGCTGAGATTACGTTAGCTAACTAGCGATAGCATGGTACATCAGTGTCTCTCCTTTGAACCAAAATACCGTTGGTTACGTCCTGCTGATGAGAATTCATTCACTCAGAGGAAAGTGGTATCTGTGATAGCTTCAGATTGTGTGAAAGGCATTTTACAGTGGACAACTAACATTACATGGAGCATACTGTGGACTTTGTCTCGCCCTCCATGATGAATAAAAGTGCTGCAATGGACATAGAACAGTTGATTCTTGAAGTCAAAATGTATGGGAATAGGGTGAATGAATCAGTTGGTTTATTGTGCGCAGGTGTTTTACTATTTCTACATGTTACTTTATATATTTTATGTTGTTTTATTGTGTTGTTGCTGGCTGTAACTTTTTCTTATGCTGCTGTTGATCTTAGTGGGACTTACCTGGTTGACAATGGGTTAAATAAAATAAAATTAAAGGAGGAGTTGTCTACACAGCACCTCCTCATTTCACTACAAAAACCTGAATAAGGTAGCAGCTGGCTGGAGGGAGATCACAAGGGAGCTGAAAGTTTGTAGTAAATGACCAAACTAATAACAAGCTACTGTTGGCTTTACTGTTTGTCATTCCCAGTAAATATCATGATATAAAACAAGTTTTCTGTTTAAAAAGAACAAACATAGAAAGACTGCAAGTCCAGTTGAGCGCACAGCTGATTCGTTCGTGGTTTGTTTACGTGACATAACAGGAGTGCGTATTTAGTGGATTCATTGTAGACAGAGGGCGACACTCAGTTGTCCCCAGGACACGGTGTAGAATATAAACGACAGTGGCAGAGAGATGCACAGCACAGCCAGGACTCAGGTGTGTTCTGCATTGAAATATAAGACCCAAACAAATGATTTAGGGCGTGTATTCATAATCTGTGGTGGAATTCTTTTAACCCTCCCAACACTGAGTGCTATCCCATTGGTGTACACCATCAGGGAATCACTGCTATGACAAACCCTCTTTTTAGTGATCAAATCAAATTCCTCTAAACTTTATATCACGCCTATTTATCCTGTTTCACACAGAAATACGTCACAATACAGAACCTAGATACTCTTGAAATGCTGTGTCATTTGAGGTCTCAGTCATAAACATTGCGTACGCACAAAACGCGGCCTGAAAGAGGCGTACGCCACAGAAAAGGTGTGACCATATTCAGTGAGCTTTTTTTGCTTTGTGAACTGATACATGTATCTTAAGTTAAACTTTTCTTACTTCTGTAGCACCTTTCATACAAACATGCAGCCTAAAATGCCTCAAATACCATTGAAACAAAATAGAAAAGAAAAATAAGCAAAAAATAAATAATAAATAACAATTAATTAAATGTATTAAATTAATTTAAATTAAATTAATTAATTAAATTAAAACTAATTAACAATAAATAAAATGTTGCTAAAAAAAAAACAATAAAATCATCATATTATTGCACATGCCATTATTTTCTTATGTTGGGTCATGTTTTGTCCTCTCAGTATCCTCCCCTTCTCTCGCTGTTTTAATATGTAGATCCCAGCCTTTAACCCTTTCCTGTTAGTATCAGGGCAGTGAGATAGTTGGCCTCTGTCACAGAGCTCCACCACCTGCTCTCTCTGTCCGACTCAGGGCCGTTTCTAGGCTTCCAGCAACAGAGGCATCCATCTCAGCTCCGTGTCTGATGAGCAGATTGGGGGGCTCTGCACTCAGCGTGGCCTTAGGAGACATCTTTATCTGGCCTGGAAGCGATGGCTTTACCCGGCCATCTGCTTCCACAGGGACAGCACCAGGCCTGCGTGGACGGGGAGGGGGCCGGCGAGCCTGTGTGTGTAACCTGAGAGTCATTGTTCAGACTTGTTGTGACTGTCGTTTTGGATCCATGAAAGATGGTGTGGATTAAAATGGCACAGTTTTTTGAGATGAGCACCAACTGTTAAACAGCCTGAACATTTGCTCACAGCTGCAAGTGAACTGCAGCTGATGTGACGTTAAATGGTTCTCCCACCTGCTCCCAGCATAATGGCGGCAAGAATGCGAGCGGAGAAATGCGAAGATTACACTTGAATAGGTCCTCTCTGTTCAGGAAAACAGGTGGCAGATTTATCTTGTGTAGAATGTAACTATATATTTGTAGACTCTTTGTGTTTTTGAATTGTTGGCTGTACGCTCGATCTGCTTTTTGTTTTGAGCCCGCTGCATTCTTGTGGCAGAAGTCCATATGGTGGGGGGCTGACAGGTGCATCTGCCTCTAAGCTGGAGGGCAGGAGATAGTCTGCGCTGTGCTTTGTTTCCACAAAACATCTGCCCCCTCAGCCTGGAGCCACGTGATACTCCACTACATACCATCCTTTGGTCGACAGTTTCTTCCCCTTGTGTTTCCAAGTGGTGTTGCTGTTGCAAGGACAAAGAAGACTTTACGTTTTCCTCAGAGTCTGGCAATGAGCAGTTTCCGCAGTTACGTCGGTTGTTTTATCATCCGTCATTCAGAGCTGTTTTTCTTCAGGTAACAGCACACCTATGATGAGTGTACATGAAAACACACACACAGTTAAGTTGTGGCTCATTTTAAAGATTATCTAAACACTGATCCTACAGTGGCAAGTTTACACACATTAGTCAGTGATAACTATAAAATGAAGTCATGTTTTGCTGCCCCTCATCTGTACTAGTTAACAGTTAGCAAAAAAAGACTGACAGAAAATAGTTAAATTCACTGTGCTGCTCACAGCCAGCAGCTACCTGCAACTTTTAAGGTGGAATGTTTTCCTACATGTTACTTTATACGTGAGTTGACGTCATGAATCAGTCAACACATCTTAAATGTCAGTACTTTGATCATTCTATCCGATTTATTGTCTCTCTTACATGGCGTACACTTCAGTGGTGATTGGATCTTATGGCACTTAAAAAATGGTTTTATATATGTGAACTGTGACTGTTCTGTTTCCTCACTTGGAGAATAAAGTTGCATCATTTCTGTGCGCTCCGGCAGCACTACATCGCTGCTGGGGATAGTAACTGCAAACCACAGATGTATAAAGAGAACTGGATACAGGGTTGAGGGCGGAGCCTCATTAATTGCCATAGCAGTAAAGTGCTCCAGTGACGATGTTTTTCCGTAGGTCATTTTGGAGTATTGCAGATAATAGCTCTGTGGCAAACAAAACTTCATGGTACCTGTGTTTTGTTCAGCAAGATAATCTTCAATCATGGACACAAATTTTATCATTTTTGAAGCCTAAATGCAATCACCAGAAGTAAAAAGCTAACATTAGACTTTAAATGATCTACATCACTATCACATGACTTAACATCCCCTTCACAGTGAGGCCGTAAAACCGTGTTCAGCGTGATGACGTTCTGTAGTCTCCTTTAGCCACTTGTTAGCAACCACCTTTATTAAGACACGTAAAGGCCTCAAATTTCACGAGTGGCCTATTTAGTAATATATTTTTTGATGTACAACAAAACATGAAAGTATCGTCAGCTTGTGTTAAAAACAGACCTTCTTTCAGCATCCAACCCAAAACCCATTCAAAAACTTTACTGACTTTAAGACCATGGAACTAGGAGTGCTAAAAAGCTAACTCATTTCCAGCTTTAGGACTCATTCTTGGGGCACTGTGTTGCTCAGTGGCAAATGAAGCCAAAAATGTTTGACTTCCGTGTGTAAAATTACTCAGCTCTTCTGCTCTGTTTCCACATCATGGGGCCCATAGAGCAGGAGCACTAGAGACTTCAACCAGACAAGCGGCTAACTTCTGGTTCATCCCTCCGCCAACTTGAATGGGGATAAAAATGTTTTTTGTGTGGGTCTTCTAGACTTTCAAAATGTTATCAGACTGAATGGATCAAATCCTGACAGTGAAACACAAACACATGTGTCCACTGATTTGCAAATGTCTCTTTCCTAGTCTAGGGGAAAATCTTTTTGGGCCCAGTGGCATCTCATGACAGACCCTGAAGTCACAATTCCTCTGTTTGGCCACTGTGAAAACTGGCTTCAAAGCCTGACATTCTCCCTGGGGGCTTCCTGTAAAGAACTTACATTGATTCTCTTTAGTAATCGATACCTACGGGGGAAAACAAAAGCACCATCCTCTTCCTGTTTGGGTTGCACAATTGTTGATGCACCACCTTTGTGCTGTAAATCAAGCCTTCATTCTCCCGTGAGATCATACCAGTGACAGACAGAATTGCATAGTCAAAGTGAGGCTTGAAGGGATCCAACTGCAGATGATATCATTCTTCAATAGCATCACATTGTGCAGACGTCACATTTGAGTGTGATACACTGAAACTTTCGACAGCACTGAGGTTAACATGTGGTTAGGCTGAGGCACAAAAAAACACTTAGTTGTGGTTCAGAAAAGATCATGTTTTGGCTTAAAATACCTGGTTTGAGGGGCACAATCCTGGCAGGAAAAGCAGTGATGTCTTGGTCAAAAACAAATACCCTTTGTGCCTAAAGAGCTTTGGGGAAAAAAGCGATGGGTTGCTTCAAAACACCCACATTTGGTGGCTGAAAAGCAGCTGGAAACGCTGCTATTACTCATTAAATCACAACCAGTTTTGTTATTTGTTGGTCTCAAAAAGGCTTCTTGCCTATATGTGACACGTCATCCACCATCCCCTCTACCTCCTGATGATGGAGTACGTATGATACGTATGAGACATTCCCCATTTACACTCTTTTACTCTTTTATTTCTGAGGTAATTCTTCATCTGCAGTGACATTAACAAGAGTCGATCTAAAATCAGGGCTTCAGGCCTGCTGTGTTGGGTCAAATTCTCCTCTGATTTTAACTGTGTTTGTGCCACTTCTTGTTGCCTAAACCTCCTTTAAGATCAGTTATTTTTTCAATAAACATTAGGCACCATTCAAACAGACAACTCAGGCATTCAGAAGAATGCTCGTGTTTTCTGTTGACACAAGGCCCGTGTTGTGAGCCAAACACAAGTCGCTTGTTTTCCCGAAATGGCTAAATTGAGCTTAACACCTTCCAAAGGTTTCTGCAACAATGACAGTCAGGAATGTTTGGCCATCAGCTGTTCTGACTGTTTACACTGCTCCCATTTCATATTGGTGTCTTTGGTTTCATTCAAGCAGTGGTAGGTCTCACCACGAGGATATTTTGGGGTTTAGAAGACTTTAATGTTGTGTAGTTTTGAAGGACTTTCTTACTGCAACAGCATTCGTCATTGTAAACTTTGAATATCCTCCTATCCCACAGTATCAGTTTAAAAATCCAGCTTTTCCCAGCTTTTAAACTCCACATACAGTGTTTTCTCCTGTGATTTGGGTCACACCTCTTCAGCTGAGTGACTCTTTGTTCATTGTGTGGATGTGACACTTGTGTTTAATGCAGCAGAAGAGACAACCCTCACCTGTGTGGAGGACGGAAATGGTATAAGTATCACTTACCTAAATAAATACAGGAATAAATGATTAAGGAAATAAATAAATAAAAGAATAAATAAATGCTAAAAGAAACATATCTAAAGAAATAAATGCAGAGCTTAGGACCTCCCATCTCATAAACATAGAATCACAGAAATACATCAGATAAATAAATGTAGTTGTACAAAAATGTAGAAATAAATTTAAGACATTTAAGTCCTGTTACATTGTGAACTTTAATCTGTTTGTGCACGTATTTATTTATTTCCACATTTATTTATTTATTTTAGCTTTTATTTATATATATTTTTATTTTTCTGTATTTATTTATGTATTTATTTATTTATTAATTCCTGTATGTATTTACACATTTATTGCCTTTGTCCGTATTATTTATTTATTTATTTTTGTATTTATTCTTTCATTTATTTATATCCTCCTGTGTTTATTTATACATTTATTTCTTTTTTCTGTATTATTTATTTATATTTTTAAAACAGCTTTTATTAATATATGTTGTATTTATCTATTTATTGCCATATTTATTATTTACATAATTTATTTCCTGTTTTCACATATTAATTATTAATTAATTTATTTATTTATTTACATTTTTATGTCTTTATTCCTGTATTTATTCATAAATTTATTTCTTACTCCTATATGTTTTTATACATTTATTTATTTATTTATTTATTTAAATTTTCTTTTTATTTGGAAAGGCAAATTTCCATAAGACACAATTTACAGCAATTCTTTGTCCATAGGTGGTCGTATATAATATCCATCCATCCATATAATCTCCATATATATAATATATACGGAATACAGATTTTATTTATTAATTAATACTTGAGTAATTTGTCGTCCTCCATACTGTCCGTGACTGTCAAGACATTCTGGCAGCAGTAAAATATTGAAAGTGCTCACGTAGACAAGGAGCCATTCAATAAGCAGCCTTAATAATCCTCAGAAAGATTTCTACACCTGTAATCAGGAATCTTTAAAATTTAGAGATCACATTAGACCTTTTTCTGTTCATCTTTTACATATATGTCTGTCTATATTTACACATTAATTCTAAGGCCAGTCAGCATGATGTTAAGTCATATTTAAACCACTATCACTCATTGATTTTTTCCTGAATTGTCTTGTTTCAGTGTCTCTCCATCAGAAACCTCTAAAGTGACACAGCAGACCAAAAGCAGTTTGGAGACATGTGCTTACATGTGTGTCAGAGTGGCCGTTAGGGGAGCATCTTAAACGGATTTGTTTAGGCAAATGAGACGGCAGGATGTTGATGTAGCTGCAGAGATGACTATCACCACAGCAGTTGCTCTTTGACCCCTGGCTAAAGTAAATGTCCAGCAGCCTCTGGGCAGCACCGTACATGTCAGTGCTGGACTCATTCGATAGATCAGTACACTGTTTTAACTGTTTCACAGTTTTTATAAACTGTTGCAGTTGTTGCTAACATCCTAAAAACTTCCAGAGTCCATTTATCTGCTTACAGCTACTTCACAGTGTATAAATTATTCACTGAATGATTTGCCGCTGCCAGTAAATAGGCTGCTAAAAGGGGGAAGTTAAATAAGTTGTTACCAAAGACCCTGACTTTGTACATAATATCGCCTTGTGAAACACACACATCTTGTTCAGTGTGAACACATCTTTAGCGTCATCCCCACCCTCTCATCTAAATACGGTCACTTCTGGCTCTAAGAATCAGAGATAGAGACGACCAAAATGCCGACCTCAAGGCTTCAAAACAGGAGTCCACAAACTACGAGTGACGTTGTGATGGCTATGTCCGTTATTTAATATACAGTCTTTGATCTAGGGCTGCATCTAACAATTACTTTTCATTGTCGACTAATCTGTCGATTATTTCTTCGATTAGTCGACCAGTCATTTTATCGAAAAATGTGTTAAAATGGTGAAAAATGTCGGTCTGTCTCTCCCAAACCCCAAAATTATGTAATCTAATGTCTTGTTTCGTACTCACGCCAAAGGGTTTTAGTTCACCGTCATGGGAGAGTGTGTAAAGCTGCCAATATCTGAACGTAAGAAGCTGCAACAAGAGTATTTTGGGGTACTTTTATAGTACTTTTCTATGAAAAATGACTCAAGCCGATTAGTCGACTACTAAAATAGTCACAGATTATTTTAATAGTCGATTAGTCATCGATTAGTTGACTGATCGTTGCAGCCCTACTTTGATCCTGCTTCAGAATCGGCTTTAATATAACTTAAAAAATAAATATCTCTAAAGAGAAATCTCCTCCTGCTTCCTTTTAACCGGCTAACGTACCTCTTACTGCGATGAAACTTTGCCTGATCTAATGATCTGATTCTGCAGGGAGTCAGACCCGGGGACAGGCACTAAGAGTAACTATATAGAAATATCCAGTCTTCTCACTAGTCAGGTTTCCATCCGAATGTCTCGAAATTTTTGAGCGAATTTAGTGAAAATGCGCAAAAAGAAATGCGACTTTATGCCCGTTTCTATTTGTTATTATTTTACGATTATTGAGAGGAGAGTGTGCCATGAGATGACGTCATCAGAGAGCGTCTCTCTGCCACAAAACAAACAACACACTCGGCTGACAGTCAACAACTGATCATGGACAGATTCCTGATCGACCTGTCGGCGTTTGGAAGAACTCTGGTCACCATTTTGTCAGCATTCACCGCGTACTGAGCCATCCTGAAGAAGAGACGACAAGGACGAATTTTAATGTTAAGAGTACTGTCGGAAATAGCTGGAAGGAGACCACCGCGTACCACCAATGTATACGTGTGACGTGGTATCCGGTCCAGTCATCGTTTATCTGCAAAACCTGTTTCCATAGCAAAAAGTCGTACTTTCCTTTTATCGATACGCAGACAAATCCACCCCCTCCAAGCGTATTTTCTGCCTTTTTTCGAATTTCTAGCGTTTCCATTAATGTTTATTTTCGCTATTTTTGAAAATTCGAATAAGAATAGGTGGATGGAAACCCTATTACTGATGGTCTTGTTTGCTCATGTAGCTCATAAAGAGGCATCAGTATTAAATTGAGACTCTTTCATAACCTCTTAAAAACTCCTGGTAGCTGCTTTAAATTCACTTTTAATGAACTTGTAGGTTGTTTTCACAGAGCTGTTGAAAATACGACCACACTTGAATCCCAAATTATCTCCACGTGGTTTTATTTTACCACGAGAGACAGTGATGTAGATCTAAAACAAACTGCACTAGATTCAGTGGATCAAATCCAGTTCAGTTTAGTTGGACTGAGCTGAAGTGGAACAGAGTAGAACCAGTGAAGCGACAAGCCCACGAGGCAATCATGAAAATATGTGTCCTCGTCTTATCTGTAAACAGCATCGCCCACAGGCGTAGTCCTGCACAGAGTTCCTCACTGGTTCACTGCGACTTGTTTAGTTTTATGGCTAAGTGAGGAATGTCTCGTGTCACCAGGTGCGAGGGACCAAGTCAGACTTGTGTGTATGTTGTTCAATTGAAGCTTTAGTTTGTAAGAATAAGCAAACACATCACGTCTTTCAAGTCTGCTGCTCTCTGGAGGGACATTTAATCACACCAAGGATAGATGTTATGATTTATAGAAAATCGTTCTCTGCTGATATTTCAGAAACTTAAGCAAAAAAAATCCCAAGGTTGCCTCCATATTTACCTCACTTTATTTCCATAAGCTGTTGTCTATAAAGAAAAGTTGTGCTTATGATTTAAGACAGCAGCATTATTCATTAGAGAACCCCCCCTCCATTAGAAAGACACGTCAGTGGCTGCTGGTTGCCCTCCTGTCGTCCCCAGTAAAGCAGCAGACTGGAGGCTCACTCAGACCCCATGGACATGGTAATGTGAGGAATGCGGCCATTTCCTCCTTTGCAGGAAAACAAAAGGAGCTGCTGAAGCGCCTAGCTTGTCCCACCTCACATAACAAGGCTGCCGCTCCCAGATCAGTCTGCATTGTGTTGACCCAGTCAGCCTGGGACACACCATTAACAGGTCCGAAATCAGAATCACAATCAGCTTTATTGGCCACAAATGTGTCCACATACGAGGAATGTGACTCAGTTTTTGCTTGCTCTTACTCAGAAATAGACATAACAGCTAAGAACAAGGATAATAAAGCTGGAAAAATAAAGTTATTAAAGAGATAAAACTATTATGTAACCATGTCTGTGAAAAACAGGCATAACCTGTATAAATATTATATAAATATAATTAAAATCCAATGACCTGGAATGGATGCGTGACCTGGTCTGTTGGTGTCACCCCTGAAAACTCAAAGAGAATGTCTGTCTGTCTGATAAAGCCGAAATGTGCTAACATGATGTTAAGTGTGCCAGTTGAACAAAAATATGAACAAAACAACCATCGACTGTGTAAAATAATGGACGTAGCCACCATGACGTCACTCATTGGCTTGTGGACCTCTGTTTTGACCATACTTTGAACAGAGGGTAGAGGAGTGAGGGGTGGATCTAACTCTTCGGATGCATTCACACTGGCGCTATTTGGTCCACTTTAAACGAACTCTGGTCCGCTTCCACGGATAGTTTGGTTCGTTTGGAGCGGTGTGAACGCTCATTCGAACTGGTCTGCTTGAAAACTGGGGGTCACGGTTCACGTGCAAGTGAACCCTGGTGCGGTTTGCTTACAGTGGGAAATGCAAACGGACTATCCAGCGGACCAAAGAGAGGAAGTGACATAGAGCGCAGTGCATTTTGGGTAGAAAAAAAACCAGACTGCGCGAACTGGGAGAAGCAGAGGTAAAATAGAAAAAGTTGAAAAATGTCTCATGGGCAGACGTAAGACAGAAACCTGCAGACTGCATAAATTTGGTGTTGCTTCATTGTTTTCGTGGTGACCAAGCTGGCTGAAGAGGATGGATTTCCATTTTGGCCAATTGATGAGCCAGGTTCTCTTCTTCTTCATGCTTTTTTCTTCCTGGTCAGTGGTCGTTTCGGGCAATACCGCCCCCAAATGAGCAGCTGTTGTAACTGCGTGACGTTGCCCAGGCGGTTTGATCCGCTTTAAAAAGTACAGTGCCAAAGTGAACTGAACCAAATGAAGGTGTGAAATTTTTCGGCCTTCCCCTCCCTTTCCCTCAGTGGCAATTCACAGTATTGAAGAACTGGGCGCTTTGTATTGGCTTCGTTTTTCAATCCTTTGATCAGCAACGATGTCTCCAGTTCAAAAATTGTACAGCATATTTTTGGGAGGCTGCTTTTGTTTTTTAAATCTAGGGTGAAAGAAAGAAAAAGCACAGTCACTACTGACAATAGCTTGGTCATATAAAAATGGAAGGTTTGTGCAGGATGTCTTGTGCAAGTGACGACTGACCTGTCAATAGTCTGTAGCATTCGAAATCCACCCTCTAGTATCAGCTCAGCTCGCCTGAAACCTAGACTGAGGTGGTATCAAAAAAAAGTACCAGGTACAATCCATAGCTAGTACTATCCCTTTTTGAGTCTTTATGCTAGGCCAGAGGTTTGTAAACTGTGAGGTGCACCTCCTCACCAAGGAGTCAGGGGGAGTTGAAGGGGTAAGGCGTGAAGACAGACACATAAGGCAAAGATACTGCGTGAGTTGGACAGGGCAGGTGCATGACATTGATCTTCTTCCAGGAGCTGTTTATAAGTGTGTAGGCCTATCGTCTGTGGGACAGATGTAAAGCTCTGGGTAGCCCTGCACTAACATGATCGACTTTTCCGTGTTTATCAGACTGAATATTTACAGAAGAAGGGAAAGATATATATCTGACTCCTGTCTGACTGCTGAGCGTGGCCACTTCCTGTGTCTGTCCTTTCAAACTGAATTCCCACATGGTCCAGTCATATAGGTTTGGATTTATTTTGACAAGGTGCAGCTCCTAATAGAGTTTCACGTTTGTTTACTTGTTTGTTGTTTTTTTCAGTGACTAAGCAACCACTGAAATCTTGCTGACCTTGGTCTTGATGACCTTTCTGGTTGACAAACGTTTGGTCTGCTATTGGGGGGCAGTCCTAAAGCCAAGTAAGGGACTCTTAGATCCTGTGAGCTAGTCTGACGCAATTTGTGACAAACAGCATAATCTTTTATTCATTCATAACTAAACAAATCTAAACACAGAGACATGATACACGTGTTTTTAGATCCAGTGTAAATTGCACTTTCTGTATAGAAATCATGGAAAAATAACACTCCTTATGTCTCCAGCACTCCCCTGAGAACCATCACAGGTTTCTTCAGTATCAGTGATAGTTGTCTGTACATTTCTGGGTATTCTGCAAACAGGATCTGCTGATAGTTCTTAATGTTGGCATTTGCCAAAATGTAAAGGAAAAACAAAAAGGCTAAGCTAACGACACCTGACTCAAGCTCCATAGTGACGTACAGAAATCAGTCTGTATCTAACCCTATATATATATACACATATTCCCCGAAACGTCTTTAGGAGAGGATCAGTATGTTTCTCTTTTCTTTTCACTTCTGATGTAAAATGTTTTGTGAACATCAGGAAACGTTTTTGATGTTGACGTAATTGTGTGGGTGGCGTGAACACACCTGCAAAATATTAAACTGGTTCTCAGTGAATGGGACACAGATTTCATTTCCAGGGAATAAAACCAGTCAGTCACACTCAGGTGTCTGACAGTAACGCTGCTGTGGTTGGCACTGAGTGATGTCATGAATAATGTCAACGTGTAGCAGCAGGTTTGGTACTGATTCATATTTTCTGATCATTTTGTATTTTCCTGTTAACAGGCCGTGACACTTGACATATTTATGTATCAGAAAATGGTAACAAATGACACCCTGTGTATCGGTTTTAGATTTTCTGGTCAGCCTGCCAGTAATCCACACCAAACAGATCCCACGGATTGACGGCACATTTTTCCACAGTGCAAATGACACGTGTGAGTCATGTTGGCTGAAGATGACACAGCTCAACAGAAATGCCTTGAGAGGTCCATTAAACTCGACTGAGTGACGTAACGCAGGGCTGATGAGAGATTAACTTTTAGTTTCATAAGAGATATTAATTCAAATCTGTCTTCATGAAATACTTTTAGGAAATACACTTATTTAATGTTTCTTGCTGAGGTTTAGATGAGAAGATTAATACCACTGTCATATGTGTAATAAAGCTACAGCTGGTTAGCTTAGCTTAGCATAAAACTGAGTGTATCATAAAGACTGGAAGCAGAACCAGAAAGGTGAGCAAAACAATTTGTGGTTTCAAGTGGTTTTATGTGCCAAATTATTTCTTGGCCAGGGGCAATAGAGAGGTGCGGGAATGAGTCCTAAATCCTGGAAATGATTTAGAATTTTTGCACTTCCAGTTCCCTCGTCAGGTGCGTGCGAGTCTAAAGTATTAGGTTCAGAGGTGGGTTTAAAGATTCAGAAATGAAGAATTTCACACATAAACTAATTTTGACTAAAGATTAATTAAAAGATGGATAAATGAGATGAGATCAGATGTTTGCAGCAAATGAAATTACTCAAATTTAAGACTATATAATGAGTTCTCAGGCCTAATATTTATTTCAAAATGGATTCAGGACGTTGTGAGACTTCTTCAGTAGTCAAAACTTCTTGGACTACAAACTAAAAACAGAACACGTCTGATACCACAGTCTTGTCCCGTTGCCTACAGATATCTGTTGATAGAGGTTAACAGACACATGAGAGGGTATCGCGCTTCTTACTGGACTTTCAGCAAGTAAGCAAACTGTCAAACTAACCCTTTGGCAAGCTGCAGTGCTGTACATTATAAAATCCTGGTGCATAAAGCAACAACACAATATAAGGTGTTATAAACCTCTGGCTCATCTTGTCGACTCAGGTGAATCCTGAAATGGCAGAACCTGTAGATCCTTATCAGTTGTCGAGGTAATCAACATTCTTCAGCAACTGTTGGACTACAACTGCCATGCAAATCAGCAGGTGGACGTTTGCCTGAGAGATAAAGGAACCTGCAGTTTTTCTGCTGACAGACTGCACCGCCTTAACAAGAGGAGACTTGTTTACACCCAACAACCTCCACCACCATCAGGATGATCCTTTTCATGCAAAAAAAAGAGGCTGCAATCAATGACATTACTATCCAATACACCGCCCAGCCCCCACTGCCAGCTGATCCCAGGGTCTCCATCCACGTACATGTGTGAGTGTGAATGAGGCGTATAGCTAGTGGTGGAGGGGAGAACAGCAGATGGCAGGGCTGCCCCCGTCATGTCTGCTTTTTGGGGGAGAACAATGCATCTCTCAGAGCTCTTATTAAAGGAGGGGAAGGGGATTTCAGTCCACGGACAGCTGGCAGGCAGCGTGCCTCGCACCCGCCCCTCTCCCTCCGTGTCCACACACAGACACACACACTCTGCAATTAACTGGCACGGGCCTCGGCTTAAATATTTACTAGGCACATGCAAACAAAAGGCTGCTCAAGGAATACGGATTAATCCATGTCTCAATTATATGACAGCACTTTGTTGATCACTGTAGGTAAAATAACGTCTCTGAACATGTCTGTGTTTATATCATGTAAAGCAGGTAACATCCAAAACATCAGCTTTATTTAACACAAATTATAATGACCTCTCAGTTCAATATCATTTCTGTTCATCATTTCTAGAGTTGTCAGTTTAATATTCCATTAGTAGCTGCAAAATAGTGATCAGTTTTTGAAAATCGAGTATGATTTGGGACAAAATTGTTGATTTGTTTTTGTTATTTAGGTTTTTAAATGTAAGATTTTGCTGTTTTTCTTTGTTTACGAAATGACTTTGGGTTTTTTGGACTGTTGCTTCGACAAAACAAAGAGTTTGAATACATCACACTGGGGCTTTTGAGAATTTGAGATGAGTTTGTCACAATTTTTGATATTTTATAGACTAAAAGATATTTTAATGGATACAGAAGTGAAGTAACAAGATCATAATCTTGTTAATTCGGGAAAAACAAGAATTTTAAAGCTTATTAATCCATTTAATTCATTTAAAAAAAGAAGCTTTTTTTCATGAAACTTTTTTTTTATAATTCTAAGAAAATTGCGTTGATTTAGATAAATGGAGCCAAAATTTTTTCCATGAACACCTTTCTCATAATTTTGAGATAATAATCTTGTTTGAGAATTTACAAGATTCTTATTTTGTTGTTTACGCAAATGAGCACTTCTTTTTTGTTTTATCAGTGAAATCTCTTCTTGTAATTTTGAGATAATTATCTTGTTAATTCAGGAATTCCGAGATAATTATTTCTTTAATTCTGAAAAAAAAGCAATTTTTTGATTAATGAAAACTTTTCTTATACTTCTGAATAATCTCATTAATTCAGAAGAACAGGGCAAAAATATATATATTTTCCCAAGTGAATGCTTCTGTAAATAGCCTAGACGAACCGATAACAAAAATCTTGTCAGTTATCATGGGCTTTTTTTGTAATGAGAGATTGAGACTACATGTCACTGTTTGACAAATATCATTTTACTTTTATAATAATAGTAAACTTTATCTGTATAGCACTTTTCAAAGACAAATACATACATTAGTGTACACCATCAAGATAAAAACAATAATAAAACATTGAAAATAGGCTCAGACTGGATAAATCAGAGTGTAATAAAATGAATAATAATAAAATGAATAAAATAAGGATAGAAACTAGACACACAACAGATTTACTGTGAAAAAAATGACCAAAATTTGACAAAAATCTTTTTCATTCTCTCTCACAACAATTATTTTACACAGATATCATCATATTTATTTTTAATACATTCCTATAATATTTCAATAAAACCTTTATGACAGTGAGGTTGTAATGTTTTACTGCATTTTATGATGTTTTTATCTCCTGCAGTCTGTAATAACATCCCTGTGTTGCACCTCTGACAGTCAGGACTTAAACCTCCTCTAACTTTACCAGCAGGGACTTTAAATTCCTCAGACTACTAAACAACAACAAACTCTTTTGCATGATACAAGCAGCCAGCTGAGGTAATGTGCTGCTGCTGCTCTGAATCCAATTTTTACCCCCCTCCTGCCCCTCCTCCTCCTCCTCCTCCTGCTCCTCCTCCTCCTCCTCCCCTGTGCTCTGCTTTTGATCCCACAGGGACTTGGAGCCTTTACATTCCAGTCATTCCAGCCGCAGCGAACAATCGGCCCTCAGTTATTTATTCGTGCAGCTCGCAGCCTCGGTGCGCTCAGTCTGCTGCTACCAGCCAGTGCGCACACGTTCATGGAGGAAACCACAGGCAGAGGATCAGGAAACTTGTGGACGTTGTTGAACTGAGCGCAGCATACTCTGAGATTAAACCACCGTTAGCTGTTTCGACTGTGATGAGACTTTAATTTGGTGAGTTTTTATACTTTATTTCCCTGAATTTATCCCTCTTGTGTTTGGATGATAGCTAGAAGTCTCCCAGGCACGGGCTGTGTGCATGGCGCAGTATTGAATGATGGATTCATTGTAGGTTTTCAAGTTGTGTTTAAAGTTGGAAAAGTCTAATATATTTATTTAACATAGTGAAGAGTACTTACTGAACTGAATCTTGATTTCCGCAGATATGCAAAATAATTGAAATGAATCTCACAAAGTTGAGTTTCTGGTCAATTTAAAGCCTCTCAGGAGGATTTCATTATATTAATTCCCATAAGGAGCTTTTAGAGAACTGGATTTTTTAAATGAGGCATTTTGCATGTTTCAGTATGTTTCCAGAGGATCATAGTTTTTGGCTACATCATTATAATTAACGTCAAATTTGGGCAACTATTTGTTGTTGTGGGCAGTCTGAGATGTTTATAGTAACTGTAATAGCATTACACTTCTGTCTGGCTCGGGAAAGTTATGCTTTAAAGTGTGCTGGCAATAAAACTGGATCTGCACTGACATCACTGTCAGGGGTATTTCCAGCAACAGCTCATACACTAACAGCTAAAGTCATTGTGCAATAGGAGAGTTAGTAAATTAATTGAGAAGAATGTTGGCTTCTGCTTGTGACTCATGGCTGAAATATCATCACTAGAGATGGGTTTGGTGATAATAACCTTGAAAAATACTGAGCTAATGAGATAAAGTGTAACATATGTTGTGGTGCTGAGTCTGATCAAGATTATTGTCTTTTGTTTAGATGTGTGATTTGTGAAGAGCCCAGCTGCCACCTCCAGGCTGCTTTTTTTTCCCCAACCTTTTCCCTTTGACTGACATGAGAACCGCTGAAGGCTCATCTGGAACGGTCCTGCACCGTCTCATCCAAGAGCAGCTCCGCTACGGGAACCTGACCGACACTCGCACACTTCTCGCCATCCAGCAGCAGGCCCTGCGCGGAGGCAGCAGCGGCAGCGGCGGGGGCACCGGCAGCCCTCGCTCCTCTCTGGAGAGCCTGACTCAGGAGGAGACCCAGTACATCCAGATGTCAACACGCCAGGAGCCTCAAGGCCAGGAGCACCAGGGGGACTGCCTGCACTCTGAGAGCCAGGTGTGCCATCTGTACCAGCTCCATGGAGAGGAGCTGCCCACCTATGAGGAGGCAAAGGCTCACTCACAGTACCTGATCTCCCAGAAGGCGGTGCAGGAGGCACCCAGCATGGACATAATGGGGAGCCACGGTGAAGCGCAGTGGGATTTGAAAAGGGAGCACGCTCGCTCGCTCAGTGAGAGGCTCATGCAGCTTTCTCTGGACAGGAACGGACTAAGAGACAGTCTGGCTATGAGCTCTTCACACAGCTACCCACAGCTGTACAATAACGTTGCAAACGCTGTGGCGACTGACAGGCAAGGGGCCCAGCAGTGTGTGGATCAGCGAGGGCCACCCCCGGACTACCCTCTGTTTGCCAGACATCCTGGATACATGCTCAGCCACTCACAGGAGCACGGACAGTACTACCGAGACCCTCCTCCCCCCTTCTACTCGCAGCATCACAGGTAATCACAGCAGACGGACCTCACTGTGAACTATCACTGAGTTCAGATGTCAGATAAAACGCAGCCAAGTAAACATCAGACAATATTTTCATTCACTGTTTCCAAGGTGGTTTTCAGCGCTGTTGTAACGTATTACTCATGCCTCCCCTCAGCAGGTCTGCTCAGTCCCAGGCGGCCCACAACAGCATCACCGCAGCCTCGAGCAATAACTCAGCTCAGAGCGACGTGTTGATGCGGGAGAATGAGCGACTCAGGAAGGAGCTGGAGGTCTACACCGAGAAGGCCGCCAGGCTGCAGAAGGTGAGAGAAGAAGGTGGCGTGATGAATGGAGCTGTTGGCTCACAGAGGGTTTTGAAATCGTAAAACAAAAGCTCCTTGCCAGTACATGTCAGGGTGATAAGCTGTCTGGCAGCTGAGGAGAGAGATCCCAGAGGTTGGTTCATTTCACGGAGGAGCAACATAGACAAAATCTATTTTAATCATATTTATTTTTATAGTTTGTAGCTTTGTCTACCAGTTACGACCCTGACACACCAAACCAATGGTTCGTAGTTGGTATATGTCTGGCCATCGGTGAGTTGCTAGCAGCTTCTCGGCCGATTCAGCATATCAACATCAGTGAGAGAAATCCCTCCGATTTGAAGTTCAGCTCAGTGCACGAGAAGAGAAACGGATGTTAGGAAAGCAAACAAATGGCTAATGCTGAGTTCCACTTGCCCCGGAAGTTGGAGCTGGGAATGACGTCACACCTAAGTTGACCGTGTTCCAGTACAAAAAGTCGGAAAACCAAGATAGTGGTAGCCGTACCATTCTAGCCAGGTTAGCCATTGTTAGCAATATCAGTTAATAACAATACATTACACTTTAATTTGCGCACACAGACACCATAGCAACATGTTCACTGATAAAAGGTGGACATGACTGTGTGTATGACTGTTTTAATGGGATGCAAATAAGACAGAAAAGCTAATAAACAGCGTATTACGACAGCTTTCATGACCGTTGATGTACAGAGCAGCCATCTTGGATTTTGAGGTCAGGGTTGATGAAGTTCCTCCGACTTCAAGGGTCATTCCAGTTAAAAATTTTAGATGGGGAACTTGGAAATTCTGACTTCCCATACTGAATGCACCATGAAGTCAAGAGGGTGTGAAATCAAAACGAACTCACCACATTAGGTACGATTTTTTAAGTCATTGAGCTCTTTAGCAGAAATGGTTCATAATTGTTTGAGCTATCATTTGCTCGCGCACAGTAAATATCATTTGCTCTGTCAGCATCATGTTTTGTTGTTAGTGTGCTAACTGGCCAGCTAGCGCCTTGAATCCATCCTGTTGGTCTTCCGGTTTCCCTTTTTGAAGGACGAATTCAGACTACCACTGTCTGCTGGTATGAAGAGTTATTTCCTCTCACACAGACGTAGAACATACGTGCGAGTTGGCTGTTTGCTGTAGTCTTTGCGGTGTGTTCAAGTGCAACTTTTTGGCCAAGACACAAATGTCTCGAGGCGACCCAACAGTCAGCCTTCGTCACCCCTACTGCAGTTGTTTGATGTCAGTTTGGTGTGTCTGGGCCTTTAGGTGTTGAGAGTTTCCTCCTCCCTCCAGCCTCTGGAATGCCTTCAACACATCATACCCCCATTGTCTTTCAAACATGCTGGCATATTGCCATGAAAGGAGATAAATGCCTTGACACCTGGGACTCACAAGTGTTCACTCAGGAATGTTGATTCCCACTTTTCAGTTGTGCATAGTGTTAAAAAGCCATTTGCCCGTGGGGGCAGTAGAAAAGAAGAAAGGAATGCATTTGTAGAGATGACTAATTGGCCTCATTGATATTAACAACTGAAACATAAACCGCAATCCAGACAGTGAATGGAGATGCTTCTCCCAGAGACTGATCATCCTCTCACATGTTCTCTCCAGTTGGAGTTGGAGATTCAAAGGATATCTGAAGCTTATGAGACTCTGATGAAAGGCTCTGCCAAGCGGGAAACTCTGGAGAAAACAATGAGGAATAAACTAGAGGCGGAGATTAAGAGGTTGCACGACTTCAACAGAGACCTGAGAGGTATGTGCTCGTTCATTTATTGGTAATGCACAGACTGCTTTTAATGTAACCCAGTGTGTGTAACCATCATGTTTTGTTTGTTTTCATACAGATCAGCTTGACTCAGCTACCAAACAGCGAGCAGCCAAGGAGGCCGAGTGTTCGGACCAGAAACAGCACGTCTTTGTTAAGCTGCTGGAGCAAAGTAAGTTCATGTCTACACCAGTGCTTTATTAGAGAAAGGCTCAATCCCAATGTACCCCTTCCCCCTACAGCTTAGCCCCTTACCCCTCCATTTTGCAGGTTCACATCTAGTGGTAGGGTGTTGATTCTTTGGGATAGATCAGGGCAAAGTGTTACAGCTGCATGGCCTCCAAACTGAGGTTTTTCAGAGGCACATTCTGAACCCAGTGTTGTAGGAAATCATAACCAGGATGGCTGTCTGAGCAACAAAAGAAACCCATGAATGTACTTTCTCCATTCATTAAGATTTTAAAATTGTGATTAACCATTGGTGAGACTTTTTAAGTACACAGGCTACAGTATTGTGGTTTTAACAGATTGCTAGTCAACAGTTTTCACAAGCTTGCTGGAGGAAGACATCCTGAAATAAATGCGATTAGCCCAAGGGAAAGGCTACAAGACGTCTACATAGTCCAAAAATGGGTCAGGGTTGGGATTTTAGTTTTTTTAAGTTAGTTTTACAGTCAGTTTTGAGCTTGGGGGCTTCAAGTCCTAATAGTGGGGCAAGAGCCCCATTGCAAGGTTTCCATTTTTGTGCTATTACAACAAAATTGGCAACTCATGTACAAATATTTTCTAATTTTATAGTAAAATGCAGTTGTTCTTAAGTTAGCATCTTTCCCATGCTTGTTATCTCAGTTTAATGTTTAAATGTATTATGGTTCTTTTCTTTATAGCAAGCTATACAAAAAAACAACATTTCTGATTTGTGCGTGACTGACCCACATTTTAAAATATTTCCATCTCGCTTTTCCCCCTAAATGGCATATAACACCCCAAATTTAACTGAAGTCGAACAGTTGTTGCTGCCATTATTACCGCTCCATCATATCAGTGCAGACTGGCAGGGTAGGAACATGAGTTGCTAACGTTAGCTGACACAGCACCACTAGTGGTCTGATAATGAAGCAGTGTTCTCTTTTGTTTTATGACTTGTTTGATTGATTGATAACATGAAACTATAGCTGTGTAAGAATCCTGAGCGTCTATACCATTTATCTCCATCAGATAAATGGCAGTAGATTATGGCTCCTGCCCTGGTCATGTCTGTTTACGTAAACACACATCGACAGCTAATGATGACGCATCGAGGTCTTGAATGGTTGTCACATTTAATAGGGGAAGATTTCAAACTTACCCTTTGTAACTTCATGCTGAGGGGCAAAGAGACTCAAAAACAAGGGGTAGGGTTAAAAATAAAACTGGGATTGGGCCAAACTGTCTGCCATAAAAGAATAGGAAGACTTGAGGATGTTTTTCTTTTAAATGTGATTTGACAAATCACTCTGCCCTGTGAGGCCCTTAACAATGGCAGGAACATAGTTCAGCAGGGATCGGTTTCCTCCCTCGGTGAGGTGGTGTGTTATAAAAGCTGCGGTCCCTCATGTGGGGACACAAATGGCTCTATCTCTAACGCTAAGAGTTACTCTTGACACTGAGACGCCAGCTATTTTTCATAGCTGTAGTAAATGTGGCCTGGATTCCAGGAATTTTTATAGGTATTTCAGGCCGTCCCGGCATTAGGAATGCCGTCCTCCCCTCTCACCTCCTCCCCCAATGCTCAGTTTTGCATCACTGCTGACTTCCCCTCCTCAAGGGGAACTAATAAGTCTGGGACTCCAGGGCGTCCAGGCCCAACTCAACATGACCTCTGGCCGGCTCACTCTCCTTGTTTGGGCATTTCTTTACCTCACGGTTCAATCATGATCGGCCAGTTGTGAATATTTCTTTACTCCTTTTTTTGCTCGGTGCAGGGATGAGCTGTAGAGTTAACTCAACTGACCGCAGCTTACTCATCTTTATATCTGCCACATACCATTGTCAATTCAGTGCATTTGTCTTTTAGCATGCGTAGACACATCTAACAGTACAGACTAGAATGAAGCTGTTACATAATCGGCCATAGTGTTCTGTTATACATTACCCTGCTGGAATGAAATGCACCTTCCTGGGTATGTTAAACAACCGTGTGATTTTCTTGAGCTGCAGAATCAAGAACTTTTATCCATCTGCTTTTCCTGGAAACAGTTATCTCGAAACAACCAGAGCAAATCCACATTTAAATCACAATAGTGGGATGTGTCGTGTATGTTTTCTTTGTTACAAGGACCACTTGAGTTATATTCTGAGCTGCTTGTTTACTTCACGTCCCTTGAAGCATTCCAGAGCTTTTCCCAGTACAAAGCTATGCCTGTGTGCGTAAGTGGATAAGAGGAAGTCTGCATTCCCTCCGCAGGCATGCACTCGTGTTGTGTAATCAACCCCCTTTTTAAAGTGGCACAACAGATAAACTGGTTTTCCTCTCTAAAAGGTTTCTCATTAAAACACAGACTGGTTTTTAATCAGTAAATTAGACTTGATTATGTTGATTTCAAGTTCACGGTGCAGCCAAGTGGTCGTGACTCTGAGATTCATTTTTAGAAGACATGGTGTCAAATGGTTTGTCAGTGAACCACATGCCTCGATGGCGTAAATGTCTCTTGTCGGGTCACATTCCATTCAAAATGTAACTCACTGGGCTAACGTAGCCGCCTCACTGACCCATCAATAGCCACTGAATAGTCTTAATATAAAGCATATCCTTCTCTGGCATTCATTTGACCTTTCTTTGAGGCTGCTATTCAGTATCTCCAGGATTTTGAGAGCTTTTTTGTTGCGGCCTAAAATGCCTGATTTCACAGCAGCTTTTCTGAACAATTACAATGCATTTTACAATATTTTTAGCTGTTCTTAGTTTGTTTTTTGTTTTGTTTTTCGCGATTCAGTTGCGGTAGCGGGCGGAAATTACCAAAATAGTTGATTTTTTTGTTTAATTCATGAAAAACTTGAAGGCACCTTGTTTCAGTGAGAATAAAACTGCACTGTTCTTAGTTTGTGATTGCTCCTACACTGACGTTACCACTAACCATACATATTTTTATCTAATATTTTATCTTTGAAGAGTTTTGGGGGGCACATTTTATTCCTTTTTTGATAGCGACAGTAGATAGAGGCAGGAAATGTAGGGAAAGAGAGTAGGGGAATAACATCCAGCTCAGGGCATTTGCGCCCAAGTTGAGCGCGCCCTAAGCAATTGGCTATCAGGGTCACACAACCATTCAAATTTAAACTGACTCACCTTAAGTCTTAGAGCACATGCTATGATGTGGATACAGCAGCTTCTGTCATGGTCATTGGTCTTGTCTGTTTAGTTTGGTGACCTTAGGACTCTGGGGAAACTCACTGGAAACTACAGTGATTGGTCAATTTTGCTGAAAAGTTTTGGTGATCGAACAAAATTTGCAAGGTCGCGCAGAATTTACAGCAATTGGCTGAATTTAATTGTTGCAGTAACAACATGGCAGCATCCTGGAGGAGCTGGTTATTGCCCCAGCACAATAAGAGATAATAACCCCCATACTTCATATATTTCAGGATCATGTCACTTGCCCCTCCACCACCACTCACCACTCTTTCCCACCCTTTCTGTATCTTAGACGAAGAGCAGCAGCGGGAGCGCGAACAGCTGGAGAGGCAGATACAGCACCTGCGCGTCTCCAGTGAGGAGTGCCAGCGGAGACGGGAGCTGCTGGAGCAGGCTCTGGTCTCGGCACAGACCCGCAACCGGCAGCTGGAGGAAGAGCTGCAGAGGAAGAGAGCGTACGTGGAGAAGGTGGAGCGGCTGCAGAGCGCACTGGCTCAGCTGCAGGCTGCGTGCGAGAAGAGAGAGACACTTGAGTTGCGACTGCGCACGCGACTGGAGCAGGAACTGAAAAGCCTCAGGGCACAACAGGTGAGGAGAGGAAGTCATTACACAGAGTTATGTTCTTCTTAGATGTTAGATGAGAAGATTGATACCAGTCTTATGTCTGTACGGTAGATATGAGCAAGAGCCAGGTGTTGATTAGCTTAGCTTAGTATAAACGCTGCATGCCAGGAGATACAGCTAGCAAATATATTACCTACCAGCACATTTAAAGGTCACTAATATTCATGTTACAGTGTCATTCTGTTTACTTAAATTGAACTTGTTTCTTTTCCTGGAAGCCTAATGTTACATTTGTGTTATCAGTCCCAGAAACAGGCAGCTGACCCCATGGCTTCAGAGCTGAGCTCCTCCACGTTGCAGCAGCAGTTGAGGGAGAAAGAGGAGCGTGTTCTGGCCCTGGAGGCAGACATCACCAAGTGGGAGCAGAAGTACCTGGAGGAGAGCACCATGAGGCAGTTTGCAATGGATGCAGCTGCCACTGCTGCAGCACAGAGGTACGACAACACCGAGAGAAATATGGCAAAGATGAAAAACAACTTAAAATTAGAAATGTTTTGAAAGTTCATGGAAGTTCTTTAACAGTCTGTTTTACTTGCAGAGATACAACCATCATCAATCATTCACCTCGACATTCACCAGACAGCAGTTTTAATGAAGACCTGCCGTTGTCGAGTCACAGACATCAGGAGATGGAGAACAGGTATACATCCGTCCACGTCTGCGTTCGATACAAGCTTCTGCCTGCTTCTTTTGTTTGAATTTGTGATCTAATGGTGTCTTTCATGTGTTTAGGATCCGCGCACTTCACGCTCAACTCTTGGAGAAGGATGCTGTGATTAAAGTCATCCAGCAGCGCTCCAGGTGGGAGCAGGGCAAGCTGGAGAAACAGGGGCTTCGTCTCGCCAGGTCTGTCCCCTCCATCAACACCGTGGCCACCAGCACAGAGAGTAAAGGTGAGTGCAAGATGTTTGTCCCAACGCTTCAGGCAACGATGTTTTTGTACACATGTTTTTGTGTCTAATGACTAAGGGAAACAACAGTTAAAAAAATTGGCTTGGTACCAGCGAGAGACTGCAATGTGACCATTTTAAAAGAGTTTGTTTTTGTCACAGACAGGCTCAGATTGTTATTATAAGTGTCTTCATTATGGAAAGATTCCCTACAGAGATGGACCTTTTTGCTTAATAAGAAACAGCCCCGAAATTGCCACCGCCAAACCCACCAGACTCCATTTAAATTTAGAGTAATTTTAGCGTGTATAGAGGCAGCATATTTTAATGTCTAACTGGATGAATTAAGGGTTTATTTCAACCCAACCAGAGTTTGTGATTGTTGGAACAGTGGAAAGAAGAACCAGAGCAGTATTTGAGTTTTATTTTGTTTCTGTCAGCTTTGATTGAAGTGTGTTTTACACTACTAAAATTACTCTTTATTTAAAATGGAGTCTGGTGGGTTTGGCGATAGCGATTTTAGGGCTGTTTCTAGTTAAACAAAAAGGTCTATCTATGTAGGGATCCTTTCCATAGTGTTGTCAGACACTTAAAATAACAATCTGAGCCTGTCAGTGACAAAAACAACTAGTTTTAGTGGATGTTCATTGAACTTGCACAAATGAAGTGGTGACATTGCAGCCTGTTTCGTCAATTCATCTGCTACGGTCTTGCTCAAGACTGGACCTGGAAACACTGCCGTCCCCACAGTCACAGACACAGAAACATGGTAAAAATGGTTCATGCTGGAAATACCAAAGTTACCCTTTAACGACACATGCTATCGAGCGACAACTGGCAGACTTGTCAGTGTCGCCAGACAGAATGCGCACTTCCTAAAAAAAAAGTATTAAGTAGGAGACAACCCCTTTCATGCCCCTCAGATGGACAACGTGTTTTTAAACTGGAATGCATATCATCTCACACTCCAGAATAGACCGATCCAGAATAGTCATGGGAACAACTCGGCAGGGCAGATGTTCTGGAGTGTGTAAATGTGGATGCAAGCGGGCAATTAAGCAGCCTCCTCCCTTTGTCTGCATTTGTAGGAAAGAGCCTCTCAGATGACCAGACAGGTGCTGCTGCTGCTGCGCTGCAACCCCAACCCCACATGGGGCCCAGGGGCCCGAGCCGAGACTCAAGCACCCAAAGTGACGAGGCCCCGCAGGAGCCTGAGCCCACAGCAGAGCCTGAGAAGCTTAAGACGTCTGAGGTGATCTCAGCAGCTACAAGTGGTGGGTTACTGTTTTCTGAAGCATTTGAACTCCTCATTTGTTCATTTAACAGTCAGCCTTTTTATTCTATATGAGTGCTTTTTAAAATGTAGCCAGACCCTGGATCAGGACTGACTGACCCTAACTTTAAATTAAACGAGTGCTTTTCTAATTTGCTGCTCTTATCTTTACCGTAGACGCCTCAGAGGAGCCACTCAAGACATTCAAGAGCATCAACAGCTCAGACGCAGAGGTGGTTGAAATCCTCATCTGAGCGCTCACTGCAGCTGATGTGACTGAACAGCCACAGCCGATGATGACAGAGACTTTTGGCCAAGGCCCTCGTCTACATCTGACCACAAGTACAGAAAGACTGATGGTCCGACGTGAGCAGTTTCACCTGCATCAACATGCAGAGTCCAGAATGTGGCACAGTTTGCAGAGGAGAGCTGAGCTTTCCTTCTGCCGCACAAACTCAGACATTTGCTGCAAGGTACCTGGACAGCACTCTGCACTGTGATAGGAACTGGGCTGCTGATTGTTCATATACATATGTTGTGCATGTTACTTTTTGAGTTATGTATTGTATTTATATTTGTAAATGCTGCTCATATTGTGATGTGACTTTATGTGTGAGAGGTGAGAAGAACAAGGATCGCTCGCCTTGCTGCGCTCCACTTAAATTATACAGTTATACTCTCTTTTCTGGATTAAGAGCGCAGTCCTTTTATTTTTTGTTTGGGTTATTTTGAATTCCCAGTAGCGAGCCTATTACCATGCCCTCTGAAAGTCATTGGAATATTTATAATATAAGCATCCTCCATGTTCTCATGCCATGTTTGGGGATTATTCTGTTTAACAGAGCCTGAATTAACAGTTGCTCCTCTCTTTAAAATACATCCAGACCCCTGCTCACAGCTCAGCAGAGGATTTGTAGACCGTCTGCTCACTTCTCTCTTAAAAAAAGCCCGCGAGGATTGACAGCGTTCCACAGGGGGTCTAATTTTCCAGATCCAGGGTTAATGTTCGGGGCCTCCGATGGCGACTGCCCAGCATTTCGCTCCGCTCCGCTGACATGCTGGAGCTAATCTTCTCACATTCCCCCGCTGAGGGAATGCTCCCGTTAAAGAAAAAGGCTATCTAAAGTCTGACCCCTCGCCCTTGTTAAAATGGCACGCATTCTCCACATGATTCTCTTCCTGGGGCTGCTTATTTCTTCGGAGTCGCGGTAGCTGGTTCTACTGCGAGCACAGAAATGGTCAACTATAATTGGCCTGCATTTGCTACTCTATTTGTTGTCCCCATCACTGTGTTATATTCGGCTGTGTTTCCCCCCATTGCTCAAGTATCTCACATTTCTGAGTGGACGACATCTTCAACATGGAATCTTCTATTTATTTCTCCCTGCATAGTGTAGGATCACTGAACACTGCTGAATGTAGACTCCTGTTCTCCAGGACTGTGTTTTTATTTAACTGGAATGTGCCACAGCTCAGATGTGTCTTCTTCAGAGGGAAATGCCGCTAAGCTAATAGTTAATTGTACAGTTTTGAATCGCTGAATTATCACCATGACAACATTATCAACAGGAATATTGTCTGAAGTCACAAATTGCATGTGAAATCTCACATTTGACTGGTATTCCCCCCTCAAGCTTTTTCACCATATTTCCCGTCACAGTGCGTTTGCTGGTCGATGCAGTGTGTCAGTATGACTTATTAATGCCCTTCACTTGTTTTGGAATGTGTTTACATGAATGGCTATTTGAAGTGAGAGAAGTTAATATATTTTGTAGTTCTTGTTTTTCTTTTTCATTTATATACGTTTTGTTTTCTGGTGCCAAAGATGTACTCCTCCTCTAAGTTATAACCCGTGACAAATACAAAAGGTTCTGTTATGGTGCCTTGCTTCAGCTGGTTGACCCATTGTGATGTTGCTGTGAACTTTTGTAAAGGAAACATTTGTATGTATGCCTTAACATTTCACTATAATAGATTAAAATTCTTAATATATGTCTGATAAAAGGCTTTCTGTTGTGATTTATTGCACATGGTTTAATACAGTATAGGCATTGGATCGATGATGAAAACCCTACTGAACATCTGAGGGGTCAAATAGATGGAATTTTTAAAGACCCCAACTCAAGACCTTCACTGTTTGTTTTGTTCTGTTACCATCGTTTTTTCTTGTGGTCCATTTTAATCAGTAAAAGACATAAAGTGAGGTACTACAAGTCAACATAACCTCTCACAGATGCCTGAAATAAGGTCTGTGGTTAACACAAGCTGAAGAGACTTTCACGTTTTGTTCTACGACATAAAATACATCAGTAAATACGTCACTTCAAAATTTTGAAGCTTCTATGTGTCTTAAAAAAAGACAATAAATGGCTAAATGCGACTATAGAACATCATCATGCTAAACAAAGCCTTACAGTCTTGTTGTGGTGGCGACGTTTAGCCATGCAACTTAGTGTTTGTTTATAGTGTAAAGTTAGCTTTTGACTTTTGGTGATTGCGTGTACGCTTCTAGAATCATAAAAGTGGCGTTCATTTGTGGGGATTATCTTGCTAAACAAAACATGTAATAAGTATCGTCAATTGGAAAAATCCCATTTGCTCGTTGAGGGAACCAGGGCGACGCTAACTTCTGTGTCGGCCTACAAAAACACGTCATCTCTGCAGCACTCTATTAGCCTTACAGCAAGATACAAAAGGTTTGCTATTTTACTGCTAACATTTAAAGGGACAGGTCACCCAAAATATCAAAAACACATATTTATCCTCTTACCTGTAGTGCTATTTATCAATATAAGTTGTTTTGGTTTGAGTTGCTTAGTGTTGGAGATTTCGGCCGTAGAGGTGTCAGAGTTCGTAACTGTTGCCATTTTGTTCAGACAAACAATCAATCAAGTGCAAGAGGAAAATAATTAATGTTTTGACCTTCAACAAAAAATCGTCTCTGGCTTTAGAGACAAAAGATTCACTCATACAGCTTATACAAATTTTTGTGTTGCCTCCAAGCCGTGCCATGGATTGAGTGTATCACTTGATTTCTTTTACACTACAGATATTAAAGGGACGGTTCACCCCCAAATCAAAAATACATATTTTTTTCCTCTTACCTGTAGTGCTTATTTTGGTGTGAGTTGCAGAGTGTTGGAGATATCGGCTGTAGAGATGTCTGCCTTCTCTCCAATATAATGGAACGAGCTGGCACTCAGCTTGTGGTGTATTTGAAAAACTCAACAGCAATGTCTCTTTCCAGAATTCACGATCCAGTTCCTCAAGATAATCTACAGACTTTGCTTTGAGCAGTTTTGTGTAGGGACTATTTTCTTTCTGCCGAACTACACCCACCAACCATATTACCATGCAGAAGTAAGTGTGCATCTACTCGTGGACAAGAGACTGGTACCCGTAATAGCACAAGATGTAGCCTAAACATTAATGATGTCCTCCTCGGCTGAGCTGTAACGTTAGCTAGCTCAGTGGTGCTAGGTCAGCTAGCAGTAGATGCACTCTTCCTTCTGTGTGGTGATAAGGTTGGCAGGTGTAGTTTGGTAGAAAGAAAGTAGTTCCTACATGAAGCTGCTCACAACAAGGTGCATTTTGTCCCATCGTACCTCAGAAGAATTCAGTTAATCTAAAGCTTATCTGTTGGTTGACTCTACTCACAGTATCGCAGAGTAAAGACGACAGTTGGAAAAGTCCTGAAAGCCCCAATAAAATGTATCAACTGTTAAATAGTTTGAGCAACCCTATATAACTTTGGGATATTTAAACATGGTGTACCAGGAGCAAAAGTTTGAAAACAGACACAAAATCAGTTGCACAGCTGTCTAATGTTAGCTAATGTTAGCCACTGCTTATGGCCATACCAGACCAAGTAAGGCTGTACCACAAAAACTGTCTATTGAATTAAGCAAAGGTGTGTTTTACAGCTTATGAATCAAGCCTTTCTTTTATAATGGTGGTGTGTGTTAATTTTTCCTCTGTGCACCAAACTCTTCCCCTCATGCTGAAGATGTGGCTGTGATATGTCTGTATTTCTGTCCTTCATGGAGACTATGGAGGCTGTGGTCAGCTTGAATCCATGGCGGTCATGATGAGCAGTTTTTATTGGGGACAAAATGTGTCAAAGTTTCCAGAGACTGTCCTTTAACCAGTCCTGAGGAACAATGCATCTCACTGCTTCAGTATGTTCCAAACTAACTTCACCAAAATATGGTTAAATATACAGTTAGTGCAGGGTGGTACTGCCCCGTTGGTTCACCCTCACCACTTTCATTAGGACTGTTTTCATTTCAACAGGCAGCTGTTTATAAAAAAAAAAAACCCTCTAAACCCATCTGCCCAGCACCAAATGGCAGACATGCAATGTTAGCAAGTAACAGGGTGAAGCATTTAGTAGCTAAAGAGACCCTCAGGAATTGGTGGAGACCCAAACAGAGCTAAAAGGTCAGTGAATGTATTTGCCAGGTGGCCAGAAATACAAAATCCAAATAAATGCCAACAACGTTAGGCTGATGATGTCGTTTTAACAGCTTGTCATGTTGCTACTGTTTGGCTTGGCTATTATTTGCTTAAATCACTGAACTCTGCAGGCTTATATTTGGGACAGGCGTCTAAATGGGACTGGGCTTTAATTCCTTTTACACAAAACTGTTGCTCAGCAAAGATGGAGAAATGTGATTACATTTTTTATCTAAAGTGTATGAATATTACTTGTACAAAAATTAGACTTCAAATAACATAATCATGTATCATTCATTTGATCTACCTCTGACAGACAGGGCATCAAAGAGAGAGAGTTACAACACTCAATTTGCACACTTAGGATTACGGCACCCAGCACACCAACACAATACCACTTAATCCTGTTAAAACAATATTCATACCGTGATTTGTTTTCATGAAAAAAACTTTTTTATTATTTCAGTTAGTGGACCAAAACTAATAACTTCCTGGGTCTCTGGGGAATGGACGCATATTCTGACTTTATGACATCTTCAGAGGTAGGGAGTCACCACTTGTTTTTCCATCCCTCTTTTTTACCATGCTGGTAAATGAACAAATTATTCTTTGGTGCTCATGGTTTCGGTACAGTGAACTGAATGATTGAATTGTAGAGAATCTAAGTGAGTAAATGATGAAGCATGTCTACACTGACAGAAGTTTATACATTCATGTCTCTATGTCCGATATATACAGCTATCTATCGTTAGCTGAAGTGGGTCGCCAACAACCTGGTTTAAAACATCCAAAGAACTTCTATAGATGAACTGCTTGGCAACCAGACCAGGCCTCTAATTGAGACAGGCCTTTATTTGTCAAAATGTGTACCCACACCAGGCCAGTAAAAATGACTAGGCATTTACTTGGAATTTTTTTAATTCATCCCTTTGAAAGCTACATCACTGGATGATTATCTGTACAAGTTTGGCAGTTTTATTTTAGTCACGTTCAAAAACAGTTACAGTGAAAATGAATGAGAAAGTCTAGGACAGATTGGTGCAGCATTCTAGGGACAATGAAACAGTCCTTCCAGGATTTTGTCTGGTGGAGATTGTTGCGACCTAAAATGCCGGATTTCACAGCAGCTTTTCTAAAAAAAATTGCAAAGTTTTAAGACTTTTGTTCAGTGAAATTGTGGAAGTACATAAAAGTCCAAAAATAGTTGAACGTTTTTGTGTGTTTATTTATTAAAAATCGAAGGCCAACCTCTTCCAGTCAAAACAAAACAAAACTGTTCCTAGTATCTGATTGATACTACACTAATGTTACAACTAACCCTTCATATTTAATCCAACTCACCTTGATTCTTTCAGCATGGTCAATCGATCTGGACGCAACAGTCTTGGTGATTTATCTTGTCTGTTGTCTCTGTGTTTCAACTATTCTGTGGATGTGTTTTTCCACACAGCGTTGCCCTCGATGGATCTGCTTTTGTGCAGATTGACAGGGAGATGCCTTGCATGGTCTTCAGCAGTGATTTTTGTTGGTAAATGTGAGACGTTAGTGTGGCACATGTCTGCATCTTCACAGCCAGAAACAAGGAAGTAAGTTTGGTGACTCACATGAAGCTACGATGATTGGATAATTTGTGGAAAAGTTGCGGTTATTTGACGAAATTGAAAGTTTGTGCAGAGGAATTGGTTGAATTTGCCTTAATTGTTGCGATGAAGACATCACAACATCCTAGAGGGGCTGATAAAATATTCCCTGGCTGATAGCTGAAACTAATTTGATAGTATGAGGCTCAGGTTTGTGAGGAACTCTCTTTCTTTATCTTCTAGCGAGACATAACCTTGGCACCATTTGTGATAACACTATCAAATTTGATAAAAACATCAGAAATTCCAGCTACAGTATTTCCTCAGAGGGATGAGCTGTCCACAAATCCAGATCTCAGTCTTTTTGTCATGTCACTAATGTTCCAAGATTTTCTAACAGAATATCTTGGATCGACTCTTCATTGTTTTGAACACAACGCCTTCATGACATTTACCCGTCACTTAACTGATAAAACAAAGCCCTCATCATCTGTTTTCCATTATTTATCAAGCAAACATCAGTAGTGTGCTGTGAGCTGTACTTTGTGGTCCGTACATCAAATCCTGAACAAATGAAGGAATACGTGGAATTTCATCCAGTCTCATCATCAACAGAAGACCTCATTTTGCATGATGTAAAATTGGCAAACCTGCTCGGGCTCATGATAGGAGCTGTTCTGATGACTGTGATGGAGCAGAAATTCTGAGAATATGAGCCTGTATTGTCAGTCAGCGCATGAAAGTTGGAGTACAAAAGTAGACTCCCGATAATCTTATGTCCAAATTCTATTTTATGGCTTTTAAGAAAGTTTATTTTTATGATCTTTCCAGTGGATTTCCAAGAGGTTGATGCAGCCTTTACAAGCAAAGATTCCTCTGTAGGCTTTTAATGTAAATATTTTTGCCTTCCTTGTTGCCCCTGGTGAGCTCGGGATGGCATTCCATAGATGCCACACATTTTCCTCCTGCTGCCTTTACTTGTTGTAGCCGAGTGCCACTTTTCTCAGCTCAGAACGGCTGCAATAATAAACCTCCATCTGCTGAAAGTCTTTTTCTGCTGGGACACATGTAGCACCTTGGGCTCTGTGATATACCGTCATTTTTTGTCCCGTTTGAGCTCACACAGATTACATTTCAGACATTTCATCGCGCCAATGATGTCAGCACATGTAAGACAAGATCCCCCACCAAACTGCGAGATGTTCAGGGGTTCTGTAGGTGAAAGGTTATGATGATGTGCCAAGTTTGAACAGCTTCTCATGAAGTGAATCATTCCTCGGGGCGCTCAAATGTCCTAAAAGGAAGTAATTTCAGTCCTACGTACGTGTATGCATTCCACTCACATCTGGAGTCGTACAGGAATGACTGTGATTGTTCTCAGGACTGTTGCAATTATCACCATGATTTCACCACCCAGAAACTGTGAATGGTTCTCACTTGACCACAGCGTCAGTCATCGTGGATCAAGACCAGATGTCATAGTTGTTCTAAGGATAATAAGGAGTTTTGTTGTTTGTCTGAGATGAGCTGTGGAGTCATGTGAAATAATGTGCGTTCTTTACATGCTGCCTTTGCTCTGCTTATATCTGCCTTGCCTCTACAGTTAATGCACTTTAAAAGTTATGCACTATTTGTATCATAATGCGAGTAAATCAATGTGTCTGGCAGCTACAGAGGGGACAACTGGTAACAAATCATCTGTCTCCTTTTGGAGGCTTTTGAGCACATTTTGCACTAAAAGCCTGTGTGAAATACTTGGAAAAATAGCTGTGGAGCTCTGTGTTTTGCCTTAATTTCCATGGAGATTCCAAAACTTCCTGCCTACAGCAGTCATGGAATGTGCCCCCACCCCCTTAACTTTTCCACATAAATCAGGGCACCGTCCTCTAATTTTAGGGCTGTTACTGAGATGAAGCAAACCTCTCAGATAGCGAGGACACTTGCAGCTAATTTTTAGGCCCGTGTCATGAAGGTGTATCGATTTGGGTAGTGACTGTGGTCGAGCTGCAGCAAGAGCACCACACCTGCTCTGTTCCTTTGCAACCCCCACTGTTATCGCCCATCTACCTCTCACTCCTTTGCCATAATTTACATGTTGTAAGATACAATATGTGGTGTAGTGGCTAACATCATATCAAATGTGTAGCTTGTTAATTGGACATGATAATTGAAGCTGCTCTGATCAACATTTCATTAACCATGGATCAAAAGGCTGAAAGGAACAGTTCACCACAACATCAAAAATACATATTTTTCCTCTTGCCTGTTGTGCTGTTTGTCAGTCTAGATTGTTTTGGTGTAAGTTGTCAAGTGTTGGAGGCATCAGCTGTAGAGATTTCTGCCTTCTCTTTAGCGTAATGGAACTAGATGGCACTCGTCTTGTGGTGCTCAAAGCTCCTCAAAGATAATCCACAGACCTTTCTGTGAGCAGTTTCATGTAGGAACTATTTTCTTTCAGCTAAACTACACCCGCCAACTGTCTCACCCCACAGAAAGATGCGTTTACTGCTAGCACACCTAGCCAGCTGAAGATACAGCTCAGCCGAGGAGGACGCCATTAGTGTTTAATCTCATGATGTCATGAGCACAACGCTCTTGTCCATGATTCTATGCACACTAGAGCTCGGATTCTGTGGTCAAGCCCCATTGGGTAGGGTTAGGGGGTTAGGGGTTAGGGACCTGACCTGCCCGGTTCAAGCATGGTTGTAATTTTGGTTGGAGTTTTTGTTTTGTTTTGGTTTGGGTTTATTTCAATGAAACTGGCAGTTGTCATACAAAAAAAGCAGGAGATTCGATGAACTTAATCAAGATGGAAATAGAGAGAAAAGGGGGGACTGCGACTTAGAGAAGGAAAGTGACGGAACAACAGCAATGTAGTGGAAAACTGGGGGACAGAGGGAGAAAAATGCATGCCAGAGAGGGACAGAAAACGTGAGGGGGGCTGCAAGGTGACTTGGTTGGCGATGTTTGCTTCTGCCTCCCCGGCGGTTTGAGAGATGTGTGTAACATGCAGCAAACAGCAGCGATCATCATCTGCACACCACATCACTTGTCGCACAGGAGACGAGAGACCATTGAAATAAGGAGGAGAAGAAGGACAAGTGGTGCTAGAAAGCACATCAGCCCTTTGCTTGTAATTAATATTTTGATATAAAAAAATACAGTGTATAAGTTCGGCTTTTTAATCAGGCTCAGGCCCAAAACTGCTGCCCTGGGTCGGGTCCAGCTTGGACAGAAACTTTGTGAGTTCATGTAGGGCCAGGCCTGATTTTTTTGGCCCTCAGAGCTCTAATGCACGCTTCACTTCTGTGCAGTTATTCAGTTGGCAGGGTTATTTCGATAGAAAGAAAATAGTTCCTACATAAAACTGCTCGCAACAAGGTTTGTGGATGATCTTGAGTAACCAGGTCATGATTTCTGGAAAGAGACGTTGCTGCTGAGTTTATCAAATGTATTTTTCGAGGTGCTTTGAGCACCACAGACCAGTGTACCATAGAGAAGACATTTCTACAGCTGATATCTCCAACACTTTGCAACTCACACAAAAACAATCTAGATTGACAAACAGCACTACAAGTAAGAGGACAAATATGTCTTTTTGATTTAGGGTTAACTTCCCCTTTACACACTTTTTTCGATCAAAGATCTTCAAGAAAGTATCAGGTCCACAAAAATATAGCACATTTATTTTGGTTCTGTGCCATCTACAGCTGTTTTTTTGCACTATTCTGAATCTTCCAAGATGTCAGTACTGGTTTGCAAAAGAAAAAAGAAAAGGGAACAATAATGCCCTCTGCTTCTGTCAACCTCAGTGATTTATGAGTATCTTAACATCGCTGACCCTTCACCTAAGTGCACACTACTCACCTCACAATCCCTCAGAGGTCTAGTCAAGTACATCGTCATTTACATACACCTGGGCCATAAAGGCTGGTATAAAACATTCCTGCATGTTGAGGCATGACCTCTAAATTCCCCAGCTGTGCTCGCTCACTCACATACACCTGTTGGTATGTTGCTTTAACCGAGAACTTGTGAAACCCTCATAAGAGCATTCTTTGGATACTCCCTCTGAGGAAAGTGATGAAGGTTGTCATGAAATTCAGTTGAATTCATTTTAACAGCAAAGTAAGGGGATATGGGGGAACGTCAGTAACAAGTTTACAGCGGTGCATTTGAATCATAGAGTGAGACAAGCTGAGACTGAACTAGTTTGACAGCTATTAATGTGTCTGCTGGTGGGGGATTTTCACACTGACGATCTTTAACTCATCTTCTGTGCTATGGTTTCTGCCATCTGACATACTAATGTTCCATTTACTCATTTGTCTATGTTGTTAATTACTCACTGGCATTGTAGACTCAAGAAGACCAACTTTTCACAGGTACCTAGCACCTGGCTAAACAGTGTCTGATCTTTACCGCTGACTCAGGTGTCATTGTCTTCATTTAGCCTGCAGATCATCCTCCACAGCACGTCTCTCTGTGTTGCTTCAGACACACAACATTTTGACTCATTCGTTCATTCCTTTCCTACAGTGAATCAGTCTTTCTGGGTTGTGCAGCTCAGCTGATTCACTGGGAACCACTGGCAGTACGAGACTGTTCCAGCCACATGGCCATGGTGAACGTGGTGCCTCATGCATGCTTCATGGAGAACACTGTCCTCTGGGTTTTGGATCAGACATAGGTTGAGGTTGGATTCCTGAGACAGGGTTAGAGGTTACACAGTCTAGTGAAGCAAAGAAGTGCCTGAAACCAGCACTGTATCTAAGGGTGCTTTCAGACCTAGAGTTGTCTTGCTTTGGTCTGAATCAGGGACTCATGTTGTTCCAAAGCTGCATAATTGCCTAGAGTTGGTTCGTGTTCTCACGGCAGCATTTACAAGCGGACCAGATCAAATGCCTTGTGTGGGAAAGCTGCTCTTGATTGGTCAGAATTTCCATGTGGGAAAAATCCAGGAAGTACAGAAAACTTTGAAGAAGAGTACACTGTCAAGATAAATGTGACACTTTCTAATGTCACAATGGAGGGACAACTACGCAGGTTGATTTTAGCGCTGCTCATCGTGGACTATATTGCTGTCATTGTTCATTTGAGTCAAAGCATACAGTTTGAAAACGAGGTGCGGCTCCAACTAGAAAACAATGTTTTGATGCATTGGATGTGCTGAATGTGCATATTAAGGCAGTACAGGAGGAGGCACACATTAATAATCCTCCAGGACTGTAACATGCTCATGTTTAACCCAAACAATGTGTCATGTGACTGCAGTTGGTTCAGATCCAGGTTGGAACACGTTCTCACCACAAACCAACCGCACCAGAGTTCCTTTGTAACCAGACTGAGACCACCTCTTCAAGAAGGTCTCGGTCCGGTTGTTTTGGTGCACACCTGAGTGTGATTGCTGTGTTCACACCTGCCCAAATGAACTGCACTGAGGGGGCAAATGAACTTGAGCTGAATCGAAACGAACCAAGCAGGGTAGGAGTGAAAGCACCCTAAGTCCAAGTCAAGTTCAAGTCCTTTAAGCAAGTCCAAGGAGGCATTAGTCCTGTTCGTTTGATTAGCATAAACACCATGTACCGTCCCTCGGCACAGAACATCCGTGCCCAACTCCACTTGAAAAGGTGGTCTTAAGTATGGTTTGCATCAAGTGTGAAATCAAACTATACACTCTTATCCTCTTGAGGGTCGCGGGGGGTGGAGCCTATCCCACCTGACATTGGGCGAGAGGCAGGGTTCACCCTGGACAGGTCACCTGACTATCACAGGGCTGACACATAGAGACAGACAACCATTCACACTCACATTCACACCTACGGACAATTTAGAGTCACCAGTTAACCTGCATGTCTTTGGACTGTGGGAGGAAGCTGGAGTACCTGGAGAAAACCCACACTGACACAGGGAGAACATGCAAACTCCACACAGAGGGGCTCCCCCACCCTGAGTTCGAACAGGAACCCTCTTGTTGTGAGGTGACTATGCTAACCACTGCACCACCGTGCTGTCTGAGTGTTGTCTATAGTTCCATTCTATCGGAGAGAAGGCAGACAACTCCACAGCCGATATCTCCAACACTGACCAACTCACACCAGATCAATCTTCACTGATAAATAGCACTACGGATAAGAGGAAAAAGAAGTCAAGCAATACACTCTTTCATGACACAGCTTGTAGGCAACACAAAAACCTTCTCAGTAAAGTTTTTCTAAACTGCATGTATGAATCTTTTGTCTCTAAAGCCAGAGGCGATTTTTTTGTTGAAGGTCAACACATAAATTATTTTTCCTCGTGCACTTTTAACCTTTTTTCCCCAAAATAAAATACAGTTTAGAATTTATTGTTTGTCTGAACAAAATGACAGCAGTTACTAACTAAAGAGCCTGAGGGAGTAAACTTCTCTAGACCCACTCAAATGTCCCTCTGTGACGGCAAGAGACAGCTATGTTATGTAGAAAAATAGCTGTGGCCTCTCAATGTGAAGATAATCACAGATATGGTCATTTGAGTAATTGACAAAATGGTGGAACTGAGAGCCATGCATCATCTTAATGTCTCTGAATAATACCGAGGAAAACAGGGAATCCCATGACAGGGAATCTAATAAAGCTCATGTCACGCACTGTTTGAGCTGTTCACAACATGACCAGAGACACAGCTTCTTTAGATTTACACAAGTAATGTAAACCCACTGTTAGTGATAATGACAGCCTGGCAGTCTGTGCCAGTGGAGGACAGTAGTTAAGACGGGCCCTGGAGTGAGATTTGCGTCGAAACAGCTACTGTATGTTTTACAGCATTGTCACATGATCAAATACAGACTTGACGTTGCACTGCAAAACTGTATGTGAAAAAGATAACAGATAAATATAAGAAATTATTCATTAATTGGATTTGTTAAACCGTTTATATTGTTTATCTGAAATGAACATGGAATTTAGTTGTCGATTGCTACAGACTGTTTCACAAAACAAGAAAAAACAAACATTAACAGAGATGGGGGGAAATAGGGAGCGCTGCACATGGTCAGGGCTCTGTGTCGTTAGTTGGCCAGGGTTTACCCAGGGTGCCTTGCACGTCGTATCTTGACGTGGCTGGTCCATGACCAATATGTGACGAGGTGAGTGAGAATGTGTTGATAAAATCAGTGATTCAGTACATGTAAAAGAGAGTGTGTAAACACACTCAAGAGTTTAGCGTCACTGATACCGGTTAAAAACCATGACATTTCTGAGAGGAAGGTATGATGTAAGAAAACCATGACCAACTACCCTCAATGATTCATGTCCACAAACATGACAAACAGGCAATAATATAAAAGGCCAGAAGCGCATTATAATGGTGGTCATCACACTCTCACTCTGACCTCGTCACATATTGACATCCGGTCATGGACTTTCCATGTCCACATATGACGTCCAAGGTACCCTGGGTACGTTAGTTGTTGACGGTCTGGGACGCAGCGTCAAGTTCTGCCTGTTACATGCATTGTCTGTTTTCAAATACACTCCTGTTTTCACAGGAAATGTACAGTCTTCATACAGTCTCTTTCAAATGAATGCACGGCATCGGAACAACACCGCAATTTGCCTTTTGTTTTCCTTCAACAACAAACACACGCGGTTGGGTTCAGGAAAAAAGAACAGGGTTTGGCTTTAGAATCTTACAGGACATGAACACCACTCTCTGTTGGTGTTTGTCTGACCCATCTACTACCCATCCGCCCGCCCCACTCGGACATTTGCCATCTTAACTGCCGCCCTTGTCCCGCCGTGTTCTCCCCTGATGCCACCAGGCGCCGTTCAACTACAACGGCAACTGGCTGCATATCATGCTGACATTAAAGGATGGCTTTTTTCATTGGTTTCTGACGCTGCAATTCACTTGCAAGCACCTGATTTCAGAGAGCTCTGATGGTACACCAGAAACAGGAAAAACAAAATGGCTTCACCTTCTCATAGCAGATAACAGCATTTGTATTTTACCACGTGTTCTCCTTTGAGCACACGCTCATTTCCAAGGTAGCAAGTTGATTCACTAACAAGAACACATCCTCTGCTCTCCAACCATCTCATGGGCCTTAGTGCAACTGCACTGTCTGCGCTGTCTATATTTACATCCCTGGAGTCTCATTTATAAAACAATGCGTAGGGTCTGTACTAAAAATGTACGTGCAGGGGTGTCCCTATAGCTCAACGGGTAGAGCGTGCATCCCATGTAGGCTGAGGCCTTAGCAGCAGCCCAGGTTTGATTCCAACATGCAGCCCTTTGCCCTGTGTCATCCCCCATTTCCTGTCACCCTCCAGCTGTTCCTTAATAAAGGTAAAAGCCCGAAAGAAATGTACGTATGAACAACGAAATATCTGACAATCAGGCCTACATCTCACCATCTGAAACACCAGTCCCATCTTCAAAATGTTCATAAGCATGGGTCAAAGTTTCTCCCATTAAGTCAGTTTTATAGATTTTTTTTTACAACTTTTGCACGGGACGTGGCGTACGCCTCTGTCAGGCCTCGTTTTGAGCGTACGCCACATTCATAAACCCCTGGTCGGTGCAGTCCTCAAACATGACCTCAGAACAAACTGCTCCCAGCAAAGTGTCAGAAATATTCATAAAGCACGTTGTAGAAATAGACGTTACAAAAACCCGTTCTGACTTATCATGGCAGGCACAGCCACATGTGTTACTAATAACATTAACAATGGCTCTGTTATGCAAGCGTAACACGCCGTGACAGTGCGACAGCGAGCCAGCGTGCACAATACCAGGACCGTGAAACTGAGGCTGCTCCGTGGAATTTCAACCATCATTAATTGTGTTATTTACATTTGTGTTTTCCTTCTGTCACATGCCAAAAAAGGCCTCTGGACAAATTCTCTTCTGCTCAGCTCAAGAATTTTCCTACACACACACACACACACACACACACACACACACACACACACACACACACACACACACACACACACACACTTGACCCATAGGTCAACATCTCCCTGTGAGTCAATCAGAGGAGTCCTGAGACATTTCTGTGGCTGGCTACTGCTCTCTAGTGTTCATTTACAGTATTGCAGCAGCTCTGGTGCACTGGGAGGGCTCAGATGTTCGTCCACTCAGACAGCCAATCAGAATTTAAAGCGGGAGACCGGCACTGCGATGGTCACGTGACAGACGGAAACAGCCGAACTTCAACATGATGAACTTTTTACTGTTTGGAACTTTAATAATGACACATAGTCAAAGACACAGACAAGAGAAATATTAAAAAGTACATTTATTTGACCAGGAAGTCATAAAACAACTCTGAGGTACTTGTATTTTACTTTGTAACTTTGCCTGTATAAATATTATACAGCTCTCATTCTTTAACAGGTAAATTCTACATATTTGTTGTAGGAATTTAAAGCATCTTTTAATATTTCATTATTTTTTTTCTATTCTATATTTATGTTCTTGACTTTTGCAGTACTTTGCCTTTATTTTTATTTCCTCTTCATATGTTTATATTGATACCAAGTGAAAACCTACTCTGCAATAAGCCTTATTCAGTTTTAATTCTGATTGATACATCAGCTTTACTGCATTTCATAATCAAATATTGTACTTTTTACTCTGCCACATTTATATTAAAGCTGTTGTAGAGTAAGAGTTTACTATGCACTGTTAAAGATTAGATGTAGGCTACATATGCATCACTCAGCTATGACATTAAAATGCCCCATACATATTGTGCAACAGTAATAATTATAATAATAATACCAATAACAACAACAACAACAACAATAATAAAATCATATAAAATAGCCTGGTATAACTGAGGATATGTGTCAAGTTTACGTTCTTTGTTTATCACAGTAGAGCCTAAGATTTAAGAATTTAATTTAATTAGTTTATTAAATAAGGAGGCCTATAAAAAAAAGAAAAGAACACACAAGTAAAAACAAAAATGTGAATCTAAACATAAAATAGTGCAAGTAAAATATAACATAAATGAAATATATAGAATCAGGTAAATTAGACATTTATAATAACCAATATATCCTATAACCATTATATCCTACAGAGGAGTAAACAGTTGTAAAACAGTGACCTGACTAAAAATAAATAGAAGTTATAGTCACAGCACCTATAGTGGTAAAAAAAAAAAATCTTCATTGTAATTTTAATACTCTGTACATTTTGCTCATACTCTACTACTCTATTATTTTAAAAGCAGAATTTTTACTTGTAATTAATTATGTTTAGGCTACTCATTTGATTACTTTTACTTAAATAAAGGTTCAGAGAACTTCTTCCACCACTGGCTAATTGTAGTTTATATAAAATGACAGTGTATAATATTGTTTAATATTCAGTTGTGTCAGGAAGTTATGACGGGCCCCAGTGCAGGCTAGTGTGCATATTATTGACACAAATAGAGACTTCACATTGGACATCAACATACATACTACCCAGAAATTATTAATGCATATCCTAAAAATATGAAAGACAATTAATCATTCACTTTTTATAGTTTATTCAGAGATTTTATAGCTTGTGTAGAAAAAGCATATAATTTTGTTTTATATAGCTACTGACAGGAGCGTTTGCTGTCAGGGCCCCGAAACTCTGAAACAATCTGTCCAAGGAAATCAGGTCAGCTGAGTCAGTGATCCCTTTTAACTTCATTTAAACTGTCTTTTATTTTATGTACCAAAGTGTTTTCATCAGTTATTTTAAAAGTTGTTGTTTTTATGTCTTTTTCGTTTTAATTATTGACATGTAAAGCACTTTGTAACTCTGTTTGAAAAGAAAGAAAGATTATTATTATATTATTATTATTTGACAAAAAAAAGAAACTAAAGTAAACCATTATGTAGATGGGTTTGCCTTTTGGGGGACAAATAGAGCCTATAGCAAACTGCACCATTTTTAAATTAGGAACTTTTTTAATAATTCTTCTTTAAACACGGTAATATATTCAAAGTGGCAAATGTAAATCCCCTGCGAGGGCCCCTCTCTCTACGGGCCCCTCCACCCCACGGGCCTCAATGCAGCCGCACTGCCTGCACTGTCTCTATTAACGCCCCTGATAACAGCCAGTAACAGTCTGCTGGAAATGCTAACAGGTTAGCTTCAGTGCTAACTCGGCTCCTTCCGTCGACCACGTGACTCTGCAGGTCGGTCGTAGCGGTTCCCCTGAGACCCCCCCCCCCCCGCTGCAGGTTTAGGTTGGTCAAAACACTTTCGGCGCTCTGATTGGTCAGCGAGCTGGGAATCTCTCTTCTGATTGGCCGCCTGAAACAGGGAGGTCCGGTTCTTCTTCAGCGTTCTTCCGGCTTACATGTTGGGGGAAAAAAAGAAAAGACGAATGGAAAAATTGTAATCCACAAAACGACCCTTGCCTAGTACCTCAGCGATACGGTAACATCCACACACATGTAGAAACATGTTCGCTCGTTCAGCCCCGCGAAGTTTACGCTTTTATGCCTTTTAGAAAGTTCAGGATTCAGCACGAAAAGCAGGCGGCAGCAGCGGGGTTAGCATTCTAACGTTAGCCTGCTGCTAAGCTAAGGTAGCTGGCTAACAAGGCAGCGTTTTAGTTTTTAAGATTACAGAACAGCTGTGAGCGTTTTCTGACAGAGCGGATATCGCGTTTGGTCATTTCGATAAAGGCAGTCGAGAAGTCGATTTTGTAGTCGCAGGTAAACTTGATATTTGATGAGCAACGATACAGTTGTTGTCGAGCAGTTTTGTCATATGATATTGGCCACATAACGGTAAACAAAGGTCCACAGAAATGCTGCTGTCTTGTTTTTCACAGTGAAATGTATTTGTTGAGGTTTCAGTTTGTAGCAGCACCAGTTGGTTGATGTTATCGACTTGCTTCTTTGCTAGCTGGTAACCATAATACTCCGCAGTGCTACATTAGCCTGTTTATGTCCCCGCGCCGCCTGTTAATGGTTAAACTGGTTGGCTTTTGTCATTGTAGCACTGTCGTACATGTTTAATATAAAGGTTGCGATTATTAACTGATGTTAAACCTTAAAGATATCCTGAGTGTTTGCAACATTTTTGCCTAGACGTCTATTGCTAATGGGATTCAAATCAGCAGCACCGCCCTCTCACGCTGTGGGGATAGAATGGATGTTAAGTAATTTGCAGCCTATCAACAGAAAGACTCTTCCAAGAAATAAAAAAGAAGAGTTTTTGGTATTTCTTTGTCAGTGCAGAAAAGGTACCTTCCCAGTTATCCCTGCATAAGAGCCCATTTCATCTTATTACAGTGTCCACAGGTCCTTTAAGTCTTAAAATGTCTTGAATTCATTGTTACAACAATAAGGTTTTAAAGTCATTAAATAGTCTGAAACTACTACAAACGTTTTATCTAATTTTATATATTCAATTTCTTGTTGTGAAACTTAACATTTCTGATGTATTAAATCTTTAAAAAAACATAATACCGTCATTTTACGTCATATTTAAACTTAAATGTTGGCAAAATGTAGATTGACTGAACTGACTTTAACAACATTATTTCTATTTAACATTTACCTCTGCACAAGACCACATATATATACTACTTGCCTGTAATGCTTACCTGCGATACTTAAATAAGTAAAACATGGTCTGTCCAAAAAAATCTGTTCTAAATTTGGTTAAAAGGTGTCTTGAACGGGTCTGAAAAAGCATTAAATTTAACTGTCTGATACCTGTAGACACACTGTACTTAGTTATTACTTTTATTCTGACCTGAAGAGTGAGGTTATGTTTACTATAATTGTGATGAATTATTATGTATTTGCTATTTACTGTATGTTGTTTTTTCTACTGCACTGCTATGACATGACTCTGGCACTCACAAAGGCTTTGAAATTATGGTCAATTTGTGTATAAAAAAAATAATAAACAAAGCTAATTTAGAAATAATATCTTCAGTATGTGTGGTCCTGGAAAATAATGTATGATCTTGGCTCTATTTTAGGTCATAATTAGTTAAAATGAGCTCCCAGCAGTTCCCCCGACACGGGCTGCCTGCTTCCAGCGGGGGAGCACCTCAGATCCCTGCTGCTGGAAACCTGGTGTCTGTCACTCAGCCGTCAAATCCACCAGGTAACTTATTGTCACTGAAGTGATTCGAAGGATGTTTCACATGTGGCGAAGACGTAAATGTTGAATCAGCTGTGTTTTTCTCTAGCTGGTACAGATGCTGAGAGCAGTCGGGATGCTGATCACGGACAGCAGGATCATCCACCTGCCAGGGGCGGGGGAACCTTGGCGTTCAGAGATGACAAGCAGGAGACCATGGTGGTCAGACCTTATCCACAAGTACAGACGCACGGCCAGCCGCAAGCTACTCCCCAGACTGTGCCCATCCAGCCTGGCACACCTGTGACTGTACCTGCACCCTCTGTCCACCTCCCACAGGGCCAGCCTGCAGTCCTCACTGAGGGACAGATGAAGGTGATGATAAGCGTCTGTCACTTTTAAAAGCTTCGTATACATGATAACAGTACAGGGTGTAGTGTCTTTACTGTGTTGGCAGAGATATAATGCATTCTGTAGTTGGAGAACAGTACATTCTTGCAGACTACGGTCGATTTATTCACCCAGAAAGTGTTGAATCACAGCTGGCTCTTGTAAGATAACCTTTCTGAAGGTGGTAGCTCAGATTGTTGGGATGACTCAGGACTATTCAGGGACCAACACTCTGTAATGATAATCTTTAATTATGAAACAACTTGCACTTCTCTTTCCATCCCTGTGCCCTCCAGACAGAGTCAGACAGGTTTCGTTTTAAAGTGTTAATCTGTTGAGACTGTGAGGGACAGTGGAATGACCAGGAAAATTATAACATTTACAAGTTCAACTTTCAAATTTTCCAGCTCTGTGTAGTTCTGTAATTTCCTTTAATTTTATCTATCTGACTGAAAAGATATTTTAAAGAAGACCCATGCATAATTCAGCAGGAGTGAGATTTTAAAGATTTAGTGGATGTGCTAATTTTATACTGAGATCATCAGGAAGGATCGTTTTTCTTGTTTTATGTTATAGATACAGCTTTGTCTTCATCAGTAATGAATCCAAAAGCAGCAATGCATTCTGGTAGTTGTAGGTTTTCTCTCTCTTGAGCAAAAGGAAATGCCACAGTCCCCTGTCTGTCTGTTTTCTGTGGCCATACAGCACAAATTTCAAAAGTATTTTCATCTTTCTACAGCATAGACAAAAGACTATCTTTCCAGCAGTGAAATACTTCTTTAAAGTTGTTTTTTTTCCTAGCATTGTTCATAATGTCCTTCTGGGATAAAGATCTGAAATGTAGTGTGTATCCTTTTCCAGGCTGTCCTGAAGTCACCTATGCCAAGTCGTCTTATTGCCCCAGCACCAGCTTCCAACCAGGGTCACATCCCCCCCAAGGTGCCTGGTCACATTACTGTCACCATAGAGAGCAGCATTGCTCCAACGCCGTCTATTCCTGTGGCAACTATCAGTGGTCAGCAGGTGAGTGCACTGTCATTTGGCTGAGAGTGTGTGTTATTGTCTCTGTCTCGCTGATGACTGAAGCTGTGAGCTGCCTTTATTGTGTTTCAGGGTCACTCCAGCAACTTACACCACCTGATGCCGGCTAACATTCAGATCATTAGGGGCAGTGCCCCTGCACTGCAGATCGGGGCTCCTGCGGTCCCTCCCCAGACCTTCACATCTCATTTACCCCGAGGTATGCATGATGCAATGAGAACAGTATGCCAGGTGGCTTGTTTGTCTCTCCTTGAAGCAGCTGTCCATTTACTGCTCAGCTGTAGCAGTGCATGTCTCTACATCAGTCTGTTTCTTTCCCGGTAGGGGCTGCTGCAGCAGCTGTTATGTCCAGCTCCAAAACTGTCCTGCGGCCAGCCACTGGAGCTAGCGCAGGCCCTGGCCAGACCACAGTGCAGCACATCATCCACCAGACGATTCAGGTGCTCTGACGTACTTTAATCTAAAAAGATGTTGATATTGTGTTGGACATTTAGAAACATTGTGTGTAACTGTGTCATCCTCCTGCCGTCCACAGTCCCGCCCTGTTGTAACAACGTCGACAGCTGTGCTTCCAACTGTGGTGGCCCCCATTTCAGCGACAAGAACTCAGTCCCCAGTTATCAGCCCAACAGTCACACACTCTGCAGAGGTGGCACATGGGTAAGTAGCAGTCCAAGAATGTATTGGATAGGGCCTAGGTAGAGATGCTGCATGTTTAAGTAAGAAAATAAGCCGGTCACTGTTTAATTTGATGACGAGGAGTTTTACAGGGAAGTCGAACAAGACAGTTGGTAGTCAGTTATTCACTGGTATGACTATATGTAAACTGTGTTTTTCCGTCATCCTTTAAATTTCAATGTGGTGCTATATTTTTATTCACTTACAAAACTTTATTTATCTTTAACTTTAATCTGTAACTTCACATCTTCAGCCCTTTTTACGCAGAGATCACACCATAGAGCTGCTAGGAAGTCCCTTCTTTATGCCGCCTTTGCATTTATACACAGAACCAAACAATGGCAGCATCGTTCCGCTCCAGTGTGCGATTTTTAGATAGCATGCCAGCATCTGGAGCAAAAGAGGTGTGACAGGTGTGATGTTTAACACAACAACGCCAGCCACTAGAGCAGAGGTTCTCAAATGGTGTGCGGCAGCACAGCGGTGTGCCATGATGCCATTTTGCGATAACCACACATTGTTATTGGAATATTAAACTGGGCCTCCACAAAAAGTTTGAATGAATTTTTAATTGACCATATCAGTATGTTGTGTGCACCCATTTTCTAATAAAGAGGCAAACCCGAGCTCGATTAATAAAAAAAAAAAAAACCTTTATGGGGAACCCTTTTGTTGCCTGATTGGCAGCCAGTGTGAGGGTTGATAATAATTAAAAGGAGAAAGCTGTGAGTGGGACGATGGATTGCTTTATTGTACGGAGCAAATTAAAACAAAGCACCAGTGAAGACGGCCGAAAGAAAATAAAAAAAAAAAAACTGTCAGACAGTATCACAAAGGCTTGTGCTCCTTGGTTTTGTCATTTTTGTTGTCTTATGACGTGATAAAAGTGATAATACACATCATAGAAGCTATTGTGCACAAATACAGGTGTGCCTTGAGATTTCGGCTTTCCCTTTGGTGTGTCCTGGGCGCAAAAAGTTTGAAAACCACTGCTCCAGAGAGACATATGCATCGGCAGCAGCACTTTATAAACAATAACAATGGCATAACATGGCAGTAACAATGATTTACCGACCTGTTATATGACGGCTGATCGCCTCCTCTGCTCGGAGGTTAAGGAGCTCCATCACCTAATTTTTTCCCAATTTGCGAACATTTCAGCTGCTGTTCTTTTTTGAGTTAGCTGCTAACTGCTGCCAGCTGCTCTTTAAATCTCCGGTGCGTCACACACATAACATGTTGTCAAAACGTCACACCATACCCAACCATGGTCCCATGTTGCAGCTGCTCCTTTTACACAGGCACCATTTTGACGCTCTTACTACCCTCATTGCTGGCTTAAAGACGAGAAAACTCTGTCCCCCTCATTCAGCAATCGTACTATATTTAAGGCAGAACTGCAAGGCGGCATCACGGTACGCTAATCTTGCCTTGAACAGGCAGTGTAGAAGACGTTGTTGATATAATGGAGGCAACCCAAGTGTCACATCCATACAGACGCTAGAGTGATGTGCTGTATCGTCAGTGTCTTTTTTTAGCCTATTTTTGGTTCCTCTGGTCCGAATCAATATTTGTATAAACCAAAGGAAACAAGTCATATTTTCAGCACAGACGGAGGTCATATGGCCAGTGTATAAATATTTATTCAGACCCAGAATGAAACAATAAAGCAAATCAAATACTGTAAAAAGATTTGGAATAGACAGGGCCATGGAAATCTCTCAGTCGCTCTCAATCTCTCTAGCATCAGCCACGTGTGAAGTGCCTGCCCTACAGAGTGTTTCACATAATATACAAAATACATCTCCACCCCCGAACTAAAAAAAAGAACATATTAAAGTTAATACAAAAAAGCACGTTTATAAAAATGTGTTTTAAGAATGTGATTTTTAATAAAGACGACATTCAGTAGGAGACTGTTCCAGAGTTTTGGGGCCTTGACAGCAAAGGCACACTCTGCTTTAGTTGTAAGTCTACGTCAGGGTGCTGTTTGTAGATTTGTGTCGTCCAGTCTGAGATTGCGTGCAGGTAGATGGGGGGACGTATGCTAGAGCTAGACCATGTGGTGCTTTAAAAGCTATGAGCAATACCTTAAAATCAACCCTGACATTAACTGCAAGCCTCTGCAGGGAAGCTAAAATATTTGATCTCTTTTGTTTGATCCAGTGAACACTCTCACTGCAGCATTTTATATAACTCGAAGGCTGCTCTGTCTGTAACATTTTTCAGCAGCATTGTACAGAGGATGATACAGTGTTGAATGTAGCGTGCTTGTTTACCAAGCATCTAGTCTCCATAATACACCAGTGGTTCCCAACTTTTTGTGTGTGTGACTCCTTAAATCAAAGCAGCGTCTACTCATAAGTTCTTGTCAGAGATTCTGGCCTTTGGCTGGACAGTTTAACTAAAGAGTTGTTTTTTGTGCTTCATTGGAAGGATTTTTTTGGAGGTCTGAAGATGTAAAAATGTCAAGTATATAGCTTAAAAAGGGCACAAAAATTTCATGAAAAGAACAAATGAATTCATGTCTAACATTTCCATTCCTCCTGGAGTTTAATCAAACCTTGCCTGTGCCTGATTTGATGCACTAAAGAGGGAGTAACTCTTTTTCCAGGCGTGCAGGGCTGACCATTCACCCTCCTCCGACCACCGGCGGTATTCAGAGGACTCCGGTGTCCCGTGACACCAACCCCGCACGGATCACGCTGCCGTCTAACCCTACACTTGGGGCTCAAAAACCTCAGCCTCCACACACCATGACACAGGTTACTGTTTCTTGATGGCTGCCTGCTCACATAATGAATAGTGATTTTAAATTTAAACTGTGACTGAACTGAACTTTTGGTTCCCCACAGAAGCCCATCTTCAGTCCTGTGACGCCAGTGGCTGCTGCAACTGTGGCACCAATCGTTGCCACTAACACTGTGCCATCAACAACCACAATAGGTACTTAACGTTTACTTTACTTTTGTAAATTCATGTCTACAAACAAAACTCTGTAATGTTTGTCTGACGGCACAAAACATAAACTGCAAACTGTTATTCTTGCACACATTATTGATAATCCTGTCTTTCTCATGTTTAGGCTCTGTGCCACACACCCAGATGACCAGTAACACTATTGTCACCATGACGATGGCCTCGCACTCCTCTCATGCTACAGCAGTGACCACCTCTGCCATCCCTGTTGGTAAGTTTGTCCTTTTGGTAGGAACACTGATGTGTGCTTCATTAGCAGGAGGCGTTATATTAGCCTGAGTCAGTTCATGTTGTATTGTAATACATCCTTCTCTAAACCATTCCCCTGTGTTGTTTACAGCTAAAGTCGTCCCTCAGCCCATCGCCCACTCTTCATCCCGTGTGCAGTCCGACTACCCTGGAGAGAGAACCAACCTCATCCCCATCTCAGGCCATCGGTCGTCTCCTAACCCCGTCACCATGGAAGCAAGAAGTGACAACAGGTGAACAAACAATGTTGGAGTCTGACTTATTGGCTACATTTACATGCACTACAAGACAGTATTCCTGCTAAGCTGTTTACGTGGCTAATGAAAATGAATATTCTGCTAATATACATGTTTACTTCCAGCCGTGCACACTTGGATTAACTTGCCCTATCGTGTTGTCTATCACATCAAAATATAGAAAAGCAGAAAATGAAGCTGCTTGTGTCGTTTGATTCTTTGCATCAAAATAGGATTGTTTTCAAAGTTTCCTTGCGATAGCAGACTTGTTAGACCGTGCGACCACAGCCTTGCTTTCAGTCTTTCAGCCATCTTCTTGAGAAGGTCGGCAGTGCAATACTTGCGCATATCTAACAACCTGTTGATATCCAACTCTTTCAGTATATTTAGAAGTAGGTGTGTTTCTCCTTCGGATCAGAAACGTGGGCTTTTCTTCAGGGCATGCACCAGCCTTGTTGCAAACTGTCGCCGAGCTGGCTTTTGTACAGTGTATCCATGACAACACACAGAGCTGACCGTAAACAGGCAAAAGACCCCAGTTGAGATGCATCTTCCGATTGTGCTGTATATATGTCCAAAATATGCTACTGAAGCCTAAATAATATCAGCATATTTCATGTCTTAATTAGAAAATGCTAAATCCAGAAAAAAGGTCCAAGTATTTATTTATTCTTTTATTTATTTGTTTGCATATTTATTTATGTACTGATTGATTCTCATGTCATTTTTATCCTCCATAAAAACTAAGGATGAACCTTCTGATGAGAAAAAGATAATTCGTCCTCTGGCATTAAGAATCAGTTGTTTTACCAGCTGTTATTGACTTATGTTTGTGGAAGCAGATTTCATTCACCAAAATAAAAAATGGAGGGGTTGTTTTGTAGTTAAGACTTCTATAGAAATATATGGATATGGAGAGTATGAAGATAAATAATTATGAGATGATCCTGTATTAAAATCCATGACTAAGTAGCCAAAACAATAAATAAAATGTGATTAATATTTCCTTTTTATTTTCATTTTGTAATGCTTTATTTAACCAGGTAGTTTGACTGAGATCAGGATCTCTTTTTCAAAAAAGACCAGTGCATAAAGATAAAAACTTGTACTTTTAAGCATTGACAAACACAAAGATAATTCACAGACACGCACTATGTTTTCACAATCAAGAAAAGCATTTACAAATGCAAATACACCAGCACAACCTTTATAAAATATTTAAGTGCAATAACAGAATATATCGTCATATTTTTTAAAGCTCATCCCATTTGTATGCAGCACAGCATCTAAATCACTTTTTCTTGAGTTCAGTGTGAACAAGAGGTACAGCTAATGTTAAAACATCCTGTGACCTGTAAGGACTGTATTCACATGTAACCAGAGAGCAGAGGTAACTGGGCAGTTTCTGCAGTAGAGCCTTATAAATAAACAACATACGGTGCTGCTCCGTTCTGTTTGTTAAGGACGACCGTGTGTTAACCTCAGGATTGCAGATACTTCACTGAGATGATGAGCGTTGGATTAATTTTTTATGTTTTCTTTTAAAGGCCTTCTGTTCCTGTGCAGTTCCAATATTTCCTGCCGGCGTACTCCTCGTCATACCCTCTGACACACACCTACACCCCCATCAGCAGCTCTGTATCCACTATCCGACAGTATCCTGGTAAGCCCTGCGAACCAGTGTTGTTGTACTGGTTGTCACGGCTAAACTTATTATTTGACTTGACATGTAGAAGTCTGGACTCTGACTCATTGAAGCGTTGACAAAATATGTGCTTGGGAAATGTGAAACCTGTCATTTTGTGGCACACAGATCTAATTTGAGCTCTTTTTTCCCCTTTCTATAAGTTACCCCTCAAGCTCCGAGTTCAGCACTGCCCACCCAAGCTGGAGTAGGCGTGGCAACCACTGTCCATCTAAACCACATGCAGCTGATGGCAGTGGATCGGATCGGTCTGCCCTCTGCACAGATCAGCACCCAAGGGATCCAGCCAGCTCCAATCGCTGCACAGGGCATTCAGCCAGCGCCGATAGGAGTGCAGGGCCTGCACACGTCTGCTCCGATCGGCACACAAGGACTACAGCAGGCACCGATAGTCACTCAGCAGCAGCAGCAACAAGCACAGTCTGAAGCAAAACCAGGTAATTACGAAACACTGCCTTTCGGTGTTGATGAGGGCTCCACAGAGCTGTGGGCTGTGTGTAACACTGGTTTTATTTTATTCAGGGGTTGTTTTGGCTGATGGCTTTGTAGCGAGCCCCATCAGCAGCACATTCAGCACCACCCAGCCGGTCGCCACCATGGTGCAGGCACACACGCAGGGAGGGGTAGGAGGAGCCCCCACCCTGGTCTCCTCCCCTAGACCCAGCATCCTCCGCAAGAAGCCTGCTAATGAAGGGTGAGTATGAGCACAGCACATGAGACAGTGGCCCTTTTTACACAGATTGTGCTATAGGGCCGCTGCGACGTCCCTCCTTCATGCCTTCTTCGCATTTTAACACAGAACAAAATGAAGGCAGCATCATGCTGATCCAGTGTGTGATTATACTTTGCGGAATCAAAAGAGTTGTGACTGGCGTGATATTTAACGAAACAGAGTTGGCCTTTTGTGTGACATAACATACACGTTGACAGCGCTTTATAAACAACAACAACGACATTAGCGTGTCAGTAATGATCGTTTAGTGTTCTTGTTATGTGGCGGCTGATCTAGTCTTCTGCTCAGAGGGTAAAGAGCTCGCAGACTTAATTGTTTTACAATTGTGGACATTTACAACAGCTGGTATTCCTCATTGAGTTAGCCGCTAATCGCTAACAGCTACTTTTTAAATCACCCATGGTAAGTTGAATGTATAATATGCTGTGAAAATGTCACACTTGTGCTGCCCATGATACCGTCCCGCAGACTGTCTCGTTTATAAAGACACCACTTGGGTGCTGTTACTCCGTCTCGTGACGATTTAAAGGGTGGTCTCCCCCTCTGTCCCCCAATTTGGTGATCATACCTCATATACAGCACAGGGAGGTGGCATAACGGCATGAAATTCCCGCCTTAAACGGGCAGTATAAAAGAGGCTAGCAGCTCTCATGCAAGAATGGTTTTATCTTCTTGTCTTAAACCTCTCTTAGGTTTTTCTGTAAGGTTTGCTTGTACAATGGCTCCAAGTCAGATTCAGCAAACTCTCCTAACGAGTCAGACGTGTCTTAAAATGCTTGTTTCAGCCTGATGAATGAGAGATGCTGGAGAGTATTTCTTACTTATTCACCGAGTCATTCCAGACTGTGGTTAACCCCGAAATAATTTAAGACCTAACCTGAAGGAATTGGTCTAACATTGCAATGTCAGACGTTCATATTAAAGGTTTTAAATAATTAGGTAATCATACATAAAACCCTCATGCTTCAGATCACTCTGAATACTCTGTTTCCAACATTTTTTTGGACTTACAAGACATTTTCTTGTGTCCTTGTACTTGCTGTTTTACACTGCAAACACTGCTGCAGGTAGTTGTATGCTAACATCAAATCAACATGTAATCTTGGTGGCCGATATCATAAATTTCTCCCCAATTTTAGATCATCTTCCTGCTGGAAGGTGCAGTTGTGAAGATTTTGGTTTGGAAGATTTTTTTTTTTAAGGCAGGAAGTGAGCAGTTCTTCGCTCCAGTCATTCCCCTGGCTGCAATAGAGTCTGCCAGGAATGTGTCCTAAAACCAGGAAATGAGTGAGCATTTTACCCCTCCTGGATCCCTCGTCCCAAAGTCAGTGGGTTTTTTTGAATGGGATTTTGGTTCAGTGCCTGTAATAAGGTCTGTGGTTAGTTTCGTTCTTCGACACAAAATAAGTCAGTAAATACCCCACTCGTGAACTTTAAAGCTTCTGTGTATTTTTAAAAAGGCAGTAGCTAACAAGTGTCTAAATGAGACTACAGAATGTCATCGTGGCGAGCTGCACCGAACATGGCTTTACAGTCTTGTTATGGTGGCGACATTTGGTCATGTGACTGTAGTGTAGTTTGTTTATAGCCCAACATTAGCTTTTCATTTCTAGCGATTGCATTTAGGCTTCAATAATCATGAAAGTGGTGTTCACTGGTCAAGATAATCTTGCTGAACAAAATGTTTAGGTTTCATAAATGTTTGTTTACAACAGAGCTTATTTTCAGCAATAATCCTAAATCCCCTGCTTTTGACGAGGGAACCAGTGTGATGCTAACTCCTGCGTCAGCCTAAAGAAAAACGTCATCCCTGGATGGAACAGAGATGCTGAAATATGCAAGACCCAGAAATGCTGACCAATCAGAGTAGACTGGGCTTTTTTAGGAGGGGTGGTTAAAAAAACAGGCGCTAAAACTATGCATTTTGGACAGAGGGTGAATACAGGTGTCTGAGCACAGATAGTATGAGAAAAATAAAGTGTTTCCTTAAGATTAAAGCATGTTACATGTTTTAGTAGAAACCAAAAATACACATATTAGCCCGAAAATGAGCATAGTAGGTCCTCTTTAAACTAGTATTCTTAGTGGCACATATTAACTTCATTACAAGTTGACTGGAAGCAAATAAAATCGGATAGAAACTGAAGTTTAAACAGGATGGTGAAATGTTTCCTTGTACCAAATCATTCTGCTTGTCTTTGTGTTTCAGTTGTGTTCGTAAGAACCTGATCCCTGCTCAGCCCAGTGAACCCAGCGGTGGCAGAATCGAAAGTGGAGTGAGAGGAGCAGGGTCTCCCCGACCTGCAGGGTGAGCCTCTGTCACATCCATTTTCAGTATAAGTCATGATATGAGTCAGTGACCTGACACTTTCTGTTCCTCTCTCAGTGTGAAACCCAAAGCTGAGGTGCACATGGCAGTGGCCCCTCCTGTCATGGCTACAGTAGAAGCACTGCCTTCTCAGGGAGGAGAGCAGCAGGCAGTATCTTCAAATGCTCAGCACCTCGCCCAAGCCATCCCCACCATGCTCGCCACGCCGGGGCCTGTACCTCCCTCTCAGCCCTCCACTGTCCTCTCGGCCCTGCCAGCAGCCATGGCTGTAACTCCCCCAGTTCCTGCTTCAATGGCCAACACTGTGGCCTCCCCCACTCAGCCTGCAGCCAGTAGCACTGCAGCCTGTGCTGCCAGCTCCGCCTGCCCAGATCTGAAAATTAAGCAGGAGGTGGAGAGCATGGACACCTCCCAGCCAGGTGAGGAGCATTTCAATCATAAGAGAAACTAATTAATTAGAATTATAGGAAACTGAAGAACACAAGAAAATTAACATATAAGGAAACAATGTTTTAATCTCCTCTCCTTAGATCCCAATGTGAACTTGTCATCAGCCCCGGCTCTCACCACCCAGGCCTCCACCCTGAACACTCCTGCCCCAGGAGATCTGATCCCCGGGGCCTCCCCGAGGAAGAAGCCCCGCAAGCAGCAGCATGTTATTTCTACAGAGGAGAGCGAGATGGTGGAGACCAACAGCACAGATGAGGAGAAAGCCCCAGGCAGGCCCATCACCGGCAGGGCTGAGAGGCGCGAATCTCCACCAAGAGAATATGTTGGTACGTAATATAATGCCTTCCATTGTTGCATTGATGATGATGATGTTTGTAATCTGCTTTGCTCAACACTTGTTTTTGTCCTCCAGATGAGGAAGGAGTGCGTTACGTACCAGTCAGGCCTCGACCACCTGTTACTCTGCTGCGGCACTACAGGAATCCCTGGAAAGCTGCCTACCACCACTTCCAGAGGTACAGCGACATCCGGGTCAAAGGTCAGTAGCCTCCTGCTCACAGGTAGAAATACTTATGTTTTACAAGCAAGTGAGAATGATTGATGGCAGCTTTAATTGCCTCCACGCTGGTGACAGCCATGGCCAGAGGCGTCATGTTTTCAGGTTGTCGTTACTCATGAAGGCAGCATTTTAGGGACACCTGAAGGGAAGTTCTTCAGATTTGACACAAACATCCACTTGGACTCAAAGAACTGGTTATGACATGTCTAATAGGATAGCAAGATGAAGTGATGACATTCTGTATCCAAAAGGTCAAAAGTTAGCTTCACTGTGACATCATACTGTTCTACAAAACACTTTTCTGGCCATTGTTCAACACCATAACTCTGTGCTGACTGTATGGATCTTCTCTGCTGCTGGTTTACAGATGTGTGTGAATCACGAATGCTTCATTGCAGCAACTTCCATATCTGAAGCATTGTCTTCTGTCATGGCTACGTATGAGTCTGGACAGACAATGATGTAAACTTACCTTGACTAGTTGGTGGAGGCAAACAGCAGTGAGGCAGTAATTGTAGTTGTGTCTAACAAGTCTCTTCTTTTCTCTCAGAGGAGAAGAAGGGCAGCTTACAGGACATGGCGAACCAGAGAGGAGTGGCATGCCGAGCACAGGGCTGGAAAATTCACCTGTGTGCCGCACAGCTCAGGCAGTTGGTGAGTGTCATCTCTAAGTGATCCAGATGAAGGCTAAGTTTGGTTTGTGGGTAAACAGACAGGCAGGTTACATATTAGCCCAAATGAATTCTGATTGTGCTGGAGAGGAATTTACGAGGGCTGTACCTGACTCAGTTATGTCAGTCTTATCAGACTCGGCCGTTGAATAAGAATATTCGAGTGTTTAGTGTTTTTTCATGTGGAGTTTTAAATATGAATCGAGGCTCAGTGGGATGATCAGTGTGACAACAGCGTGCATGTACTATAGTAAACAACAGATCAGAAATGTGCAACAACATTTTTTGCAGACACTAGATATCAAACAAAAGTCAGAGTCTGTGTTGTAGGAAGAATCTGAGCTGCAAATTCACCACTTCCAAACAGAGAAGAAATTATCTCAGAGCCTTACGGTGCAAAGTTTCTCCTCCTCTGCGCTGCTGCATCACATCTGCAGCTGTCTATAAGGGTGGCGTAAAAGTCAAGTCAACAGTGCTCACTCCACAGCAAAATCTGGGGACCAAAACGTCCCCAGAAGTCCACTGCACAGCACACTGACCAGCAATAAAAAAAAAAAAAAAAAAGCAACTGCTGGACTGCTCCGACTGTCAAAGGGCAGCCCTAAAATTTACGTTGAACTTCTTGCAATATTCTAACAATAATACCACATTTACAGACTAAAACAAGGTGACAGCTCTCTACTTTTGTCCAGAAAGAAAATCATCTCTTTCATTTTTTGATCGGACTTCTGTTAACACAACGTGTTTGTGTGTGCTTGATGTGTAGTCGAGTTTGGAGGATGACGTGTACAGCCGCCTCTCCACCCTCCAAGAGGGCCTGATTCCCAAGAAGAGAGCAGGCTTCGATGACGACCTTCACCGAATCAACGAGCTTATACAGGTAAGGTTGTTACTGCAGACTGAGACTTGAAATGTACATTTATCTGCTCAAATATTTGCAGTCATTGTCGTAGTAATTGTGTACATCCAACGCTAGCGGAGACTGGGAAAAACAGTACGCTGCTTCACACACATGTAAGTTGAAGAGCGAGTATGTTGGGTTGACTTTGACTACCTTCTCTGCTGGGCGATGGAAAACATGTTAATAATCGTGTATCGCCTGTTATTCTTTTATTTGGGGATATTACCACAGACACCCAGTTTGTAATACTGCAAATGTAGCAGCTTTTATCTCTTGATCATAGGCTTAATCACCACCGTGTTAATAAATACAGCAATATTTAATTTAAAACCTTTGAGACTGTGACTTAAAGGTGAATAAAGTTGCCAAGTTTGGTTTATAGTTAAACATTTTAGTGACATTAATAAGGTTTAGGGAGTCTGCTGTCACAATGCAAAAGCTGCTCTCTCTCTTCCCAAATGTTGTCTTTACCACAAAGTTTGCTTTCAACAGCTGAAGCACTTTGTGTGTTTGTCCTCAGGGTAACATGCAGCGCTGTAAGCTGGTGATGGACCAGGTGACCGAGGCCAGAGACACCATGATGAAAGTGCTCGACCACAAGGAGAAAGTGCTGAAGCTGCTCAACAAGAACGGCACCGTCAAGAAGTCCTCCAAACTGAAACGTAAAGAACGGGCATAATCTCGAACCTTCTCTCCTCTGTCGACGACCGCCGCTGCCGCCGCCGCCCGTCCCTGAAGAGGCGAAGGAGCTGCTCAGAATTTGGTGCTATGATTTGCTGCATACAATCGCACGCACCCTCCCTATCTGCCCGAGAGCAGACAGAGAGAAGTGACGGGAGGGCTTTAAGAAGCAGACTGCCCATCAGGAATAGGTTCTCATTAAAGACCCGACGCACGTATTGAGCGTGGAGCATTGTAGGTTGCATTAGAGTGGCCAACTGGACGGCCCTGTCACTGTTTCCCACACTTTTTTTGTTCATTTTTGAAGACCCCAGAGACCATTTTTACTAACTTAATTTCTGCCTCTTCTTTTAAGACGATGTTGGAGCTGGCACGTTGTGACGGTTGGCACTAAATGCAGTTGCAGCAGAAACAGATGAAAGTATTTCAGTAAAGGTGAAGCACCTGAGAGTTATTGAATGGTCACTGAAACAGAGTCCTGTAGTGAGATGTGTGTGTACAGACTAATCGCAGTCGTGCTCTTTTCATTAATCTGTGCCTTCATTTTGTCGGTGTACGTGAAATGGACGGGGACGCTGTTCCACCTGCTGTCAAAATATTCTCAAAATATCATTCAAAAGGAAAGTGTCAGGTCAGTTTCACCGCTTCCCCTTTCTCTCCAAACATCCTGCACCTGCATTTTACTAGCTTTGATTTGTTCATCATAGTATGGGTAAACAGTTACCTGTTATCAGCCACAAGTTTAGGTGTAATCTAAAAGATAACATATATGGGTTTAGATTTTTTAAAAAAGTACTAGGTGAGAAACTAAATGTGGCAAATTGACTTGAGTTAATATCCAAAACAATGCTCTTAAAGGATAAATAGCGTCCTTAGATGGTTATTTGAAAGCGAGAACATACTGCATATGCATAAAGCCAAGATGACTTTACATTTAAACTGCCATGAATAGTCAACTTAATCCAAAGTGAATGGATGTCATGGTGGTAAAAACAATATTTTCATTTGGTTTCAGAAAGTGAAGTGCTTGAAGCGAGTGCACTCGTGTGATCATACTGTTGGATTGAATTCATGTAAATCACTGTAAATGTGCTTTTTGTTTTTTTCCATTGACCTGGTTTTTCTTTCAAGTTTTGTACTCAATGAAACATTTTGTGCCGTGTGATGTGCTGCCGCTTCATTTTGCTGAGTGTAACGATAATGACGTTATGAGATGAAGTGAGCTTGAAACATCCAGCTATTGTACATTGTTTTCGTCTGTGTAATTATAGTAAAGATACTTAAACAATACCAGATACACTGTTACGTCTGTATGTCGCTATGTTCGCTATTAGTGTGTTATTGTTTTACTGTTTTCACTTTAACTTCTCATTGTAATATCTTTTTTATTTGATTTTATAGAAACCTATTTCCGCTAATGTCATGACTAAATAGATCCTTTAAGTCATTATGAGAAACTTTCCTAATGTCTTTGTACCTCAAAATAATGGGAAACTTCTTCATAATAACACAATACCTCAAAGTAATTATTTACTATGTTGAGATACTGTTATTTTGAATAAGCTTCTCATTATAACAAGGCATTATTTCGAGATAGCTCAGTTTGATAAAGTCCCTGATTATTTTTAAGGTATTGAGAAATTATTTTTAGATACAAAGTCATTATTTCGAGGAAGTCAAGCCAAGTCATTGAAAGTTCTTCATTTTAAGATGCTGAGTCATTAGAGACAGTTTGTCATTTTTTTTGATACGAAGTTATTTCTAGAAAGCTTTTCATTATTTTGAGATTATTAAGTCATATTTTGAGGAGGTTTCCCATTTTTTTGTAGACACTAAGTCTGGATTTCCTGAAGGTATTCATTATTCTGAGATACAAAGTCTTTATTTTGAAAAAGTTTCTTATTTTTTAAATACTAAGTCATTATTTTGAGAGTTTCCCATTATTTTGATATACTAGCTCATTTTGAGAAAGTTTCTCATTATTTTGACATCTTAAGTCATTTCAAGAAAGTTTCATATTTTTTTTTAAAAAACGTCCCGATTATTTTTCATATACTAAGTCATTATTTTGAGATTAAGTCCTTATTTAAAGTGTCTTTTTTTAGGTATTTAAGCATTTTGAGAACTGTTTTTCATTATTTTGACATCTTAAGTCTTTTCAAGAAAGTTTCATATTATTTTGACATACTAAGTTTTTTTTAAGTTTTTCATTATTGTGAGAAATTGGGTCATTATTTAGAGAGTTTGTCTTTTTTTTAGATGCTATATCTTTATTTTGAGAAATTTTGTCATTACTCTGAGATACTAAGTCATTATTTTGAGAGTTATTCATTATTTTGACATATTAAGTCAAGGGTTAGGGTTAGTGTCTTAGTTTGAGATACTAAGTCATTTTGAGAAAGTTTCTCATTGTTTTGAGAAAGATTCTCATTACTTTAAGATACTAAGTCATTCTGTGGATAAGTCAATATTTTGAAAGGGTTTTTCATTACTAAGTAATTTTGTGATACTAAGTCTTTATTTATTTTTTAAAAGGTTCTGATTTTTTTTACATACTAAGTCATTATTTTGAGATTAAGTCCTTTTGAGAAAGTTTCATTATTTTTAGACTTTTAGGCATTTTGAGAAAGTTTCAAATTTTTTGACATATTGAGTCATTTTTTTTGAGAATTTTTTTTTTTACGGCAAGTCACTTTGAAAGTTTTTCATTTTGAGATGCAAAGTCATTATTTTGAAATGTCATTAGTTTGAGAACGTTTCTCTTTACCTTAAAATACTAAGTCATTCTGTGGATAAGTAAGTCAATATTTTGAAAAGTTTTTTCATTACTAAGTCATTTTGTGATACTAAGTCTTATTTATTTATTTTTTTAAAAAGGCCCTGATTATTTTTTATGTACTAAGTCATTATTTTGAGATTAAGTCCTTACTTTGAGAAAATTTAATTATTTTTAGATATTTAAGCATTTTGAGAAAGTTTCTCATTATTTTGACACATTGAGCCATTTTTTGAGAAATTTTTTCTCTTTTTTAAGGCCAAGTCATTTTGAAAGTTTTTTTCATTTTGAGATGCAAAGTCTTTGAAATGTCATTAGTTTGAGAACGTTTCTCATTACCTTAAGACACCAAGTCATTCTGTTGATAAGTAAGTCAATATTTTGAAAACGTTTTTAATTATTTTGCAACACTAAGTCATTGTTTTGAGATACTTAGTCATCATTTCACGAAAGTTTGTTACAAGGACTCACAGGAGTGTTTTTTAAATCGCATTGGCGGAAATGGGCTTTTATAATTTTTTATATGTAAACCACTTTCAAACAGGAAATCCAAACCACACCTGGTGACAGATAGAGAGATTGCTAGATCACTGCTTTATAGTATAATTAGCATTATCGTGGGTTATCTTGAGGAGCATGCTCAGACACTTATCGTCACGTCATAGTTCATCATTTTCACGTAGTATATCATTTTAGTTTGACAGTGTACACTCTCACATTTAAGCCTGTTAAGTGTTACACATCTGCAGTCTGATCTCTTAGTATTGTTCTGGATCATACAGCTCGTATGGATTGTACGAGCTGTTTCTGTTTCATATTTTCACATCTCCAGCGTGAGCTCAGTCCTCTTTACTATCTGCGGTTTACAACATAATTGCCTTCAAGTACAGCACGACGCGTTGGCAGAACTTGACCTGTGACGGCTGTTTTATGGATCAGGAAAAGTGACTTACTGGCATTTGGGTAATTTGCATTCCTCTTAGCGTGATTTCTGACACCAGCTGGCTTGTGTCTAATGTTTATCAATAGTCAATATTTCTGAGAAGGAAATAAGCAAAGAAAAGATTTTATTGTGTCTTGTAATAACGTTTTTCATAGTGTTAATTTCGATTGCCATGTATTTACCACACTTTTATATAGTTTACAGTAGATAGCAGTAACCTTGTCTCTACTTGTCAGTCATTGTGAAGCCATTTCTTTAGTAGCCAGACTATTAATTTAAAGGGGAAGAACATGTTTTATTTTTACATTAATGTCATATTTATCTGCCAAGTATTGTGATAATATATATATATATATATAAAACATCTAAGATGATGGTCTGTAATGATGGTAAGTGTTTGCCTTGAGTCTGGTGATCGGTGACACTGGGTGGCTCTACCTTTGCAGGAGCAAAGTCAAAGGGCCATAAAAGGGTGTTTGCTGGGAAGACTCCCTGCTTCCTGCTTTACCGTCATTCAAGGAAAAGTTCCTCCAGCAGCAGCAGGGACTTCCACAAAAGACAAACCAAAGACAAATCTCAGGTAAGAGTTGACATGATACACACATAACAGTGTCTTTAAATCTGTCGTCACATTCAGTGTGTTATTGTTTCCAAAGAGCTAACCTCAGTGTGTTACGTGGCTTTTTTCAGTATGACTTTTGAGTGTGATCTTACAGTGATACAAGGTGTCCAGTCAACATGAATCATGTTAGGGACCTCAAAGGCATATTAAAGCCTACCACGGTGTACTGCGTAGACCTAAGTCAAGTACTCAAATCCTTCACTTATGTAAAGATAAAGATAAAGATAAATTTTAAGACCAAAGTCTTAAAATACCTTATTTCAAGTAAAGTCTATATTTCAAAATGTCACTTAAGTAGAAGTACAGAAATATTATCAGCAACATGTTCTTAAAGTACATGTGAGAGCATTTTGATGTTGTCTTTGGTCGGTGTGGAGCTAAATTTAGATCATTTCTTTAGATTAGTGTGACAGCGGAAAGCATATAATGTGTTTTTATCTACAAGATAACTTCAAGTGTCAGATAAAAGCATAGACTGTATAAAATGATGGACGTAGCCACTGTGACATCACCAACTGATTTGTGGACTCCTGTTTTAAAGCCTCGAGCCATCTTGGATATTTGGAGTCAATAAAGACCATATTTGGGCGAGAGGCTGGAGCTAACTGTAACATTAGCTGCTAGCCTCGTTAGCTGTGGTTAACTTTGATGTGCAAATGCTAATTTCTGCTTGCGAAAAAGAGGCTTAAAACCATTAAAACAAAATGTGCTTAACTGAAAAAGTAAACATTCAACTCCTTAGAGCATCTTTTAGTCCTATCAAAGGCTGAACAAGACTTTTTTAAATGACCAAACTGAAAACACCCTGAAATAGCGACAGCTATGGCTATGCCTGTACTTGTTGAATCTGGGGTTAGGCCATGGTAACCACTTGTCAACAGATGGCACCCACCTGTCACCTGTTAAATTGGCCACGCCCTTTATTATGCATAACATTAAGCCTTAATAACATTTACCAGGTAAGTTATAGAGGAATTCACTCTCCCTAAAGTTGTCATGAACAGAGAAATTTGCTATAGAAACCAAAACCATTTTTTATACCAGGCTGTAAACATTTTATTTCTGTTGTAAATTTGCACATTTAACATGGAGGCCTATGGATATTGACTCCAGCCTCTAGTGGACATTAGAGGAACTGCAGTTTTTGTCACGTTGGCTTCATTTTTCGGCCCTGGAGGTTGCTATTTGGGTAAATGCAGTGGAGTAAAAAGAACAGTATTTCCCTCAGAGGTGTAAATGTAAAGTAAAAGCATAGCCCCTTTCCCACTGCACAAAAAAACCACTAACACCTGTGAACATCTGGCTTTTGTGTGTAATGGGAAAGGCTACAGTTGGCATTCACACCCGGGTCAAATGACTCTGCAGTAGTCACGGGTATTTATTGAATCCAGCTCCAATTGGCAGTGATGGAAATACAACACCTGGATGAACTTGTGAGATGCAATTGCACGCCACCACAAATTATTGTACATCTTTGCCTTCATCTTTTCACTAGCCTCTATGCTGCTTTCTACTGTTTACTTATCTGTTTCCCGGCCTGTCTGTGACATCGAACGTGAAACACCAGTTAGAAAAAAAAAAAAAAAAACAGAAAGACATGCTTGTCTGCTGCAAAGCCATGTACACGACTCTGATCCACTGTCAATGGGAAAGGAGTACATCGTCTATTTTTAGCAGGTTTCCCCATGTTTAAAAATCCCACGTACATGCGCTAATTTGGGTGGAAATAGGGGTATATGTCAAAATGTACTTCTTCAAATTACTTGAGTAAATATACCTTGTTACATTCCGTCATTGGGTATATTTTAATCAGAGTTACTCTAACTAGGCTGAATCTGGATTAAGAAGACGACATTTTTCACTTTCTTTACAGACTTAATTCAAGTTTCTGCTATGCTGCATTTAAGTAAGGTAAGAATGAATATTTCCATAATATATTTACATAATTCTAAAATTCATGACACCCATATTGTCATCTCTAAACTTTTTTTGTTTTGGTGGTGGATTTTTTTAAATACAACTTCTGGTTTAGGGGGATTTTGTATGGGTGGACTCCGGTGTCGGGGTGCCAATCGGGGCGGAGGTCAAGGTGACAGACACTGGACAGCTTCAGCTGGTTGACGACGAAGGAAAGGTACAAAACCCCGCCAGAGTTTGTCTGTTTTTCAGGTCCTAGAAAAATGAGTACAAACCTGTTACATAATGTCCACTCTGCCATACAGGTGCACAAGATCAGCAAGAAGACGGAGGGCGCCATCCGGCCCATGCACCCCACCTCTGTGAAGGGCGTGGATGACATGATAAGGCTCGGTGATCTCAATGAGGCGGGGCTCCTCAGGAACCTCCTGGTGCGACACAAAGAAGGCGCCATCTATGTAGGTTTCTATTCCCAGGATTCACTCTGAACCACCTAGTTTTATGATGTCTATAACCTGCTGTGGAAATGCTTACTCGCCATCGTCTTCCCTCGCTGTGAATGGCGTTTTTATCTCAGACTTTGCCCTGTAGTTTATCACAGTGCTGTTTGTCTCCATAGAGACGAATGAGCCTCTGTTGAAAGAGAACGTCCCAGTGTGTCTGTGTCGTCAAAGCTCAGCAGTGTGTGTTGAATTATGAATCAGGCCATTTTGTTGTATAAAAATACTGCTAAATGCTGGGGGGCAAAATTTACTGAGGCTGATGATCCTTTGTGTTGAATTTGGTATCCATATTATAAACCACAGCGTTTAACACAGATTTACATTATGGTGTTTCATCCATGAAATCTTTAGATCCAGTGAATCGTATTTAGAACATGCATCACGTGTATTACAGCCATAACCATTCGGGGGTCACTGGGGTCACTGGCTTGATGATGTGCTCACACCACAATAACTTGTTCATGCTCACACACATGCCACTGTGCTTCTGTGTGATAGTTAACATCCCCCCTCTGTTTTCAGACATACACAGGCTCCATTCTGGTTGCGGTCAACCCTTACCAGCTGCTGCCCATCTACACCACCGAGCATGTGCACATGTACACAGACCGACGGCTGGGCGAACTGCCGCCACACGTCTTCGCCATCGCAGACAGCTGCTTTTTCAACATGCGCCGCAGCCAAAAGAACCAATGCTGCGTCATCAGGTCTGCTTTTGTCCGAGGATGATTCCAGATTATTGTTTACACTCTGTCAAATGATTGATTCATTAATCAAAATCATTATTTATACAGGGGAGAGTCACTGAGAGTGTGTGGAAGATAAAGTGACTGAAGTATCAATAAATGAGTAAATATGGAAATTAACTAATTAAAAGAATAAATGAATGCTGAGATAAATATGGCAACGAATAAATAAAACCATAAATAAATAAATGCAAAAGTTATGACATCCTGCGTGATGTACACATAGACACGGAAATGAATGAATGTTTTGAAATGCATAAATAAATGTACAGATAAATACAGGGATACATTAATAAATATGAAAATTCATAAATGTATTAAATTCAGGAAAAAATAAATATTAAATAAAAAGATAAACATGAAATCAACTGATAAATAAATACAATAAATAAAGAATAAGAATAAATAATAAAGATAAATACATAAATACATATAATGAATAAATAAATGTACAAATTAATACAGGAGCACATTAATGAATACAAAAATGCAGAAATAAATATTAAATACAGGAAAAAAATACTGAAAATAGAAAATAAAAGTTGATAGTTAAAGTGGACATAAATGTATAACATCTCTGTGGCTGTATGTTGATGAAATGGGAGGTCCTAACCTTCGCGTATTTATGCATAATTTTTGTCCTAACTTCGAACCAATTTTAGTAATTTAGGGCTCTTTGTAAAGACTAAAAACTGTGCTACCGAGTATCAAGTTCATGCTCCGTTGTTTCTGCATATAAAATCTGTAATCTGCATAGAAATGGAATTAATAGTTATTAACAGACTACAGGTTTAGATTATTATTGTAGATTGTTGGGAAAAAAACAGGACCTCAAATTGATCCTTGTGGAACCCCTTTTTTAATGTTGAGTTTTAAACTACGTTTTCACAGGTTTATAACAGAGGTTTAGGTGAGAGACAGTCAAAAACATTTGCAAGGCAGAAAATAATTTAAATAACGGATAATGAAGGAAGAATGTATTTATCCATGCAACACAAATGACATTATTAAATCCTTCCATCAGTGGAGAGTCAGGAGCAGGGAAGACTGAGAGCACCAAGCTCATGCTGCAGTTCCTGGCTGCAGTGAGCGGCCAGCACTCGTGGATCGAGCAGCAGATTCTTGAAGCAAACCCCATCCTGGAGGGTATGAACACAACACCAACATCAAGTTATAAGATAGTCTTCATAATCAGCTGAACCTCCCCTTTTTTAACTTAACCGTCTTTGCTTTGCATCACTGTTTTCTCCTCAGCCTTTGGTAATGCCAAAACCATTCGCAACGATAACTCCAGTCGTTTCGGGAAGTACATTGACATCAACTTCACCAAGGGTGGGGCCATCGAAGGGGCCCGCATTGAGCAGTACCTGCTGGAGAAGTCCCGAGTTTGTCGTCAGGTGAGTCGACTGGTCAGCTGACAGAGCAGTAACATGGTACAAGTCAAATTTTCTTGAGGTAAAAGAAGGTGTGTTTTCATGTGCAGGCGCCTGAGGAAAGAAACTACCACATCTTTTACTACATGCTGATGGGGATGCCCGCTGAGCAGAAAAAGATTCTTTCCCTTGGGACCGCTGCTGAGTACAACTACCTGACCATGGTGCTGAAATAACTCAGCAAACTGTGACATTTGACTAAAATGCTGTGTGTGCTGATGGGTTTTGAGGATAAACTGAAGGAGCTTTAGACGATATTCAGAGGTTGTCTATGATTCAAAGCACAGGGCTCCCACAGTGGAGGTGGCTGAGCTAGTGGCTAGCAGCTAACGGTGCTAACAGTGTAGCAACTGGGCTGACATAGCTAACGGTGTCATCCAGAGGGGACTGAAGGGTATGCGCTACACATCTATTCGACGCCTACCTGATATCAGTGGTAACCGCCATATGAGTGGGTACTGGGACTTCGTTTTCAGCTCAGGACACCACTACACCTCCGTATCTTTACATAGATGGGTCGTCCATGAATTGGAAGATCAGTAGTTTGAGCCCTAGCTTCAAGAATCCTTGAGCAAGATACTGAACCCCAAATTGCTCTCGATGGCTGTTCCATCGGTGCGTGAGTGGACTGGATAGCAGTTGACACCTTGTATGGCAGCCTCATCCACTGGTGTGTGAATGTGTGTGTGAATGAGTGACTGTGACATGTAGTGTGAAAGTGCTTTGAGTGATCGGAATACTAGAGAGGTGCTATACAAGTGCAGTCTACATAGCAAATAATGGTTTGCTGCTGTATTCATTTTCTTCTTCATTTACAGCTTCTCTAATATGTAAATCACAAATAACCAGACAAGAGTTCACATTTAAATTTAAACCATGTGATCATAATCGTCAGGGTAACTGCACCAGCTGTGAAGGACGTGATGATGTGAAGGAATACGCCCACTTCCGCTCCGCTCTGAAGATCCTCATGTTCACCGAGAACGACTCCTGGGAAATCTCCAAACTGCTCGCTGCTATCCTTCACCTGGGCAATGTGAACTTTGAGGGTAAGAAGGACCACACCATCCATTAGCATACATGTACTTTATATAAATATATATGAATAACTGCATCTTTTGAGCCATTAAAGTTTATTTTCTTGTATATTTTTAGGCACCATAGTGAATAACCTGGAGGGCTGTGACATCCTCACATCGTCTCATTTCAACATGGCCAGCCAGCTCTTGGAGGTATGTGTGCTTTTCTTTACTAATGCTAATAAATGGAGCTGAGATGACTCCGTCTGACTGTTTGTCCCATCACCTCAGGTGGATCTCAAAGCGCTGGAGAAGAGTCTGACTCAGCGTTCCTTCATGACAGCCAGAGAGAGCGTGACCAAACCTCTGACCTCTGCGCAGGCTGTGGACGGCAGGGACGCCTTTGTCAAGGTAACAGCAGTCTTGACGTAGTTAATGCAGCTCATGTTAACACATACTGAACTAGCCCTGTGAGGATGAAATGCTCATACATGCCAGAGAACAAAATCAATAGATGATAAATGGAGACATTTTTTTATTACCTTATATGACTCCGACCATTTTAGGCCTCTGGAATCCTTTAAAATGAAACAATCTGAGAAGCAAAGGAAATTATATTTTTGGTTGAGCAGCTCAACACAAAGGTTTGGGACTGTTGGTCTGTCTGTGTCAGGCTTAGCTCAACGTCCATCGGCTTAAACAAATTTCCTCAGTTTAATATCTCAGCAAAGCTAATGCTAATATATTGACTTTAGCAGCATAGTAAGCACGCGTATTTAGCATGCAAGCACATAAGCTTAGGTAATGATACTAATATAATGAGTTAACTTTAGCAGCATAGTCATGTTTAGTGTTTTATCATGCTAACACGCTAACATTTAGCATGTAAGGACGCAGTGGATACAAAGGATGTAACAATAGTATGTTGGTATGATACTGTATTAGCACAGTGTAACGTTTCACATTTTATCGTGTTAACATGCTAAAGATACCAGTTTGTGTGATGTTAGCATTGAGCTCAAAGTATAGCATAGCACGACAGTATCCATGTTTCCAGGGTCCCATGCTCCCCAGTTCAGTGTTCTGTTAACACACCTCAACCCGCCTGTTGTGTTGATGCTACTTTCTTGCTACCTGTCCTTAAAACACCTTTGGTTAACTCATATTAAGGCATAAGACCTATCAGACGACGATCCATCAATAGATTAAAATGTTAGATTCAAATTGATGAGTGAGAGTGCATGTGAAGGGTTCGGACGCCCTTTCCAGGTCTTTTTTCCTAACCTTAACCTTTTCGGAGATGGAGATAGGGATGAAGATGGAGATTAAACCTGACTGTAAAGCTCTATTAAAACCCTTGGGTAGCCCTTTTGTTATTCCTTAAATCTGTTAATTGTTATCAGCTCAATTGTTTTAAGTTAATTCGGTCTTACTATAGTTTTCTTATTTCTTGGACTAACAGAAAGAGCAACTATCTTCATCAGTTTTAGAGTCATTAATGAGCACACATGTTGAACTGGGGAACATCGGAACAGCGACAGGCCGACAGAAATGCAGCCATCTGTTTCTGACATGTCAAAATGAACTGAGGTGTTGGACAAATGGAAACTTTGAACTGCAGCTGGCAGCAGATGAAAGGAATTCAGGATTTATCTTCTGGGCACCATTTTCTAATATGCTATTCTTTATTTACTCCAAGGTTGGCAACCTCTTTTAAAGGGAGACTAGGCCAAGACAGAAGCTTAAACCCTGACAAGACAAGACAAAATCTGGCAACAAATAAATCACTCCTGAACGAACCTAAAATAAGGCTGAAACTAGGCTATGAGCAGATGCAGTTAACAGTCGAGTCATTTACCACAGCACTGAAGTAATACCTTTAATGACTGTGTCAAAACCTCTGACATTCAGGTCCTTAGTGTTGTTTTGTTGTGTGTAATGCGATCGATGCATAATCAGTAAGCTGTCCTCTGTATCATTTGTCCAGGCTATTTATGGAAGACTTTTCCTTTGGATCGTGGACAAAATCAACGCTGCCGTCTACAAGCCAGCTGAGGATTCTAAAGAGGTCCGACAGTCAATCGGTTTGCTCGACATCTTTGGCTTTGAGAACTTCACCAAGAACAGGTTGGTGTTCCTAACAGCTCTCATTACATTACAGCTGTAATGATGCTGTTGTTGTTGAGACATAGAACACATTGTAAAGTTGACTGAAATCCATCTTTCTTTCCTCTTGTGCTGTTGCATTTGTTGACCCGTTGCAGCTTTGAGCAGCTGTGCATCAACTTTGCCAACGAGCAGCTGCAGCAGTTCTTCGTCAGGCATGTTTTCAAGCTGGAGCAGGAGGAGTACGCCCGTGAAAACATTGTGTGGAAGCACATTGAGTACAAAGACAACCAGCGCACCCTGGACGTGTTGGCCAACAAACCTCTGAACATGATGGCGCTTATTGATGAGGAGAGCAGCTTCCCCAAGGTGTGTATCCTCCCTGTGCCTTGTAAAAGTCTAATGTGAAGAAAAAAGGCAGGTTTTAACTCTCTTTTGTTGTTCAGGGCACAGACACCACCCTGCTCCAAAAAATGAACCAGGTCCATGGCAAAGGGGAGATCTATATTCCCCCCAAGAACAACTACGAGACACAGTTTGGAATCAAGCATTTTGCTGGAGAGGTCTACTACGATTCAAAAGGTACTTTTAAAGTTTTCAAAATCAACATTGCATTCTCATTCGCGCAAGTCCTGTGTGATGATCTTACTGTGTCTGTCTTGTTTTCAGGTTTCCTTGAGAAAAACCGTGACGCGCTCAGCTCAGATCTGATCCAGCTGGTGGAGACCTCCACCAATAAACTCCTAAAGAAGGCATTTCACGATGTGCTGTCCTCCAATACGATCAAGAGCAGCGCCAACCCCAGGATGATCATCACCACCGCCAGCAACAGCCTCAGGGTCAGTGCGGCCTTTAGCTTCAGCATGAGACACAGATTAAAGAACAGTGTGTAAGATTAAGGGGGATTTAGTGGCATCTAGTGGTGAGGATTGCAGATAGCAACCAGATGAATCTTCTTCTGGTTAGAAATTCTCTTAGAATTTAATGTGTGCTCACCTTATTTCTGGTCCAGATGTTTAGGAGGTTTTTACTGTGAGCTGAAGTATCCGCAGAGGTCTCTTCCTCTCCAAAACAAACAGACTAAGTGATTTAAAATGATAAAAACAAAGAATGAAGCGGTTTTGTGTTAAAAAAGCCATGTTTTTGCCAACTCTCTTGTTGCGGAAGGGCTGCTGATTATAGTGACAGATGCAGAAATGCAAATGTCCCTATCTAGAGCCAGTGTTTGTTTGGTCCATTCTGGGCTACTGTAGAAACATGGCGGTGAACATGGCAATCTCCATATACAAGGACCTGCTCCCTGTATAGATATAAACGTCTCATTAGATGTTAACGAAAACGCAATGATTTTTATTTTCTGGTGATTATAAACCAATTAAAACATACTTAGAATAATACATTTCTGCCAGTATATCCGCCTAAATTGTACACACTGGACCTTTAGAATAACATTATTGTATGTTATGACTAACACTGTGTGACATTGGTTTGTGTCTGACAGCAAGCAAATGATAACAAGAAGCGTGTGCCAACTCTGACCGGCCAGTTCCGCCAGTCCCTGGATTCTCTGATGAAAACACTGACTGTGTGCCAGCCCTACTTCATACGCTGCATTAAACCCAATGACTTCAAGAAGCCCATGGTGAGGAGAGAAGCAGCGTTCACTCAGCCAAAAATAAAACTTGTTTTCATCTGTGTCAAAAATGAATGAAACATTTTGGTGTGTCTCAGCTGTTCGACAGAGATCTGTGCATACGTCAGCTCCGCTACTCCGGTATGATGGAGACCATCAGGATCCGCAAAGCTGGATATCCTGTACGCTATACATTCGACGAGTTTCTGAATCGCTACCGCGTCCTTCTGAAAACGTCCATCTGTGATCCCAAAATAGTAAGTTGTTTTAGTGTGATCATTCTTGATTGACATTGTCATACCTTTTCTCATCTCTCGTTGTGTTTGTTCTGGAGGACCAAAAAAATAACATAAGCATCAATAAATAAATAAATTTAATATATAAATAAATAAATACAGGAATAAATAAATAAATTAATTAAATTAATAATTGCTGAAATAAATAAATGCATAAAGAAATAAACAAATGCAGAGGTGGGGACCTACCTCGTTGAATAAATAATAAATGTACAATTTACAAGAGTATAGAAATTTAGGATATTAATTTATTAATGTCCTGTACAGTTAATTTTGATTTATTTACCCATGATTTATCTATTTATTTCAACATTTATTTATTTATTATTTATGAATGCATTTATTAATTTATTTATTTCAGCAATTATTTATTGTTTTATTTATTTATTTACATATGTCTTTATTTGTTCCTGTAGTTATTTATTTATTCAGTCATTCTTTCATTCATTTATTCATTTATATTCCTGATTTATTTTTTTATTTCTGTATTTATTTATACATTTTTTTTATGTATTTATGTATGTATTCATTCATTTATTTATATTCCAGATTTATTTTTTTTATTTATTTTTTTTTATTATTTTTTTTATTGGAGTTTTGTTTCCAGTCAACAAATCAGACAGTGTCTACGAACATTAGACACATAACAAGACACAAAACAAGTACAGCAGCTCTCAATAAAGATAACATGATATAGGAGAAATACAAAAGGTGATGGATCAATGTTATGATGGATCAGGCTTAAAGTAGGCAGATGTCGCTCACACCAGTCCTTTTAGTAGAAGGGAGGAGAGGTCTGGTCCGATATAGTCCAGAAATGGGCTCCATACTCTGTAGAATTGATCTACACTGTAATGTATGACGTTGGTCAGATATTCCAGGGGGATCAGATCGAAAATGATCTTACGCCAGCCACAAATAGAGGGAGCCTTGTCATTAACCCAGTGCAAAAGAATGTTTTTCCTAGCTGCAAATGTTAGAATATTATACAATCTTTTGTTGGCTGCTGTTTTTAAATGGTCACTTGAAAGACCTAGGATCAAGGATGTGGGATCCATGTCTATGTTAACATGAAAAATTCTCTCCATTTCACTTATAATTTCAACCCAGTATCTTTGAAGCTTATGACAGGACCAAAAACAATGAGTTAAAGTTCCCACATCGGTTTTGCACTTGAGACACAAAGGGGAGAGCGAGCGGTTGAAGAGATGTCTGCGATGAGGAGATATATGTAATCTGTGTAGAATTTTAAGTTGTAATGCTCTTGTCCGAGTACAAATTGAAATCTTTTTAGCAAGAGCCCAAATAGTGTCCCATTTTTCTTCATCTATGGTCACAGACAGCTCCTTCTCCCACAAGCCTCTGATCCCCTGAGTATCAGTGGAAGATAAACCAATAAGCACACGGTAAAATAAACTCAAAGATACCTTCAACTGTTGCTGGAATAGAATTTTCTCGACAGCAGATATTTCAGGGTAATCAATAAGGGTTGTGCTATGAGTGATATAATGTCTTATTTGCAAGAAGCGAAAGAAATCTTGTTTGCCCAATTTATAATTATTAGTGAGTTGTTCAAATGACATAAGCTTACCATCTGAGAGAAGGTCCCTGAGAGATTTAATGTTTTTATTAGACCATTGCCGAAAACCAGGGTCTAAAGAGCCTGGGGGGAAAGCTGGGTTGTTTATTATTGGGGTGAAAATAGAAGTTTTATTTGACCTTCCCTCAAGACGGCGGACAAGCCTCCATGCTTTTAGAGTATTAATTGTTACAGGATTTGTACAAAAAGCTTTAATTTCTTTAAAGTTATTAAAAAATAGCAAATCACTTAATCTGCATTGTGATAAAGCTGCCTCGATATCCGTACAGATTGAAGTTCTACCTTTAACCCAGTCGTTAATAAATCTTAAGTGGGCACAAAGTTGATACAATTTAATATTAGGTAAGTCCAAGCCACCCATTGAGCTTGGTAGGTGTAATACTGCCATCTTAAGCTTGGGTCTACGCTTGTTCCAAATAAAAGAGCTGAGCCACCCATTTACATCCTTCAAGACCCGTTTGGAAAACAAAACAGGAATCATTTGAATAGGGTACAGTAGTCTAGGTAACACATTCATTTTGATCAGGGCAATGCGTCCTAACCAGGAGACAGGAAGTGGTGTCCATCGCTCCAAGTCCTGCTTAATTTTACAAAATAAGGGTATGAAGTTGGCTTTGTATAATTGGTCAAAGGATGGAGTAATAAAAATTCCCAAATACACAAACCCGTTAGGAGACCATTTGAAAGGAAAGGCAGGTACGGTAGTTGGTATTTTTGAAAGGGTGCCAAGGGGCATGGCTTCTGATTTGGCCAAATTGATCTTGTAACCAGAAAAGCAACTAAATCTGTCAATCACATCAATAAGACCTGGTACTGATGTTTCAGGGTGGGTCAAAAGGATCAAAACATCATCTGCGTATAAGGTTATTTTATGACACAACTGTCCAATTTCTAAACTACGTATTGTGGGTGTCACCCTTATGGCCTCAGCTAATGGCTCTATGGCCAAAGCGAATAAGAGGGGCGATAGAGGGCAACCTTGCATCACCCCTCTGTGAGTGTTGAAATATTCAGACTTGAGCCCATTAGTCAAGACCGCTGCTTGCGGCCTAGTATATGTAATTTTGACCATTTTATGAAGTTCTCCCCTAAACCGAATTTACCCAGTGTATGAAGCAGATTTATTTTTTATTCCTTTATCTATTTATACATTTGTTTATTTATATTTTTATTTATTTATTTATTCCTGCATTTACTTATACACATATGATTTTTTGATACTTAAGTCATACTTTGATTTTATGATGATTATTTTTTTTATGACAGGAAAGTAAAGAGAAATGCTGTGAGAGCATCTGTGAGTCTGTGCTTACTGGAGAGGGCGACTGGAAGACTGGCAAGACAAAGATATTCCTCAAGGTGCCGCCTTACGTTTTATATACAGTCTGTTGTTAGAGATGGATATGTGTGAAGGCATACAATAGGCAAACTAATTTAAATGTTATCAGCAAATAAATGCTTAATTGCAAAATTTAACCAATGCCACTGAATTTGTACTATTCAAATAATTTACTTTGAATAACTCTGAATTTATATGGTTTCATTTTTTTTCTTAGAAATTTTCAGCAAGTCAATTACATTAAGTAAATTGTGATTTTTATGCTTCACAAATTCAATAGAAACAGTGTCCAAGGTTCAAGAAACTATCCCTGAAAAATAAACAATAAAATAAATAAATTGAATTTTGGAGGAGGGGTATGACATGCAGTAAAGGTCCAATAGCTGACATCGAATTGGAGATGTTGTGTGGCAGGCTCTGTAAGCATATAGCTGCCAAGATGCTCTTATTTCATTAGAATTTCTGAATCCTAAACTCACCAACTGGAAATGTCAGAGAGAAACTCAAATCACATTATTTGGTTGAGTGGTTAAGTTTCCTGATTAAGTATTCAGATGCTTGTAATATGTAAATTGGATGTGAATATTTCCACCTGAATAAAAAATTAAAACTTAAACTACTGTCTTCTCTCAGGACTTCCATGACACCATGCTCGAACTGGAGCGAATGAAAGAACTAAACAAGAAGGCACTTATTATCCAGAAAGTCCTGAGAGGCTACAAATACAGGTTTGAGACAAAAGCTGAAAAATGAGCTGCTTTGCTTTTAATTTATTTGTTTGCTCATGTGACTTCATGTCTGTGCGATTCGTGCCCTCTAAAGGAGACAGTTCCTGAGGCAAAGGGCCGCCGCTCTTGTCATTCAGAAATACTGGAGAGGACACAAAGGCAGAAAACTGTACAAAGTGGTGAGTCACTGTTTAACATATCAGTGTTTATCAAAGTGAAAATACAGGCCTTATGTTCAATTAACCCTTTCGAATTTGTTCTGATTCCAGGTCCAGCTTGGCTTTGCAAGGCTGCAGGCACAGGTTCGGTCTCGCCAGCTCCACTTCCAGTATAAGAGGAAGCGGGAGGCGACCATCGTGCTGCAGGCCCGAACCAGAGGGTACCTGGCCAAGAAGGAGTGGAAGCGCAAGAGAGACGCTGTGATCCTCCTGCAGGCGCATACCAGGGGTGTGCTGGCACGAAAGAAGGTCAAAAAGATGAAGACAGATGTAAGTTCAACTTAAAGGACTATGAAGAACCTTCTCTGGGTGACAGTTGTGTAAGAAGGTTAAAGTCCCTGCTGGTTTTATCTGGTACAGTAGAGATTGCCAAACGTTTTTATCTGACGTATTCCCACATCCCTGCCAGATGTAATCAAGAGACCTTTATCAGCACCACCTGTCATGTTCCAGATGTCCATTAATTTTAGCTAACTATATCAACCATTTTTGGGTATTTTAGCTCGCTATTTCACCTGTTTACGCATTAGTTTTAGGTCAGTATTTCAACAGTTATCAATTTCTGTTAACTATTCCACATTTTTATCCTATCATACCAAACTATCTAAATCATTTATCCATATATATTAGCTCATTATTTCACATGTTTATCCATTACTTGTCAACTAACTGTGTCAACTGTTTACTTTAGCTCGTTATTTTACCTGTTAATCCGTGAATTTTAGGTCATTATTTCAGCTGTATTCATAACTGTTAAATATTTCATGTTTATCGTATCATACCAAACTATCTTAACCATTTATCCATCCATTTTAACAAATAATTACGCCTGTTTATCTGTTACTTTTGGCAAACTGTGTCAACCATTTACTTTAGCTCACTATTTCACCTGTTTAACCCATTTATTTTAGGTCATAATTTCAATTGTTATCAATTACTCTTAACTATATCACGTTTATCCTATCATATTAAGCTATCTAAACCATTTATCCATTAATTTTAGCTAATTATTTCGCCTGTTTATCTATTAATTTCAACAGTTTATCCGTTACTTTAGCTAACTGTGTCAACCATTTACGTTAGCTCACTATTTCACCTGTTTATCTTTGAATTTAAGGTCATTATTTCAACTGTTATCTGTAACTATTAACTATTTCACTTTTATCCTATCATACCAAACTATCTAAACCATTTATCCATTAATTTTAGCTGAATATTTCATATCTGTTACTTTTAACAAACTTTGTCAACCATTTACTTTAGCTTGCTATGTTACCTGCTCATTTGTGAATTTTAGGTCATTATTTGTTATCAATTATTGTTAATTATTCAACATGTCTATCCTGTCATACCAACCTATCTAGACCATTTGTCCCTTAATTTTAGTTAATTATTTTACTGGTTTAGCCCTAATTTCAACTGTTTATCCCTTACTTTTAGCTAGCTGTGTCAATCATTCACGTTAGCTCGCTATTTCACCTGTTAATCCGGTAATTTTAGGTCATTATTGCAATTGGTATTGATTACTATTAACAATTTAACATGTTTATCCTACCTAGCTAATTATTTCGCCTGTTTATCTATTAAGTTCAACTGTTTATCTGTTATTTTAGCTAACTGTGTCAACCATTTACTTTAGCTATTTCACCTGTTTACCCATTAATTTAAGTTATTATTTCAGCTGTTATCAATTACTGTTAACTATTTCACATCCATCCTGTCATACCAAACTATCTAAACCATTTATCCCTTAATATTACCTACCTGTTTATCTGTTACTTTTAGCTAACTCTGACAACCATTTACTTCAGCTCACTATTTCACCTTGTTTATCCGTGAATTTTGGGTCATTATTTCAACAGTTGTTCATTGCTGTTAACTACATATTTAAAATGTTTATCCTCTCTCAGCAAACTATCTAAACCATTCATCCATTAATTTTTTGCTCTTGACTTTTAGCTAACTATTGTGACTAACCCTGCTAGCTTACTAATAAATGCACTCTCAGTTGCAACAGGAGATGTGTACTGTGACGTTAGCCTAGCTATATGCAGCTAACTGGTTATTGTAATAATAAATACACAGAATTCCAGAATAACAACAAGTTGAAAGTATAGCTGCAAAGGTTGATTCCAGGTTTCAAGCTAGCATGAACCATTTAAAGTTGAAAGCTCCGAAGGATCAAGTCCTGCAACAATTTTCGACACCTGCATCAAAGATAAGTAACAGGGTTTATGACAATCAGACAGATGGTAACCAGCAGCTGAAAACTGATCTTATTAAAAAAACATTATGCTACAGTTTAATTGTCATTATTTATTTAATCGTCATTCCTCCGAGCTACTGCTGTGAATAATGACATATTTGTTATTCTGGTTGTGAGGTTAATTACGAGGTTACTTTGCAGACAATTCTCTTTTCCTGACTTTCTTTCGTGTCCTGTTCTTTTAGATGTACCTCTCTGCTAAAGAAAAAGAAGAAGAGCAGCGGGCCATTTTGGAGAGACAGAAACGCTTGCAGGAAGTGCTGAGGCAGAAGAAAGAGGTGGAGGACAAAGCTCAGACTGACCAGGAGATGGTGGACAGCATCTTTGACTTCCTGCCTGTTGTGGTTGGAGGGCGGGAGGGGCAAGCACCTGTGGGATTCGAGGTTCGGGAACTGAAAGCTTTGCACATTTAGTATTTCTTTTAGAGTCCGTCTGTACACGTCTGTATCTGTTTCAGAAATTTGAGGAGAGAAAGACAGCCATTGAGGAAATAGACATCGACAACATCCCCATGGAGGACGATCCTCCCAAAGAAGACTACGATGACCTGGATGAGTACTCCTTCTCCAAGTTTGCCTCCATGTATTTCCAGGGTGCAGGCCACCCACGCTCACATCCGCCAGAGGCTGCGGCAGCCGTTGCTGTACCACGAAGATGAAGGAGACGTCCTGGTGCTTTACTTAGATCACTTTAATTCATCAATTCAGTTGCTCTTGTGTGACGAATGTCTTTGTTTCATTAACTTACCTTTCTGTGATCACCAGGCTTCGCTGACAGTGTGGTGGATCATCCTGAGGTTCATGGGAGACCTCCCCGAGCCAAAGAACCAGGTCCAGGGCTCAGGGAACCCCCACACATGAACGCTTTATGCCGCAGGAGCTGATCTCCAGAAAGGACAGACGTCTCAGCCACATGGTTGGCCTGGATCAGGTACATATCCTCACAAAGCTAGGACTTCTGTTGTTGATTAACATGTGTGTATCATAGATTTTAAAATATAATTTCTGGCTTTTTAGAGGGTGCTGAGGAATAAAAAAGACAGGAAGCCTTCCACAGTGCCCGAGGAGCCAACACCAAACAGAAAGAGCTCCATTTTCACAGACCTCCTGACAAGAAACAGGAAGGCGTCTGCTCTGCCCAGTGAGACAAACCCGAAGGTTTACAATGTGCCAGAAGGGAGCCCTCGAGCCAGAAAGGGATCCACGTTCACTGACCTACTGTCCAGAAACAGAAAAGCATCGACTATTCAAGAAAATGGAATACCAAGATCCGCCTCGAACTTCAGGAAACCCTCCATCATCATGGAGGAGGTAATAAAAATATTTGTTGCTGTGAACTTCTCAATCTCAACCATTTTTTAATGCATTCATGGGAATGTCATGTGTTTTCTTACAGTCCGAGGATCTGACTGAAGTGTCCAAGCCTCCCACCCTGCAAACTGTGAAGGAGGACACTGATGTCATGATCGGAGAAGGACCCACCCTGGACCGGCCGCTGACGTCTCTCGAAAAACTCCACATCATTGTGGGATATGCCATTGTCAGACGTGACCTCAGGTAACAGAAGCTCCATTTAAATATTGCACACATCTATCTAAGGGTGCTTTCACACCTGCTCTGTTTGGTTCAGTTAAATCGAATTCAAGTTTGTTTGCCCCCTAAGTGCAGTTCGTTTGGGCAGGTGTGAACACAGCAATCACACTCAGGTGCACACCAAAACAACCAGACCAAGACCTTGTGGTCTCAGTCCGGTTCCAAACGAACTCTGGTGCGGTTGGTTTGTGGTGAGAACGTGTTCCGACCTGGATCTGAAGCAACTGCAGTCACATGACACATTGTTTGGGTTAAACATGAGCATGTTACAGTCCTGGAGGATTATTAATGTGCGCCTCCTCCTGTACTGCCTTAATATGCACATTCAGCACATCCAATGCATCAAAACAATGACAGCAATATAGTCCACGATGAGCAGCGCTAAAATCAACCTGCGTAGTTGTCCCTCCATTGTGACATTAGAAAGTGTCACATTTATCTTGACAGTGTACTCTTCTTCAACGTTTGCTTTATTTCCTGGATTTTTCCCGCATGGAAATTCTGACCAATCAAGAGCAGCTTTCTCGCACAAGGCATTTGATCTGGTCTGCTTATAAATGCTGCCGTGAGAACACAAACCAGCTCTAGGTAATTATACAACTTTGGAACAAAATTAGTCCCTGATTCAGACCAAAGGAGACAACCACAGGGCTGACAGCAGCCTTAGTGTCATTTGTTTAAAGGGATAGTTCGGCCTCTTTTAAGTTGGGTTGCATGGGGTTCTTACTTATGACATGGAGAACCAGACGGGTTCCGCCAAGGAAGCTAGGCACAGGCACTGCTGTGGACGGGGGCAGCAGCAAAATGAATTTTAGCCACCTAAAAAAATCAGTATCAGTTTAAGTATGTGCAAAAACATTATAATTATCTCTTCAAAGCCAGACTCCGTAGAGATACACAGTGATTTAACATTGCTGAACACAGGAGCTGAGAGTCTGTCACTGCCAAACTTCTCTACTAATGCAGTATTTGTCTGTTGTTTGTCCAGGGATGAGATTTACTGTCAGATCTGCAAGCAGCTTCAGGACAACAACAATCGAAACAGCTACTTCCGTGGCTGGATCCTGCTGTCCCTCTGTCTGGGCATCTTCCCTCCCAGTGATCGCTTTATCAGGGTAAGTACAAACACCTGTGCTGGCTGCTTCCGCTCTGATTACCGGCGTGCCGCATGCTGTGATGTTTTGCTCATCTCCTCCTCTCTCTTGTCTCGGCAGTACCTTCAAAGTTTCATCCGTTTCGCTCCGGGAGGCTACGCTTCCTACTGTGCTGACAGGCTGCGGCGCACAGTGACGAACGGAGTGCGAGGGGAGCCTCCAGCCTGGCTGGAGCTGCAGGTACTGAGACAAATAAATAAAATGGTTTCATATTCATTGTCACTGTAGAATTTGATAAACAGATAGTTAGAAAGTGATAATTGCGTTCTACAAGTGTAAAAATGTGTAGCCTATACATTGAATTAAAATATGTTTTAAGGTTTCATTAATTAAAATGTGTGTCATACATCTACGACCACGTGGCTTTACTCTAAATTTTGCTGAACTTTAGTCGCGGTGGCCTGGAGTCTCTCTAGCAAGATGCCATTAATGACTACATCTCACACTGTCATGTGTGTGAGCCTCTTGTTCATGGGTAGATGCATGCTTCCCTCTGCACCTTGATATGACTGGCGGATGTAGGAGAGTAGAAAAAAAATAGTCCCTAAGAGGAAAAATATTGATTTCTGATTTAGAGGTGAACTGTCCTTTTAAGAAATTAAACCCAAACTGTCTGTATGGTTAGACATCACCAACATTCAGTGAAAACTTTTCTTTATACGACCTTTTAACACCTATTTAATTTTTCAATTCAATTCAATTTTATTTATAAAGCCCCATATCACAAATCACAATTTGCCTCAGAGGCTTTACAGCATACGACATCCCTCTGTCCGTTGGACCCTCACAGCGGACAAGGAAAAACTACTCAAAAAAAACCCTTTACCGGGGTAAAAAAGGTAAAAAACCTCAGGAATAGCAACTGAGGAGGGATCCCTCTTCCAGGACGGACAGACGTGCAATAGATGTCGTACATAATATAAATTTAGGTAACAATATTATAGTTGTAATTATGGTAATTGTGGTACAATATGTTGTAGGCATGTGTTAATATATAATATTATATGTATGTGACAATAATCACATATGTATAAAAGTACAAGTATGACAGTATAACAGCAGCAGTGGGAGGCATCAGGCGAGACAGTGGAGCACAAAGGCTCCGGAGAACAAGCCGAGTTAGTGACATGCAGTAGAGCAGAGTTAGGGAGATGCAGTAACAGGACATGAATGTTAGCAAAGGAGAGAGAGAGAGAAGGTGAGAAGGGGCTCGGTGTATTATAGGAGGTCCCCCGGCAGACTAGGCCTATGTCAGCCTCACTAGGGGCTGGTCCAAGACAAGCCTGAGCCAGCCCTAACTATAAGCTTTATCAAAAAGGAAAGTCTTCAGTCTAGTCTTAAAAGTGGAGATGGTGTCTGCCTGCCGGACCGAAACAGGAAGGTGATTCCACAAAAGAGGAGCCTGATAGCTGAAGGCTCTGGCTCCTGTTCTACTTTTGGAGACTATGAACTTACATGCACAGCAGTGCTCATTACTGTCGAATGAACATGGTCATTCCTCTCCCTTTGTTCTGTGACAGGCAACCAAGACAAAAAAGCCCATGATTGTGTCTGTGAAGCTGATGGATGGACGCTCCATTAACCTGCCTGTCGACTCAGCATCAACCTCCAAAGAGATCTGCCAACTCGTCTCTAACAAAATCAAACTCAAAGACACCTTCGGCTTTTCTGTCTACGTTGCCTTGTATGAAAAGGTACGCAGTAACATCCGCTCTGTGTCTATGTTCCTGTTGTGCAGTAGGTGAGTTATTATATATATGTATGTATAGTTTTTTTTTTGCCCAATTTTTGTAGCATCACAGAGATTCAATGTATTGATTGGTTTATTTCTATTTGGAGCTCGCACTGGCAGTGTTAGTGCTAGTACATATGAGGCTGCTTCCTGTTCATTGTCACTTGTATTGTTTGTGCTGTTCATCACCATACAACACGCAAATAAACTTTACAACGTCAACTTTTAGAATTAATAAAAAGGTTTTCAGGTAGCCCAGGCTGTATTTTGCTCACTGGGTAAACTTCACCGTCACACCTTTTAATGGCTGTGTCTATAGAAGAATCTATTTTACTGATTTTAAGAATATCTAGATATCCATAACTTCACATGTTGACCTGTCCTTAAGGTGTGGGCTCTGGGCAGCGGCCGGGAGCACGTGATGGATGTCATCTCTCAGTGCGAGCAGGAAGTAAAGAGGAGAGGAGGGCAGGAACAGCACGCTCCTTGGCGTCTCTTCTTCCGCAAGGAGGTCTTCACCCCCTGGCATGACTGCAAGGAGGACAAGATCAGCACAGACCTCATCTACAAACAGATCATCCACGGTCTGAAGTTTGGAGAGTACCAGAGTGAAAAGGTGGGCTCACATTTGGAAGATTATCTTCTTCCTGTCATATTCTCAGATACAAATGTGACATATTTTTTCCCCAAATTTCACGTTTACAGGAGGATGATCTTATTCAGCTCGCTGCAAAGCATTTGTACATCCAGCACGGCCCAGACAGCAGTCCAGAAAACGTGAAGGAAGCTGTTCAGGAATGCATCAAGAACTCTCTGTTGGAGGCAAAGTCAGAGGCTAAATGGGTGCAGATGGTCAGCACTGCTCACGCCGAGGTCAGTCACAGCGCACACCAGAAGGTGCAGCATGAACAGAACTGGACAGGGTAGCTTTAAAGTTTCTGTCTGTTTTCCTCAAACCACACCAGGGTTCGTTTTTGACCTCCAAGCAGAAGGCAGATTCAGTGAAGGCAGAGACGGTCGACTACGCCCGAGAGAAGTGGCCCATGTTCTTCTCAAGGTTCTTCGAAGTTGTTAAAACGTCAGGTAGGCATCAGCGGCATAGACCGTGTCTCTGTTATTATGTTTCATCGTGGACTTTGGTGGAGTGATATATGTAGGAGGTGGGGTGCCATTATTGTTTTCGATGTTCAGTTGCCCTGCGTTCTTTTTCGGACATTAAAAGCTGTCCTCGTGCTCTTACTCCACCCACAGCCCTTTGATAGTTAAATCAGTAACTAGTAAGTTTATAGGTAAGACAGGAGAGAGAAACCTGCCTTACAGTAGGGTCGGGAGGAATGGAGATTTGACATTGGCATTAAAATGGCTAAATCCCTGCAGAAGCAAAACGCCACATAAAACATTAAAAACGTTTTAGCGTGCAGGTTTGAAGACGTTTGTGCTGTTTTTTAACTGCTTGGCTCGGGACAGGCTGATTTGATTACTTTTATTATTAAGCTTATTCATATGTTTGATCTGTTCTCCGATTAATCGTTTAAATTGATCTTATTCTAAGCACGGTACAAAAGGAAAAGTTTTGTTCACCAAAGTATGACTCAATGAATTGTCTCTCTTTTCCAGCAAAAAAAAAGTTTCACCATTTTTTGAGGTCTTAAACTGGGTGCGGCAGTAGCTCAGTCTATAGGGACCTGGGTTGGGAATTAGAGGGTCGCTGGCTCAAGTCCCCATCTGGGCCAAATATGGAGCGTGGACTGGTAGCTGCAGAGGTGCCAGTTCGCCTCCTGGGTACCACTGTTGCGCCCCCGAGCAAGACACCAAACCTCCACCTCAAAAAAAATTGAATTTCCCCACAGGGATTAAAAAAGCACATCTTCTTTTTAAATTGTATTTGTTTGGGTGTTAAAAAGACATTGAATTTGACCTTACAAATAGTCCAAGAACACAGTTTTCATTATTAGAAAACTACTAAATAAATTGGTAGTTTCTTTGGTTAATTTCTACCTTTTCAAGAATGCATTACTGTAAATGGAAGAGACAGTGTCTCGCAGAATGAGCTGTATCGGCCATAAAAAAACATACACAGTGTATTTAGAGCAGTCAGTGTCTCTGCTAAAATCTTGCATCAGAAAATTTGGGATTATTTTCCTCCCTCGTATGTTGAATATCAGAGTTGCAGAAACAGAATTGTCTCTATTCATGATGATAAATTAGCTCTGAAGTAATTAAAAACCAATTTGGGTCTTTTAGAAGAAATGCCACGTACAGTAGCTTAAAAATATTGTTTCCTGGCAGATCACAAAACATGTACAGTACAGCAGGATAACAATACATTTCAACACCTTCCTCAGGAACACAAACACTTTTAATAATCAGCAGTGAAGCTGTTTTTTTTTTTTTTTTTTAAACCAGCCTCCTTTGAGCAATTAGCTGCTGCTGTGTTTTGTATCTATGTCAGACTGGAATATACAAGGCTATTTATAGACACCACTGGGATTAAGACTCAAGCAAAGCAGTTGATTAAGAGTGAATAAGTGGGCCAGTAACAACATTTCTTCCTTCAGATTTACTGCTGCTGAGCTTGTGAACAACCAGTTTACAAAACGATACATCCGAGCTGTCTCATAAGAATGAGCTCGGATTCACTCACACGCTGGGTCATTTCCTCAAGAGATAAAATTTGCAGTGAAATTTATCTTGTTCCTGGTTGTAATTTCATAATTAACAGCATGTTGACAAGACAGAAGTAAATATACGGCACATGTTTCCTCAGTATAACTAATGGAGTTCATCAGTTTATAGTTTGAAGCTTTATTTTAACCAAACAGACAGAAGTCGTGACTTTCTGTCAGAAGTAACCATCAAATCACATTTTATTTCTTATCACATAAATAAAAGAATTTCACATATTTTGCAAGTGCATATTTCCCATACAGCAGTAACTTGGAGTCTGCATGACCCCAAGATCAGCACAGTACGGTCAAATTAAAGCACAACAACAACTTATCTCTTCTCCTCCCTGCCAAATGTTTTTTGTTCTGAAACGATCGATTGATTGACCAAAAGTTAACCAACAACTTTGCTAATCGACTGTTTAATTGTTTATATATTAACAAATATGCCAGTCCTATCCCTCCTTGTTTCTACCTTCTGTAATGTGAGGATTTGCTGCTTTTTTTTTTATAATTGTAAGCTGAATACCTTTGAGTTTTGGACTGTTCGAAGAAACCACACCATTTGAAGATGACACTTGATATCTACTGTGTGTAATGGGCATTTTAAGTTTTTTTTAAATGAAATTTTATTGACTAACAAGCTGTCAGCACCAAGAATGATAACAATACTGATGTGAGCATCCACACTGCTAACACTCTGTAAAAGGTGGCGCCAAGCACATGCTGCGCCTCCAGCTGTGTTGGCAGCTTAGAAGAATGGGTATTGGTGACCTGTTACTGCTTTACGTTGTGCAGAGAAACAACAATAAAACTGCTGACGACTATTCAATATCGCTTTTCATCTCTGTTAATTATAATACCAAAACACTTGCCACTAATTCCAAAGGTGACCCCGATTACGTCCCACATTTCCTTCTTCTAGATAGCGCCTTCTTATAGAGTTAGTTTTTTACAACAGCGGTGCATTTTTTAACCTCAATAATGACTCTCTCTGCAATGTCATCTCCCATCAGTGTTTATATTGTTCATCAAAATGCTCTGAAAGTGATCACAGCGATACAGTTTGCCACTGACGTTGTTGATGTAGCTCTGGTGTGGACTTCAGCATTATGTTTAATTAGAGTTTTAAAACAATATGTATTTATATTGTTGTTATAGTTATCGTTCTTGGATGGCCCTTAATCGATTAATCAAGAAATTACTGATTAAAGAAATTGTTAGTTGCCGCCCTGAAGTGAAAATCCCCACATCTGTGGGTTGATGACGGGGCCTCTACTGCACTCAAACTCTTTTCTTCAGGGTGGCTGAAATGATTCAGGAAAAATACAACATTTTACTCCTGTACAGCATATATCTTAAAATCTCCTCATATCCCTCATGAGTCATGATTTATCGGCTCTTTCTAAGGTCCTGCACTGCCAAAGAACAAGTTCATCGTGGCCATAAACTGGACCGGCATCACTTTCCTGGACGAGAGAGAGAAGAGGCTGCTGGAGCTCTCCTTCCCTGATGTCACCGGAGTCAACACCGTCAGGTGGGGAGAGAGTCAGAGGAGGAAGCAGTGAAGTGTGTGTCACGTTACAATGAGGAAGAGTTACTAGTAACAGTGTGGTGTTACTTGTGTTATGACCCAGGGAGGGTAAAGCGTCGGGCCAGGCGGTGAGCCTGCTGACACTGAAAGGAGACTTCACTCTGAGTGGAAGCACAGCTGAGGACATGGCAGAGCTGATCACGATGTTCCTCAGTGGACTGACAGAGAGATCTCAGTATGCTGTGACCCTGAAGGAATCCGACAGCCAAGGTCAGAGGCCTGATCTTCTTTTTTCTTATATTCTCTCTTTTAGGGTCATAAAAATGACTGAAGTATTAATAAATAAATACAGGAATAAATAAAAATGTAAATAAATTAATAAATAAATTCTTAATTAAATACAAAAATAAATAAATGCATACATGAGCAAATTAATGATAAAAATAAATGTATAAATAAATTCAGAAATAAATAAATGAATAAGTAGATGCTTAAATGAGTAAATAAGCAAATAAATAAAATTAATCAATTTAAAAAGACATGTGTAAATAAATTCAGGAATAAATCAAGAAATAAATGTAAAAATAAAAACAGGAATAAATAAATAAATTAATACGGAAATACATTAGTAAAGAAATGCTGAAGTAACTAAATAAATAAACAAATACATAAGTAAATAAATAAGCCAATAAATGAATAAAAAATTTATAAATAGATACAGAAATAATTGCATCAATAAATACATAAATAAATGATTAAATAAATATATAAAGAAATAAATAAATGAATAAAATATCAAAATAAATTATTTAATACAGAAAAAATGAATAAGGATATGCTTAAATAAATACATAAATAAATAATTGCATGAATAAATCAATAAGCCAATAAATAATATATAAATGTATAAAAACATACAGAAATAAATAAAGCATAATAAATAAAGGAATAAATAAATGTTTCAATAAATAGATGATAATCAAACAGGACATGAATAAAAAATATGCTGTATTTTTTTCTCCATTTTGTACAATTACATTTATTTATGTGTCTATACGTAAATGAGCTCGGAGGTCCTAACCCCTACATTTAGTTATTTATTTATTTTTGTATTTATTTATTTACTTCTTCATTTATTTATTTCTGGTTTTATTTATACACGTATTTAATTATTGATACTTATGTCTTTTTTTTTTTTTTTTTTACACATCTCTGCAAATTGCCAACTGATATCTGAGTTGATTTCCACTCCTCTACAGACGACCCCACATTGCTGAACTTCAAGAAAGGAGACCTGATCATAATAATCAAAGACGACGAGTTCTCTCAGCAGCGTGGCTGGATAAAGGGCCAAAACGACAGCACAAGAAAAACAGGAGCTGTGCCAATGGAGGCCATCTTAATCCTGCCAACACTCAGCAAACCCACCAACGAGGTCATGGTATGGAGGTTTCAGTGACACATCCTCCTCAGATGAGTTATTGTGCTCAGGATCTGTGGAGAATTATATATGGTTCTTTATTTCAGAGCCTCCTCAACCTGCCTCCTAACCAGAGGAAGAACATCATAACCCCGAAAGAAACAGGAACTCTGCAGAGATTAGCTCTCGCCACGCTGAAAGAATTCTCCCTCCAGTACTTCAGGTATCTAGAATTTTTTTTCACCAGCTGATCAGCAGGATAACGCTCACTGGAGCAGGATTATCCATCTTGTTTCTTTAATCCTATAGGCAGCCCACTAAGGATGTGAACCGTCAGGTGATGTCCAGGAACGCCGCTCCTGAAAGGCTGTGGGCGAACTCCAGAGAGCCAATCAGACAGCCCTTCCTCGCGAAACTGGTGGGCAACCCAGAGCTCAGCCACAAGGCCTGTCTGGCCTTCACTGATATCCTTGACACTCCAGAATAATATATATAAAATAATTAGCATTTCTTTGAGTAAAAGTGCAGGCATGTTGTCAGATGGGTCAGTAAGTGATGTTTTGTTGAGTTTGGCCCAAAGTTCAGACAAGACTGGACTGACTGTGTGCTCCAGCATCCCATAACAACCTCCCTCTTTGTCTGCACACAAATACTCAACACAGCCTGTCACAACAAGCTAGTATTGTTTGGCTAATATCCATCTGTGAGACACATGCTACTTGTGCTAGCAAAGGGCTAACCTGAGAACCAGGTGAGTCTGCAAACTCATGCTTTATTTGCTCTGGCAGATGCGCCTGGTCCTCCTCATGTTCAGACAGATTTCCAGCATCTGACGGGCCAATCAAAACAGTTTATCTAATATGGAGCTGTTGTCCCGGGAGCAGACCCAGAACACACTGGAGAGATTACATATGTCATCTGGCCTGAGAACACCTCGGGGTCCCCCAGGAGGAGCTGGAAAGCGTTGCTGGGGAGAGGGACATCTGGAATACTTTGCTCAGCCTGCTGCCCACACAAACCAACTTCCGATAAGCTGTTGAGAATGGATGGATGGATAAACCTAGCTTGGTAAAGACGAGCCAACATGGCCATTTTGGTCTATGGCCGTTGATCACGCCCCTTTGGAAATATAAAATGAACTGGAAGCATCCAGATTAATTTGCATTTGGGATTTGGTTTAGTGATATCAGACTAACAAAATGCCTCTCCATTGTCAATATAACCGGCATCACCAAACACATTAGACTAAGTTTACATGGCCGTGAACACGTCAAAAACATAGCTGTGGATGTGTCATGGTTCCGAGCGGTTACAGCGCATGCCATTCCAGCCTCGGTACCTTTGTTGCGTGTCATATCTCCCTCACTTTCCCTCCATTTCTACACTGTTATCGGTCAAATAAAGACGAAAAATACAGCTTTGGTAACTAGATAGCTAGCCTAGCTAATCTAACTAACATGCCCAACAAACAGTCGACAGTCTTACCCCGAAAAACTAGCCAAACAAGCCTCCTCAGCTACCTTACCCTAACGAGCATCTGTAGCATCACGAGCTAACAACGTCTGCCCACGCTTGTCTTTGTTTGGTTGCTCCTCCTTGACTGCCGTGCACCGATCCTGAAATACATGGGAGATTACCCCACCAAGCAGATGCAGAGTCCTCTCGAGCTCACCGACCTGATCTTCGGCCCCGCCACTCAAAACGAGGCGCTCAGGGATGAGATCTACTGTCAGATCATGAAGCAGATGACCAGCAATAACAACAGGTATGTTATTTCACAATCTCACATTCTCAGGTTTGAAGCTTTTGTTTATTTGTTCCAAAATTTTCTTTGTGTGTGGCTCCAAAAAATCAGTATGATGATGACGAGTATTAGCCAGCTCACTTTTCTCCATTGAGTTAGTAATAAATATGTTTATGACATATTAGAATGATAATGAGGCAGTTGCTTTTACTGTGATGCTGCTTGGTTTCGTTGTTTGAGACAGTAATAGTTCAACTGAAGGAAAACAATTTTGATTATTAATTGAAATAAATCAGAAAAATAATGGAAAACAATGTTCTGGTTCCAGCTTCTTCAAGAAAGAGATGTTCTGTTTTATATTTTATATCATTCTAAACTGAGTATCTTTTGGTTTTGAACCCCTGAAGCCAGTTCAACTTACCCAGGATATCTTTTCGTTATCTGGCTCGACTAACCCGTCACATTTTCCGCCTGGATAACCGGTAGGGGTGTAAATCACCAGTTTCATCACGATACGATATCATATCGATACTGTGAACAACAATACGATATTTTCCGATATAACAAAGTGTGCCACGATACGATTTCGATTCGATACGATTCAGGGGTCTGCGATCGATATTAGGCGATATTAAATGTCCATTTAACTCAGTCTGTTACAGAAGAAGCTGACACCCCTTTCTTTTTTACTTGTGGCCATAAAACACATAAACACATAAATAATAAGTTCAGTAAAGTGCACTTTAAACTGACTCCACTGACACAAAGGGCTTTCTGACAGAGAAACCTTTCTGGAAGAAAAAAACATCATCTTTTTCATCAAACTTCAGGAATATCTGGCTTGAAGCCCTGAAGGAAAACTTCTCCCAACAGCCATAAAACAGATTAACAACAGGACCATTCAAGAAAAAGTGTAACATTCAGCTCAGTAATAACTGTCAAGGGTCAGAGACCTGTCAGTTGTTTTTAGCTAATCACCCATTATTAGCTTTGGCATGTTTCCATTGCATTAATTAGCCTAGCGGCTAGCGGACATTTTTCCTCTTCTCATAGCTTAACAAATGACACGCAGCAGTAATATTTATCTTACTCACCGCTGGTTTAAGTCACTGTATCTCCCGACAGAACAGCTCGGTTGAATTTCAGCCTGCATGCACGGTTTTTCAGACGAACATTGTTAAAACAGAGCGGCTAATGTTGCTAAAGCCAGAAGCTAGCGGAGTGAGATACTCGTCCAGGCAGGTGACGTCACGTTGTGTTTTATCTCGTAACGTCATTGTTTACATGCGCCATGTGCTGTCTGTTGATCCTTCTTTTCTCTGAAATCCATAATATTTCCACTATGCTGATTTATTCCCGAGTAAATAACGTTATCCTCATCGTCTTTCTCTTGGCTGCTAACCATCTGCCTGCCGCTGTTTGACAGTGACACAAACCTTCAAAATAAAAGCCTATGCTAAAGATGATGATATGATCGATGTTTCCACTTTGCATCGATGTGATTGGATCGTTGATCATTAAATCGATGTATCGATCCAGATCGATGGATCGTTACACCCCTAATAACCAGCACTACAAAGCTGGTCATCAACTAGTTCAGTCAACTCTGGGTTTTCCTCTCCAGCCACGCACACGTTCAGGTGAAAAAGGCGGAGTGTTAATTACGAGCGACATGAATGAAGTAGGCTGTGTCATATGATGTGACATGAAACTGTACCGAAAGTGTCTGTGACTGCGAGATAGTTTAACGTCAGTGGCTAGGGATGTAAATGCTCCTCTGTAATCTTAGAACGGAAATGTGGAGATATTGTTATCCAAACCGTCGGCTGAGTTTTAAATTACGTGCAGGTATCACTAGGCTGTATGAAGAGAGTATTTTTTTTTGCTATTTAGTTGGATGATGATAAAAATCCTCTGAGTATGTGACATTAAAGTAACACTAGACTGTTTTTGCTGCTCAATGTCAGGGTGGAAAACTAGCCGAGTTAATGACTGATGAGGTCTGTCTGACCAAACTGTTGCATTTATCCTGGTAAAAAGAGAACAGGCTTCATAGTACTGAACTCTGAAGTTACCTCGTTAACTTCAAATCGTGCTTTGTAGTACAGGCCTTTATAATATTTTATAGATCAAATGGTTAATTAGGTTATCAAAAAATATTAGACATTTTAATTCATGATGAAAATGATTGCTTGTAACAGCAAACAGCAAATTATTAAAAAGACGAAACCAAAATTTTAAGATAAATCAAAGCTTGACAGGTGAATTGAAGCCAGAGCTGTTATTCCCCTGTATATATTTCTTTCTTTGGAAGGTAGGAAGTACCTCCTAAGAGACAGTCAGCATTTCTCTAGAAGAGGAACTGAAGCGTAACCACCCTCAAACAAATACAAACCAAGACTCCATTTCCTCATGGTGTCTTATGTGTATTCATTTCTGTTGCCCTGTCCATCTCTCAGGTTCAGCATGGAGCAGGGCTGGCAGCTGCTGTGGCTCTGCTGCGGCCTGTTTCCTCCCAGCCAGTCTCTTCTGAGACACACTCAACGTTTCCTGGAGTCGCGCCGCAGAGAGCCCCTCGCCACCGACTGCCTGCAGCGTCTGCAGAACTCCCTGAGGTTAGCCCAGCACACTGTTGTATACGTCACCAGCACATGGCAGCGTGTTTCCCCCCCATGTTCCAGAGAAGGGTGTCTGAGAGAGATGAGTGTGTGATGACACAGAGAGTGTGTGCAAACAGTGACAGGATGGTTTCCACCGCAGCTTATGTTGCTTTTAGAAAAGTGCAAGTAAGTTGCAACACTTCTGGTTAACAGCCACCGAGACATGACATGACCAGAGAGCCTTTACCTCATGAGAAAATAAAAACACAAGGCACCACAGTGTGGCATTTTCTTTTCTCACGTTATAGTGTCAGGCATTGAGCATGATAAATTACACAAGTATCAAGAAATTATGATAAGTGACTAGAAAAGTGTATCATACTGAGTGCAGGTCTCTCCCAGGTGGTCAGCAACCGTAGACCGTTCACTAAGTCCCGCCCCCGGACGCAGACTGGTCAATCATAACGTAGCATTAGGCCAGCTCAGACCAGGATCCAACAACACAGCTGTGCTCCATCGTTTCAGATTTCCTTCATTTTCAGGCTGGTTTTGTGGATTTGGAGCTAAATGTTGTGCCTGGGGCACGTCGTGTATTAATGATACTCGTTACCTGGAGCGGTTGGAAAAAGATATACGTTTCTTCCCTGTTCCAAAACCAAAATCAGACCCTGAAAAGTGTAGGGTTAGCTAGCTAGCTACTGAAGATATAGACTACTGAACGTCATGCTGCTTTTGCTTTGTAATGATTATAACAGTGAAACAAAGACCGACCCTGCTGTACAGGAACCAGTGAAGGGAAGCAGGGAAACTTTGCTCATATTGAACCAGCTGTGTGTCATCACAGTGTGCGCAGATGAAGAGTGTTTGGCTTCACCCCTGTGCCGCTGCCAGATGGGCAGGGATCTCTGGTTGAAGTCAAACAACGTTCATATAGAAGAACCTTTATATTCATTGTCTTCTGTGTGGATCAGCAGTGATGTGGTGGTTCACTTTTACACTGTGATCTGTAGCCTATAGTTGGGCTTTAGCTTCTAACTATCTTTGTCTTTTTAACCTGTTGTTGCTGCTGAGTCAGTTTGACATCCTGGATATATCCTTCAAACACAGACTGTAGACCCCTCTGTCTGCTTCTCTCTGGAATCACTGTTTCATTGTTCCAAAAATATGATCATATTTCTTCAGGGAGTGCAGTTAGTTACAGTGTGGAATCCATGCTTACTGCGACAGCTTGTCGGATCATCAAAAAGGGGCGGGGCTTAGCAAAAGGTCTGTTCTTTTAATGCCAGCAGGCGCAGCGCAGTGCGTTTCAGAAGTGTCCCAGAAGCTCATGTATTTCTAAAAACCAAAACGCAGCCACAAATCTTTGATATTTATAACTGGACTTTTAACAATATTAACTTTGTCTGCAGGCTACAGCACAACAAAGGTGTAAATAAAAACAATAAACACAATTAAAACAAAGCAAAAAAAGAAACCATTTATTCATTGTTCATTGATAGTAATGTCATTTTTTGTCCTCCATACATGACACCACAGCGTGTGAAAAGGAAATGTCAGCTGTGGTAACTTGTGTTTCAACTTTCCCACAAGATAAAGGCTCTTTGTAACTGAACTAATATCACTGAGTCATATTGACGTATTATTCCAGACTGCTAATTGGCTCACAAGTAGAACTTTATAGAACCAAGTTAGAGTTTGATTTTGGAGATAAACCTTTTTTGTTTTTTAAATAAAAAGTCCAAAAATGCATTTAAAAAACTCACATAATGTTAGAAGTTGTTGTAGAATGAGATTAGATGAATAACTCCATTGACAAAATGTCAGATAGAACTTCATAATTCATTTTTTTGAGGACAGATTGTGCAGTTTTAGGAAGAGCTTACTTGCAGCACTGCTCACATTGACATATGTGTTGCATCACCTCTACAGTGACATGATCACACCTTGCATTTGCATGGCCTCCTCTATAAATAAAATCGATTTACATTCAGTTTAATTTCCATCATGACAACTGGCTCTCAGAGCTATTTTTGATCAGCAGTGGGTGCATGGTGTTGCATTCTGCATTTTATCTGCACTGAATCTGTGGCTTCAAAATGACAACTGACCTTTGCTGTCCTCGTGTAGGATGGAGCCCAGGAAGCTCCCGCCACACCAGACAGAGGTAGACGCCATCCAACAGAACAGCACCCAGATCCTCCACAAAATCCACTTCCCCAACGACACAGAGGAGGTACGAACACACACCTGTTGTGTTCATGTTCAAATATTCCTGCAGTAATACCGGTGATCCAGTGATTCTTCTCGTCCCCCTTCAGATTTTCGAGGTTGGGACAAACACCAGAGTCAAGGATCTCATCCAGAGCATCACCACCAAGCTCAGTCTGGCTTCAGCAGACGGCTTCAGCATTTTTGTCAAAACACATGACAAGGTTTATTTCACGTCTCAACCTCAAACATGATATACTGATGTAGGATTTCTCCAGAATTTGTCTTTCATGAACATTCACTCAAGAAAGTCTGTGTTTATTTCAGGTCCTCAGTTTGAACGACACAGATTACTTCTTCGACAGTCTGAGACAAATCACAGAGTGGTCCAAGAAAGCCAAGAGGATCAAAGACGGTAAAAAACACTTTCTGATGCGACCGTCAGTTGAACTTTTGACATTTCTGTGTATTTACTTGTGAAAACCTCTTTGTTTGTGGGTGTGTGTGTTTTGTAGGCGGGCCGGTCAACATAGCCTACCTTGTGTTCTTCATGAGGAAGTTGTGGTTCAACGTGGTCCCTGGCAGAGACACAGAAGCTGATCTTATCTTCCATTTCCCTCAGGTACACTTGAATGATGCAGCTCAGCCACCATCACATTTTCCAGGCTGATTAGTTTTTCCACTCGATACAAAGCCAAATCTCTCCACGAACATAACCTTACCTGATTTGTAGCTATTATAGCATCAACACTAGACTGCTCCCTCTGGTTTCATCGTGACCACAGGAACTTTACAGATAAAAAAGTTATCTCTTAGTAAACAATGTGGTCAGTAAATTTAAAGGTCAAACTTGGGACCAAATCTGTTGTTGCCACAGCAGCAGACTTTATAACACATCCCTCTGTCTTTCAGGAGCTGCCGAAGTACCTGAGGGGCTATCATGTTTGCACCAAAGAGGAAATGGTCAACATCACAGCTCTGCTCTTCAGAGTTAAAGTCGGCAGTGACAAGAACCAGTTAATCATGATTCCCAAGATGCTGAAGGAGCTGGTGCCCGCGGACCAACTGAAGGCCATGTCTGAAAATGAGTGGAAGAAGGTACTTTGTTTAAACTAATCTCATGTCAAGAGTCACTTCATCAGTTGTATATCTTACAGGTACAATTGTGACGTGAAGAAGACTAAAGGTTATTGCGACAGCGCCACCTGGGGAATTTCACCCAAGGAAATTATAATGCTTTGAGCAAATGAGGTCACGCAGGAGGTCGGAGACAAGAAGGAATTTATTTAAGAAAAATTAACCAACAATATGTAACTTAAATGACAATGACAATGCTGATGTTTAGCCGCTAAAGCCCACTTCAGACCAAAGATTTGCAACAAGATGAGTTGAAACAGGCAACTACTTTCAATGTGCCATTCTGCAACATTCTAAAAACCTGCCAGTTACGCCAGTGCATTTAAATGAGATGGTGTATCATCTCTATGCAACAACTCTCTGTACTTTTGTTCTGATTTGCAGCTTTTCAGGCTGAATTTAAACTGTAGCTTCTTAAAATAGATCCTGGCTACAGTTGCATTTGTAGTAGTGATGAAACGGCGAAAAACAGAAACAAAAGAAGCATCAGATGGACTGTATTCATAATAAATACGCCACAAAATATAAATAACCAGTGCCAATTAATCAGTTGATGACATTAATAGGGTTTCCATCCACCTATTCTTATTTGAATTTTCAAAAATAGCAAAAATAAACATTAATGGAAACGCTAGAAATTCAAAGAAAGGCCGAAAATTGGCAAAAAAGTTTATACGCTTGGAGGGGGTGGATTTGTCTGCATATCGATAAAAGGAAAGTACGACTGTTTGCTATGGAAACAGGTTTTGCGGATAAACGATGACTGGACCGGATACCACGTCACACGTATACGTTGGTGGTACGCGGTGGTCTCCTTCCAGCTATTTCCGACAGTACTCTTAACATTAAAATTCTTCCTTGTCGTCTCTTCTTCAGGATGGCTTGGTATGCGGTGAATGCTGACAAAATGGTGACCAGAGTTCTTCCAAACGCTGACAGGTCGATCAGGAATCTGTCCATGATCAGTTGTTGACTGTCAGCCGAGTGTGTTGTTTGTTTTGTAGCAGAGAGACGCTCTCTGATGACGTCATCTCATGGCGCACTCTCCTCTCAATAATCGCAAAATAATAACAAATGGAAACGGGCATAAAGTCGCATTTTCTTTTTGCGCATTTTCACAAAATTCGCTCAAAAATCTCGAGACGTTCGAATAGAAACCTGACTAGTGTGTGTGTGTGGACAGGGCATAAGCACATACAGCGAGCAGCAGCAGCAACTCACCATCCGACACCGGCACACCATGAGGACAGAAGCTGAGGGCTCAGCTGTGGAGGAGCACATCCCACAGCAAGCAACTTGTGCTCCTCCACATGTGCTCCTCCTCCGTCTGTGGTCATTTAGGTTTGACCAGCGGACTTCACCACAAGCCGATTGGCTAAAACACGTGACAGCCTGCTTGAGTCGAGCTCAGACCGGCCAGTTCACACCACTGCAACTTTTCTCTGCAACATTTTAAAACGGTTTCGTCTCGTTGTGAAGCTTTGGTCTGAACTGGGCTGGAGGTTCACCAGCTTTATTGTCTTAGTTTATCAGTTTAACATGCTTACGTTTGCCAATTGGTCCTACACATGGAGAACCAAAGAACTGGATAAAGGTAAATTTTGATCTAAAGCAGGTGCCAGATTAAAAAAAGTTGGGGGATCACTGAAGTCATCAGGATTCATCCTCTGGTGATCTTGAATGTACAGAGTTTCATGGCATTCTGTCCAGTCAGTTCTGAATGGACCGTAAGTGACTCATGAACGTGTTAAGTTTGTAAACAAAATGGATTGTTTTAGAGGGCAGTGAATTTCCGGCACAGAGCTTTTATTTTCAAGTGCTGTTTCCTGCTGTAGCGTGAGTGCCTAATAGAGAGCTACTTAACAGAGACAGCAAACTGGCTCAATGACATGGCCAAACGCAGGTATGATGCTGAATATACTAAACTGTGTGGACCTGGAACTAATGACTGAGGAGAAATCTGGACCCCGTTGCTGGACCAGTTGGGATCCAGTGCTGTCCAGTAGTTGCCAAGATATCTACCACTGACAGAGCACAGCTAGCGCGATTAAAACAGTCCTCAAATATATAGTTTAACCTTCAGATAACGCAAAGTAATTCCCCGAAACAGTTGGACACTGTTTTTAGCAAACATTACTCAAGTCAGAGTAAACACTGGATTTGTTCGGGACTATTTTTAGCTGTGGATTAATACACATTCTGTGTGTCAGCAAGTGTTTATGGGAGCCGGAAGGTGTATCCGGGATTGAGACAAATAAACTACAGTGTGTGTGTGTTCATGATAATGAAGGAACAACAGTGTGGCTCACTGATGTGTCTTTAATAGTTGGAGCTCTATGGCCCAGAGGAATGTGATATATCAGGCTTTAATACACAGACACTCATATAGAATATCAACAGACAGCTTCTTTAAATTGCTCATATGAACAATGTCACCATTATGTTGTTCCTGTGATGCTTATCTCTGCTCTCTGAGAATATTGCCTGAGGGCTGTGGGGGTGTTGGAAATCATTAACCTCATTAAAAGCGGTGCAAATACTTCTACAGAGCAGAGTGTGGTTTCATACTGTCATGTCTATATTCTTTGGGTTTTTCAGAGTGTTGGCGCCTATTACAACAAACAAGCTGGCATGACTGTCGATGAAGCTAAGCTGGCATTTCTGAAGGTGGTCTGTCGCTGGCCGACATTCGGCTGTGCGTTCTTTGAAGTGAAGGTAAAAGCTGCAGCAAATGTAGCACAAACTGTGCCTCGTCTTGGTATCTGTGGTCCATTTGGTGGAGTGGGCGGCCAGTTTATCAGAAGCTGTCTGTCTCAGTCCCTCACACCTTTTGTCACTACGACACACAAACTGCATGTCTGCAGAAAGCAGTCGTGATTACAGTGATTAAAAGTTGTCATTTGCTTCAATAACTTTCTCCTCAGCAAACATCAGAACCCAGTTTCCCAGATATTGTGCGAATAGCCATCAGCAAGCAAGGACTCACCATCATCCACCCTAAAACCAAGGTGAACAACAAGTAAAGATCATCTTTAACAGTACTCCCTTTAACACCCTGCTCCTGTTCTTCACCATCATCAATTCTTTTTTCTTGTAAAGGACGTGCTGGCAAATCACCCCTTCAACTGCATCGCTAACTGGTGCAGTGGCAGCACCTACTTTCACATGACTATCGGCAGCTTAGTCAAAGGGAGCAAATTTCTGTGTGAAACTTCACTGGTAAGATCCATCATTAGTCACGTGAGCTTTATTAACTGTGAGTAAAAGTTTGTCCTTTTAATTCCCTTCCTTCGCCTCTGTGTCTTCCTTTGAAAAAGGGTTACAAGATGGATGATCTTATAACCTCCTATGTCAACATGTACAGAGAGAGGAGGGCAGTGCAAACCAGGAACCAGCGCTTCAACATCTGAGTGTGATGCAACTTGTGCCTGTAGCTGCTGAGTTAAACCCACACACTCGACATGTTGTTCATACACACACACACACACACAGGCAGAGCAGGGGCAGTTCTGTTTTCTAAAGTGCAATCAACTTTATTTTTGCTCTGTCGGAAAAAAGACATTGATTCATTACATGGAAGAAAGTTGTTGTAGATTTCTCACACTTTATTTAAAGCTAATGTTTCTGTGACATGTACTCAAGTAACACAATCCAAAGTGAAGAACCCACTTTCTAGTTAACACTGAAACTGTGCACACATTTTCTCAGTCTTAGGGCAAAAATATGTCGTTTATGATCCACAAAAAAAACTTTAAAAAAGATTATAAAATGTGTTTTACAATTTGCGAGTAAGTAATGGTTTCCCAAAATGCCAAAATTTCCCTTCTGCCTATCTATAAATACAATAAATGTACAAGATATAACTGAGATTCAATAAATGCCAATATTCTACATATTTCTTTGCATTAACATTTTATTTTGACATACTTCCTGTGTATATCAGTGCTTAAAATATTAATTAAGTTTTGCTGCATTCATTTACAAACCTGTCAAACCTTTGTGCAAATTTCCATTTTGGAAAAAGCGTCTTCCTATAAAAGTAAAGTATTTAATCTTCATCTGTTGAAAACAATTACAATTATGTTTGGTGGTATTTGTTTGTGCGTAAGAAAATTCACTCAAACATTATAGTTTATTTATAAAACGTGCGACACGGTTGTAAACCGAGTTTTTATTTGTAGTCGCTACTATTTAGACTAATTCCTCTCCATAATAATCTGCCTGCTTTAAAAACATTAAAGGTACCCTGTGGTGTTTTCTTGAAAACAAACAAAAGTTAAGTTTGTGGTGTTAGTAAAACACTTGAAAAGCCTTCTTTTTTAATTAAAAAAAAACAAGAAACTCGCCATGTTTGTTTGCGTGGCTTAGTTAGCACATCGCTATGCTTCTTTTTGTGTGTCATTGCCACTAAATGTGTGACCCAAATGCGTACATGCGTACACTGTGCAGCCTTCTGTGCACAATACAAACAAACCAGTAACCCAGTTGTGAAAACATTACTCAGTAGCACTAATGGTTGTCAAAAACTCCACAGGGCACCTTTAAAGGGGACCTATCGTTCTGATTTTTAGGTTCGTACTTGTATTTTGAGTTTCGACCGGAACGTGTTTACATGTTTTAATATTCAAAAAACGCTTTATTTTCCTCACACTGTCTGCTCTGAAACACCTGTACTCACCCTCTGTGTGAAATGCTCCATTTTAGCGCCTGTCTCCTTGAGTCTCTCTCCTGAAAAAAGCCCAGTCTGCTCTGATTGGTCAGCGTTTCTGGGTCTTCTGCATTTTAGCGTTTCTGCATCATCAGTGTAGCCGGGGGACGACTGTAATGGAGAGTAGCAGCACTTTGTACTGTGCTAATTCACCAGTAAAAGCTTATAAACACAACTGAACATTAACCAGCAGAAAAATTATCCAAAATTAGGGATAAATTAAATACATATGTCACGAATATTATGTGTTTTCCTGATGTTAGCATGTAGCTACATGTAGCGGTGTACTTGCAACCAGATAAAGACTGTAAGGAAGAACAGAGGCACAACCAGACATGTTCCAGCAGTTATATGATTCAAAATCAGGAAAAATGATTAACAAAATCGGCAACCAAGATGACGTGTTTCCGTGATGTTAGCATGTAGCTACGTGTAGCTGTGTACTTAGAACCAGGGAAGGACTAACGAAGAATAGAGGCACTTTTTACTGTAAGAAATCACTAATAAAAGCTTCTAAGCACAAACAGAGATGTTCCAGCTGGAATGTGATTCGAAATCGGGGGGAAAATTGACAACATCTGCAACCAAGATGACGTGTTTCCCCCATGTTAGCATTTAGCTACATGTAGCAGTGTATTTGGAGCAGGGGAAGGACTTTAACAGAGAATAGAAATGCTTTCTACCGTAAAAAAAATTCCTGAAAATAGGTCCTAAATACAACCAGACATGTTCCGGTGGGAATATGATTCAAAATTGGGGGGAAAATTGACAACATCTGCAACCAAGATTACGTGTTTCCCCAAAGTTAGCATGTAGCTACATGTAGCAGTGTACTTGGAGCTGGGGAAGGACTTTAACAAAGAATAGAAACGCTTTCTACTGTAAAAAAAATTCCCGAAAAAAGGTCCTAAACACAACCGGACCTGTTCCAGCTGGAATATGATTCAAAATCAGGGGGAAAATTGACAACATAGGCAACCAAGATTATGTGTTACTCTGATGTTAGCATGTAGCTTCATGTAGCAGTGTATGAAACGTGGCCATATAGAGAAATCCATCACGCTGACGTCAGTTTGTTGTGAAAGTAGAAAAAATGCTGGAAACAAAGTGTTTGGAACGGTCTAAAGCCTGAGGTTTTGCTTACATGAATTACTTTTACATACCTCATTATTTGAAACTTAGGCTACATTTGATATGAATATCTGACACTGTAACATGACAGGAAAATAAAATCATAACAGGTTCCCCTTAATAAATCCATCTATAGAAAATATTTTAATTTGCTTACAATGATTCTGCTCGTGTAAAAATATTAAATTAAATTAAACATTTATTGTTGAAATTGTTTTTTTTTTCTGCTAAAATGGTCAAATAAAACATTTCCAAGTGACAGCCTGTTGGTAGCTGTTAAAAACATTGAGAGCATCTTATCTTGTGTCAGCAGCTGGGGGCCGCTCCCTCTCAGCAGTAAGACCAGTGATATATTTATGATAGCGAGCACTTACACAGGGCAATGTTTTTGCTTCAGGGTTACGAGACGCACAACAGACAGAGCCGAGGAGCCGAACAAATGCGGAGGCCGTCCCAATTAGCAGTTGGCAGTAGATTAACAGGATAGTGGTGTCAGAGCTTCTCCCCAGTCTTGCACACAGATAGTGGCTTCATTCAAGTCTACAGAATGCCATTTGCATATCGATGATACAGAGCAGAGAAAGGGCCGATGTGTGTGACACACAGCTGTGATCTCCTTGTATGAAAGAAATATTATCCCCCTCCAGCCAGCGGGTACTCTCTCCACATCTGTCCGATGGCTATGTGACTGATTATTTTGGGCATTCCAATTCAGGATGCCCCCAGGAGGCAGGAGAGCAACAAGGGCCTCTGTTTCCTCCGAGCGTCCCCCTCCTCCCCGCTCTTGTTTTTCACTTGCTCTCCTATAGGGAATGGGGCCCTCTGTCGAACTAAACAGACCATCTACAAAAGATCATCTCTGAGACTTCAGTCATAAAACTTCTCAATTAACAACACAGTCCATCTTCTATCTATCAGTGGGGGGTGGGAGTTCATAGTAGAGGCACTCGGTGCACCGCTAGGCCTGGTTTCCATGGAGTCATACCCGAGGACTCGTTGCGACTGAGGCATGCCATTCTTCTCCACGCTGCTAAAAAGTGCTGCTTACTCTGACTCAGGCTATTGTGGAGCGCACAAGTGGCTCTCTGAGGAGAAGGGGATGGAGAAAGAAAGGGTGGGGTCAAGGTTCAAACGAAAGGCTCTCATTGGGACTCCCTTTCTGTTATCAAATTTGTTGAGACACAAAAAGAGCTACAGTCTCATTCCCAAGAACATCTTGAGGGAGAGAAAAGGGGGTTATAGGACAGCGTTCTTTGTCAGGACTTCAGTTCTTCAGAGCTCAGCGGCTGGACTCTCAGTCTTCACTCTGCTCCTGCACCGATTGTTCAGCAGCTGAATTGTAAAGCAGCAAGCTTTTCTTCAAGAAGTCCACTCTGCAAAGCTCAGGTAAGTCTTTTTATTTCACCTTAAATAAAGCAATAGAGATTTATTTGTGTTTTTTTCTTTTATAACTTAAATAAAGTGGCTCCACATGAGGGACTCCTTCTGTTTTGGTTGTAAACACTGCACTTAAGTTGCACAAATTAAAAAGTAAAACATGATACAAGATCAGCAAAGTTCACAGTGTGTTAGTAGTAAGAATTTATTCTGTAAATGTGCAACTTTTGTCATGTAAATCCCAAAACAGCTCAGCATTTGAATAATTTTTGAAGCATGCACTGATGACAATCTGCTTTTTAAGACTGGGAGAATGTGCACTCTCATTTTTAATCCAATAAACAAATTTCACAGTTACTTTATCCTGCTGGGGTTTAACTGTGACTGGCTCCAACAATAGAAGATTGTGCACATTACAGCTGTCACATTTTTCTCACAACAAATTGTCACCGACTAATCTCTGAAAAGGACCGACGCCAGGATGCTCAGTCTGCTCCCTGCCAACGCTCCTGCACAGATCTGCTCACCCAGATCATTGTGACGAGGCATATTTCAGGATTGCCTCTCTTTAGGATTATCCCTCGGGGATCCGTATTTATGGGAGCTTTTCCTTTCAGCTGTGCTGCTCCGGGTTTGTTATCCCTGCTGGGACTGCAACCCTTTTCTTTGGGGCTTCTGAATGCGCTGAGGCTGAGCCCTGGCTGAGAAATACCCTCTGTTGTGGGTCTCACAGCTCCGCACACTGAAAAGAGCCATGCTGCTACATCTGGCTGGTTCCTAATGGGCCAAAAGTCCAGGCAGAGAGCGGGTGAAACAGATTTTTAGCCCAGTGAGATAAAGAGACACAATCCCTTTCCCTTTTTGTTCGCGAGCCCTGCTATGGTGCAGCATTATTTAATCACATTTCACTGTTTGGGAGCTGTTGTATATTTGGGAGCCTCCCTTCAGTTTCAGAAACATCTGTGGGATGACAAGTTCATCCCCTGCTGCACATGTTTAGATGCTGTTCTTGGATCCTCCACAAATGTCGAAGTGAAAGTTCGAGTGAGTTTTCTGAAATTAATCATTGCTGTTCACGCCCTGGAGATGTTTGTGTAGATGTGCAGGCGAGGGCAGAAAAAACAGAGATAAAAACAAAGAGAGGAGTGGACAGTTGGAGCTCGCCGGAGGGACAGAGGAGTGGGTGGTTTGACTTCTGAGGTGTGTCTGAATATTTCTCTGAGAAATGTGCAGTCCTTTGAGGAATGTTGGAAATTATATTAGTCGATTTCATGCACATAGTTTAAAGTTTACCAGAAATTTTCAGATAGATATTTTTTTAAGAAAAAGTACTTTTTACTTGCTTTTTGTGTCTCATATGTTGCTGTAACCCTTAACATGTTTTGACATTTTGAGAAAAAAAAAATAGATGAGATAGAGTTGACTCTTGAGTTTATATGAAACTCGAACCAGCAGCCAGTTGCTTAGCTTAGCACATGACTGGAAATGGGGAAACAGTTAGCCTGGCTCTGACCGAAGGTGATAACCACCCGTAAAACCACAACTTGTTGTCTTAAAACTTCAGGTTTTGTGAAGATTAAACAAAGGAGTGTAAGATACAAGGTCCTGGTGGGCGGATATTTTGTTTCCTGGCTAAGCTAACTCTACCTTGATATTAACGAACAGATAACAGTGGTGTTAATCTGCTAAGCCTGCTCCTTTAAAGGGACAGTTCACCCCCAAATCAAAAATACATATTTTTCCTCTTATCTGTAGTGCTGTTTATCAGTCTAGATTGTTTTAGGTGTGATTTGCCGAGTGTAGGAGATATCAGCCGTAGAGATGTCTGCCTTCTCTCCAATATAATGAAACTAAATGGCATCCGGTTGTGGTGCTCAAAGCGCCAAAAAAAAAGCACATTTTAAAAAATATTCACGTAGGAACTATTTATTTTCTACCAGACTACATCATGGCTAAATTCTGGACAGCACCATTTAAGGTGGTGACTCTTTTTCTACATGCCGATCCAACAGAGGACTCTGGTGAGAGAAAGAGAGGAGGGAATGTGAGGTGCTGTCCCCGTCCTCCTGTGGATCACTGCTATAAAGTTACGCTGTGCAGAAGTGGCAGCAGAGCAGAGTCGCTGCCCTTGTTGTGGGAGTAGCAACCATACAACCGTCTTGTTGAGGTTGGGATGTGGGGACAGTTAAATCATTCCACAACCAGAAACCATCCGGAAACATGGAGAATTATAAAGGAACAGTCAGCAGTGTATGAGGATGTAAATTAAGCCAACCATATCGCAGCGCAGAAGGAAGCGTGCATCTACTCATGGACAAGAGGCTCATGCTCATGACAGCTTAAGATGTAAATATCGATGGCATCCTCCTCAGCTGAGCTGTAACGTTAGCTAGCTCAGTGGTGCTGGGTGAGCTAGCAGTAGATGCACACGTCTTCCTGTGCAGTGACAAAGTAAATGAGTCTCTAAATGAAACTGCTCACAGCAAGGGCTGCGGATTATCTTGAGTAACCTGGTCATGATTTCTGGAAAGAGACACTGATGTTGAGTTTTTCAAATATATATTTTTTTGGCGCTTTGAGCACCACAAGCTGAGTGCCATCTAGTTCCATTATACTGGAGAGAAGGCAGACATCTCTACGCCAGATATCGCTAACACTCAGCAACTCACACCAAAATAATCTACACTGATAAATTGCAGTACAGGTAAGAAATATGTCGCCTAGTTTTGTTTTGGAGGTGAACTGTCTCTTTAAAGTGATGTAAACATTGGAGACATTTTCACTCAGTCTGCTAAACCAGGAGTCGGCAACCTTTACTTTTAAAAAGAGCCATTTTTGACCAAAATAATAAGAGCAGCAAAACATATTTGAGGCTTTTAATGAAAATACAACAGCCCATTAATTCTAAATTAGCCTGTACTAATAGTCTCAGTGAGCATTCATTCATGTTTTAATACAAGGTGACACTATTTATGATTATTTGGTACTTTAACTTTGCAGAGCTGGCAGCGAAAGCAAACAAATCTGCCCACACACTACAAAAGTCTCTATTTTATTCCAAGATTTTTACTTTTTTGGGATTTGGCATCCTTAACTAGCTAGTAAGGAAGGTTCAAGACTAGCCTCTGCTTTCGAGGTTCGGCAAAAGTTCGAGGTACAGGTGCAGTATATCACGTACATTTTAGTTGATGAATTCAGTATAGAGGCTTCACATTTCTACAATTGGAGAATGTGAGAGTTTCCTTACATCCACAACATTGATATTTAAAAACTAAAATGTTAAAAAAACAATATTCATTTCTACATAATTAATTTTGGGAGCCACTGGAGAGAGGCAGGTTGCCTCCACCTGTGCTAAACTAACATCGCAGAGGAGGTTCGAAGTTGAACTGTGCTCATAAATAATACTGTTACATTTCACATTGACGCTTTCCCATTTTTTAACAGCTAAAGTCTCATGTAATATCTCTTCTTACATGATAAGATAAACTGTTAAAAAGAAGAGTGAAGATCTAATGACTTCCTGTAGTTAATAGTGTGCAGAGGAAGTCTGACACTTGTAGTAGTCAGAATGAAGTCATTATCCGCTCTGAGGGCATGCGTACATTAGCCGGGGACACTGACATCTATTGTTACCGTGTGAGACTGGCACTGTGACAAATACTCTCCCTGCCTATTGTCAGGGTGTGTGTGTGTGGGTGGACAAGGGTTGGGCTTCCTGTCACTGGGGCAGTTTGCTGTCTGAATACTAACAATGAACTATTTTAGAAATCAAAAGCACATGTCTAGAAACGTCATGTCTCGGATGGTCGGATGTGATCTGTCACTGTCATGATTTATTTTTATCTGTCCTGCAAAATTACGTTGATTTATGAAAATAAAAAGCATCTGAAAAAGGATTTTTTTGCTTTTAGGATTAACTTGTTGGACCTTTTTGTCTCCTCAGCCCCCAAGATGGATACTGCTACAGTGGAGCTAACCTCCCTGTCACCCAACGGGTCATCAGAGAGCTGTGCGGCGGTGGATACGACAGTTGAGAACACACTGTTTGGATGCTTCTACATCCTGGTTTTCTTCCTGGCGCTGAACGGCAACAGCCTGGCCCTCTGGATCTTCTCTCACCAGCGTGGCGCTTCCTCCCCAGCGAACGTCTTCTTGATTCATCTGGCGGTGGCAGACTTATCCTACGTGATCATCCTCCCGCTGAGGGCCACCTATCACCTCACCGGAGGCCACTGGCCCTTTGGCGAGGTGCCCTGCAGACTGGCAGGCTTCTTGTTTTATGTCAACATGTACGCCAGCTTGTACTTCCTGGCCTGTGTGGCGGGGGATCGCTACCTGGCTGTGGTTCATGCTGTGAGGTCGCTGAAGATCCGTCGTGCTCGATATGCTCACATCATCAGCTTCTCTCTTTGGGCGCTGGTTACCATCTCCATGGCGCCGCTGCTGATCACCCACCAGACTGCAGAGGTGGACGGTGTGACGGTGTGTTTGCAGCTGTACAGAGAGAAGGCCTCTCGTAACGCTCTGATCTCCCTCGCCGTGGCCTTCACCCCGCCTTTCCTCACCACCCTGTGCTGTTACCTGCTCATCATTCACAGTCTGCACCGGGGCTCCAGGTTAGAGCCGGAGCTCAAGCTGAGAGCGCTGCGCACCATCGGTCTGGTCATGCTCATCTACGTTGTCTGTTTCCTGCCTTACCATGTGAGCAGGGCCACGTTCATCCTGGGCTACAGCCATCCTGACGTCACCTGCCAGACACGCAGAGGCCTGAGCCTGGCCAACCGCCTCACGTCCTCCCTCACCTGCCTGAACGGGGCCATGGACCCGCTCATCTACCTGTTTGGGGCGGAGAAGTTTCGCGGCACTCTAATGCGATTGTTTTGCAAAGATCAGGCAGGAGTGTCAGGAGCCACCAGCGGAGAGCTGAAGGGAACACACGAGAGCTCAGTGAGTGCCAAGTCTGAGTTTTGAGGAAGAGAAATTTGAACTCAATCCAGAGCTCTTTGGGAGTGATGTATTTCCAACACAAACAAAAATTGGTTTAACTATTTACTGACTGTTGCCTTTGACTGACAGGAAGCTTCCACAGTGTGGCTGATGTGCCGCTGCACCCCACTCAGCTTGAATCTAAAGATATACTATGCAGGATTTTACTGAAAATTAATGTAAAGGCTCACACAGATGTAACCCCTCTCAGTCTAGATGTGTGTGGCATTGTATTTTTCCACAGAGTCTCTGCTCTTTAACTGTATTGTCTCATATTATTCTTATTTTCTGTGCTTGGCACATTTATGGGCGTGTCCCCCACAGCGCTCAGGTGACGTCAGAGCTATATAGAAATCAATATATTGCAACTATAGCGAGGCGAAATGTCCAATGAGTGAATCTGGAGTTCACTTTCACTTTCGCTGGCGAGTGTGTTAACAAACAGTAGCCAACAATCCTGCATGGTATACCTTTAAGGCCCAGTTCCAGTGTCCACCCTACGCCCTGTTCACCCCCTTAAACATCACACATATGAGTGTAGGAGAGTGAGAGGACTCCAGATGCCATATGAGGACTTGGAAAGCACTTTTGAACTCACGTCTCCTGGACATGGACATCCTGTGTCCAGTTATGTGTACGACTCACCATGACAAGGCAAAGAAGTAGTTAGTTTTTACTTCCAGGGAAATTCCTTCCCTCCAACTTTTTCCATGTTGTTGCTTATGTCTCTTTTTTAAGCTTCCGAGATTCCATTGTCGCCATCGTTGACTTTGCGATCACTGATTTGTCTCCATGATCGAAGTCTGCAGATATGCGTAGAGTCAACCAGGAAACTCTCGAACACTCGTCCTCGCCATCAAAGTCTGTGAGACTCTGAGGCTCTGGCCGCGCGTGACCTCAACATGATAAAGTTATTGCTGTTTTCACAAGCTTCAGATTTTGTGTCAAACACCAAATAAGCAATTTTGTACAAAGTCAACTTTTAATGTATGTTATTGTTTACTGTTTTGTATCGTAAACCAAATGTGACGAATACTTGTTAGCTTTTAATATCTTTTTTTAAAATGAAGGTTTTTAAGCTATGCTAGCTATTGTGCTAACGTTCAGTCCGGTCACTAGGGGAAAATATTGGCATTGTATGTTTCTGCAGACCATGACCACGTTAAATTTGAATGTTTCATGCATATCATAACAACGTTTCTATAGTGACGTAGTGTATGAGCTGACTTTGTCACGGGTGTTTCATAGCAACCAGTCGCTGTTTTTCCAGCTGCTTTTTTAAGTGATCTGTTGCAGTGTTATAATCAACTTTTAAGGCACAAAAAGCAGAGATTTTGCCAAATCTGCTACATAATAATGTACTACTAAACATATCTGTTTATTTGCATAAATGTAAAATGCCAACATTTTTTCTGGAGATTGGGTTGTGTTGTTGGTCAGTTGGTTCCGTTACTGTAATGATGTGTTGTTTTTAGCCACACTGGCAACAAAGCTCTAAAAAAGGTGCCACGTTGGTCCAGACTTCATATTTCTTGGTACTGACATTCATGTTTCCCTCAGACTGAGTTGAAGTTGTTTCACCAATACCTGCAAAACCAGCGACATCCACGTCAGCCTCAGCTGCTGCTTTGCTTTTAGTGCTGATTAGCTAACGTTTGCATGCCAGCAACTAAGCTAAGATGGTGAACATAGTAAAAACTGCACCTGCTCAACATTAGCATGTTAACAACGTCGCTGTGAGCGTGTCAGCATCAGGCCTCCAGGAAGTGTGCGCCAGATTTTAAAGCCAAGTTGACATAGTGGCCAAATGTTGTAACTGCAACATCCAGGTCTGTCAGATGAAGCCATGAGGCCCAAAAAGACTTTCCAATAGACTTACATTAGGAGACAGATGTAGATACGTTTTTTTTCATTCATATATTCATATTCCGTAACCCCTGGAGCCTATCCCAGCTGACATTGGGCGAGAGGCGAGGCCCAGACTGTCACAGAGCTGACACACAGAGACAGACAACCATTCATGCTCACATTCACACCCACAGACAATTTAACCTGCGTGTCTTTGGACTGTGGGAGGAAGCTGGAGTACGACGCTGACACAGGGAGAACATGCAAACTCAGCACGGAAGGGCTCCACCACCCAGGAGGTGTGCTGGACTTTGAACCCAGTGTCACATAGTGGACAAATGTTGTAACTACAACTTCCAGATCTGTTACATGATGCCATGAGGCCCAAAAAGACTTCATCCCATAGACTCACATTGGGAAAGAGACGTTTGTAAATCAGCGTATACATTTTTTAAGCATCTCAACGTCCAAGAAATGACTCAGTTCACTGTAAAGATTTGATCTATTCAGTCCGATAACATTTGAAAGTCTAGAAGAGCAAAGCGATTGAATCAATTCATCCTCATTAGCCAAACCAAAACTTAACCCCTTGCTAAGTCTCATGTGAGTTTGCTCTACGGGAGCAGAGGATTCAGGTAATTTTACACCCAAGAAGTTGAACTTCTTTGGCTTCATGCACCACTGAGCAACTTTAATGGGACTGAATGGGGCTCCGCCTCCAACGCTGGATCTAGTTCTCTTTATACATCCATGTTTAGCATTGAACTCACCAGTGTGCCTGAGTGCGGCCTCTCAGAGCTGTTAGCGTGGCTGTAGACTCTTAGTCTTGTTTTACTGTAATATAATGTGTGTTTTTACTTACAAATGTAATGTTTTTACAAATTGCTGGAAGACAACAGAACCATGTTTACTTTGCTTGTGCTAGACAAATCCTCCCTGTACTGTACATATGTCGTTCATCATCCAGCTCCTTAACCTTCCTATGCAATGCATTTATTGTTCTGTCCACATGTATGTGATGTTGCACTGCTGCATGGCAAACTATTAACCCTGTGTCACTGTGAGTCAGTTTGGCCTGACGTCATCTGCAGAAGAGTTGATGTTAGAGCCTGAAAGACATGATTCACACAGATCAGTGAGATGTGAGTTATAAATGTTCTGTGTAACTTGTACGCTGTAAATAATAACTCAGTAAACATTTGGTTTCATGCGCATGAGCCGATGTGTCTTGTCTACGCTGTCACTGCCTGTCTGAGACTTTGAGCTGCACTCTGTGAAAGTGTGAAACCTATTTCGAGCATAGGACAGAAACCTCCGAGGCTGCAGTGACTTGTCACTGTGTAGTTCTCTTTTTGTATCATGTGACCTGTGTTGTGGTTTGTGAGCTACTTTTTTTCTCCTTCTTATTTCTGCAAGACTTCCTGTCCATCACATGAACGTGGCAAGCCATTCTAAACTTGTATTTCCTGAATGTATATGTTTTAGAAAACCCCCTCGCTCTCCTGATGAGACGATCAAACGGTTTGTAATCAGACTCAGGTCGGGTCTTCTGGCTAAATTTGAGTGCTTGTTTAATTCTAGGTCAAAGGTGACATGAGCTTTAAAAAGAACCGAATGAGAGTTTTTATACTTTCAGTTTATTCCCAAGCAGATTTATCAGTAACTGTAACAAGTACGACTCACAATATTTGATCCTTTTTTCTTACTTCCCCTTTTTCACTTCTTTCAACTTGAACTTTTACAAACAGCTTCACTTTTTTCCGCACGTTAACAAGCAGGTGCACGGAAACTGAAAGCAGGAATGCTGGTTAATGATTAAAGTAATGTGATAATGATTTCTGTTCAACAAGCGAAAGTCTGTATTTCCATTTACAGCTCTGTGGATCTGACATGTAGCAGGCAGAGCAGAGCAGAGGCACCAGGGCCCTCCTCCTTAACTTCACAAATGAGGAAGTTCATACCCGAGCTAGTAGCAGCTTCCTTTTACAGCTTTCGGAGGCAGAGGATGAACAAGTGAAAGAAAGGACTTAAAGGTACGCACCCTGAAAAGATGAAAATAGCCAGAGAGAAAAACTGAGTCTACGTTTGGTTTGCTGGATATATTTTAAGAGCAGATGCAAAACTCTTGAGCTCAGACTCCCTGGGTCAGAAACAGGATGCCAAGTTATCAACCTTGGTTCCATGGTAATATAACTCGATCCAAAGCTGAGGATCTACTTTCCAAAGCAGCAAGAGATGGAAGCTTCCTTATCCGGGCCAGTGAGTCCATACAGGGAGCGTATGCCCTCTGCGTTTTGTAAGTTGACATCATTTATTTCTAACTATTGCACTGACAGTCAGTTTTGATGCAGTTTCATAGAGTGATTCTTTTTCCTTGTTCAAAAAAACCTTCACATCATGCAGAATGAGACGTACATGGACCTAACAAATGAAAGAAAAACATGACTTTGCTGTTGTACAGACTGATTTTGGCATCATGTTGAAGAGTAACTCACTCACCGTCATCATTTGGGCATGTTTAATATAACGAGATTACAGTAAAATTACCCCTGCTGCACTTTAATGTATCATTTTGCACATACGCACTGCAGCGCAAGACTAGTTCCCCTTTATTTGCATACTGTGCTACCACAAAGCAACACCCTTTGCCCTCTGCAACTCATATCATGTTTCAGGGAACCTTCATTAAAAAACGCTGCACAAACTGTTCTGTGTGCATGATGAACACACTGAGCACACCAGCCAGCGTGTTTCTTTACCCTACACACTTTGCATGTCATACAACAGTGACATTTACTGTTTTAATCACAGATACCAGAACTGTGTGTACACGTACAGAATCCTGCCAAGTGAGGATAAGAAGCTCTCTGTCCAGGTGGGTTGACAGTTTGACACATGCCATCTTTATTGAAAGGTTAAAAGCCAGATGTTTTATTATTACGGTTGTTGAATTGTTGGTGTGTTTACAGCACATGTGGCCGACAAGGGCAAAGGTGCTGCAACGGCCCAAATCATCTCCATTTGAAGAAACATGCTGCAGTCTCAGAAATGATGCCGAATCAAAAACACAACAACAGGAACGTGCTGCAAGTGAAAAAACATGCCGCAGAACGGCAAAACAAGACATAAAGAGTACACACACTGCAAATATGAAAATGATGTAAAGTCAAAAACACGCAAACCAACAGAAAAACGCTGCAAAGTCACAACAGAACTTCTGCGGGCCTTTCAGGGCCGCACTGAGTAAGTTACTAGCTAACGTACGTGTCCACAGGACCTGTCATTTTCAAATTTTTCATTCACTGTTTACGTAAGCAGCCGTGCAATGCATTCTGGTAGTGCAGTGTGACAGGGTGCCTGCTCCACATTTGCATTAAGTTGAGGTCGGGCTACTTTATGTAAATCAGGGGCATCCAGCCCGACTTGAAGCCTCGGAAAACTCTCAAAAACGTTTAAACTAACCGTCGTCAATTGAAAATAAAAACAGATTCAACAAATGCGTGGCTTATGTCTCACCTCAGATGTTTTCAGAAACACATTACGGTGATCTTTTTTTTGTTACATAAGAGAGCGTTTCCAGACGAGTTACCTCGTTGGTCTGCTTTGAAATCCGGGAGCAAACAGACCTTAATTAAAACTGGCATGCCCTTCAAGAATTTGCAAGGAATGACCACACCATCACGCCCAAAAACACCCCTGTGGAAACCAGGGTGTTTTTGGCACCAGACCATTTGTATTTCACTTCTTTATTCCTCTTATCTTTTTTTTTTTCGGCTTCAAACACAAACTCATCTGGTCTCCCTCTCGTGGGACGAAAACTTTACGTTGCATTAGTTTTTCAGGGCTTGTGTGTTTTTGCACAGTTCATGTATTTGATAAGATAAGACAATCTTTTATTTGTGTTACCATGGGGAAATCTGCAGCATTACAGCAGCAAAGGGATACAGGAAACAGGAAGCATCAGTACTAAAATAATATATATACATAAGTATGTAAAATAAGTAAACTGTACGAAAACAAAGAGCAGTATAAAAAGCAATCAGCATAAAAACAAAAAGCACTGTAATAAGAAGCATCAAGAAATAGCAGAAAATACAAAGACACAGGCTGATTTGACATCGTTGACTGATGGAAGTAAAGATATTGCACAGTTTAACAATACTGATTTTGCACCTGAGCGATTGATTGTAAGCAGTAAAAAATAAAAGCAAGCGTGTTTGCTGTGAATGTATTGTCTTTTTTATTTGCAGCCAATTCCATTATTGCATTTGTTTGGGATTTTTCATCTGTGTTTTTAAATTGGCATAGTTTCTGAAGCTGCAGCACTTTTCCCTAAATTGAAATGTTTTTGGCTATTGTACCATGTTTGTCTTTGTTGGCCGCTGTAATATAGGAAAATTCTCCTCTAATATCAAAACTAACTGCCAGTACGCAGCTGTTTTTAATGCAGCTGGGACCTAAATATACAAATATATGCCTAAATATTTGTAACAACTGTTTATTGGCTTGTAGCAACACTTCAAACCACGCTTATAGCCTGCCGTTCACTCAGTGAGTTTGCCACTTTTATCCGAACTTAAATAAGTCATAAACGACTTAAAGTATTGCAATGAAATTGTAAACCTGACAGTCATGGCCGCAGAGGATGAACTGCAGCTTTTTAAGGTAATCATCTACCTTTTCATCCTCCACCATCATCAGATCAGAATTCAACTCGTTTCGACTTTTTGGTTTGTCACCAAATATTTAAACTAATGCCATTTCCATCAGCCTTAGCTGTGTTTAAATCTAATTCGCAAATATTAGCATAGTAACATTAGCTAGTCGAGTGATACACCTCGCAGTGCAACCTGGACACATTGTCAGTGATGATCCTGGGGTCGTCAGGTGTTTCGGGGCTTAACATCAGACACCCTCACCCAGGGGACCCAGCCGGGGATGATCAGGCCCCAACTTGTGTCCAGGTAGCTCATGTCACCACTCACCACCCCGCATAATTCAGAGCAGGAGGAGATCACCGGGAAGCTTAGCTAATTTAAAATAGTAAAACAAAAATTCCTGCTAAGTATCAGCATCTTAACGTGATCATCAGCATTAGCATTTACCTCAAAGTAGTGAGTGTCAGGCAAATTTGTTTCTCCTAAGATAGCGAGGGCATGAACTTCTCTGCTCTCCCTCTGACTGGCCAGTACTCCTTGTCTTTGTTGGTTGGTTGGGTTGATTAAGTTTAGACAAGAGGAATGGGATTGGTTAGGGTAAGAATGTCAGGGTAAGGTAATCAGAGGCAGACTGAGGGCAGGTCATGCCCTCACTATGCCAGGAAACACAAGTTTGCATAATGATCAGCCTCACAGAGCTGCTAGCATGACTTCAGACCTTTACTGTTGTTGTTGAATCAATCACATTTTCGTCAAAACACATTCAAACCACCTCTAACCAAGCATTGAATTCTTGCGTTTTTAGTATTGTCTCATTATAAGGACGACATTCATTAAATACAACAGGCTGAAAAACACTTAGCCTCTCAATGTGTAAGACTTCCTGTATGAGGTGCAATAACAGTTCTGTCATGCACTCGTTCAACCTGTTCTCAAATGGCAATAGGCTTTAATGTCACAAATGATTCATTAGACTTCAGCAGTGGTTCTGTTATTTACTGCCATTTTTCTAACAAGCAGATTTCATGTGTGTGTGTGATTTTTTTAGCTCGTGTTTTTGCATTCAGACTTACGGGCCAGGAAAGGTCTAACAGCTGAGTGTCATTGTAGCCGTGCCTTAAAAGTGATCAGTGACTGATGAGACATGAGGAAGACTTGTGACTGAGGCAGGAACTAATGAAATCGCAGTAATATTTATGGGAACAATTAAAACAAATAGGACTTTAGTCTGCATATCAGGAGAGGCCTTATTGGCTTGATATCTGTCTGTTGTTACCTTTGCTTGTTAACTAAAACATGATTACCGTACATCGACCTGGAGGAAGTGAAAGCTGGTGCTTGTGAGTTTATATATGCAGATATTATTGAGTATCATCAGCGTAGAGTTAAAGATAAAGAATGTGTGTCACACGGGAAAGGGGCCTGCATTTTTTGTAAAGCTCCATTTTGGCAGATAGACAAACAAATGGTAAAATGTGCTGAGTACCAGGGCTTGAATTAAGCAAGCAGCCTGCCTGGCAAGAAGTACCAGCATTAAGATTTCTGTCGGACTAACAGTAAATCAGCATTGTCACTTTAGGTCAAATGTAGGTGCTCATGATTTATTCATGACTAATTGTAAATGTCAGACAGAATAGGGCCATTTCCTGCTCAAACAGGCTGCAAGTAAAGGCAGAAATATACAGCTGTGTAAGATGTAATGTGCGGTCAAGTTTCTGCAGACTTCTGCTCGTGCCTCCAGAGTGTATTTAGTAGTTGTATTTATAGTAGTATTTGTAATTTGTACCCCCCAAATGCATATGTATGCAATGCAGGTTGGTGGTTTAAAGTGGTTTAAACTCAAGCATGAGCTCAGTATGATGCAGAGTTACATTAAATACGGTGACAACAAGAGTTCTGTTTGAGAAATATGAGCTGGATCACGTCATTTGTAATAGCAGCAACTCTGTCTCATTATAAAATTTTAAAATAGGCACAAGGTCAGAGCTGATCTGCTATAAAATAGGTCTAACAATTGTGTCTGAGGCAATATAAAAGCTAAAGATCGGTAAGCTAATAAGAAAAACTAAAGACAGGAACTACATTGTGAAAAAAATAAACAGTAAATCTTTTGAAACTCTTAAAATGGCCAAACACAGCTGCTAAAGGAACTTAGCTGATGATATGAATGCAGCTGTAGTCTGCTGGAGGAAGCCACAGACGGTGCATATAGACATGTCTGACATCACATGGGAAGTAGGACTGAAAGATTATGTCACCTGGTTTGGTAACAAAAAAACAAAGGTCCTCCAGAAAACAACAACACCTGACGTTTCAGTTCTGCTAAAGGGCAGGGATGACAATGTCTGCTGTGATCTGCTCCTCAGGCATCTGAAGGAGTTCCTATCAGGTTCTTCGCCATGCTGCCGGAGCTGGTGGAGGCGTACTACAACCTCAACATGGGTCTGGTCACACATCTGCAGTACCCTGTCCAGAGGGAGGAGGAGGTGGACGAGGAGCCAGGTCAGATAACTTCACTTCATATGAATCATGGCTACAGTCTAAAAATGTGCCTGTCAAAGATTTTAAGTCACTAAACATCATGTACGTTTTTGTCCTGCAGAATCCAATAATCTTCCACCGCAGCTTCCCCCCAGGAACTTCATGGCCAATGATGTGAAAGACAGCGATCCTCAAAGACAGTCTTCTGACCAGGCCTGCAAGTCCTTGTCGGACACCTACCTGATGAGACTGCAGCACATGGACATGTCCACGTATGGTCACATTTGTACATTTTGCACTGATGCAACACAGTCAGATTATTCATCATGCAAAGTCTCAGATAACAGACTGGCAGTAGTGTGTGTAATGAAAGAATTCCTATGGTTAGAGGCGGTGATTTGATGCAGCCATGCGTGGCTTCAGTTATCTGATGTGGGTCATTGTGTGTAATCAGATAGTCTTTTGTTTACATTTTAGATTTTCTTTCAACTTTACACTGTTCAAGACCAAAAACAAGATCTGTGAAATATTTCAGCTGAATTTTGAAGGTTAGAACTTTTAACTTTGCACAGAAAATGCCAACACATAGACCCCGATTCACACACATTTTTATGGTCCTAGGAGTGAGTCCACATACCCATTTTTGCAAGGGTGTGGGATTTGTTTTAACACGGTGGGGACATATATAAAATGGGTGGTTTAGGGTCTTCCACCAGAAAATTTAAAGGACAAATTTCCTTAGTTTCTGTATTTTTAGCGCACAAATTTGTGCTTTTTTTCTATAGAGTGTAAATGTCTTTAGTTTTGTCAGAAAAAAAGTCCTCTGATACTTCATGTTTTTTCAGAGAGGGACTAATGCATGTTGTAAATATTGAAGGGGGAAGTGTCCCCTGCATCCCCCCGAAATCTACACCCCTGCATTTTGCCATCTCAAAATAGCAATGAATTGCATCCTTGGCTTCGCTGAAATTTGGCACAATCCCAATAAAATACTGTTTGTTTGGGGTTTTTTTTAGCAATTTCCAAGTGCCAGTAATGAAAAATATGACACCTTTTATTCTGGGTCCCTCCCAAATTACAAGTGGTCAGAATTAATTTCCTGTGTGGGGTTGCTGGGCTCAGCCTTAGGAACATGGACATCCAGAGGGAGCTCGGAGTACAGCTGATGCTCCTTCGTGTCGAAAAGGGCCAGCTGAGGTGGTTCATGCACCTGATTAGGATCCTCCTGATCATCGTCCCCAACTGTTAGGAGGCTCCAGGGTCGACCAAGCGGCAGGCTGAAAATGAAGCCAACACCAAAGTGCCAAAACTTCAGTTTCTCTAATGGCCACTTGAGGATGACTCAAGTGGGTGAGATTGGTGTCTGGAATACGTTGGTCAGCCTCCTTGCACCGTAACCCACCCCAGATGAGTTGATCGAAATGGAAATGGAAAAAATATTGAACCCTAAAAATGGCTTGGTGCCTAAGATGGGTGTGATGAACCAAATCTAAAATGTAAACAAAAGCCTCCAGCTGATCTGACACGGACTGGCCCATGTGTGTGTGATGAGACAACTCCTGTGTTTCATATTTCCAGAGTACCAGAGGATCATCAAATTGCTCTCCAAGAATACTTCAGGACAACAATCTGCACGGATGCTGAACAAGCGCAGTACGGTTACCCTCACCTCCCGGGGCTAAGGAAGCTAACGATGGCAATCTGCAAGAATCTGAACAGGTATAGTTCCCAGAATATATTCTGCAAACCACAGTGTGGAGGGCTGATTTAACCACGCTCTGACCTTTTTTGTGAGACAGTGAAATTTCCCGCATCCTGCCAGTTCTGGAGGTCTTTCACAGAGCGTTGGACCAACAGCTCTCCCCAGGGGTTGGACATTATCCAAAGCAAGTGGGTGGCACCCTTGATCCTTTGCAGCAATATAAACTCACACGAAAAAGCCCTTCTCACTGTGTATTATTTTCTTTACTCCCAGATGTCTGGTGATTCAGGTCAGTCTGTGTCCTGCAGGCTTGAGCAGCTGACAAAGCTGCTCTACGCAATAGAAGATAAGGTAAAGTGACTCATTCTGCTGACTGACCGTGAACAATCTGGGTTATTGACCAACAGTTGAAGTCAGTTACAGATAATAAAGGTCTTTTCTTTTTCTTTTTCTCTTTTTCTTCCAGGCGAAAAGTTCTCTGCTTGAGTCTGTGGGATATGAAGGAGGTCACAGGAAATCTCTCATACCGCTCGTTACATTTGAGGTGCTTCTCTAAATCAGTTACTGTATTACAGCACAGGAAAAAGAAATGATGCAAAATGTCTGGAGGTTCGTTGTTTTATGTGACTTGTTTCCTCTTTCACTTGCAGGTCAAGCAAGAATCTTTGGGTATTTCCACGAAGATGTTCCTGAAAGTTGACGTTGAAAGTGGGAAGCTCTACATAAAGAAGTCAAAAGACGGCCCTGAGGACAAATTCTTTGTTCACAACAAAAGTAAGAAATCAAATTCACGCTCTGTAACCTTGTTTCTTGGTATTTTTAGCCACACAAGTAATGTTGCTCTAGCAGTCAGTCAGTCAGTCAGCCAGTTCACTGCACTGAAATATCTCAGCAGTTACTGACTTTGGTGATCTCTTGACTTTTCTTCAAGTGCTTCATGAGGTTTTTCATTTTTAGTAAAATGTCTCGACAACTATTGGATGGGTTGATGTAAAATTTGGTACAGACATTTATGACTCCCTCAGGAAGAGTTTAATACCTTTGATGACCCCTTAACTTTTCATCTAGCACCCTCATCAAACTGTCCGTGCTTTGTGTTTAGTGCTAATTAATCTTCAATTTCAATTTCAATTTTATTTATAAAGCCCAGTATCACAAATCACAATTTGCACACTTTGCAGCATACAACATCCCTCTGTCCTCTGGACCCTCACAGGGGATAAGGAAAAAAAAACCCCAAAAAAACCTTTTAACGGGAAAAAAATGGTAGATGGTGAAAATGGTAAAAATGCAGAGTTTTAGGTGGGGCTCCGTCTGCTCCATTCATTGCCATAAAAGCTACTCAGTGGCACGTGGAGCTAAAAAAGTGTGGCTTCACAGTTCTAAGATTACAGAGATCTTCTGTATCATAAAGCAAGCACACAATAGAATAGAACAGAAAGAACTTTATTTATCCCTGAAGGGAAATTCAGCTGTCCAGCAGCTCATAAAAGACAAAAGACAGAACACAACAACCACACTTCCTCTCATCAACAACAGCACAGTGGTATTAAAATAGACATAAAATAAAATATGTTAAAAATCAAATGTAAATTAAATTAAAATAAAATTGCCCATTCCACAATCCAGCCAGTTGTGGCTAATGTGATGTGTGTAAGTGTGTGTGTGTGACTGGATTCAGGAGGTGTTTAACGGTCTAATCGCCGTGGGGACGAAGGATCTCCAGCCGACTGCTGCAGCTGCTCCTCTGTCGCTCCAGGAGGCTGTGGAGAGGGTGTCTGCTGTTGTCCTTTATAACTTTCAGTTTGTTCAGTGCACTCCTCTCCACCACACCTCAAGGGACTTTCTGGTCAGGCGTTTGCTAACTCTTCTAGACTTTAGAAATGTTATCAGACTCAATGGATGAAGTCGTGACGGTGAAGCGAGTCATTTTTATGCTCAAAATAATTTATCCACTGATTTACAGACGTCTCGTTCACAATTTCAGTCTGTGGGTTTAAGTATTTTGGGCCAAATGCCATCAAGTGACGGACCTTAAAGTTCAAATTTGGTTTGGTCACTATGTGAGATTGATTTCAAAGCCCGGCACTGTTCCTGAGGGCTTGATCCACACTGATTACTGATAATGTTCGGCAAACAGTGGCGCTGTGTGCTCCAGCTGTGTTGGCAACCTAGGCAAAGCGAATTTTGATGACCTGTTACTGCTGCACATTAAACAGAATAAAAATAACTGATTCCAAGAGTGAGCTGGGTTGCACCCCAGATGCTTGCTGTATCAAACAGGGGTGTTTTTTTAACCTCAGTTATGAGTCTCTCCTCAGTGACATCTGCCATGTTGAGTGTGACGTCCTGTAAATTTGGATGGATTTTGGTTGGCTATTGTTCCTCAAATCACTCTGAAGTTGATCTCAACATTTGCCACTGATGTTGTTACAGTTGTTGTCTGGACTGCACCGTCCTCTTGAGTTAGAACGATTTTAAAATGACATATCCACTGTTATCAATATAGTTACTGACTGTCGTCTCTTTTAGCAGCTGCCGTAAACCTTCAACGCGACTCATGTTTATAAAAGTACTGTGATTATTTTTCAGTCCTGCAGTTGGTGAAATCCCAGAAAATGCACGCCAAACTTGTCATCGTGGCCGAGTCGGAGAAAGAGAAGATTTTGCGTAAAGAGTTCGTCTTCGATGACACAAAGGTAACAAACTTCTGATCAGCTGGCTTGGTCCTGATTTTGCTGAAAAACTTGTCAAGATTGGTTTCATCGGCCTCAAACAGACGACTGTTGACATAGTTTGATTCAAATGTTTGATAAATCCTGATTGAGGGGAACACAGACAAAACGCACACGCAGAAATCTCATGTGACATAACCAAAGCTGTTCTAATACTGGCAGAAAATAGTGCGTTAATGTCGGAGCTTCTTGTTTATAGAAAGAAGGTGGTTGAGAAAATGTGTTTTTAGGGGTGATATGTTTTTATTCACAATGTTCTTTTGAATGTGTCTCACCAGAAACGGGAAGGGTTTTGCCAACTTCTTCAACAAATGAAAAACAAACACTCTGAAAAGCCGGAACCTGACATGATCACAGTGTTTGTTGGCACCTGGAACATGGGTAACATTAATAACATCTCAGTAAATATGAACTCATGACTGATAATGCAATGACACAGTGAAATACTTCTCCATGAACCTGCAGGAAACGCCGGCCCTCCCCACAGCATCGACTCCTGGTTTCAGTGTAAGGGCCAAGGGAAGACACGAGACGACACCGCCGATCACATCCCGCATGATTTCTACGTCATCGGGACTCAGGAGGATCCTTTGGGTGAGAGGGACTGGGCCGACACGGTGAAAGGCGTCCTGAGGAAAATCACAAACATCAGCTTTAAACAAGTGAGTGACTCTGACAAAGTCATAACGTTACAACTGACCGCAGGTGCCGAGCAGTGACGCATCACATCGTCCTCTATCATCCAGGTGGCGATCCACACTCTGTGGAACATTCGGATTGTGGTTTTGGCCAAGCCCGAGCACGAAAACAGGATCTCCCACGTGTTTTCAGACAGTGTGAAGACGGGGATCGCCAACACTCTTGGTAAGCAGTTCCACTTCTCTACAAGCCGTTTAATGACCTGTAACGAAAGTTCATAGAACAATAACACAACACTGCGGTGTTTGTTTCAGGAAACAAGGGAGCAGTTGGAGTGTCCTTTATGTTCAACGGTACATCGTTTGGCTTCGTCAACAGTCACCTGACCTCTGGAAGTGAGAAGAAGCTGAGGTGAGCTGCAGATTACTCTTTCAACAAAGCCAAGTTTACATGTATTAACCCTTTCACGCACAGTGGACAGCTATGAAAACCTATTTTTGGGTTTAGCTCGTCTTATACTTAATTCTGATTAACTTAAACCTGTTGTTCTCATTCATGGACACTTTTTTTTGTGCCATCTAATGGTTAAGTAGTAAGAGCACACTACACTAATCCATGTAATTACAAGATGGCTGCCATCTCTGCCAAGTCAGTCTGCACAAAAGAACCGACACAAAAATGGACAAGGTCCAAAATCTGATCACATTTATGGTTGAAACTTGTTTATTTATGATCAATAATGTTTTTAGTTTGATATGACAACAACTTGGACCAGTTATAGCAACAGTAACAAGCTAAAACACTTAGGACGTACTCATGTGAGGACATTGGGACTTAATTATCGTTGACAATATTTCGTTTTTTATACTTATCGGGTCTTACTGATCCCAAATAGCTAGGAGAAACTAAAAATGCGTACCAAACAATCGTTTAGGTCTCCGGAGGATATGCACTGGTTTTGATAATTTGTTATAGTTGCACGTAAACCACCACAGCGTGTCATGACACACACTGCCACCCACTGGCCAGCTGTTGTAAGTGTAACACAAAAGTTTTTTAACTAAATTTTAACTTTATTTTAACTAAACTGGACATCAGGCATCGCTCGCTGTGTTTCAACTAGAAACTGTAGCATTGCTGAAGAATCAACAGCCACAAGGTGAATGAGAAAGGGAGGAAGGAGGGAAAAGTAGAAAGGGAAAAGGGGCAGTTAAGAAAAATTTCCTTGAGGGTTTTCTATCAAAAAGAAATCTCTTGGTTAAGGTTAGAAAAGAAGTCATGGTTTGGCTTAAAATTATCTTTTCTGTCACAAAAGGAAACAGTACATGGAAAACTAGAGGCTGAGGAGGTCCAACACTTTTGATTCGCATTAAACAGTATCAGAATATGTTAAAATATGTGAATACACTAGTAAAACATAAGAACATGATTTTATAGTTTTACATAATATATTAGTTTTTAAAAGTGGTTTGTATTTCTTAACGCAGGCTGTCCACCAGAATGGACATGTTAAAAAACTCCTCGAAAAATGCATGGTAAAAAAACAACAACAAATTCTGACATTTTTTCATTCCTAAGGAGGAATAAAAACACTTAGGAAAATAATCTGTGGTTTTTATATTTCATGCATGAAAAGGTTAATATCATTACATATGGCTATAACCAGGGGTTTACTTCTAACCAACACAATACTTTTGAAAATCATATTTTTGTCCCCAACTCTTTTACAATGTCATTTTGTAACACTTTTTTAATTTAAGATACAAAGAACCTGAGGTCATCATGGGTGTCAAATAATAATAATGATAATAATAATAATAAACTACTTATATTGCACCTTTCATACAAGAAATGCAGCACAAAGTGCTTTACAATAAGGGCATTATCAGCACTGAGTGCTTCACATGAAAATAGACAGAATGGACATAAAACAGAACTGGTTCATAAAATCATAGAATTGTAAAACTATAAATCATAAAATCAAGTAAGATTTGAAAAGATTTGCAGCAGCGTGAAGTGTAAAAAGAAAGAGTTTCAGACCTGTATCAGGAGAGTCAGAGCTTGTTGTCTACATGAAATTTCACATTTTTTTTGTTTAACTATCATTTTTATAGAACAATTTCATCCTAATGTGTTATTTGCTAGTTTTGATGTATCGATCCATTCATCCATTTTCATCCACTTATTCACTTATTCGTCCTGATCAGAGGCCCAATTTGATGTAAACGCAGGAAATAGTGTTCACATAGTTTTTCATTTCTACTGTTATTGATCAATCTTTTGTTGTTGTTGTTGTTGTTGAAGAACCTCTGACTTCACTGTGTCATATTTTTGATGTTCTCACAATAATTTTGTCTGTGTTTGCAGACGTAATCAAAACTACACCAACATCCTGCGATTTCTGAATCTGGGAGATAAGAAGCTGAATCCATTTGACATCACACATCGGTTCACCCACCTCTTCTGGCTCGGTGATCTGAACTACCGTGTCGAACTCCCATCTACAGTAAGTTGTTGTTAAATGCAGTTGGCTGTGTAGAAATAAAACAAAAGTAAATGTGATATGATGCAAAACTGTTTGTACTTGGAGCCAAATTCTTTGAGCTCCTCTTGTTAAAAATCTTCCCAATAACGACATGCAGATTCAGAAATATACGACGTGTGTCTGCTCTTATGAAACGCGTCTCGTCATGACGTTCACCTCACAGATCCAGCTGTGATTCAGTGAGCGGTGCATTAAAGAGCGTGCTGGTTGTCAGGTGTCTGAGCTCTCAGCTGCGAACACTCAGGCAGGAAAAGTCACCACTGCACTGTTTCCCTTCACAGGAAGCTGAGCACATTGTGACAAAGATCAAACAGCAGCAGTACCAGGAGCTCCTCAGTAAAGACCAGCTCAACATGGAGAGGAAAGATGGACGGGTCTTCTTGCATTTCGGTGGGAATATTGATCAGTAGAGACGCACAGCAACGTGTGTGTCACTTACAGTCTGTGCTGCATGTCATTTTCAGGTCATGCAGTCATTTGCATGCATCAAAAATAAAACACGTCATTTCAGTGATGATTTATTATGATTGTAGATGAAGAGGAAATCACGTTTGCACCCACGTATCGCTTCGAAAGAGACACCAGAGAGAAGTATGCCTACACAAAGGCCAAGGCTACGGGGGTAAGCTTATATTTAGCCAGATGTCTTTCTCCTGTTTGGCTCCTGTCGGGCCCCATAGTGCAGAAACACTAAAAGCAATGACAGCGTTGAACGCAACTCTCAGATGACAGAGAACATGAGTTTTGCTTTAAGCTATGTAGGTCAAAAAGTCCAAGAAGATGTGCAGTGGCTCATAGAGAATGTGTGATACAACTCATCCACAGAGACCCAGATCAATTTAACAAATTTCACTTTTAGACGTATGGAGCTTCATGAATTTTAATGTCGTTATTGATCCATACCAGCGCGAATGTTCGATCATGTTCCTACATGACCTACATAAATAACCTCCCTGCTGCTTTCAATGCTTAAATTGCTTTAAAATCCTGTCTGTGTGTGACTTTGACTCCTCAGACAAAATACAATTTGCCCTCATGGTGTGATCGTGTCCTAAGCAAGTCATACCCTCTGGTTCATGTCGTCTGCCAAGCGTATGGTGAGTAATTCAAAATTAGCTTTTTAAGTGGTGTTTCATTTACATTTATACGGACCCAGTGTCTGAATAGAAATCTACACCAAGGATGTTATGTTTTCAGTTTGTTTGTTTGTCAGCAGGAGTATAGAAAAACCAATGAACTGATATTCATGAAACATTTTGGAAGGGTGTAGCATGAGCCAAAGAAGAACATAAGGCATTTGGCCTTGGCGAAGGTCTGTGATCTCTTCAAATGCCCTTTAAGTTTCCTTTGGTTTCCCAAGAAGGATGGATTTATACGTGCTTCTTAATCAAGCATTAGCATGGACAGCCAGCATTGTTATTACTCATGTTACAGGAAGAGTCCACTAGAGGGCACACCACATAACGTATACAGTATAGAACTTACGGATTTGCATGGTGTAAACAATACACACGGCAACACTAGGTTACTGTGATGTTAATTCAGAAATCAGTGTGGATCATGGCAGAAAAAGTGGCAGCAGGGCCACTGAGATAGTGGATGTTTCTCAGAGTCAAAGAAGGATCCTTAGATGGCTGAATTTCACAGATGCTACGTCATCAATCCTGCCTAAGGACTGTTCCAATGTCAAGGGTCCTTAAAATTCTGCCGAGGACTGAGTCCTTTATTCAGAGAATTTTCAAGGGTCAGGTGTGCAGGGGGCAGAACTCACAAGTGCCACTAACGAAAACATGTTAGGTAGAAGGCTGCCTGATCAGCTAAGTCAGAATGCCTCGCCAAAAATCAGGGCTCCCGAAGAAGAAGTCAGGGCACAGAGAGAACAAGAAAATGAAGGGAGGCAAATGTTGGGCAAAAATGTGAAGAAGCAGCAGGCATGACAGGTTCAGTTTTAACGCTACAGTGACGACACAGGTACCACATTAAACCAGAGAACCTAAAGCATCCACTGGTACCAACCACGTTATGCTATCTTGTCAGAAAAGGGGCCAAATAATGCTCCAAAGTTGTGCTAAAGTTTGGCGAGACTTAATTCAGCCTCATTCAGCCGACTCATTCAGCCCAACTTTCCGTCTTGCAGGGTGCACCAATGACATCATGACGAGTGACCACTCACCATTATTCGCCTCATTTGAAGTCGGAGTAGCTTCACAGTTTGTCTCCAAACAAGGTACGATCACTAGCTACAGCTCATTGCAGATGACTTCATGTTATACGCTCTAAAACGGGACAATATCTTCTTTTTTTTCCAGATCCAAACAGTGCACCTCAGGGTGGGATTCAGATCATGAACTGTGTGGCCACCTTGTTGACAAAATCAAAGACCAAGTTCTTCATTGAGTTTCATTCCAGCTGCTTGGAGAGTACGTTTCGTCTGTACGATTGATCGTATCACATTGGATTCTCCTTTTGAATATACTGAGACGATCAAAACAAATATTTCTCCAAATGTTACAGAAACAGTAAAGACTTCAGAGGGAGACAACACGGAGCACTCAGATGGATCAATAAAAGTTTGGTTTGGCAACCAAGTTGAGGTAAAATTAGGACGGAGCTTTCAATATGGAGGAAGACTTGTTCTGAGACATAATCATCATTTGTTGTATTCTCTGTCTTCTCAGCTCACCCCCATCATCTCTGACCCAGAGTACCTCCTGGATCAGCACATCCTCATCTGCGTGAAGGCGACAGACTGCGACGAGTCGTACGGTAACGAACTTACACACAGATTGTTATGCTGCTGTATTTAGCTGAGCAGTACTTACAGTTTGCTGGTGTCTTCTTTTTCCTGAAGGGGAGGGTTGTGTTGCGCTGCGAGCGGCACAGTTCTGCTACACAGAGTTTCAGATCACACTGACTCACCACGGAGAGAAGACGGGCACTTTGACAGGTGGCATCCAGTTACACACGTCTGAGGGCAAACCCACGGAGAAGTTATACGGTGAGTCTGGAAATCAACTCAGGACCTTAAAGGAATAAGTTACCTCCCAAATGATCAGTTGGGCTCTTTTATACTTAATGTTTTTAAACAAATGTTGTGAACGTCACTGCCCTCATACTTCCATTTTGATACAGCCAGTAGATGGCACTAGAGGGCAGGGAACGAAACTAAAAGTGAGACTTATCTATGCTCTCCTCAAAGCCAGACTCCATTTATAAAAAGATTAATTTTACCTCGCTGCACACAGGAGCTGCTGGTGTACCGCTGCCTCAGTCGGCTAGTTTGTTTATGTTATTATATGATTTTGGTGAATCCAAACTAAACCTTTAAAACACCAAAGCCACACAAAAACACAAACACACTAACTGATCGAGGTAGTGGCAGACCAACAGCTTCTGTGATCAGTGAGGTAAAATTAGTGTTTTTGCCAATGGGGTTTGGCATTAATAAAGCATAGATAAGAGATTCTTCTAAAGGCTTACTATTTCAGTTGATGTAGCATAGAGTTTTCTCTTTCTCTGATTTCAGATTTCATCAAAGTTGAACGAGATGACACTGTCACCTCAAAAGGAAAAGGCGGCGACTCGACCAAGTAAGCCTTTTTTCTCACTTGTGGTTACTTCAAAATATCTCTGACATGACACCCGGGTGTGATATTTTCTGTCTTCTGGTTCACAGGTGCTCCATCACCCAAGCACATGATATTTCTAACCCCAGTTACATGGGCGTGTCCTTCAGAAGTGGCAATGTGATAGATAAGGGTTGGAGTTACAGCATGCCACCAAAAAATCTTCCACTCGCCGGACAAGGGAGTAAAGACATCAAGAAGGGTGGCTATGAAGTGGGCACACGCAGTCCCACAGGAAAATCCTTAAATCCTACGTAAGGAAAAACCTCTCACATTAATAATTGATGTGACTGAACAGAAAGTGAAACTGAATGTAATCTCTTGTCTCCTAGGGGTGAGGAAGAAAAGGTGTCAGAGATGTTCGACAATCCATTATACGGTTCAATGGGAAAATCACGGGGCAAGGACCAAGAGCACCAGCAAAAGGACCACCTCACGCCGCCAGATCCCAAATTTACCGCCTCCAAACCAGCAGACGGAGACCCTGATCGCCCCCCGCTGCCCACCCCACGCAACCGCTCCTTCACCTGCTCTGAGACCAAACCTCAGCCGACAGCCACCAACACCTTGCTTCCCTCAGTGCTCAAGAAACCAGTGGTGCCCTCGCGTTCTGAAGGGGGTACCCCACACAACCGGCCTCCTTTGCCTTCCAAGGCTCGACCCGGCGTACCGGACCCCCAGAATCCCAGAGACTACAGAGACAGCTCCGAACTCCCCTGCAAACTCAGACTGCCAGTGAGACCTGGACAGCTACAGCCTCACAAAGACAGTAAGGAAAACTGACTCATTAGTCTCATTAGTCTGTTACGATGGTCACTGCCTCAGATAAGGCGATTTTAGAGTCGTAACATCTTGCCTTGACTCGGCCAAGAGACATGACACATTGGTCCAAAACAAATTAAAGCTTTCCGTCTTTCACAAAGTGCGTGATGTCATTGGAAGAGGTTCTGTTAAGGTCCAGACACATCAAACCAACATCTAAGAACTAGTGGCGACAAAGGCTGATGTTAACGTCTCCTCGCGTTGCCTGTTTCTCGGCCAAAAGGTTGAACTTGAACAAACCGCAAAGGGCCAACTAGCACGTACGTTCTGCACCTGCATGAGAGGACCTAATTTTTCAACCAGTAGGCAGCGGTAGTTTGTATTCGTCTTTCAAAGAGGGGAATTAGAAGACCAACAGGATGCATTCGAGACACTAGTTAGCACATTGTTTGCTTTCCTCACTTCCATTTCTCTTCTTCTACACTGATGAGAAAAAGACAAGATAAAACAATCAACTGTCGCCCCCGTCGCCCGTTGTTATTCGTGATCAGAGCGTACACCCTACGACAGCTAGGTTTGGCTGATATCATATAGTCTGAGTCAGATATTCTCCAAAAATAATAAAACATATAATGATCTAAACTCTTTGTCTTTCTGCAGTGCATCCTGAAGTTCCCAAGATGGGCCGCTCCGTGAAGTGAGACCAGGCTGCAGCACGACTGTACAGCTTCCTGCTCTGCATCTTTGGAAACTTTAAAAGCAGTAAAAGCCTCAGCCGATCACTCCCCGCAATATGAGAGACTATTTGTAATGAAGGAAGAGTTCTGCATTTTGGCGAATGTGCCTGTGCACTTGATTACTGAGAGTTAGATGAGAAGAGTATTCTAAATATAATGCTACAGCTAGTTAGCTTAGCATAGCATTAAGACTGGAAACATGGGAAATGACTAGCCTGGCTCTGTGCAAAGGGAACAAAAACCTGGCAACCGGCACCTTCAAAGCTCATTTATCAACATGTTGACCACATTTGAACAGAGCCAGGCTAGCAGTCTCCTTCTCTTTTTAGTCTTTACGCTAAGCTAAGCTAACTTTCTCCTGGTGTTAGATCTATATTTTAAGTACCAACATTCCCAGTAAGAAAGCAAAAAGGTGCATTGTCCAAAACGTCAAACTCCTCCTGTAAAGTGATGTAAACATTAGCAACACATTTTCAGACTTCTGCTAAGCTCGCATTAAAAAGAAGGTTTGAAATTAAACTCTGCTTATAAATACTTCTGTTACATTTCATGTAGTTTCACACTATACATACAGTAGCTGATGAATGTTTACCGCACAGTATTATCTTGCACAGACAGTAACGTGTTTGCTATGAAGAGATGTACAATAAATGCTCAAATAAATTCAAATATCAGCATAACTTTGGATCTTTATCACAAATTAATGCCTGTGAACGTGAAAATAAAGTCAAAACACAGACATAACTTTTCCCCCTCTCACATTTCCTAGTGGTCTAATTGTTGGTGTCCTGTAGGCTTTCCTCAGAGCCTCGCTTGTACCAACAACATGGGACACACTGCATTTTATTTTCCACGGTTACTGTGTTTTTTCCTCTGTCAGAGGTAGAGCAGGTCGTCCACTAATCAGAGGATTGGCGGTCTGATTGTTGTAGTATCCTTGGCCAAGATACTGAACCCCATATTGCTTCCGATGGCTGCTCCATTGGTGTGTGAACGCTTACTGAGTAGCCGGTGGCACCATGTGTGTGAACTGGTGAATGTGACATGCAGTGTAAAAGCATTGTGAGCGGTCAGAGCGTTTAGCTGCAGAGAACTTACATCAATACTTTTTGGTAACTGAAGATAGCTACCAGGAAAAACTAAAGCGCCGTCCCCTTCCTGCTTTGGTTGCGCAATATGTTGATGCACGTCATTGCAGAGTGAAAGTGAGGCTTATCGGGAATCAGTCTGGGGTTTTTTTTTGCCTTTATTAGATAGGACAGATTTAGCGTGGAGGGGGAAGAGAAAGTGGGGTTGTGGGTTGGAATCAAGTCTGTAGCCGCTGCTACGAGGACACAGCCTTCGTACGTGGGTCACCTGCTCTACCAGGTGAGCTAGTGGGCGCCCCTGTTCTTTATATCCCCCTCAGACTCTGTATCCCTCATATGAGGACATCATATTTTAGGTGTACTTGACGTTATATCTGTTGTTCTCCTTTGTGGACACTTTTTGTCCCATTTAGTGGCAGTAAGAGCACAATGTAGTAATCCATGTAAAAACAAGATGGCTGCCATGTCTTCAAGTCGGTCTGCAGCTGATCCAGACACAGAAGTGGACAAGGTCCAAAACCTGATCACACCTTATGGTTGAAACTTGTCCCTCCACCTTAAATTAGGTATTGGATTTTTAAAACTTAGCCTTTCATGTTTGAAAGTTAAAAATTTAAGATGAAATCCTGGAGTTGAACAAAGCCTTGGATTTTCCCTCTTATTGTGCATGTTAGTTAATTTGTGCAAAGGTAAGTAAAGTAATTTTGATGAAATATGACCGTTTAAATTTCAGATTTGGTTATATTTGTTTCTCTGACGGAGGCGTTTGTTGCTCATGATGTGTCCAAGAACCGGCGGAAATTGGAAAATCCAACAATAATTTCTGTTTTATGCAGTTTCTGGCTGTAATAAATGGAATGAAAAATTACATTTTGGCCATTTTTAAAGAAAACATGCCTTTGGGAAAGTTTGGAGGCATGTTTTAAAAAAAAAAAAAAAAATCTTCTAATACAAAAAAACAACCATTTCAGTTTGTTTGCCCCTCCCCTCAGCACATATTAAAAACATAAGTCCCTCCCCAGTGCTTAAAAAATTATTTGAAATGCCTCCCTGTTTTCTCACCACCCCTCCCTCCTCATAAGTAACAAACAGTCCCTAAGTTAAAGCAAAAACTTGTCTATTTCCACTTTAAAGTCTGCAGCAGTGTCCACTCCAATCATCTGCTTCCATCTGCTGTTGCCTGAAAGAACTGCACGCACAGTGAGACATGAGTTATCCAAAATATTTAAATCACAGAGGACAGCCTGCTTGATGGTGTTGGAAAAATATACAACAATCACCTCCTGTGTTTCCTCATTTTGTTCAATCAAGACGACGTCTTAAAGAGAATTTCCTTCCTAAAATGTCTTGAATTTATGCATTTGTTTTCCTTCAAGTTGGATCAAATTATTGAACGTTTCCCCTGATCATTGGTAATCCAGTCATCACACCTCGAGGGGCTGAGGAGGTTATGCTGGGCACATAAGCAGTTCTCGTCTCAGAGATATCATCGAGGACAGTCGTTCCCAACGCCCGGACCCTTCGAGGGGTCAAAAGATGAGTGACAGGAATCAAGATCTGCATTTGCAACACAAAATTTCTTCAGACGTCGCTCCATGTTTTGCTGTTCGTCCTTCAAATTACTGAATAATTTAACTTCTTAAGACCAATAAGAAAGACTGAGGTGCTTTCTCTTCCTAAGTTACAGTGATGTGTAACTACTGATGATGAGGTTCAGGCAGAGGTGGACTCAGACTGTCTGTGGGGCAGGGACAAAATAAATTGAAGGGCTCCAGCACACAGAAAGTTTCCCGGCATGTAGAGCAGCCTGTACGGTCCTGTGCACATTTTCTCAATTCAAAGGGCACTGCAGAGGCCCCTGAGTTCAGCAGGTGCTGCGAGTCGACATTTTAATCGGTCACAAGCCAAAAAACGTTTGGAGACAGAAGTCTAGTAAATAATAAATGGTGCGAAGGCCTTTTGGGCCTCTTTAGTTTTTGATCCTCTGCCTCAGGACCCAGTGTCCCGCTGTTCTCCAATATTACACTCAGCAAATCAAGAAAGTTGCTGACAGGCACAGCAGGTCTCCAGCAGCAGATCTGAGAAACACTTTAAGATAAAGCAGGTGAAGTTCAAGTTCTTTATTTATCAAATGTGCAACATTTACACAGAAGCAGTCTCTGGAAATCATAAAAACATAAGCTGACATAAAATGGTGCAAGTTTAAAATATATCAAACATCCTGCACCGAGCTGTTCAGCTCTCTTATTCTGTTATAACACTTTTATAGCTTCTTTTTTACATTTTAATTGTCATATTTTTATTCTATATTTATGGTCCTGACTTTTGGAGTCCTGCAGATCCACTGTAAGTAAAAACCTACTTGGGATTAAACTTTATTCTGATTCTCATCCTGAAAATATCATAAAAAGTAAATATAAATTAAGTAACATAAATTGCGCAGACAGTATTACAAATTAAATAAACTGAATGTAAACAGGAAGTAAAACAGTAAATGTACATGCATAATGAGAATATTAATATTATATTATATTATGTATATACAGAGGTGTTAACAGTTTGTAAAACAGTAAGTTAAGTATATAAAGGTAAAGTAAAAGTATATATAAAAGTAGGTATTGATAAATAAATAAATGTTTGAATAAATACAGGAATAAATTAACACCAAAATAAATACATGCATAAAATAAGAAGTAGAACATACAGACACCAAAAAACAGAAATAAATAAATGTAATTGTCCAAAAATGTAGAAATAATTTAAGATATTTATTTATTTTGTCTGTTTTAATTGTCAGATTTTATTTTAGTATTTATTTATTTGTGCAATTATTCATTTATGTATTTGTTTTTTCTGTTGTTATTTTTTATTCCTTTATTAATCTCTGTATTTATTTATTTATTTATACTTGATTTTGAGTCCTCCATAAATATAATGGTAAAGTAAATAATAAGTATATATACAGTATAATTGTAAAGTGACATGATTGTAACACACAGACACAGAAATACAGAAATAAATAAATGTAGTTGTACAGAAATGGAGGGAAAAAATTATATATATATTTATTGATGTCCTGTTTAATTATCAATTTTATTTGTGTATATACACATTGATTTATTTTTCCTATATTAATTTAACCATTGATTTATTAATTTACTCTTTATTAATTTATGCATTTATTTATTTCTCTATTTATCTAATTATGTTTTTTAATTTATTTCTGTATTTATTTATTTATGTTATTGTTATTGATTCTTAAGTACTTTTGGTCCGTAATAAGTATAATGTTGACGTGAAAGTGTTTTTTTCCCTCCATTTCTGTACAACTACATTTATTTATTTGTGTATTTCTGTGTCTGTTTGTCATAATAATGTCACTTTACAATTATAACATATCTTTTTATTCATGCTCTATTTAATTATCAGTTTTATTTGTGTATATACACATTGATTTATTTTTTCCATATTGATTTAAACATTTATTTATTCATTTGCTCTTTATTAATATATGCATTTATTTATTACTCTATTTATTTAATTATGTTATTTAAATTTGTTCCTGTATTTATCTTTATTTATTTATTTTCATATTCATGTATTGATACTCAAGTCTTTTTTTGTCCTCCATACCATTTTAAAATATATTATTATTATTAATATTATTAATAATAATAACAATACGACTACTACTACTACTAATAATAATAATAATAACAACAACAACAACAATAATATTTTCATTAATCTATTTATTTATTTATTTTAATTTATTATTTTTTATTATTAAAAAATTAAAATTAAATAAAAAAAATACATTAAATTACTACTACTACTACAACTAATAAAATAATAAAAATAATAATAATAATAATGATATTTATTAGTTTTTTATGTCTATTTTTTTTTTAATTCACAGTAATATTATTGTTTATAATCTCACCGTTCACTCATAACAAACTACAGTAAACCTTCTTCAGGTGCTGCAGGTCGCTGTGATGATGATTGGTGAGCGCCCCTCTGGCTCCCTCATGTGGAGCGGGTGAGTTACTGCACCCTGCTCCGTCCGTCGCAGCAATATTACGCGCTGCGTGACGACATCAACACCCGACGCACAACCACAAGACACCAACAGCAATAATGGTGAGAAACTGAATATTTAAACGTATGAATTTGTTTCCAGTTTGCACCAAACGTTTTATCTGAAGTTTCAGTGAAGTGTTAAAGTCCTCTCAGCTCTCTGTGTCCCTTCATGTGCTGCAGTTTGACATCTGTGTGCGACCTGTGTCGTGCTGCACAGTTAGCTCCATGCTAACATTAGCGTTAACATGTCGTTGTGTTTCTCAGCTTTTCTACTCGTTTTTCAAGTCGCTGGTGGGGAAGGACGTGGTGGTGGAGCTCAAGAACGACCTGAGGTGAGTTTACATTTCAGTGAAACCTATTAACTTTGTAACGCTGTTGGAGTTAACCGCCATTATTCAGTCAGTGTTTGGAGCAGAGGAGGGAGACCGTGAGTGATGGCAGCTAAAACTTACATGCTCCAACTTTAGCTTTGGTTTAACGTTTTGTCAGGCTAAGGAAAAACACAATACGCTCTCCTGTCATGTAAATGCAGTCGCAGTAATATCACAACATTAATACAAACGGCTTATAATTAAGTGTAATATTACAGGCCGAAACTTACAACGGAATTAAATGAGTTTCATTTATTACAGTGATGTTGTTTTGGATTTTTATACATTACAAGGTGTCCTTTGCTTGCATCCTTGTCTAATTTTAAGACCAGGGGTTCATTCAGCTCCACTTTGGGTTTTGGTTTCCACACCAGTAAACTATATATATTTAAAAGTATTAATACACGCTGTAAACATGTAAATATCTGTCAAATATAAGCATGCTGTACACACTGCTTGTAACAATGCAGTGTTCTGCTGGGTAACCTTTCATCCTGGCATTCATGTGGATGCTACTTGACACGCTCCACCCCACTAAAACACTGTTGCAGACCAAGTACCCCCCCTCATGGCAGCAGCACTCCCTGATGATAGTCGACCATGCCACACTGCTAAAGCTGCTCAGGAATGGCTCGAAGAACGTGAACTAGAGTTGAAGGCACTCACCTGGCCTCCAAGTTCACTAGATCCCTGTCTCATCGAGCATCTGTGGGACATGTTAGTACCACATCTCACATCCCAGAGGACTTAAAGGATCCTCCGCAAACACCTTGGTGTCAGACCACAGGACACCCTCCAGAAGTTGTATATTAATGTCTCAAAAAATCAGAGCTAAGTCCGATCCAATGAGGCCCCACCATGGATTGGAGGTACCTTTTGGGTACCAGCACGTCCCTCAAATCCTCGATCAGATTGAGATCTGGAGGCCAGGTCGACACCTTGAACTCTTAGTCATGTTTCTTGGGCCATTCCTCATGTATGTAAAGCAACCTCTGTATTTACCCCAGCACCATTTGCACTTTGCACCAGTGTGCTATAGTCAGACCTTTTATGTTCACTTTTTATATTCATATCTGTACACAGTAGACAAATCTTTATGTTTTCCTTGCTCAGTTTTTTTAACTGTATGCTAATTTCTGTGCACGTTGAAAGTCAAAAAAGTGAAATTCCTTGTATGAGATATAAGTATAGGATGTCCATAAACGCCTGTCATAATTAAAATCTTAATGTTTTTCTTTTCAGCATCTGTGGAACGCTTCATTCTGTCGACCAGGTTGGAAATCCAAAATTTATTTTTCCCCTTATTTTGAAACAAAGCCGTTCATCTGTTACGTTTCCTTCCTGACTGCCCAGTTGTGACTTCTGCTCCTTTGACGTCACATTTCTCTGTTTGTGTTTCAGTACCTGAACATCAAGCTCACAGACATCAGCGTCACTGATCCAGAGAAATATCCACACATGGTGAGTTTGCACCTGTCACTCAGTTTCATTTCAGCTGTCTTAATGCTGATGTTCTGTCTGAGATTACAACTCAAAAAAACAAACTTAAAATTGCTTCATCGCCTTGATACTTCATGACTCGTCCAAATATTAGGATAATAGCTTATAATCATGATTTTGAGGTGAGGATGTCACAGAAAATGAAGCATTAACCCTGTGTGGGGTCTCAGAGACCTCAACTGTAAAACACAGCAAAGACAATGGATTCTCTTACATCCTACGTACACAAACGTGTGTGTTGCAAGTCCCCACACAGGTGCATGTGAAGATCCATGGGAAAAGACTCTCAGGTGCAGACACAGAGGTCTGTGAAACAAAACATGAAATTCGTCAGCTGGCACCTTCACCAAATGTGCAAGCTGAGATTGTGGCAAAGAGTTTCCACTTAAATACCTTCATACACTTTGGGTTTTAATGATGTCAAGAAATGTTGATTTTGTTCTGTTTATTAGTTTTATTAGACCCAATGTAAATGGGAACGTAAAGCCAGTGTCAACAAAACACCCATGAAACTTGTATTCTGTTAATAATTTGGGAGTTGTATGAAATGAGACACTTTGAGGGGGAGGAATAAAAGAATCTCAAAAACTCCACCATCAGCGATCTGATAAAATATAATCGGACGGATTCTTTAAGCTGATTTACATTTGAATGACGGTTTACCTTCAAACTCTGCAATGTCTTGTTTTAATTTGCTTCAGCTGTCCGTGAAAAACTGTTTCATCCGTGGATCTGTGGTCCGGTACGTTCAGCTACCTGCAGACGAAGTGGACACTCAGCTCCTGCAAGACGCTGCGCGAAAAGAAGCAATACAGCAGAAGCAGTGATGGACGGGGGTTTAGTCTGGGATGGGTTGCGCGTGGGGGGCGGGGGGGTGGACAGTGGGTAGTGGGTCTGGTGTGTAGGAATTATTTTGTGATGGTGAATAATGAGTAGTTTTGAGTTAAAGACGACACAGTTTGTGCCGCTCTTGTAATCGAGCAGTATGGGTCATTTCCCTGTGCTTTAATTGCATTCCTGACGTTAGTGATCAATAATTTTCAAAACGGTAATTAATGGAAACGGTCTCCACCTCACAGGCCGTACAGGAGGCTTCATTTGATACTGTATTATGTTTTGTTTTAAAAGGAATAGAACTAAATTTGAGCCCAGTAGAGGCAAAGATCTGTTGAAGTGTTTCTGTTGCATCATACAAGCACTGTTGCTTATCTTTAAAAAAATTATGACTTTTTTTTTTTTTAATGCCATTTCAAAATAAAACCTATTTTATTTACATATTGATCATGTCATTGTCATTTATAGGGATGCATTTGCAGTTTTTCCAGTTAAAATATTTTAGTTTTTGCCTTTGAAATCACTGGAGAAAGTGAAAGAAGCTTTGCTGCCACGAGCTGTGATCATGGAGGAGAGTTATTTTATATTTTATGGGAAATAAACATGAAAATCCCGTGGCTTCATGTGTGCTTGTCATCCAAATCTAGATACTGGGATAATGTAAAATATATTGCGATGATAGTGAAGACATGATGCACTGTAAAGTGTCTCTGGGTGTGCTGTCAAAGTTCAGTGTGACACGAAGAATCACTGGTTTGTCCATGTCGGTCAGTTCAGTGCACGTTTCATTCTTGTTATGAATTCCTCATAATTTACCTGTTGTGTTAAATCTTAGCTGAATGTTGTAACTGCAGTTTCCCCACAGCATCATTTGAGGCGAGACTTTATAAGTCCTCAAAGAAGAAATTAATTCTTCCTCTTACAAAACAATTAAAGGCACAGATGCCTGAGCGCACTCGGGTGTTTTGCTGCTACAGCCTAGCTCTGGTATGACATCATCATCATGCTTGACTGTAAAGAGATGAGAGTGTCATGAAGACACACCCCAGGTTTTCGAATGAAGCATCGAATGTCTGTTGTCATATTTGATGATGTCATCAAAAAATCCTCGATCTAAATCTTGTTGAATAAAGTCATTAATTGGCTGTAAGGTTGCACGACAGTATCAGCCAGTATCAGCTTTAACAGGTCTGTGGATTATCTTGAGTAACCAGGTCATTATTTCTGGAAATACGATGCTGTTGAGTTTTTCAAATACATATTTTTTTGAGTGCCATGTAGTTCCAGTATGTAAGAAAGAAGCCGATATCTCCCAACACTCAGCAACTCACACCAGAACAATCCAGACTGAAAAACAGCTCTACAGGTAAGAGGGAGAGGATTTATTTTTCAACTTTGGGGCTGAACTGTCCCTTTAAATACTGCTTTGCATTTACTGTGTATTACATAGCTAAAATGCTAAGTAGCTGTGTCATTTGTACAAGTGAAGAAGAGTCGTAGAGTCATCAGATTAGCTCAGTGATGTGCTTTATAGACGCAGAATTACTTTTAAGTTTGCTTTTATTAGCAGCCACAGTGAGTAGAGATGTGCAATAATATCAGCACTTTATCGGCATCGGCCGATACTGGTTTTAAAATGAAAATGATCAGAATCGGCCAACATGCTTTTTGTTATTGTGCGCAATGAATGAATATTACATCTGTTAAAAAGTATTTCATGTCTCCATCTGCTGGAGGGTCATCACAACAAGAGTGTGTACGCTTTATACCATGTTGATTCCACTACAGAAGAGACTTGGTGATCACTGAATGTAACAGCGTCACTTACACAGCAGTAACGTGTGTCACAAAGTCAAATGTACATTTGTAATATTAAGTATAATAATGACACAAAATCTGTTTCCGTTGTTATTACCTGACACGCTTAGGGCTCTGAAGTTGACATGTGGAACATTTGACACTCTGTTTCTGTTCCCCTACGTTCACCTTTGGATTTTTTTTGGATTTTGTTTTTACCTCTTGCTGTCGGAGTTGCCATGACTAAACGGAGATCCACGATCTGGGCCTCTTCATATCAACACAATGCAGACATCACTAGAGTCCACAGGTTACACAAAATTAGGTGGGGAAAAAAGTGGATATATCAATACCGGTTATCGGTCAAATGAGTCGTTACATATCGGCATCTTGGATATCAGCAAAAATCCAAATATCATGCACCACTAGTTGAAGATTGCGACCAACTGAAACTCCTCCTGAGTGCCAAGTGTGCAGGAGAACTACAGTGACCACTGCAAAAATGGCTCCATCCAGAGCCAGTGGTTGTTTGGTCTGTCTGGGCTACTGTAGAACAAAATGGCGGACTCCGGGGAAGAGACCCACTCAGTATGTAGAGTTAAACGGCTCATTCTAAGGAGAAGACAACAATTCTTAGTTTCAGGTGACTAAAAGTAATGAAAACATAAGCCCCTTTTACACTGCCAGATTTTCCGCAAATGTTCGGCCGATTTGCCGGCAAGCTGCAAGCGTGTAGACACACAGAGCCGGATTGGCGAGTTGATCTGAGGTGCCCAGTTTTCTGCCTCGTAGGGTAGTCATATTGGCAGAACGGTTTTGATCTAAACAGCGAGGCGGCTTTCCGCCTCGGGAGGGTCTGTTGATGACTTGTGGGAGGGGCTGTTGATGACGCCGCACGTTCGACCCACTGGCGTGGACTTCAAACCAGGAAACAGCTGATAGCAGGAATGAGTATCTAGCAGCACTAAGGAGACACAAAGCAGAAGATGAGCAACTGGGGAGATAAATAATTGCGCGCCCTCCTTGCCCTCGCTAATGAGGAGGCCATTAACCGTCGGATGACGGGAACATGAAGGGCGGGCCAATGTACGAGAGAATTGCCGAAGGACTGACCAGCCGCGGCTTTCCTCGTTACGTCACTGTTTACGTCACACGCTGAGCTACACGTTCTGTTACTAGCTCACGCCCCCCATTGCCTCGAAAAAGGCACATTCTGTATAAACAAAAGTAGGCAGGCAGCATTTTGCCGCACTCCCCGATTTTGTTTTTATACTGCCAATGCTGAAAGAAGACGGATTGGGCTTTCCTGCAAATTTGCACAATTCCTGTGTAAAAGACGCTACAGTTATGAATGTTGTATACCAATCCTGTCAATAGACGACCCTGACTCCTGAACACCAGCCTTCTAAATGAGTTTGTCTTTTTTATTGAATCAACTTTGTTCATGGTTGAATGTGATTTATGGTGCTGTTAGATCGCAGTGACACCACCCTGTTAATACCAGTGTGTACCTTCTTTGGTGTGCAGCAGGTGGCAGATCAAATAGTTTTATGACGGCAGTGAAAACGTTTTTAAAGGCTAAATGCCAACAAATACGGATTGAATCAGAATATTTGGTTCAATAAAAACATTGTGAATTTTGGAAATGATACGTCTATCTTTTTAAAGTAAACTTTGACTACTGGACTTTACAACGATCTGAAGTTATTGGAAATATTTGACTCATGAGTTGGAAGCAATCCTACGCAGCCACTGCTGGAATCCAGTTTTTAACAGAGTGAATAGACGTGCAAAAAAAAGGTATGTTGAATTTGAATGTTATGAATGGAGCTTCGATCTGTTCTGTGACATTACTGACTCAGCGCTCAGACGCTCTGAGCTTCTCTTCTTCTGCTCCTGTTACACTGTTTACCATCAACCTTGAAGTGGCACTTGTGGCCACAGTGTGTGTTATTCAGCTGAAGCTACGCAGACTTGCTTCAGCGTTAATCTCATAGAAATGAGTGACGGTGTGGTGAATGGCTTGTTGGTGGGCAGCCTTGTGGATTGTTTGTACAGTATTGAAGAGATCAGCTGAAACTATGATGCCATGTTTTTGTAGTATTAACAGTAAAGTTAAGAAGTAATTGAGTCTGAAACAAAGCCTTCATTGGTGTTAAAATGTCTCTTTTTAAATGTCTTAAAGATGCTTAGACATGTGAAGCAGGATTTTATGAATCTTTTTTTCTGATGTTGCATTGTAACCTTTACGTTATTTGTAACACCTTTTAAAAAATGTTTTACTGAATGCTGCTTCTCGCATTAACAACACAAAGATCAGGACAAACGACACTCGTATTTTCTTTCAGCTCAGAGCACAGGATCCACTGTCTGAGCTAGCTGACACTGTATCTGGATGACACTATGAAAATCAGCTGTAAGGCTGAACCCGTACAAGGCAAAGCAGCTTTATATGACAGGTTTTCAAACTCAGCAATGAACGATGGGAATCAGGGCAGTTATATCTAACATGCAGAGTGAAACACCACAGAAAACCTCCCAATAAATGCCAGTTATTTCCCAATTCTGCTCAACACTTGTCTCTGCCGTGAGACAAAAACTGCCCTGAATCTGCAGAATATGATGTCAGCTCGTGTTTTTTCCCTTCAGTTTTGGTTATTGTAAATTGGTCTGAAGCTTTATTCCAAATATAAAAAAGAAAAGTTTTAAAAAGTCTAAAAGCCAATTTGCCTTCAGCTGTAGGAACCCTGTGTGTAGTTTTTCTTCCTGTTACCGCAGTATTTACAGCTCTGTCTAAAAGAGGAGAGACGAGTGTGTCAGATGTGGATTATGAAAGGTGGCAGGGATGCTGGTCTTTTCTTGGATTCAGTTTTGGTCAGCAGCTGGAGAAATCATGCAGAACGTCTCTTTTTTAGTCGCGATTTACAGTAAAAGTACAGTAAAGTGTGCTTTGGTAGTAGATACAGTCAGATAAAACTATGATTAAGAATATGATCCTCTGATCTGTAAAGGTTAAGAACACCTGCAGCTCCAACAGGTTCATCACTTGGAGAAGAGTCTATATATTGTTCTGTCTTTATGTCCTCTTGTTTTTATTGTGGCCATTCTGAGGTGTATTTTCCACTGGGGGTCAAAATCCTGTTTGTGTCCCCCTGCATTTTGAAAAACCTTTATTTTTAAACCAAAAAATCATGCTTAAAATGCTACTGTGAAGCCAGCTGTCAGATCACGGCTGAGATTGTGATTTAAGCTGCTGATTTTGCTCTGATTTACTCAAAAAATACCACAAAGAGAAGCATATTTAGCATGAACATAATTATTTGTTGGATTTTTATTTGCTTACTGAGCTCCCTAAATGTATGTAAAAATGCAGGATATGGGATTTAATTTCTTTTCCTAGTAAAGGACGCCCAAATCTCACATTTGATCTCATCACTCCAAAGTTACGCTCTTGTAGCCATCTACCAATATTTCTGGAGACATGTCGTCCCTAAGTTCGATGTCATTCATCCCAATATAACAAACTCAATGCGGTGTTAATACATAGAAATCCAATACCTTTATTTTACATTCATACATCTATAACATTGTACAATAATTTTAATGCAGTTAAAAAAGCCCAATCCAAAAACAAGTCCTGAAGATTTACAATGATGAATTTGCATGTTTTAAGGTTGGTGACGAGCATTTAAAAATATATACACACACACTCACGCGCACACACACTCACGCGCACACCACACACACACACACACACACACACACACACACACAGGGGGGGGTTAGGACAGGTGCTGTCCTTGAGTTGTACCTTGATGGAGCTGGGCTGAATGGAGAGGAATTCAGACACCATAGAGAAAGGCACATTGAATACACAGTGTATGTACAAACAGAAAACTTTGACACTTACACAACTTTTACTGTAGGAGCTAGAACAATGACCAAAAACTGTAAACCTTCACTTATGGAAAACAAATGAACAAAAACAAAAAGTCACATCTATACAAATACATTTGAAGCAAAATATTTTCTTGGTCATAACAAAGCAGTACCTTGAAATGCATCTCAACACTTAGATTGGCTCTGCCAGCAGAGAGCAATCCCACAGATATAATTACACAATATGTCACAATATTTATGCAGTTGCCCACTTCATGTGCGCCGACAACTGGCAGAGTACCTCATGCATAACCTCATCAGACAGCAGCAGCAGTCATCTGATATGTTTTGACTGAATCCAATTACAGTCGTTTTTTTTTTTTCCCCTCCCGCCTCACATGAATATGGCAACTTGACATGGTGCAACATGTACGTACATCTACATAAAAATGTATAGACAACTCTATACAGCCGCAAATCTCGTAATCTTAAAATATATGTACCACCCGTCAATCAAAATTTCAACACTTTCAGAAAAGTAAGTTCTCTGATATAAAATACTGTATTTTCAAAAAACAGATTGTTTACATTCCATCCTTCTCAACAAAATAAAGCTTTATATACGTACCTTCAAAGCTTAGAAACACTCCCAACATACATATGTATATATATATATTCATATCTATATAGAAACAATAAAGTGACTAAGATGCCGTAAGTGGCTCTACGTTCACATGTAGTGGAAACCCGTTTAGAATGGCGTACGCAGCCAATTTATTTGTCTAATGAACACAGTGTGGCACTACAATTTTGGATGATTGTACAAGTTGGGGTCTTTAAATGCCAAGGTCAAGATTGCCTCCGTTAAAACTGTTCCCTTCTTCCAGCTCAGCACGCCTTCGTCAAGTCAGTGGGCATGTCCGCCGTCGACATGCGGTACTGGATCTTTGTGTTAGTGATGGCGCCGTGCTTCTGTCGAAGATGCAGCCGCAGCTGACTCTTGTGGCGGAAGTGCAAGTTGCATTTCTCACACTGGAAAGAAAGCGGCGCAAAATTAATTCAGGGCATTTCATGACGGCTGTGTTAACGTATAATTTTTTTTTTTTTTTTTGAGAAGTGAAATACAGCACGTGAACCTACATGATAGGGCTTCTCTCCCGTGTGTATGCGCAGGTGGCTCTTCAGCGTCTGCAGGTGACGGAAGCGTGTTCCACAGATCTCACACGGATATGGCTTCTCACCCGTGTGGATCAGCACGTGAGCGCGGAGATGAGCAACCTGAAACGTGAACAAAACATAAATAAAATCAGCACAAATCAAAGTGTGCGACTGACAAAAATACTTCAAGCTATTTTCCGGGAATGTGTTATTTTCCACAGACACACTTTAATGAGACATTTCAGACAGCACACACATATTAGTCCTCATTGTAAAAAGCCAAAACACCCCTGAGGATGTTCCTCACTGTAATTATGTGTACTTCTGTTAACGCCCATAGTTACAGTTCAGAGTGGAGCATTAGTGCTACAGACAGGGAAAATATTTGATGTCAGGGTTCTCTCACCTGTACAAAACGAGCTCCACACGTCTCACATTTGTATGGCTTCTCTCCTGAGTGGATGCGAGTGTGAGTCTTGAGGTTAGCTGGTCTGTTGAACTGAGCACCACAGATATTACAGCGATACGGCTTCTCTCCTGCTTAAAGCAAATCAGAGGAGGGGAAAAAATGTTAGAGCCGAGCAGCGAGGGAGCGACAAAGGACTTGGCAGACAATAGATGAACGTCTTTGATGTACCTGTGTGGACAGTCTTGTGGCTGGCGAGGTTGCCCTTGTAGCGGAAAGCAGCCTGGCAGCGGTCACACTTGTATGGCTTGTCGCTGTGCACTTGAAGCATGTGTTGTTTCAGCGCTTCATCCTCGGCAAACTTGGAGTCACATTCGTTACAGAAGAATGTACCGTTTTCTGTGCGGGAGAAATTTTAGTGAGCGTCCAGTCCTACATAATATTTTTTTGACTTGTCACCAGCGCTTTAAACACGAGTCATGAACTCACCACAACTGGAGTCGGAGTATTCTGAGTGCAGCTCTGCCATGTCCTCTGATAGACGGGACCTGGAGGAGTTGGGACACACTTCTGAGTGCTGTGGGGACGGCGTGCCACAGGACGAGCAGTTGAGGCGGCTCAAGTAGTGCGGAGGGTGGCTGTCGCCGTTCCTCAGCGACCCCTCCAGTGCACTACAGACACAGAACAAATGCTTCCAAGTCAGACGCAGACAAACACTTCAAATCAGTTGTAACAAAAATACTGTAAATCAAATGTATTTCAAAATAAAATAATCCCATAGTCCATAATCTAGAACATCAAACTTGATTAATAAAAGCATAAAAATCAGCCCATAAATTCCCCCGCTCATGTGACATCCTCCGACTCTGCCCCACATCCTCCCGGGACGTCACACAAATTGATTCACATGTCAGCTGACAGTTTCTTGTCAGAAACCTCACCTGTTAATGATGTTGTTGAGACGACTCGCCTGGGGCACAGGTAGGTCCTCACTGTGATCGTTGCTCTTGCTCGTGGTTTGTGGGTCGAGGTTCTCCGAGTCGCTGGGGTGGAGGTAGGGTTGCAGGCCGAGGCGCTGAGGTGACCGAAGCCCGGGATCCCGCAGCCCCACCTCGTCCTCCTTCGCGCTCTGATTCAGCACGATGAACTTGTACTTCTTCCAGTTGCGAGATTTGGGGTCCTGCGTCCCTTGCGGAGCTTGCACTGCGGCGGCTTGGGAGAGGCCGGCGTTCTTGCTACTGCTGGACTCTGTTGGGGAGTTGGGCTGGCAGTCTGATTTGAGGGGGCTCTGCGGGCTGCTCATGAGGCTCTTGCGTCCGGCGGAGGAGATTCCCAGGGGGTAGTGCTGATGGATCAGGTCTTCCTCTGCCTGAGGAGCGTGATCTTTTCCCGAGTCTCTCTGGTGCTCGAGGGTCAGCACAGGAAACGCACGCTTCCTTGTGCCGAGCGCGATAGACTGGCCGACCCCCTCGTGGCTCTCCTTCCGCATCTCATCGTCTCTCCCTACCTCCCTGGAAGCGTAGGTGGTGGAGTGAATAATGCTGGAGGAGCTGGTGCCAACCGCCCTGGTGTATTCTGCCCTGATGATGTTGGCGCTGTCATGCGGAGAACAATGCTTGTGGTGGATACCACTCTTAGAGAGGTCAGCAAAAGCGTTTTTGGCATCAGTCAGCTTGCAGAGAGGGAAAGGGAATCCTGGCATGGGAAACTGCCCGTAGAGATGGTAGTTGCTGGGGGTGCTGACCCCGTTGAACATGTTTGAGCCGTAGGGCCTCCCATCCCTGAACGGAGCTACGCGGCTGTGCAAACTGTCAACAACATCATGGGGCCGGTACGCGTGGACATCCTGAGGTAAAACCAAGGGACTGACCAAAAACTCGTCTCTGGGCAGCTTGGCAGTCGGATCACTGTGGAAAGAATGAGACGGTAAAAATGGAGACAGATGCTCATGATGATGAATTTGACCGACGTAATGGAACCTTATTCTGCCAACCTGGATTTGATGAATCTGTGGCAGGTGTCCACAACATGGTCCATCTGCAGGTAGATGGCTGTGTTCATGATCGCCATGATCAGACTCTCCTTTAGTGTGAGACGGGAGGTGTACATAAACTCCAGCAGGATGGCGAAGCCCTCTGGGTCCACCTTTGGGTCCAGACTGATTGCATTAAGGTTGCACTTGTGGGAGTCGGTAAAGATGGTGTAAAACAGCCCACTGCAGCCACGCAACACAGAAAGAGATACAGACAGAGCACACAGAGATCAGTCATCTCAGCGTCAAACAGCAGGAGAACACCGGCTCATAAAACTTGGCCTGAATAACACACACCTGCAAGCCATGAGAACAGTCTTGTGTGCACGAAACTGCTGCCTGTTAACCAAGATAGTGACATCTGTGAGGATGTCTCTGCTGCGCAGCCGGTTCAGGTTGAGCAGGACATCACTTGCATGGCGTGTGAATTGTATGCAGCTGTCTGCTGCGCAAGCCATTTTGTCAAGTTCTGCAAAAATAGAAGAACATTAAAATTATGACACACAAAAAAACACACGCCTCCAATGAGCCGCAGCCACAATTCACCCCTCTGCCTCACTGCTGGAGCTCAGGTAATCTTTAAATGAATTCATTGGGCTGAAATTATTTATGATCCTCACAAGGTCTTTATCAGTGAGGCAGAAACAGGTGCAGCAGTTCCTCCAGAAGGCGGCGCCATTTATTAAATAAACACTGTCTAGACATTTAAATTTCTACCTTTGCAATCATTTCTCTCCCACACACTTTCTCTCTGTCTAAACCACTGGTTGACGAGTTAATATAACAAATGAGGTGAAGGAAAAATTTAGCACAGTATAACAGACAAAAATATCCGCGATATAACTCTGTAATAACAGTTTAAAAAATAATAATAATTTTTTTTACATTTTTTCGGAGATAAAATAAAAATAACGACAGCTTTGAACACTGTCTGATTAATTAAATAAAAATAGGACACTTAAATAATAACATGCATTGAGTATTATATTTAAACCTGTCTGCAGTTTTATTGTTTTCATATTAAAGTGCATCAGCTCGCTCTTATTGCTCTGATTTTGATCTAACGGAGAAAAGTTGAGTCGCGCCGGTGTCACATTTTCACCCTGAACAACCTGATTTAATAAGACACACAGTTCCCAGCTCACTTATTACTCCAAACTTTTTTTGTCACTCAATAACACCCAAACTATGAATTTTAATTTCAACCGCAAGATGTCCTCGCCATGATTGAATCTTCTAAATAAGCCGGTGCAGCTGCCAAGGTTATCCCAGTGACACTTTCCCCTGTTTGCTCTCATCCAACCTGTGACAGCGAGTTGTTGTGAAGCCCAGCAGCGCTTTGTGTTTTCTATTTCCCTGCCAATACAGTGCATATTTGGGTCAGTAAAAAAATATTTAGTGAAGTCAAGGCTTTGTGATAACACGCATGCAGATTGCGACAGTATCTTTAACTCAATGTGAAGACTGAAGTCTGTAACTGGACACGTCCGAAAATAGAAGCAGCCTAAATAGACTGATATGCTCTGATCAGAAGGTGACAAACAAGCAGCAGAAAATGACACCACAACTATTATTGTTTATCAGTTAAAATGACAGCACAGTGATTTTTCTCAGCCCGGATGCCTCCCTTTGATTTTAATTTTAATTTGCTGAGCCCAAACAGTCTGACTGCAGCCGAAACTCTGAGTGCGCGACACAAGCGAGGCGACACTTTGCAGGGAAGCCAAACTCTGCGCGCATCTCTTCAAACCCCTTCAACTTGTCATGAGGGCTATCTCAGTGTCACAGTGGAAACACAACTTGGTGCGACGACGTGTCTTCTTGTAGCCTCTATCTACCGTGGAAAAGAAAACCACACACACACTCACACTCACACCCATCAACACTAATGTTTCCGCTACAATGTTACGGTAACAGCACAGCTTGTTCGGCGCAGCCTTTTGCGCTCCATTGGAGCAAATTACCGTCGGAAGTACAGAAAAAAATTGAAGCAGAGGATGCCATGCTGCCAGCAAAGTTGGTGTGACAGCGCTGTGTGTTGACACTGTGCTCAATCAGAGCGCGCTCAGGAGCGGAGCCGCCAACTGTCCACCCCGGGAACAGTGCGCTACAGCCCGGGCTCCAGGTCGCCGTCACACCGCTCTCACACACACACACACACCTCCCCTGTATCCGAACATGTCGGTTATTACAGCTTTACAACATGACTCTGTGTCAGCGCGGCAGGAGACACCGCTGCCTGTCTCTCTGTCTGTCTCCCTCCCTGTCTCTCTGTCTGTCCCGCTGGCTCCAAGCAGCCGTCACAGCGCAGCGCGAGGCAGATGATCTGTCACAGAGAGCCGCGCGCTGCCTGCCTGTCACTGCACGAGCCACTTCAGAGTTTCGACTCTGCGCTGCTCAAACTGCCAGCAGAGTCTCTCACACACACACACACACACACTCACACACACACACACACTCTCCAAAAAACACTCAAAAACAGCACAAATAGCTCAGTCTAAAACACCAGCAACACACAGTAGATAACAACTTCGCGCCAAATTAGAGGAAAAAAAGGAATTTAAAAAATCACCTGGTAGCGCTTTCCTAGAAACTTCTTGCATCACCACTTCTAAGAACCCCAGTTCTAAGAATCAGACGAGCTCAATTCTCGGAATTTGAGCCCGGGACCGTACCACTCTGCCGCGGCAGGGGAGTGACGTTTCCCCGCCGCGCGACGCCAGCAACTTATTTCCGAAGCGCTTATTCTAGCAGATATCACACATAATAATTTTAACAGCCGGCGCGGCGTGAATCCAGTGTTTTACCGAGCGAATTATCCCCAAAAATAAAGCAGGGAAATGTTTAATATCGCTCAGACACCCCCCTGCTTTTGGTCGAGCCCGCAGTCACAGGACGTCACCAGTTCCTTAAACCCAGCCCCCGAAATTCTCAGAACTAATTTATATTCCATGATTTGGGCGATCTGTCGTCGCGCTGCCGTCCGTCGCATTTAACACACAGACCCTACATGTACAGCACACAGACTACAGCTTAATTAGGCCCACACGGACAGGTCGATGAGACACACTCTGCTTTATCTCTTTTTATTTTTATATTTTTGTAGCCAGATCTCCTGCAGGTCCGCTGACTTCATAGATGGAGAATGCTGCGAGTCACCATCGGGGGTTTGTTGAAAAAGGAAAGCTTTAATAGATTTATTATTCACAAGTCTATAGGCAGAGTCGGTGTGTGGTGTGATGTGATTGTTTTAGCGGGTTTCACTTGGTGTCGGTGCATGGTCGAGTTTTTAGGCTCTCATCATACAGCGGTGTATAACACACTCGCTTTCCTTTTCAGGCATTAAGATTTAATTGTAGGTGCGATCAGTGTGTGTTCACTTTACATAGAAAACTTGTTGCATGAAAGGAGCGCAGCAGCAGTTTAAAGCATGTAGCTGCACAGAAGTTAAATGCAGTCGAGCTTTAATTGGTGTAATTCAGAATATTTAGGGTGTTACTGTTTAAAATGCCTCTTATAGACATTATAGTTTAATGTCTGCGTTGCTTCTATAATGTTTTTGCTGGCTCTTAAAAACACACTTTACACAGACATCATCTTATTTAGACGCCTGTCTTTTCTTTTAAAATGTTTCCTCCTTTTTTGATTATTTACAAGAAGGCAGAGAAAGCTGTGACACTGTCCTTGTCAGGTGATGTGCACACTTTAAAACACTGCTCATTGAAATGCAGAGTGAAAGTTTCCTGGAAAATTAATTGAATGCATTGCTGTGATTTTTCTCCCCCTTTACCATTTAATTTAAGGCATGTGTACTCCCTGTTGCATCATTTCTCAGAGTTGGGCGAGAATAAACGCAGTCTTTTTTCCCTCTTTTTTTACTTTTCAGCTCACTAGTGTTTTTACTTCACGCTCTTTCAGTTTGAAACAGTCAGGCTTTTTGTGTAAAACGAGAGCTGTGTGATCCTGAAATGAGAGCTGGTGTGAATTTAATTTATTTCCACCAGTTCGTATAGATGGTTTGTGATGCCTGGTTGAGAGGGGGGGGGGGGGTGTGTTATGACAGCATCTGAAAAGAGTTGTATTAATTTTAGGAGTTGTGGGCAAGCGTTTACTGTCAGTGACTCACCTTGGAAACTTTGTTTGTGGTGACTCCAAACCACGGCTTCCCCGTCTTTTCTCATCCCGTTCACCCCTTGGCACAGAAGCAGCATTTGTTGAGCTGACGGTGCACGACAAAGACAAGTTTATACAATTAAATAGATGAGAATATTAGTTACATTTCTACACATATCATCAGTATAAAAAATAAAACACAGAATCCCTGGTTAGATTCTTTTGTGGCACCTTATCAATTAAACATTAGAGTAATTAAATGGATGCTGGTATCACTGTAAAGAGTGGGCAAACAAAGTCAGTGTTGTTAATGATAACAATCAGTAACACATCCCATGTTTGAACACACAGCCTTGTAATCTGTATTGGAGTTTTATTTAGCTAAACTGTCCACATTTGAGCTTTTAATACCTTTACATGCTCTGATTGTTTTACATGTGATCAAGGAGTTGAGGCTGGTTTTGAGGATGATGAACGCAGGAGTGTAAAGCGTATTTTAAACTCAGATTATCTTGATTTAATATAAAGTTAATTTTGATTCACAGGGAGATGTGTCTCTAATTTTCACAAGTCACAGCACTGAGAGATTTAAAATGTATCCTTGAGCCCAGTGTCGTTACACAACCATGATAACATGAGGTTTAAGTCAAGGGCGTAGGCTTCTTCTCAGTGTTGGGGGGGTGTTTGGGGTCCCCTGTTAGAAACATTTTTCTGCATTCTTGAGAATCTTAATGCAGCAACTTGTGCTTTTCTGCGTCAGTTTATGGTGTAAATATCTTTAATCTCGTCAAAATAAAAGCATATGTTATGAATATTACAGGGAGCACGCCCTCCCCAGCCTCCACCCTCCAAAATCTGCACCTCTGGTTTAATTAACACCAGTGAGTTACCTTTATCAGTCAGGCTTTTGATGATTCAGATGCAGCGCCTTTCTTTTGTTTAGTCTTTAACCCTTCGCGTGACAGCCACCCTCCACTCTAATGTAACCCACATCTCCCTGTGGATTGCCCGAGCATCCGCCCATCTGGATCCGGCATCCCACTAAAAACACTCCAGGTGTTTACAAACCATTGGGGGGGGGGGAGGAAAAAAAGAAGTCTCCAAAATAATTAAGACGCACGCTTTCACAGCAACCTCCGATTCAGCACTGCCAAATAAAGACTATCTTGAGCTCCAAACAAAGAGCAGCGTCAACTTTATTTCAATCCACTTGGGGGATGTTTAAGGCGCTCCAGCGCAGTTATGCATAATGCACGGCCATAAACCATCCAGGAGTTAGGAGAGAGATGTGTAATTTACCGAGGCCCCATGCTGTGCCCAGCTATAGAAGGATGAGATAATTACTGCAAATCCTTGGCAAACTTTTACTCAACCAATTCCTAGCAAAAATAAATGACCCACTTACAGAGGACAGAGAAAGAGTGCAGGGTAGCTGATCAATATCAATCTGTCTAAACTGATAGGAGCGACGCACGGGGCGCATTGTCACATTATGAGCAGTGTATCGGTTAATCCTTGATCTCCATTCAGGCTGCATAATTAAACAACGGGTCATGACGTTTGGGTCTTGGTCTCTTTGTGCAGGCGGCACGCTGTTCAGAAACAATCCCAGCCGAAGCAGGTTGTGACAGTGATTCAAGTCTGCCCGGCCAGTAACAGCTGCACATTAAAAAAAAAAAAGCTTGTACACTTCTGACACAGTGTGAAACATCTCTAAGCCGTATCATTGCCTACACTTGGTGCATGATAGGTCATTGAATAGAAATGCCCACTGACAAAAGCCCGAGGCCCGGAGGTTGCCTCACTTTTTTTTTTCATAAACTGCACACTTTTGTCTCGTTTCACAGCAAATTTCTGCCAACTTCAGTGTTCATTGTCAGCAAAGATGTGAGTGTGGAGTTTTGTTCTGAGAGGCATGATGCAACCAAGCTGTAACACCAAACAGATAATGCTGTTAGCTACAGAGGTCTTTTTAGTTCCTTTCTTTAAAAGAATTTCTTTTTATATTGTTAAGTTTCACTTTTTTAACTCCATGCATCCCAGAAGCATTTTTTCCCTTCTTTTGTCCACAACAAAGTCGCCCTTTGTCAAACACCATCCCCACTGCAGGTCTGAATTGTGACACGGCTGCAGCGCGCCTATAAAAAGATTTGTTCCTCTCGTCTCATTGTATGTATTTATACGTTTTTCCTTGATCGTCTGTTTGTGCAGATCATTGGAAACAAATGACATGCATAATTTATAACGTCAGTTAAAGAACACGACGTGCAATAAATAGATGCAGTGAATCATTGATGCCACTTCAAAAGATTTTCTGTGCAGGTAATGATGAGCGCACTTTACTTGGAAGCTTGCCTCTTGCCTTTTTTTTTAATTAACAGACAAACTGGCAAGTTATATTCTGACGTGAAATCGTGTCTGTTTGCAACAATGCCGCTGCGTGTCTCTGCACTTACACACTCCAGGTTGAAAGATGGCTTTCATCCCACTTGACAAGGTTAAACACACACAAGAAGATTATCAGCAGAGGAGAATAATAGAGAAGCTCAGAGAGGTTTGTATTTATCTAAAAGGAGTCCCTTGATTTTATGTGCTGCTGCTAATATAATTGTGAGCATGAACATTTTGGCAGCGCTCTCTATTTGGACTGTTTCATCCTGAATACTTTACTCAAAGTTATGCACGTATTGTAAAGCAGCAACAGCAGCACAAGTGTTTCAGCTCCAGTGGTCAATAAGGAGGCTCCCTGGACATGTGAAAGCTTTGTTAAACGCTGTTTTTATTCTGCTTTATCAGTTATTTCAAAAAGAAAATACACACACGCACACCAAAAAAAACTTTGGAGCAAGTTTCTGCAGAGTGCCTGTGTGGATAACCTTGAGTTCACCAGCTTGCCTGTGCAAGCTACATGCTAAGGTTATAGTCAGAGCAGAGGCGTGTTAGTGGGCTAGAATTCCAATTTTGTCAAATCAAAGCATGTAGATTCAGGACTTTCTCAAGGCCAGCTGAGAGGAGCCAGGAATGCAGCCTGCAGAGTCGAACTTGATGGAATTTTCCACGCATACCAGAAACAGTCCCTTGCCAGTGTGCCATCTGCTGGATGATGGGTCAGTTACTGCCACAAAACACGGAGGATATGTAGCACAAGCGCGCCGTAATAACCACCATGCTCACAAAATCTTCACAATCTGACTGTTTGCTCTTGTCTTCCTTCTTTTCTCTCACATGCCCAGGGCTGCAAAATACAGGAGTTCCAAGAGCACATGAGGAGGAGTTGTTAAATTTGGGACAACTTCTGCACAGATTAGTTTCAAAGCCTTGTTGTGTGTCTCCGCACGGATTCAGCTTGGCATTTTAACAGAGGTATCCACTCGCAGTGATAGGGAGCTTTAGTGCAGAGATTCAAACGGTAAACAAGTGGGTCTTATTTCTTTGCACCACCCTCAATAATGATCCAATAAGAATCATCTGTCTGAATCAACCCCCTTTTCCTGCACTGCTGTCACAACACCTATTAGTCAGTATCAAGCTAAGGAGATCTGGTGTGTGTTGGAAGCGTTGCGAGGCTGCTTCCTCATATCACAGTGGTTTTTTGTTTGTGTTGTTTCATAGACAGTAGGAACGTGCATTCTCCTGCTTACTAATGTACCTATACTGTGCCAGGGTGATCGCCCGCAGGGTGCTTACTGAGCAAGCAAACAGAGAGTCAAAGTAGTTAGCTAAAAATAACAGCTACATAGTTTAAATAGTTAACTGAGTTAACTGAGAGAGCAGAAACATTTGGAATATTTGGTCAAAGGTAATGAATAAACAGTTGAAAGAGTTATTTAAAAGGTAGTGCACAAAGAATTAATGGAGATATGTAAAACTAAAAGAACAACAGTTGTAGCTAACAGTTTAATGTTCGATAGAGTCAGCATCTGCCACTCCATGTGGTCGTACTAAGATTGCAAACTGACCTAAACATTGATAATTACTTATCTTTAGTCACTGTTTTACATACGTTACGTCTGTTGATGTAACGGAGTCATTACGTTAGTGATCCCACTTACCATTACAGGCCGTCTTTCTGTCATTATGGAAGGTGCACTGATTTTAATTTACCGTTACAAACGTACCTGTTTCATTATTTACTGTCTTTTTTTTGTCGTTTGTTTTGACGTATTAGTTACCACAGAGATTTCTTTTTTTGTGTGTGTGTGTGTGTGTTGAACGCAACACTGACGAGGCCATGCAGACTTCACAGAGGCGCCCCCGTGCTGTTACAGTCTGCTGTCTCTGGACTTGTTGTAGGTTGACTTCGGCTAAGCTCCGCCAAAAATACTTTACTTTTTATGGTTAGAAGTTTGTTTTATTTGCCATCAATGTGTCATAAAAGCTGCAGCAAATGCTAATTAATGCTCTGTGATGATGTTGGGTGGTTGGAGATGTGTTTTGAGCAAGTAGCTGTGCAGGTTCCTGTGTAGGCGACTATGTTAACTTGTTAGCAGTTAGTCGCAGCTAATCCAGCAAGCCTTACGTGTTTTGTTTCGTTTTATTTCAGTGCATGTTGAACTGCATTGTTAATGGGAGCTGGCTGTGGAGGCTGATTTTCATATTTAGTATTAACTGGTGCCGGATAAATGCGGATCCAAGTCGAACAGTGACAGAGAGTACTGACCCGTTACATCGGCACTGACCCAGTTTGGAGAAGCAGGCTTCAGTGCTGACAGGGAAGCTAAGCAATGTACTGCAGTGGACGGGGGCAACAGCAAAACGTAATATAGCCACCTAAAAATCAATATCAGTTCAAGTCTATGCTATATCAAGAGTATTTTCACCACCTTACCTTTCTGTCAGGGGAAGCCTTTGCAAGCTTCAGTTGCCCATCTATGTTCACGTTAAAGCCACCAGACTCCATTGAGAAAAACAGTAATTTTAGCTTGCTGAACACAGGAGCTGCTGGTCTGTCACTGCTTCAATTGTTTAGTAAATTAGTGCCATTTTGTGACTTTGGTGTATCTGAACTAACCTCTTAAAACACTGAAGTCACACAACAACACAAACAAACTAAATAACTAGGCAGCAGGTAGACCAGCAGCTCCTGTGTTCAGTGAGCTAAAATTAGTGTTTTTCTCAATGGAGTCTGGCTTTGAAGAGAGTGATGAAACGGCTTTAGTTCCCCGTCGGAAATTGCTGTCTGATGATAAGATAAAGCAGTTAAAATTTCTAAACATAGCTACACTTAAAGTGATACTTAAGGTTTTTTAGTTGGGACTTTTTTTTTTTAGGTGGCTAAGATTCGTTTGCTGTTGCCCTTCTCCACAGCAGTACGTTACTTAGCCTTCTGTGTCAGTACTCCTGCCTGCTTCTCCAAACTGGGGGCGTGCTGACTGACATCAACTGTAGGTAACACACTGACTATAGACAAGTACCCAATATAACCCCACTTAAAAAGATCCAAACAATCCCTTTAAAAAATGTTATAACAGGGGGATGTTTGAGTGCGTCAGATAACAGAAGGTTATTTTTCTATAAGTTGTATCTACACTGTGTAACATGGCTGCTTAAACTCTCAGACGGCTCCAGCATAATTTCACACTGTGGTCGAACATAATTGGGACACTGTCCAGCACTTTGGTGACAAAGCAAGAAAACACAGTCACACTTTCTCTACAGACAGCATCCAGTGATTTTTCAGGGATTTTCCAGGGTCTCAGATGATCCGCTGCAGGAGTGACACACGTAAACACAACTCTGGGTAAAACACAGCACGTGAAGACTTCACTTCAAGCGTGCCGTGTGCACTGTTTAGACAATACAGGTAACATTTCTGCTGTATTTCCACTGTGCTGTTAAGATCTCCCAGTGTCAACATGTTTATGGTGATGTTAACTGTAAAGGCCACCAAACCAGTTTGGTTTGCATTACTGTTGAGGCCGGGCAGCATACTGATATCATATAGATGTGATATGAGACAAGATATCGCCTTAGATTTTGGATATTGTAATATTATGTGTTGTTTTCCTGGTTTTAAAGGCTGTGTTAGAGTAAAGTGATGTAATTTCTGAATTGTATTGATGATAACTGTGATATTTAAAAATGAAATATTGATCTTTGTTAATAATTTACATAAGATAATGTCATGTAAATAATCCAGCACCTCTTAAATCATTTCCATTTCTTTCTGTTCTTGCTTTGAATCCCTCCTACAACACAATCTAGTTGCCTTTTTTGCCATAAATTAAGTGTAATTGTTGTATGATTCTGTACAGTTGTGGTTTCAGACTCTGTCTCAACTTTCCTGTACTTGTTTTTTGAGTGTAATTTATTTGGCAAAAAGATGCAGCATGCACAATAAACAAAATTAAATATGGATTTGACTTATAGTTTTTTTTTTCTTATTGTAATCTTGAACTCTTTTGGCGACAATGATCGTGAAGTGAAAATCTGATATCCTGCCGACCTTCACTCTCTCGGTCATCATTATATCCACTTTAAATCTGTTTTCATGAACTGTTTGTACGTATACCTACGAAAATACACCAGAATTCATATATAACTCACATAGACTGTGATCATGTGACCAGTTTGCTAACGGGAGTAAAGAAGGAAGTAGAATAAAGATGAAAGTCTGCATAAAGATGCAGGCTGGGGAAGTAGATGGGTCAAACAAACATACGACTTTCCCCCACGAGACCCGTGTTTGTGTCCCGTGTTTAACCAACTGAACTTTGAGTTATTTTAGGCAACGACATCCACCATGTTTCTTTTCCTAAACCTGCGAAACTTTAATTTGGACACGTGTCCACTTCACTTTTCCAAATGACGCTGCAACAAAATGTGACCTATATGATATGACTCATACACTGTAATAAACTCCCTGCTTGATAAAAGTGTTTGTAATGCGTGTAAGGAAAAATACAAATGTGAATGTATAGGATTATTTAACTAATATTACAATAATGGAGCATGATCAGCTGATAAGATCAAAACTAAACTAGCAGTTACTCACCAAATGACATCATGAAAAGTCATATATCTTAATTATTGCATTACGAGGAGTTGTCTTGTTCATCTGTGTTTTAGTCAAGTCCTGTTACTTTGTGGAGTGTTTCCTGTGAGTTATTTTGTGCACTGTCACAAATGTAGAGTTGTCGTGGACCTCAGGAAGAACAGTTACTGCAATGCAGGAGCTGATGGGGATCTTAATAGACTAAACATTACTGATGGCAGCACACTGGCAACCCGCTGGTCTTTAAAGGTGTTAACTGTCTTGTCTTGTTCACTAACAAGTCCTGTCTGCTACTAATATTACACAGCAGTGCTGTATGTATTTCAAAAGCAAGTTTTAGTGTTTCATACAGTGTTTAGTGAACAGATTTTTGGATATGGGGCTTGTACTGCACTTTGTTCATCAGCTCTGTCTGTTTATGTACTTGTATCTATCTTGTGCTGCTGCCTGTCTTGCCCAAGATTCCCTTGAAAATAGGTTTTTAAAATCTTAATGGGACCTATGTTGGTTAAATAAAGGTTAATAATAAAAAAATAAAGTGACAATATTGCAGTATCATCATCGTGGTTTTTGGTCCAGGGCCGTAATCACTTATTTAACATTTTCAGTCTACATGTTCTGCCACTGAACCCTCGACCTGAGGAGGATGTGGTGAGAAGTTTTAGAGATTTAACGGCTATAAACTGACCACTTTAAAGCATGTTGAAATAAAAATCTTAGATCAGGGTGTTTCAAAGTTTGATGACAGAGAGCCATTTTATGGAGCCGTCATATGATTGAGGGCGACACAGGAAAAGTGCACACACTAATGACTTCTTTATGACGTACTAACACTTTACAAATAGATACTGATGTAGCCTACATAACACTTTTATCATAATATAATTTTCCACTTTTTAATACAGTCCAAAGTCATGAAACAGAGACAGTCCAGTGTTTGATATTGATTGTACCCACAGCTGTCGAGCAACAGCTTCTGCTGGGGTACAGCAACACCAGTTTATTTATGATTACTGTTGATAGTAATGATTATTTCAGACAGCAGCGTGTGGTTTCCTTTCATAGCATCCTGTTGTTTTCCTTTATATTTCTGTCAGTGTATTGTGGGGACATTTTGAGCATGTTTGAATTTAATATTCTCTGTATCGCCCGGCCCTAATTATATGTATTGGACAGATTGTGCACACGCACTGTGTATTGAATCTACAGCGCAGACTGATGCTGAGTAAAATCGCTGTAGCAAAAACATGATCTGAGTTTGTAGAAAGTCACTGTGCACAGTCACAGTCGCAGCCAGTGTTTTGTTATTGCAGCTCTCATGTCATTCTCTCAGTTAACTGTTGCAGCTCTCTGCTTTCTCTCTGCCTCTCTTCTCTCTGTCTTTCGCCCCTGCACTCTGGCCCAATTTCGCTTTCAATATCAAATTCTCCTGTGTTACATCGCTCCCACTGCCAGGTCAAAGTAGCTGCCTGCATCTAATGCCAACTGCTGATACTGGTCTACAGGGCTGGTTAAACAGGAACTACACACACCTAGCTCCAGGCCACGGTTCAACAAGAACCAGGCACAAAGCAGCAGCAGCAGCAGCAGCAGCAGCAGCAGCAGCAGCAGCAGCGCACTTAGCACATCCACCACCTCAGCTCTCTGTCTCTGCTGTGTTAAAAACATCCTAAAATATGAACGCAATCCTGGGTAAAGCATTGTTGTAGTTCTTATTATATATATTTCCTTGCATGCAAACACGACAGGGTCGAGTCCACCGCAGTTTCTTTATAAATCTGTTGTCAAAAACGCAAAAACAGACTCTAGATGAGCTTTTTTAATTTCATTACAAATCTGGCATTAGCCCTCGGTGTGTTTCAGCCGAGATCCCATCTGCAGCAAACGTTCACAGCCTCCATTAGTATATAGGTGTATTTTCATGTCAGCTTTTTATTTATTTATTTATTTTGGTTTCCTGCAGCCAAAGCAGTAAATGGATTTAAATCCAACATGGAAACATGGGATTGGCGAGGATGAAAGCAATCCTACCAAGCCCCAGAAGTCAACTGCTTTACCAAAAAAAAAAAAAGAAAACCCTCAAACTCTGGGTGCTGACATGGATTCGAGAGGAGATAATTCCAGCATTTTTGTGAAATATCAAGGAAATATATGCATAATGTATTAAATGCGCATGTACTTTTAAATTTTTAATGTGCAGACAAAGAACACTTATCATTTAAAAAAAGAAAAACCATGTCTTTTTACCTTTTAAAAACTTCAAAATCTGTTAGTTTTGCTTACATTCTATAGATTTTCTTCTTTGTCTTGTCAGCGCCTACGCCCTTATTCCCTAATTTCAGCTGATAAATTCTGGAAAACCTCCCACTCTTTATGTTTGCTAGAAACAAATCAACTCACATTAACATCAGGCCTCATTAATCTGCATATATGCACGTTTGAAACAAAGAAAAGAGCATATTTTTTAATTGCAATTAATTCCTCTGAATGTATCACAGTTAGCAGCTATTGTATCCCTCAGTGGTTTCATTAAAAGTTAACTCTGACGCCCAGGAAATGCCAGGTGGAAGTGCTGATGCAAGAAAGCAGAGTGACACCTCCTGCGCTCGACACGTTCGCATAATTGTTATCTGTTCTACATCACACACAGACGCAGGCACTCTTGATATCCGCTGAAATATTTTGTACTCTGTGTGCACAAGACCACAAGTACTTCTTGATATGATCACATGTGAACTTAACAGAAAATTTCAACATCCGTGGTTTAGATTGTGCATCTGTTTTTAAGTTTTAGGAGACTTTAAGTGTTAAGAGAATTTTTGACATCCGTTTACCTGAACCACTTAGCTTTGTTTTTGTCTTTTGTGCAGGAAAAAATTCGAAGGTTACAACTTAAAATCAAAAGTGACTTAAAGAGCTCTCTGAAATCAGTCAGATTTTTTTCTTGGCTCGCGCTGAATGTCTGCTTTACATGTTTTTACATCCTGTAGATAAACCTGTGGGGACATTATTGCGCTCGGTACTCCCATTTGCTTATCAGATGTCAGTTGTTTTATCGTGACCCCTGTTGATGTTACTTTGCATGCTCGCCCTTGTTAATGATGCAACTGAGCAAGCGATTGAGCAGTTTATTGATCTGATCTCTGAGATTAGCTGCAGCATCATGAAGGCGGTATGGAAATGGAGAGACTTATCAGTCATTTCAATGCAGGGGTTAGCGAGTCAGTGTCTCCGGTCTTTGTCCGTGGATAAATGTTTTTTGCTGTCACTCATCCTGTGGAGACAGTTTGCTCTGAGACAAATAATTTTATGACCAGTCCCATGATGAGGACAAAATATACTGCAGTGTTGCATGTATTTACATTATATATTTGTAGGGCAACTTGACATCTGTGCACACGTTTTAATATTAATTCTAAAAGCATTTTATTACCTGGAAAAGCCTTGTGTTCTTTTGACAATTTAAGACAAGCACTGGTGATATAGCAAGCAAAAATCACATGTCTAGTTAGGTGTGTCAAGTTTCTGGAAATTTTTTTATTTATTTAAACATCAAGGATTTTTCATTACGCTCCACATTTATTTATCTAGTCAACACTGAAATATTGTCATTGTAAGTCGTGCAGGTTTTGAGAAACAGAAGAAAGAAGTCTCACCTTTTTTCTGCTGGAAGGAGTGAGGCATGATGGGATCTGTAGTGGGAATCAGGAGGAAGTGCCGGCGCCTTGAATTCAAAGCCCAGTTCAGGATGCGATGGGGCCTCGTCTGCAGTTCCAGAAGTCTTTTCAGCTGCGCCAGTCACTGAGATCAGTCAACTTTTCTACCTGACTATGGTCAGATCCCGAGCACAGCACAACACAACCCGCCTTACTCTTTTCACCAGAGTTTTATTTTTCTGGCAAGTAGCTAGATGTTCCAGGATGCAGAGTCTGACTGGTGCCCGAGCCTCCCCGCCCCCCTGAGTGGCAGCTAAAGCTGGAGGGATGAAGCTGTCTTCAGTGCAAAAGGGCACCGAGTCTGTGTCTCGCGGTGGCGGAGCAGCTCTGGTGAAGCCTCATGTCTGTCAGTGTTCAGCAGGATGGGAACGCTTCTGGAAAGGCGGGCACGGCAGCGGGGCTGAAGTGAGTCAAGTCGACTGAGCACGCTTCATGTTAGTGAAACGGTCCACAGGGCATCTCTGGCTCTCTGAGCTGATAGGCCGCCTGCACTCTAGCGTTCATTGATTGTAGCACTCAGTCGCTCCACTTTTCCACGAATGCTAAAACCGTGGGGCAGGCTCAGTTTTGGAAAAAAAAAAGAAGAGATTAAACAGCCTGTAAAATAATCCCAGTTTTCCTATATATAATTCATTTGAATGAGGAGTCTAAAATCCCATTAAGCCACAGGAGCACAACCCGCAGACTAGCAGTGCCTTTAACGTGGAGGAACTCTCGGAGCTCAGGCCATCTGCCAGATTAGAGTTTTTCATATACGGCAATGACACATTGTTTTATAAACAGAGCTTTTATACAACAAACATTTCAGTGTCCTGGAGCATTAATCTACCTAAGCTTATCTCAATCCATGGAACTAGATATTGCTCTTTATAACTTGTCTAGTGGAGGGGGTGTTATTACATCACACCAGCTGTCACTTCAACCTGGCACAGCCAATAGGAAGGTCAGCAGTGTGGCTGCTGGAGGGAAAATTAGGGAGGAAAATCCTGAAAACAGTCAAGCAATATTTGGGGAAAAACTGCTAACATCAATGTTGAATTAATTTATTTAATCCCTTGTTCCAATTTAAAATAATTAGAGAAGTTGCATGTGATATTTTAAAATTATTTTGGTTACAAACACCAGTGGTAAAACACTTTTCTGCACACGAATCCATAGTGTTAAGTGAACAATGTGTAACATTCAGGAGGATTTAGCTGAATCTAGTGGTGAGGACTGCAGAGTGCAACCAGCTGAGACTTCTCCCAGTTAGAATTCCTTCAGTGTTCATGGTGCAGGAAGGTTTTACCAGTAGCCCAATTATCTGCAGAGGTGTCTTCATCTCCAAAACAAAACAGATCAGGTGATTCAAACCTGTAAAAACACTCAATAAAGCAGTTTCAGGTTACAAATTTGTTTCTCCAACGCTGTCTGGGACGGTCTGTTAGCATAGCATCTGCTAATCTGTGCTCATGTTTTTTCTCTGATAATTTAAGATTCAGACTTTTAAGAGCAGAGGTCTCTTCCTCCAAAACAAACAGATTTAAACCGGTAAAAACACTGAATAAAAGCAGTTTCACATTCGAAATCTGTTCCTCCAATGCTGTTTTGCATGTTGGGCACAGGCTGTTAGCATAGCACCTGCTAATCTGCGCTCATGTTTTATCTCTGATAAGTTAAGATCCAGACGTTCGGGAGGTTTTTACCGGGAGCTGAATTATCCGCAGAGGTCTCCTCCTCTCTAAAACAAATGAACTTGGTGATTTAAACCGGTGAACTGAAAGAATCAGGTTCACTTTAAAAAATTGGTGTTTCTCCAATGGGGGGGACTGCTAGCTATGGTAGCTGACGTAAAAGCGTAAGTGGCTCTATCTAGAAGCAAAATCTGGTGAATTAAACACAGAAAAAAGAAATTTCACGTTACAAAAATCTGTATTTTTTTGACGTTGCTTGTAGCAAAGGGAATGCTAACTATGGTGGCTTATGCAAAAACATGAATGTCCCTGTCTAGAGCTAGTGTTTGGTTTGTCCATTCTGGGATACTGTTGTAACAGTGCAACATGGCGATCTCCGTAGACAAGGACCTGCTCCCTGACCAGCTATAAACGGCTCATTTTAAGGTTACTAAAACACAACAATTCTTATTTTCCGGTGATTATACACTAAAGGAAACATACTTATTAAATTATTTTCCCTCTCTGCCAATTCAGCCGCCTAAATCCTGCACACTGGACCTTTAATGTTAAAGAGTATCAGTGTGTAATCGCTCTCGACACCTGATGTTGAACTCAGATTAAATGAATACACATGCTGTCCACGCAGATAAGCTCACCTCAGCTGGTAAGAACTCCAAAAGCTCCCGCTATTAACGGCGTTACATGCTGCACAGCTTTACTGTGTCAGCATCAGGCCCTGTGACGAGCGCTGCCATCATGACGGCAAAATAAAGAGACATCAGAATGTGCGCTTACACAAGAAGAACCCAACACGAGAGGGAAATGAGATATACTATATGGGTGTTTGACAGATCTGTACAGTATGTTCATCGCAGCCATGGGATAATCCATTGGATGAGTGGACTAATATTCAGCCAATCCTGCTAAAGCCAAATTAGTCCAACACATTTCCATCATATTTCAGAATAAAGCAGCCCTAACAATCTGAGCTCTTGGGATAGTGACGGCAAATGACCGGTGAGCCCTCGGATCCCTGTGATCCAGGGATAAACTCCTCATGAAGGAGCTTAAACCTCTGAACTGACACACAAATGAAATCCAACAACAGGTCACAGCGCCTCAGAGGAAAACTTTGATTACTGTATTGTCCTCTTACTGTCACTGGTGGCCACGGCGAGGCAGAGAGAACCTGGGCAGCGCTGAGGGGGAATGACAATAAAGACATCAGGACTGACTGGAGTCCAAGTCATCGACCCCCCTCTCTCCTGCTCTGTGGGGCTTATAAGAGGATGGCTTCTGTGGAGCAGTGTATGAGTGACCTTAATCATCAGAGGGATATTTGGGTTTTATTCGGCAGCGGCGGTCATCACTGCGTTTGACTGGCAGGCATAAAAAATGAGAGGGGGGCAAGGTCGGTTTGCAAAGTGTAATCCATATCATCCCGTTACAGAGGCTGCCGTCGGCCCCGGGCCAAACAGCGCCAAACACATTTTGATGTTGATAATGATGTCGGATTATGCTGTCATCTGATGTAATTTCAGCCCGCATCAAATTAACAAAAGAGGGATCAACCAAATTCTTTAAAAGGGACCTTTTTTTTTTTTTATTTTGTCGCAACCTTCTAGATGCAAACTTGATTTCATGAAGTGTTTATTTTCGCTTTAAAGCCCAGACAGACTTCATATTTCTGGCCTGGCCTTTCCCTTGGAAGTATAAAATCAACGATTCACTCTATAGCATGCCTTGCAGTGAGTAATTCATATAAACAGGGTCTGAAAAAATGTGTGGAAGTTGAAAACAGTGACCCTGCACTGTCTGCAGAGGAATTAAACTCCTACTTTCTTTTCCAAGAAAAACATTTAATTAAAACGTAGCCCTCAGTGAGTGATAAACAACCTGCTGCATTGTGTTGGTGCAGTTTCCTGGAGCGTTTCCAGGTCCGTTGTGCATATGATAACCTTTCTGAGGCAGTCGACTGCAGGTAATTATCACATCAGAAAAGGATAATGTTTGCTTGTCATTTTCACTTACCTGCTATCACTATAGATCTGCAATCTAGCTCCACTACTAGCCTTTGTTGTGCCAACATGGAGCTCCCCGGTATCCATGGCAGCTGCTATCAGCTCTAATAAAGGTCACAAGTGCCTAATCTCGTGCTTTGCATTAGCTGGCATTTATAGAGTGAAGAGAAAATATACTTCTGGGAGAGACGTATAACAGATGATTCAAAGTGACAGCTTTGTCATAGACGTTCTAGGATTGTCTTTCTTCAGCAAACGCTCTATAAAATCTGTGTGTGTTCGCAGAGTTTGATGTTCAGCATCAGAAATAAAATGCGTTTGAGGTTTTCAGGTGCAATTTTTCATTGTGTCAGTAGTCTGGTACACTGATCATCTATTGCAAGTTGATGTCTACAAGGACAAATACTCAAAGAAAAATCTAATTCACATTTCATGTTACACTGTGTTGTTTTTCTGTTGTATCAGGTTATCCACCTCAGATCATACAGAATATTTATGGGCACAGCTACAGGAAGGAGACAGTGTAGGGACTTTGGTCACTCACACAAAAAATATTCGATGTACTTCATTTTTTGGCACCATTCACATGATCACAGAGATTCTTGTTGCCCTATTAAATGAATACAGGTGTTTTTTCACACTATTTTTGCTTTAAACTTGCTTGTATGCGTCTTTTCGGAACTGAAAGGTCATTAAGTCACATAAAAAAAGCAGACACTAGTTGTCATAAAGCTAATATCAAAATATATTTTTGGTATTGATTTGAATTGAAAACGGTCATAAGTGACTATTACTCTGTCATCGCGTAAGCAAGGAGACCAAGCTAACGTTAGCTTTGTACCGTTTTGTACAAAGGATTTCCCATCCTTTCTTGAACCAATATGGACTCAGTGACCTCTTAACGCCACACTACATGGTGGAGGCAGGTGACATGTTAAAATTATGTGTCAGTGTTACACTGAATTCAGTGACCTATCTGATTCAAGGACCTAGCCCCTAACACCTAACCTTAACTACTCAACATCTCACAACACTCAGCGATTCATCAAAGGAGTCTGGTACTTGGTCACAGAATCTGACGGGTCAAAGATTTAGGCGTTACACCGGAAAGGTCGCAGCTTTAAACACATGGTTAATGTTTTAAAATAGTCGCAATTTCAGCAACAAACCTATTTGATTAGGTCTCAAGAAAGATTGTGGTTTTGGTTAAAATAATGTTGCGTATCATAGAACGTAAGTAAGTTGCAATGTGACGTATGCCACATAACGTTAAAAAAAGTAATGTAAGTACATCACATTGCGTGACATAAGTATGTAAAGAATGTTAAACTAAAACAAATCAAGGATGACAAACAGTGGTCTCCTGGGTGAAAGTCCTGTGTTTGTTTGACCCATCCAACACCGCATCCTCCTCTGCTGACTTTGTTGCCCTTCATACTACCTATGGGGTCGTGACATTAACCACTGCCCATTGTGTGACTTATTGAACCAGGGAATTTGTGTGCCCACCACGACAAAGGAGCCTAGGTCACAGAATTTGGTGAAAGACCAGCATGGTATTTCAACACATAACATATCAACACCATGTAATGCTGTGTCAAAAGGTCATAGTCATTTCATGTATGTCTGTGAGATCAGTTGGCCTCAGTGGCTGCAGGGTCAACCACAGCCTCGGGAGGTGTGGACCTAGACAGAGGTTCGAACTGGTAAAGCTCTGGACCTCTGTGAACTCCCGTCATTCGGTGAAAGTGCAGAGAGAGTTGTCACTTTTCACACTTCCAGATGGACTACCCGTTGTTCTGAAGCCCCCTTGTGTCCGAAATGTCCCATTGGACTGAAAGCCCATTTGTCAAACAGCCCGCTACCCCAAAAGCAAACACCCACTGCTTCAAAGTCCCTTATCAATGAAAGTACACACTACATGTAGTTAGACAACCCAATCAGCAGGAAATAATGCTTGCATTGCACGTCTCTGTTAACCACACCAATGTGGTTAATGTGTGGTTAGGGGCACAGACACCATTTGGTTATGGTTAGGAAAATATCGTGTGTTGGCTCAAGACACTCACGTTTGGTGGCACAAAAGTTGCCAGAAAAGCAGGGGTTGGTCAATGAAAAACACCTGGGTCAGTGGCTCAGAGGATGTGTATTTTTAAGCCTATGCTCATAAAACTGTTCATATGCTATCCTACAAATTAGTGCACCATGAATGACATTACATCTTTAATGTGAAGTTACGTAGTTGATGTAAAGTTACGAACATTAGGTTTAGGCAAGTAAAGTTGCAGTGGTTATGTTCGGGAAAACATGGTGAGGACGTACCTTAAAATTACTCAGAGTTCACATGGTTTCGAACACCGGTCTCCTGGGAGAAGTCCTGGTGGAAAATCCTGTGCTCTGTGACCCATCCACCTCCCAAACCTGCTACCTAGCTAGACCACTCGGGACCCCATCCATCCATCCATCCATCCATCCATCCATCCATCCATCCATCCAGGGGCAGAGGGCCAAAGTACCCTCTCCCCAGCAACACTTTCCAGCTCCTCTTGGGGGGACCCCAAGGCGTTCCCAGGCCAGATGAGATATGTTATTGTATGAAGAAACGGACACTCAGGACCCCCTCTTTCTTTACGCCTGTCAGCACATTGGTCATGTGATCACAGTGTTCCAAAATACATGGGTAACTGGCTCATTATTACGTGGGATTTTTGGTGCATTACCTTTTGTAGGAAATCACAGAAACAGCGCATGAGAGCAGCCTGGTATTTTTGGAGAAACATGACTTTGGAGCAATAGACGTTTGTTTTGGGGATAACAGGCTGTAGGAGAAATGGAGCCCTCCAATGGGGCATTTTTTGGAATAATGAGGCTTTGGAAATTTGCACCGTTGGAATAATTGCATGTGTCTGTCTGTCAGTACCTTTCCTGACACTCACATCACCACACACCTTAGCCTCTGTACAACCATTTTCCCCCACCTGGAAGCCACTTCCCACTTTAGAAAATCTCCAGAAACTCTCCACAAGCTGCTGTATCTGTCTTTTCATTTGAATAATTCTGTCTTAGCAAGTGCTACCTTTTACACAGAAACCTAAAATGCAGATTTTGGCTCTGAAAGTCACGCACTGTTTCTAGAAGATATTCAAAAGTGTCTATAAAATGATGTGTTGTTTATCCAACTTCAGTCCCTCAGAAAATGATCACTTACACTCGAGCTTTTTAAAAAATGTACACGTTGCTTCTGATTTTGTATAGTCATGTCAATTATTTGCAAATTACTTGATTTTGCATACTTCCAGCTCTGCCGTTCTTTTACTGTAGACAAACAGTGTATGAATAATTAATGATGTTTGTTGCTGGGAGGAAAATTTCGCAGGCTTTCTAACCAAAACATGATAAACAAACGGCGACATCTTGTTAGAATACTTTGGTAAATTAACTTCAGTTTGTCCTTTTAAGGTAAGTGATGACAATCTTTTACTGAGGCTGAACTTCCACTTTATTTTTTATTCATTGTTACAAGCTGCTGTGCAGGAATTCATCGCCTCTGTCTTTGCAGGTAGAGTGCAGCCCTCAGATTTTAGGAATGTTTCCCCTGTACAGTGTGTTTGTAGCTCGGCAGCACAGGAATGTCAGCATAGTTTATGGTCCGAAGATGCTGGTCCACTCGTTGTCTTTCCCTCATATGGGAACAGACAAGAAAACAGTTAGGATCTCTGCTTCCTAGGCAGAAAAACAAACCTTCAGGAACTTATACTGTGAGTTCAAAGCTTTAGTTTGGGCTGGAGAAGATGAACCTATCGGGAGTTGTTGTTTGAACGTGTTGAGCAACTTGTTGTTAGACTTGTCCAGGCTGTGCAACACTCTCCTCTCAGTCTCCTTGTCTTTTTTTTCTGTGTGCATTTTTGTATTACATACAGAGGATACCTCTATCTCTGACGATGCCAGTCCAGGGATCAAAACTTTTTTCTTTCTAATATAACAAAAGAGAAATGTTTCTATTGTGTTGTGAGACCTTGGAAGGCAGATATCACAAAGTATTTTAGACCTGACGAGAGAGGTATTGAGAGAAAATAAAGTTACTGACTGACTGACTGATTGTTGTTTTGTTACACAGAAGAAATTGCACAATAATTTACATTATATTCTTGTCTAATCACTGTGAGGTCAAATATATGTAGGGCACCCTGAAAGCTTCACTGTGTAACTTATGAAAGTAGAAATTACACGCTCTTCTGCTTACAACTAAAAAGTTAAATTCATAAGAAATAAAACGCCCCCTTGTTTAATTACAGGAGCTGTCCAGTAGCCAGAAGAAAATGTCGGCATTGTACGTTTCTACAAACTACCATTACCTTGTATTTGCATGTTTCATACGTTCATATCAGTGTTTCTAAAGTGACGTAATGTTTATATGATCTGACTTTGTTAGTGTGAGGTGGAGGGGATGGAGGATGGCACGTCACCGAGGCGAGACACCTGAGACCAACAAACAACAAAGCCAGCTGTGATTAAGCGAGTCGTTGCTGTGTTTCTAGCAGACTTTTAGGCATCAAACTTGGGTGTTTTACTTGGCCCTGTCGCTGTGTTTCCAGTGGGGATAGTGCCACAAACAGCTGTGACATTGCTGCGTTGTCTGCTGGATAGTGACATGAGTAGTGGGTTTTTTTCAGCAGGGATTGTGTCTCTAACACCAGGTATTTTAAGCCAAAATGTGATCTTTTGCTACCGGATCTGAATTTTGTACCTTTACCTAACTACATGTTAACCACGTAAAACGTACTGAGGACATATTGTTATCTGATCTGCCAAACCACTTCTGAGGTGGTCAGGGACGCATTGTGACCCCATCAAACACAAGTGTAAATGCAAATGCGTCTCCAATCCACATGCAACAACTCAGTGGATGAAAACAAGTAAGCGAGGTGCGCCAGCTGGACACAGGAAGAAGGAGGAAGAAGATAACAACAACACTCACCAGGGTAGCGACTTCCAAGAGAAACAAAACACGGATGCTAGCTGAGGATGGAGTCACAGTGAGACGAAGTGTCTGCTCTCCCTTTGGTCTGACAAAGGTGTCCATACAATAACGCGACTTCATGGGTGGCTAACATCTTGTTGTGACGTTGTAGTCTGCTGCTGGAAATGTTTGCAGCAGAAGAAGAGGAGGATTTGATGTCAGCGGGACGGAGCGTGATCGGATACCAAACTGATCTGGATGTGGACACCAGAGACGCATATTAATAGCAGGTATAGATGTATGTGGTCAAGCGCTATCCGTTTACAATCTGATCGCAAAAAAATGCATGTTAATGCAAGGTCATTATGACCGGAGAGGTGATACACAGATGCTAGCTAGCGTTAGCATAGGAAACTAGTCCCAATGTTCACTTGTCCCACTATCGTGAAGTGATTAGCTGAATTAAAAACTAAAAAATTTTTTGACTGCCACAGGACTTTGGGCCTCTGATTGGCCACATTTAAAAAATGACTGACAGATACCCCTCCCTCTCAAGCCTGTGCACATCTAAAACAGTGGCTCTGAAATTCGCGCATGTGTACATCCAAAAAAGTGGCTCCCCGGCTCTGCAGGGGGATGATATTGCAGCTAGCAGCTAACGGTGCTAACAACAGCAACAGTGCTAACTAACATGCATGCACGGTTGGACTGTCCACCACAGCAACGAACAGAGAAACTCAGTTTACAACACATGGAGAGGTAGTACAACTTCATTCTATGCTCATGATGCCATTACTCCATTATATCTTTACATGCTGCCATATTAATGTTTACAGTGTACAGAGCTCTTTTAAATACAGTCAGGGGTTTTGTTCCCACAGCCGTACTCGGTCTAATATGACCACTTGTTAATGGTGGCTTATGGTAGCTAACATTAGCCAGCTTCAGTAGATATTGCTCTATAACTGACATCACTGAGCCAGTCTGCTGACTCAGTTACTTTTGTTTTCATGACACTCCTTGGTGCTGCTGTTACACTACATTTTAGTATTTCCCATTATCCTGAAATGATCACTTTTCTCCGCAGCAGCCACTTTACAGCAGAAACGTGTTCAGCAAAAGGCTAGCTTTAAATCTTCAAATGGTCTCACACTACATAGTTAAAGGAGATTAAACGGCACTGCACGGTAATTGATTTTTATTTCAAGAAAGGCCACTGACCTCCTCTGCATCCAACACTTGGAAATATTTTCCTGTCGAGCCTGCAGGCAGCACTTCCTACTGTAAATACACCTCACAGAAAAATCAAACATTTTAAATTTTAATTATTTGAGGTGTTGGGTTCATTTCACCAGTTTGGCTCAGAGAAGATAAACATTTCAGAGATTTGGTATTTGCTTTATATTGTTACTGAAACACGCCGTCCTGATGGCTGCATGTGTTGTCCAGGTTTTTCAGTCGATAACATCAACCAGACAAAGTGTTTAAATACTCCGTTGTTGCTGAGGAACAGAGGCAGCTGAATCCATTTCCCTCAGAGGAAAGAAAGTTGATAATGTTCATTGAAAAAAATAAATGCCATGTTAAATGGCAGCCTCCCAAAAAAAACTGATTTTGGGATACGACGATGACAAAATCCTGCTGCTTTAAAAACGCTTCAAAGGTGCAGCGTGAAGCTCTCAAGTACGGATGATTTCTGCTTAAACCTTTGCTGTAGGCAGGGATTGTCTCTGTCTACCATTTTAATACATATTTACATGCTAAAACATAAGAATTAGAATTCATTAGTGTAATCTGAGGTCTAGATCTAGATTGGGAGTTGTTTGATTAGTAGCTTTGGGACATTGTTTTTGTAGTGAGTCTGCCTCTCTCCTGCTTTTGTTTTTCCTTATTTGGCATGACTCTCTGTAATATGGTTGTGCTTGAAGACTAATCTCTGCTATCTCGGCTCTAATTAACAGAGCATACATGGTTCACACATTTGTTGTTTTTGTTTTTTACTTCCTGCAAAGATCTTCGTGTTGTTCTTGTGCAAAGCATCTGGACTTGCCTGCATACTGACAGTGATTAGAGGAAGACACTTAATGACTTTAAAGGGATAGTTCAGACTTTTTGAAGTGGGGTTGTATGAGTTACTAATCCATAGACAGTAGATGTCAGTCAGCAGGCTGGAGTCCTGACATAGAAGCTAAACAATGTGCTGCTGTGGACGGGGTCAGCAGCAACACATATCTTAGCCACCTAAAAATCAATATCGGTTTAAGTGTACGCTACATTGAGAGTATTTTCACTGCTTTATTTTAATGCCAGACAGTGGTTTATAACTGGCAAATGAAGATGTGCTATTGCCAGACTCCATTGAGAAAAATAGTGTTTTAGTATAACTCAACACAGGAGCTGCTGGTCTACTGCTGCCTCTATCAGTGTTTTCGTTTGTGTTATTGTGTGACTTTGGCTTTTAAATGGGTTAGTTTGGATTCATGAAAGTCTCACAACAACAGAAACTACCTGTCTGATTGAAGCAGTGATAGGCCAGCAGCTCCTGTGTTCAGTCAGCTAAAATTACTGTTTTTATCAATGGAGTCTGGTGGCTTTGACGAGAGCACAGCTGGGCAACTGAAGCTGTTAATGGCTTCCCCGTTAAGCATGGGTCGGGCAGTTTAGGTAAGCTTGTAGAAGATATTGTGGGTTTTTGGTGGGCGAGTCATGAAGTGACATTGTCCTCTTTCTCTCCCTCTCTCTCACACAGCAAGCACCTTCATCATCCGTTCTGCTGCACTCAGGCTTTCCATTATCCATAAGTGATTTTCATTACCGGAAACTTTCAGCTCTGGTTCGCGGGCTTATGGGTCAGTTTTGGGTCGCTGATGAGCACATAATTATGTTTGTGGGTCGGGCGGGCTGGTTTGGGGCGAGTATTAAAAAACCCTGACCCCCTGCTTCTCCAAACTGGGGTCGTGCCGACTGACATCTAGTGTAGGTAATACACTGACTGTGAGTAAGGACCTCATACAGCCCCATTTAGAAAAAATCCGAACTATCCCTTTAACTTCAACTTTTCACTCGACGTGGTTTCATCACCTGCACGATGTCGACACCGTCGGCCATCAATTCCTGAAAACAGGTCCCTTCTGAAACTAAGAGAGCTGCATTTAGAAGACAAAGGGTTTCTTATTCAGCATGTAGGTGCAAACACACACACACACATGCTTTCACTCAACACTTTTATGAGGAAGTACACATCAACTGTGCAGCTGCGTATAGTGTTTGAGGTTTACCTACTTCAGAGGAAGTGGTGTGGGGGAGAGCACAGTGTTACAACCAGCAAATAAAACAGGATATCCGATGCTGGAACAATTGAAACACTAAATATGACGAACGAGGTTGTTTTCTCCGACTCTCCTTTTCTGTGTCACATATCGACCGTCTGTAATTTAAATGAGTAAAGTTAAACACGACAGAGTGAGATCAAACATCAAACATATCTCCAGCCTGAATTATCTGTTGTGGTGGACCCTGTGAGCACGTTTCTTTTCACATGTTTTGGTACAGTGAGGATAAAATTGAAACCCATCATATCAATGACATGCGTAGCTACACTGCCTAACTGCCGAACATCAAAGAGCCCTTGATTTCCTCTAACCGAGCATGTTAATTGGTGCTTGATTGATAACTTGAGTTCACAGGCGATGGCATGTGTCGTCTAAACTGTTCCAGGGTGTCTTTTTGAAATCAGTGGAAGAAGAATCACTGGCGGGCCCATTAAGAAAAAAATTGCCAGTGTACATACTTGCAAATAAGCTGTCACACATTACAAATGAGATTACCTTTTTTCAGTGTGCCCCTGGAACTTGGAGACGAGGGGATGCACGGGTAAGACACAAAAATAGCTCAAATCGTTTGGTTTTTATCAGCGTGCTCGATCTGCAAACGCTGTTTATGCTTTCCTCATGCACGGGGAAAAAAAAGTATATTCACAGCTCGGAGCACAATGTAATCAGTTTCAGTAAAGTAAGAATTATCGGTTAAAAGATACGGCTCAGAGTGAATTATTCCTTCTTTTTTTTTTACATGTGGCCTTTAAAGAGAATGACACATCTTTAATTTGTTGCAAATATTTTCATTTAAGTCATAGAAACTAATCTGTAATTATATCATTCATCCCAGAGATAAAAGCAACAATATCTGAATGTATTTGCATGTACAAACACATGACACACACAAAGCCAGTGTTCTGAATGACAACACTGTGATACAACCATGAGAGCAGAATCAGAGGTGAAAAAGCAGTTATCGTATTTGCATGCAATCACAAGCAGCCATTCTAATTGTCTAGTTTGCATGGCAAAGAGCACTGAGGTCAGGCAAAGCCCACATGGAGCAGGAGCTCTGTCGGACATCTGATAGCGGCTGCAAACATCAGAAACGTTTTACAGCTTTGACGAACGAGAAGCGGCAGAACAACTCCAAATTCAAGTGAAGCCGCGGATAACGAGTGAACACAGGAGCTCAGTCATTAGAACGTTTTCAGGTATTGTTCAAATACATTTTTATCAGACGAACATTTCACCGAAAATGTGAAATGTCTTTCATAAAAAACATATTGATTAAAGGTGCTTTCACAGCTTTCTCACAGCAGATATCTTGACATGTCATAACAGGAGAGGCACAAGTGTAATTATTAAGATTAAGGTTTTGAGAATGTGTGTTGGCACAACATTCTCAAAAATAAGTGTCATGAAAAAGTCAGTATGCAGACTGCGGAGGCCCTTTCAGCTCATAGTATTCAGACTCATAGAAATATATTGCTCTCCCATCGACTTGAAAGGAAAGTTCAGCCCAAAAATCAAAAATACATTCTTTTCCTCTTACCCATAGAGCTATTTATCAGTCTAGATTGTTTTGGTGTGAGATGCCAAGCGTTGGAGAGATCAGCTGTAGAGATGTCTGCCTTCTCTCCAGTATAATGGAACTAGATGGCACTCAGTTTATGGTGCTCAAAGGGCCAAAAAATACATTTGAAAAACTCAACAGTAATGTCTCTTTACAAAAGTCATGACCCGGTTACTCAAGATAATCCACAGACCTAGTTGTGAGCAGTTTCATGTGGGAACTATTTTCTTTCTACCAAACTAGAACCACCAACCACATGGCACAAGCCCAGAAGCCCAAAATGTTGCGGGGCTCACCTGGTTTAAACGTGCTGACCAGAAAGAGACTCAAAAGCCCACTGAAAAGTTGTGGATGGTACCAATGGAACCGTTCCTTACCGTCCCCATGTTTGGTCCCCCCTCTGTTGGGGTACCTAGCACACAGATCTGGTACTAAAAGGAGCTGGAGCTGTGAACACTGCAGTCTGATTGGTCAGTAGAGGACGGTCACTCTGCTCAGGGCTGAGTTGTGTCTGGTTTTGAGGCTCATGTAACCACTGTTCATACTGTGGAGAGTTTTATTAGTAAACTGGAACTATAAAATGAAAGGATGTTTTGCTGCCTCTCACAGCAGCTGGAGTCGGAGAAAAAATCACTTCATTCACTGGGCCGACTGATGGCAACTTTTAAGGTGGAACGTTAACTTGTAATGTTACTCAGTGTATGAGTTGATGACGTGAATCCATCAGCACACCTTAAATTTCAATTTGACAACTTTGACCATCACTTTAGTTTTTATATGACAGACACTTTTAGTAATGAGTGGATCTCGGAGCGTTTAAAAATATATATAAGTTCATATTCTAATCCCCACTCGGAGAAAAAAAAGAGTAGTGGAGCATTGTTCCTGTGGGCTCCAGCAACACTAAACCCCTGAGCTTGCCTAAGAAGGACTAAATGCACAAACCCGCTATTTTTAAATATCCCATGGAGAGAGACTCTCACTGCGGTGTTTGTTTTGAAAATGTTGGTGTGCAGCCTCGTTCTGTGGACGATAAACGAGGTGCAGACTTCCATCTGTGTCACCGCTGATGAGGAAATACAGCGAGTGCTGGATGGAGCAGTGAGAAACAACAGCCCACGCCCACATTTAAGAGGACTGTTTGCAGTGGAAATGCTAAACTGACCTAGGGTCTAAGTACCATGTCAGGGTTACTTTTGGTTCCAAAGGTACCATACCCATTGTCTCTTAATACACGCAAGGCCAACCATATCAGAGGACAGAAGGAAGTGTGAACTACTCATGGATGTGAGGGATTAATGGCACACTCATTGGCTGAGCTGTAATGTTAGCTAGCTCAGTGGTGCTAGGTGAGCTAGCAGTAGATGCACACTTCCTTTTGCTCGGCGATACAGTTGGCGGGTGTAGTTAAAAACAAAGCAAATAGTTCCTACATGAAACGGCTCACAACAAGGTCTGTGGATTATCTTGAGTAACCGGGTCATGATTTCTACAAAGAGACATTGATGTTGAGTTTTTCAAATGTATTTTTTTGGTGCTTTGAGCCCCACAAGCTGAGTGACATCTAGTTCCATTATATTGGAGAGAAGACAGACATCTCTACAGCCGATAACTCCAGCACTCCACAACTAAAAATTAGGACTACAGGTAAGAGGATCAATATATATGTTTGATTTTGGGGGTGAACCTTTGACACAGAAACTGTAATGTATGGAAACCTTGCACAAGTTGTTGACTACGTGACAACAACGGTACAAACACTGAGGCATTGTTCACATTTGCAGTGCATGCATGCAAAGAATAACTAGAGGAAGAAAAACAACTGAAACCAATAAAACAACCAATAAACAAACCATGGAATAAATGAATCACGTCTGTGTCTTTTGTTCATTACATTTTGTCCTGGTGCTGTTTGATAGGCATTTAGCCTACATTGTACATGTCGTTAACAGCCCGTTTCTTATGTGATCTTTACCGCTATTTCTTCTTTAATCCAATACCTGAAAAAATGGCAAGTAATATCTCAACAGAGCAACAAACCAAAATAGCCAGTAAATTCAGATTATAGCTACTAAAGGAGTCACACGGCCAAGTTGAAGTGGAGACAGTAACAAGCACAGACGTTCTCACGGTTCCAGAAGATAGACAGTGCATGACAGCCGTGCAGCGTGCAACACGTAGTGTTTAAATTTGAATCGGTTTAAATTACAGCAAGTGTAAGTTCACACCTCATTGGATGAGTGCTCCGTTAAGTACTGAAACACTTGCTGAGCTTTTTTTTTCCAGCTAACACTCTTTAATTTCAGAGGTCTGTGTCCAATTATCCTTTCATAGTAGGAAAAAAAAACCTCTGTAATATAGAAGTTTATAATGCAAGTCAAATACAGTATGAGACAAATCGTCCCTGTCTATAATATAAGACCTCTAATCTGCATTAAGCAGCATTCAGTAGTTCAGACTGTGAGTCTTTTCTTGGACACTGGCACATACAACATTAACACCAATAATATACTGTATTATAATGTTCCAGTACTGACACAGTCAGGGAAGTGTTGATTAAGCTATACTGTAATTCCTGAGTCCATAATTTGAGTTTATGTTGTATTGTGAGGTGTTTCTGTACAATATTTACTCACCTGTAGGCTATTCACTGCATGGCTATTCATTTGGATTGCATTTTGCAGGTGTACATAATCATGAGATAAGAGAGACTTTATTGTCATCCATATATACAGTACAGTGTGGTACAGTACACAGAGGAACGATATTCTGTTTCCCTGGTTCTGGTGCAAAACAAAAGAAAGAACAGATGAACATAAGGTGCAAAAACAAGATAAGAATAAGAAGTAATCACAGACATGTAGTTTAATAGTAGAAAAATATAAATAAAAGCAGTACCCATGATGATAATGTGCACACCCAGAACTGGGCCAGTTTATTTGGCCAAATTCTGGAGAATTATTCATCCTGAGTCTTAGTCAAGCTGGCCACCAGATGTGGTTCGACTTATATCTTCCGGCATGCTGAATTTGGGCCATGGCTGGGCCAGGTCATTTTTGATAATGGCCCAGCCATGGCAGTGTTTGCAGCTGGAATGGGACCGGTTCTAGGGCGACCAGACATGGACATGTCTGGTCCAGCGTGCCCGAGTATGGGCCAATATCGAGCCAAGTTCTTTGGCTACCTGGAGGTAAAGTAAATAAATGTAAACATCTATCTATCTATCTATCTATCTATCTATCTATCTATCTATCTATCTATCTATCTATCAACGACATGATGAAAGTGTAAACAGTACGACAATGGTGCAGAGTGTTAATGGTGCTGATGTTAAGTATGGAAACATTAGTGTAAAAGATTGCTTTATATAATGGAGGTGGGTGGATATGACAGTACATACAGTACAAACAAGAATTCTTCTATTTGTATAAACATGTTAAAGATAGTGAGCAGACTATGAATACATGATTTACTTGTTAAGTGTCTGCTTGATGTTATGTAGTTATTGCACAGGCACTGTATCTGACACTAAGCTTACATGACTGGTGTTACAGGGGGACCACGCCCATTTTCAAGATTCATACATGTTATTCCTATGGTCTAAGACAATATATACTATATACAGAAATATAAGTAAACATAAACAACTCTAAAGTCGCCAAGTGTGGCTTCACATTTGGACAAATAAAGAAAGGCCCGTCTTAATTAGATACCTGATCTTATTGCCAAGCAGTTCATTTTTATAGACGTTCTACAGATGTATTAAACTGGGTTGTTGGCTATCCACTTGAGCTTACTGAGACAACATATATATCCAGATACATGTATGCCAATGTGTGTCATAAAGGGAAGGAAAAACATGAACATCAAACTACTAAATATAAGTCATATATAAGTATAGAAAGCATTTGTATAGTCTCCTATGTATATATCTATATCCATGCATCCATTTTCTGTAACCGCTTATCCTCTTGAGGGTCGTGGGGGGGCTGGAGCCTATCCCAGCTGACACTGGGTGAGAGGCAGGGTTCACCCTGGGCAGGTCACCAGGCTATCACAGGGCTGACACATAGAGACAGACAACCATTCACACTCACATTCACACTCACGGACAATTTAGAGTCACCAATTAACCTGCATGTCTTTGGACTGTGGGTGGAAGCTGGAGTACCCAGAGAAAACCATGTTGACACGAGGAGAACAAACTCTGCACAGAAGGGCTCCCTCCTGGGATTGAACCAGAAACCCTCTTGCTGAGAAGTGACAGTGCTAACCACTGTACCACTGTGCCGCCCACTACTATATATATAAATATATATATATATATATATATATATATATTTATATATTTATGTGAAAGTCATATATAAGTATAATATTAAAGTATCTATATAACCCCCTATATATGTATATTTATATAAACTATCAGACTACTATATATATATATATATATATATATATATATATATATATATATATATAAGAAACAACAACACACACACACACACACACACACATATATATATATATATATATATATATGGATGATAAATATGTATATATATGGAAATGAAAGAGTGAATGTATGTATATATATATATATATATATATACATACATTCACTCTTTCATTTTCTGTCACTGTATATACACACAACAAGGAAACCAAAACTGGACGAGGTAAACATAACATTTGATATATAATATATATATAAATAAAAGTTAAAAAAAGTATCTGTCTGTCTTTCTCTGTCCGCCCATCCACAACCATCCATTCATCCATATACACGTCAATAACATATGTGTCATAAATAGGCTAAAGCCAGTACAACAAAACTGGACAAGGTAAACATAAACATCTGACTATTATGTAAAGATATAAATGTATATAAGTAGTGTCCATATAGCCTGCGATGATATTGTAAACAGAGATACAGAAGTGAAATTATGCAGAGTGCAAAGGGTGCTGGAACTAGTATGGGATGATTAATACAACAGTTTTTTAAAAATAAAATATACACTGATGTATATATCAATATTAATAGTGATGATATTAACATGGTAAAGATCAGTGAGTATTTAGACCATGAAGTGAGTGCTTAGAGAAGAAAAGGGGAAACTAGATAGTAGTGAGCATTAAGTTATGCACATTTTCCTGTTGCATACATCCATCCCAGTGTAAACAAGCAGCAGGCCGTCCCGGGGCTCGGTGTCACCGCTGGCCTGCTGCCTTACATGGGCAAACCTCTCAACTCCCTCAGACGGCTGGAATTTCAGAGCGTGACGTCACTGCCTACAACTCTCCCAGAATTTGGATCAAGAAGTTTCACTTTTTTTGGTGGGATTTGAACCTCTGTTAGATTTCCTAGAAAGCGAGGTGAGCGAAACCACCGAGCACTCTTCTCCCGGCGCCTCAGAGATACCTGCGACTATCGGCTGTGTTCGCCCGGCTGTGACTGAAGGTATGCCCGGTAAGCCCCGGTGTTGGAGCGGCGGCTCGGCTCCAGTTTGCTCGGCCTTGTCGGGCTATGATATGAATTTTACTGTAGCTCGGACTGAGTTCACAATGAGGGCGTGGACTCGCACGGTAGCCTTGGCCGCTGCTAATGTTACATGAGGATACTAACTAAGCTAACTTGTCGGTAGCTTGTCCCGAGCTGGGCTCAGTCAGGCGGTGAAAATGTAAGACTTTGTGAAGCGTCAAGTTTTTGACTCTGGGCGTCTCTGCTGTTTCTGTTTTTAGCCAAGTGGTCTGTGCTGAGCAATGCGGAAGACACACTGTCACCGGAGAGACCTGAGAGACAGACCCTGACTGTCTGCTGGCAAATATGTCTCTGAATTTCACTTTAGCAGAGTCTCAACTCACAAACTGTCCCGTTACTGGAACAACTGTTAGCTAAGTTAGTGTTAGCTAGCTTTAGTGTCGTCGTTAAATGAAATAACCTCCATTAACATATGAACTGACTTGTTTACGACAGCTGAGATTCGCCACGTTGTTTGAGCAGTTTTCATGACGGTATTTATCATTAACTTAAAGTAAACTGCTAATTTCTGGTCTGTTTATGTAATTTTTGTAGCCATTTTGCTTCATAAATGACAATATAATTCATATATATGCTTCCTGAGGGCCCATTAAATCATGTAGGAGAGGTCTGACGTTGCAGTGCAGGCCTGTAGTTTACTTTTAATCCAGGTTTAAATCAAAAGACAAGACAGAAAAGCATCACTGTTTTGATTTGTGACATAAGAATGCACAAACAGGACACACCTGGCTCCACCTAAACTCTTTATGTACTTCAGTAGACCCATGTCAGGTACTGTATCTTTACACACTTCACCAAGACAGCTCTGAATGAAGTGTTTCTTCTTCCTTTAGATAAGAAGTTAAATGTTATCCACTTTAAATGTCTAAGAAAAAGAAACTCTCTGAGCCTATTGTCTTCACTGCTGATTACACCCTTTGTGTTCAACACTGTCATTTTCCTTAAAGGACAAAAACCAAACAACTCCCATTCATTTCTTGGTGTAAGCGGGTATTCCAGTCGTGTTTATTAGTATCAAATGTCACTCCATACGTTACATGTATTGTCGAGTTTTGTTTGTATGTATAGATCTTGCTTAAAGGTCCAGTGTGGTGAGGACAGCTTAACTTCTCACTGCCATGACTGTTTTAAAGTCTCAATATGACAATGCGGAAGGCACACTGTCATCGGAGAGGCACGAGAGAGACCCTGACTGTCTGCTGACTAATATGTCGCTGAATTTCACCTTAGCAGACTCATAACTTAGCGTCTGTTTACAAAAGTGTTCCCTAAGTTAGTGTTAGCTAGCTTTGGCATCGTCGTTAAATGAAATAACCTCCATTAACGTATGAACTGAGTTGTTTACGACAGCTGAGATTCGCCACGTTGTTTGAGCAGTTTTCATGACGGTATTTATCATTAACTTAAAGTAAACTCTAATTTCTGGTCTGTATATGTAATTTTTGTACCCATTTTGCTTCATAAATGACGATATAATTCATATATATGCTTCCTGTGGCTCATTAAATCATATAGGAGAGGTCTGACGTTGCAGTGCAGGCCTGTAGTTTACTTTTAATCCGGGTTTAAATCAAAAGACAAGACAGAAAAGCATCACTGTTTTGATTTGTGACATAAAAATGCACAAACAGGACACACCTGGCTCCACCTAAACTCTTTATGTACTTCAGTAGACCCATGTCAGGTACTGTATCTTTACACACTTCACCAAGAAAAGACAGCTCTGAATGAAGTGAGTTTCTTCCTCCTTTAGATAAGAAGTTAAATGTTATCCACTTTAAATGTCTAAGAAAAAGAAACAGTCTGAGCCTATTGCCTTCACTGTTAATTACACCCTTTGTGTTCAACACTGTCATTTTCCTTAAAGGACAAAAACCAAAGAACTCCCATTCATTTCTTGGTATGATTGGGTATTCCAGTCGTGTTTATTAGTATCAAATGTCACTCCATAGATTACATGTGTTGTCGAGTTTTGTTTGTGTGTGTAGATCTTGCTTAAAGGTCCAGTGTGGTGAGGACTGCAGGTTGCAACCAGCTTAACTTCTCACTGCCATGACTGTTTTTAAAGTCTCAATATGACAATGCGGAAGGCACACTGTCACTGGAGAGACATGAGAGAGACCCTGACTGTCCGCTGACTAATATGTCGCTGAATTTAACTTTAGCAGACTCGTAACTTAGCGTCTATTTACAAAAGTGTTCCCTAAGTTAGTGTTAGCTAGCTTTGGCATCGTCGTTAAATGAAATAACCTCCATTAACGTATGAACTGAGGTGTTTACGACAGCTGAGATTTGCCATGTTGTTTGAGCAGTTTTCATCACAGTCTTTTATCATTAACTTAAAGTAAACTGCAATTTCTAGTCAATAAATGTGATTTTTGTAGCCATTTTGCTTTATTAATGACAATATAATTCATATATATGCTTCCTGAGGCCCATTAAATCATATAGGAGAGGTCTAACATTACAGTACAGGCCTGCAGTTTACTTTCAATCCAGGTTTAAATCAAAAGACAAGACAGAAAAGCATCACTGTTTTGATTTGTGACATAAGAATGCATAAACAGGACACACCTGGCTCCACCTAAACTCTTTATGTACTTCAGTAGACCCATGTCAGGTACTGTATCTTTACACACTTCACCAAGAAAAGACAGCTCTGAATGAAGTGAGTTTCTTCCTCCTTTTGATAAGAAGTTAAATGTTATCCACTTTAAATGTCTAAGAAAAGGAAACAGTCTGAGCCTATTGTCTTCACTGCTAATTACACCCTTTGTGTTCAACACTGTCATTTTCCTTAAAGGACAAAAACCAAAGAACTCCCATTCATTTCTTGGTGTGAGCGGGTATTCCAGCCTTGTTTATTAGTACCAAATATCACTCCATAGATTACATGTATTGTGAAGTTTAGTTTGCATTTGTGTATCTCACCCAAAGGTCCAGTGTGGTGAGGACGGCAGGTTGCAACCAGCTAAACTTCTCCCAGACATGACTGTTTTAAAGTCTCAATATGACAATGTGGAAGGCACACTGTCATCGGAGAGACATGAGAGAGACCCTGACTGTCTGCTGACTAATATGTCGCTGAATTTAACTTTAGCAGACTCACAACTTCAGCGTCTGTTTACAAAGATCTTGCTCAAAGGTTCAATATGGTGAGGATTGCAAGTTGCAACCAGCTTAACTTCTCCCAGACATGACAGTTTTGAGTTCTTAAAAGAAGACAATACCTCTTCAGGTTCCCATTCCTGGTTTTGGATGTCTGACAGTTTCAGCAGAATTTGGTATTTCTTAGCCCTCTGAGCTTTTGTAGCTCGACAGTTATTGTTTCATTCATTGTTCTTAGCTCTACAGGTTGGCTCTAATGCCAGAATGCTTGTACATAGGCAGTGGTGGAAGAAGTATTCTGGATCTGTCACTTAAAAAGTGCGTAAAATCTAGGGGAATTTCGTGGCATGTAGATGAGGGTTGCAGATTGCAACCAGCTGAAACTTCTGCCAGTTAAAATTCCTTCAGTGTTCATTGTTCAGGGCGTTTTTAGTGAGAGCTGAGTATCCACAGAGGTCTCTTCCTCTCCAAAACATTAGACCAGGTGATTAAAACTGGTAAAATCTCTTAATAAGTGCAGTTTCATGTTACAAATCAGTGTTTCTCCGATGCTGTTCGGCCTGTTGGAGACAGGCTGGTAGACCCGCACCTGCGAATGTGTGCGTACCTTTTTCTCTAATAACTTACGATCCGGACGTTCAGGAGTTTTTACCGGGAGTTGAATTATTTGTGGAGGTCTCGTCCTCCCCAAAACAAACAGACCAGTTGATTAAAAGAGTCAAGAAAAAACCCTTAAAAAAGCAGTTTCACGTTACAAATAAGTGCTTCTCCGGCGCTGTTTGGCATCCTGGAGATGATGTGCTAGTACCGTTTTCCTCTGATACCTTAAGATTGAGACCTTCAAGAAGTTTTTACCTAGACCTGCATTATCCGCAGTGGTCTCCTCCTCTCCAAAACAAACGGACCAGGCGATTTAAACCTGTAAAAACATTAAAGAAAGCAGGTTCTTTTTACAAATCCTTGTTTTTTTCTGATGCTGCTTGTTGCGGAGGGTCTGCTAAGTTGGTGGCCGACGCGTGCCCCATCTAGAGCCAGTGTTTTGTTTGTCTGTTCTGGGCCACAACATGGCGACCTTTGTGGACAATGATCTGCTCCCTATGTAGAAACAGCTCAGTCTAAGGTAGCAAAAACACAATGAATTTTATTTCTAGGTGATTATACACTGAAGGAAACATGGTTATTATATTATATTTCTTCCAGTATACCCCCCCTTAAATCCTACACACTGAACCTTTAATGCCTCAAGATTTCTTCTAAAGCTCTATGTGGGTCATAGTCACAGATAACTCACTGAATACCTCCCAAATGTAGCTTTAATAATGTCAAAAATGTCTCCATCTTTTGTGAAAAGGAAAAAGAACCTTGGTCCAGACAATAGACATTGTTGTGCCATAAAATGTTGCTAACGTGAAAAATAAGTCTCACTTTCTTCTTTAAAAGACTGAATTCAAACTTTGACTTAGATGTTGGATTTCAAATCAATAACACCAAGGTCTCTGGAGAGTGCTGCCATCAAACCGAATACATCTGCGTCGCTCCGACACACTTTTGACTCAGGCAACATTAAACGGAACTGTCTTTAAAATCTTTGGTTAAAAAGGACTCGTTTGACAGCGTTGATGATGTTAAAGTTAGAAGATGAGTGCCTCAACTGCCTTTGAGCCCGGGCCCCCCTGGTAGGTTTAGTCAAGTTATTCTACTGTTTGTGTTACTTTAATGAGGATGTCCCTTTTCTGGAAGGAGCAGCCGCAGTTTCCCTGACTCAAAATGCACAGTTATAGAGTTGAGCGTGATGTCAAGACAGTGGGCTTTCAGAAAGTGCTGCCTTTGTTAGCGTTACCACAGTCAGGAGCCAGTGTGCATCTCTGTATGCTGTGGCAAATGTGGTCTGCTGGTACCAAAAGTCAGGACAAAACACAGAGTGTTTGTGCTTTGTGCTCTTCATTTGATTTGCAGATTACTGGCAATCTTTGCCATTTAACTTCACTTGAAGGTATTTTCAGAATCCTCAAAAGATTTGTCTAATCACCTGGATGCTCCACGATGAAAAATATGTTTAACCTATTTCCCAAGTTGCACCTCCTTTTCTGAATTAAAACAAAGATGGAAGCTGGAGTGGATAAACTTCCTTGCTATATTTATCCAACTTAAATTATATTAGTGTAATACACACTGATGCTTCTTTCCAGTATTCAATATTTTCATAATAATAATGTGTTAATACTTTGCTTGTGATTTACAAAAAGAACAGGACATATGTCATTTCCATCTGCCTGGATTAGGTGATGCAGTTGCAACTTGATTAACAGGGTTAAAGTCAATTTTATTGTGCAATAAACAGAGTATATCTGAATCCAGATGGTTAAAAGATGCTCTGAGGAATCTGGAAGTACCTTTAGAACAGCATTAAGTTTTGTTTAAGGGCAAGTTTATTATTAGTAGTATTTATTTTGGGTATTTATGTTACTCTGTGGCTCCCCAGTCGTGTTCCTTTGTGTATTCAAATCCGAACATCTAAATTTTGATCAAAGCACACGTTTCTTCTTAAAAATCCAGTTTTCCCAATCCCTTATAAAAATGTTTTCCACGTAACCTGACGTGGATTTCTGCATGGTGATATTGCTTCACATAAACCACCCTGCTGGCCTGACGTGCCTTTTTGTGACTCAGGTTTTCATTCATGTTGGCTTTAGTCATAATATGTCATATCAATATAATCAAACAGACGGTTAGTCAGTTAAGCTAATGTGCTAACTTACCGTTAAAGGTGCTCGACTCTAGGAGTGTGTGGGTGGTTTAATTGTATGGAGGATTTACTGAACATTTGTTTACAATTTTTGCAGTTATATTTCGTTAATTATTGTTATCGTTTTGTTGATCCTCCAAATTATTATTCCTCTAACCTCCTAACTGGCACAGAAGCTAAGCAATGTACTGCTGTGGACACCATTTTACTTTGGATCTGAAAGTCACACGCTAACGAAAAGAAGCTAATTGATCAAGGCAGCAGTAGACCAACTCCCATGGTCTTCAAGGTAAAATGACTGTTTTTGTCAGAGGAGTCTGGTGGCTTTGAAGAGAGCGATGAAAAGGCTTTGGTTACCCATTAGAGATAAATATTAATATAAATATTATCAGTGCTCTAACCTACATCACTGCTTTTTGCTAACGGCTGAGTGGGTGTTTCCATTTTAAAAACATGGAAAAAACCTAGCTGGACGCAGGTTTAAATAACCTTTTGGGCTCTTTTTTTAAGATCACAAAGTTATTTCATTAGTAGTATTTATTTATTTTCTGACATGTGAAGGCTTATTCTGTGACTTGAACGTCATTGTAACACATGAGAAGCATAAACTGGGGCCAGGTACCACCAAAGCCTCATGTTGTGCTAGTGATCCAGGGAACACCTACTTGTGCAATACCTGTGTGTTTCTCACATATTGTCGCCTTTTCTCTCCATCGGCAGTGCAGTATCCTTAAATATATGTCTGGGGACTCTTGAACCCGAGACTCTTGAACTACTATTAGTTATGTAAGACACTGTTAAAGAGTTTACCATCACCAAAATATGCAGATACGACAGAAAAACGTTACGTAAATAACGTCAGAAGAAAAGAAAGTGTATATCTTTTGAACAGATAATGACAGCAGACTTCTGAGACAACCTACAGAGCACAGCACAGACATGTCAGCACCCGCTTAAAATGTTTGCTGGGCTCTCAGGTAGGGTGTGACATGTAGTAGCCTGGTTTACACAACAGTACTGTTGTTTGTCTTTAACTTAAATCCATATAGGTACTGAAAAGTCCTGCAGGGCAATTCATTGACACAATTCCTGCATATCTCCTGCATCTAAAATTACATTCAGGGTAAAGAGGAGTTGCAAAGAACACTTATGTCCTGTGCTTTTACCATCCCAACAGTGCTTCATATCCTGTTGTGAGTGATGTAAATTACTGTGAAAAATGATTTCTCAACAAGGCGATAGGTTCCTGACAAGACAGAAAAACCATGTACCCACTAAACTGACATAATAAAACTTAAATGGGTTTAATTAAGTCAAAAACTACACTAAGCTACAGCTAAACAAAACCTAACTAAAAGCAGCTAGTAGGGTTGTCTACAGCTCCTCAAAAATGTCTTAAAGTCTTCTTCTTAAATTTGAATTTATTTCCCATGAACATTTTATTTAATATATTTTATCCATCTTTTAATTTTGTTTGTCGTCTTTTGTGTGAAAGTCCACATTTCTGATGTTACATATCTTTAAATCTATCACTGAACATAATTCTGTCTTTTTACTTTATACTTGCACTGACCTGTTTGCCAAATGTAGATTAACTTAACTCACTCTCACTGTATTCCTGCATAAAATCTACCTCTGCACGGGACCCTATATACACTACCTAGCTTAATACCACTGTCACCTGCAATGCGTGAGTAAGAACATGATGATTTGTCCAAAAATCAGTCTTTAATTTGGTTAAAATTGTCTTGAAAATGTCTTAAAATTGATTGGATTTAAGTGTCTAACACCAGTAGACACCCCTGAGCTAGTCAGTTCGATTATTATCAATTGACAGGTAATTGTTAAAGTAATTTATTGAGTGAAAACACCAAAAGTATGCATGTTACAGCTTCTCAAATCTCAGAACTTCCTGAGTCTGTATGACAAAATGAGCAGTGAAGACGTAATGTCATTGAACTTGTGATAGACATTATTTTACATTTTACAGCAATAATCAAAAGCATCAATAGATGAATAGACGGATATCACTACTTAAAGCTTCAAACGCACAGATTAGCCTTGTGTATTCAGTCATGAAAGAGCGAAAAAATGTAAATTACCTGAATTTTCCCTATGAACTGAGCAACAGGTTTAAACTTCCCTTTGTTTCAGGTGCAGTAAATGCGTTTTTCTGCACTTAACCCTGACTGCAGTGCTCAGCAGCACTTAATCATGGCCGCCATTCCAGTGGTTTGGTACTTTTGATAAACAGATAGATCTTATTTATTTGGTTGTTTGCTGTAACTCTTGTGATTAATGTCCCGTGTCCTCTTGTATGTTGTGTTTGTGTTTCTTTTTACCCTCAACTGCAAATCAAATTTCCCTTCAAGCAACAATAAAGATCTGAACTGAACTGAGCTTTCTGATCAGCAGTGTTACATGATCACAACAGTTAACCAGGAATGAGTCCTAAAACCTGGAAATGAGTTAGCATTTCGGCACACCTGGTTCCCTCGTCTTGAAGTCAATAGGTTTTTTGACTGAATTAAGGTTTGTGGTTAACACAAGCTTAAGAGACTTTCACATTTTGTTGTGCGGCATAAAACACATCAGTACATACCCCGCTCATTTATTTTGAAGCTGTTATGTGTCTTAAAAAAGGCTGTTGCTAACAAGTGGCTCATTGAGACTACAGAGCATCATCACGCCGACACGGCTTTCTAGTCATGCTGTGGTGGTGATGTTAAGTCATGCGACTGATGTAGTTGGTTTATAGCCTAATATTAGCTTTTTACCTCTGGGGATTGCATTTAGGCTTTAAAAATGACGAAGTGGTGTTCACTTGTAAAGATAATCTTTGTGGACAAACGTGTTAGTCTCATAAACATTTGCTTGCCACAAAGCTGATTTTCTGCAATGAGCCAAAATCCAATGGAAAAATCCCAGTAGGCTTTTTGATGAGGGAACCAGGGCGATGCTAACTACCGTGCAGCCTACAGAAAAACATCATTTCCTGGAGCACTCTATAATACCTATTATGCTCATGTACAATGATTTGATCATCATTTTTGAAGTTTTCTTAAAGGGACAAATCAAAAATACACATATTTGCTCTTACCTGTAGTCTCGATAGTTGTGGTTGGTGTTGGAGACATCGGCCATAACAATGTCTGCCTTCTCTTGAAATAAATGGAACTAGATGTCACTCAGTTTGTGGGGCTTACAGCGCAAAAAAAATACATTTAAAAAAACTTAACAGCAATGTTTGTTTCCAGAAATAATGACACAGTTACTCAAGATAATCCACAGACTTTTTGTGAGCAGTTTAGTTTAGGAACTGTTTTCTTTCTTCTTAACTACACCTGCCAACTGTATCATCGCACAGAAGGAAGTGTGCATCTACTGCTAGCTCATCCAGCACTACTGAGGTAGCTAATGTTACAGCTCAGCCGAGGAGGATGCCATTAATGTTTACATCTCATGCTGTCATGAGCAGGAGCCTGTTGTCCATGAGCAGATGCACACTTCCCTCTGTACGGTGATACAGTTGACGACTGTATTTCAGTAGAAAGAAAATAGTTCCTACGTGAAACTGTTTTGGAAAGAGACATTGCTGCTGAGTTTTTCAAATGTATTTGGTTATTTGAGCACCACAAGCCGGATGCCATCTAGCTCCATTCTCATCTAGAGGTGGAGGGGATGATGGAAGGCGTGGCACCTTGGCAAGATGCCTGCCGAGTTGTAGACCACTGTTCTAGATGAACATACGACAACAAAACTGGTTTTGTTTTAGCGAGTTATCACTTCGTTTCTAGCTGCCTTTTAGCTACCAGCTGTAGGTGCTTGATGCTGTTTTTCGACCACGGATAGTGCCATGGAAAATGGTTGTTTTTCATCGAGACATCACTGCATTTACAGCCCGAATAGTTTCACAAAAAAAAAACGGTTAATTTAAGCCACAACATGATCTTTTTCGAAACCATAACCGAGTGGTTTTTGTGCCTAAATCTAACAACAAGTTAACCACAGCATTGTTGAAAGTTTCAAAGTATCTGCTGCTTAATAACGTACAAATGTAATGTATCAGTGGTTTGCAGAAATGTAAAATACCAACATTTAGGGCATGGTCACACATAAGTGAATGCAATATTTGTGCTGAATATGTGCAGTGCCAGATGTGACACATGTAAAGCTAGCTTGCTGGCTAAAGTTAGCTAGCTCGCTAACAAATCCCGCATGATATGATGTAATTGGTAGATTTTCATTTTCTTGCTTTTAATGTCCGTCTCCTGACTCATCATCAGCCAGGCAGTATCTCTCGTGGACAATTTATAATACAATATCTGCTGGTTAAACACGGCAAAAATCATTATTTTCTCCACACATACATCTTTGCTTCTGGTTGAGGCTGCAACTTTGCCTATCAGAGTTCACCAAAGTTGAACTCCAAGCAATGCAAAGATGCAAATTTGCTTTGCTGCTGGAAGTGAGTTTTTTTTTATTTATCTCTTTGCTTGCTTTGAATGGAATTGAACAGGAGGTAAATCTTTGCCAGTGTTAATTTTGGGTGACCGTGCCCTTATTCTGGCAGTTGGGTTTGCCGTCTTTGACCTTTTCTCAGGACTGCGAGGACTGTACTTGATTAACGTCTCCTTTACTCTTCTCTAAGTTTCGATTTACCTGATGTGGGGCGAGACAACCGACATTGTTATCATTCTCAGTGAGTTTGGTGACATCACGTCACTCCCAGCATAGCTCTACCCTACTTTAACCCGACTAATCGGCCTTGTGTGACTTGGCCTTTAAATCTGACAGACCAAAATAATGGTTGTACATTTAAATACCACTAAGTAATAACATGCTGCTATAAAAAAAGTTTGTCCCTTTCCTGAGAGGTACCCTTATCTGAGTTGTCATCACTAAATAATTGTCACACTGTGGTGAAATATCTTCTGTAGTGCCACGTGTCAACATTGTTTTCCCTGTACTGTATCTTTGCAGTGAAATATTACTCCAACAGGCTGTGACAGGTGCCTGGTTAGAAGTGACAGACTAAAATTTAAATGGACAACTTACACTCCTGTTCATGCAGGATTTATAGGAGCCCGTCCATTACTTATCTTTCCACTGATAAACGACACACTCGTGGAGGGAAATATCCTTGAGTTGACAGGACCCACTCACCATGTTGGTGGGGACCTGCACAGCACAATTATAGTTATGTAATCCATTTTAGTAACACAGAGTTGTCTCTGTTTCTCAATCTCAACAGATTTCAACGCACAGTAAAGGGCATCGCTTCAACAATCTTCCAGGAATCCTGTACATCCAGAGAGGAGAGAAAGGTAAGACTGCTGTTACTGTATTGTGCTTCTGTATTTACTGTGTGCTGGTCTTGTTTTTGTCCTGCTTTTGTGCTTTCGCGTTGGATGGTAGTAGAACTTATATTTTAAAGGTCATGTGTTGCACTCTAAGCGCAAAAATATGGACATAATTTAGCAAGTCAGGGTCAAGTTATTCTCAAAAACTAACATAAATTCGCCCATGAGGATGATTTGGGAACTTAAAGTAGCTCAGTGGTGAACACAGAAAAGCAAAATATGATCGTTCGTCCCCAGTGTGAGTGCTTGTTAGTAAATCATTGTGTTAAACGGTGTATCCTAAAGTGAGAATTGCTCTTAATTTCTCCTTGATGTAATGTCTCTGTGAGCTTTTGCAGCTTCAGGTGTAATGTCTTCTCTGTTTTAGGGCCAAGCTTCAGGCCTTAAAGTGAAAGAAGGTTGCTACTGCATATGTAAACAAAGTTTCATAAAAGCTTTTGTGGTTTCAGAGGGAGCTTCGGGTTATCTGATAAAAGTCCTCAAGTGATGTTGTTTGAGTCAGTGATGGTTGCGGCTGAAGGCTGCAAGTTTGAAAGTGAAAAGTATCTGTTGGTGTGAAGTTAGAAAGAAGTGAGTTTACCAGACCTCTGTAGCTCCTCATCTTTGCTTGAGTCTCAAGGCTACATTAGCCGCTACTAGCATCGACCCAAATCTCTAAACGAACTGTCGGCTGTTGAGTTGTATTGTGGGTGAGGTAGGCGCCAAATTTTAATAAGGGCAAAAAAATGATATCGCTGGTTGTAGTGCATCGATTTTGATTTTATAAAAACTGTGAGTTTCACAATTCTTAAGAACTGCTTTAATAATCAGTTGAGAACTGTTTTAATGCTTAGGGCCTGTTTCATTTGTTTGGTTTTGTCGCAAATCTTTGGTCTGCACTGGGCTTAGTACCTGAGTGTACATGCAGAAGTGTGCATGAACATTCAGGTGTTACATCTCAGTACCGTCACAGCATGTGGTGTCATCATTTTTCTTAACAAGGCATGTCACACTACCAGAAATTTAGCAGATACCAGTACCAGTGAATCTCCAGGAGTCTCAATACCCAGTTCGATACCACGGTAAAACCAGAGCAATAAATCCCATGTACTTAAATTTTTACCCCTTTTTTAAAAGTATTTGAATAAATGTAATTTAAATTTTAATATGATTTTTTGACAATCTGCCATGAATGCAAAGTAGTTCTGTGTGGCTTCGTGAGATTTTTTGGGTGAGGAAACATATTAAAATATATCCGACAGTATATTAACATGAACAACAACATTAATAGGGGAGAGATATGTTAAGATGTGACAGTTGTCTTTGTGGTATACTGTTTGTCCCACCCCTCCTCCACTGTGATTGGATGGCTGGGTAAAAAGTGACAGTGACAAGCGCATTGTTTTACCCACAGTTGAAATTTTTTTAACTTTTTATTGACCACACAAAAAACCTAAATGTGCAGTGCTCAGCACAGAATAGATACTTGGTGCCTTGTCACACTGCTGGCGTTTGAAGCAGAGTGTAAATACGTGACGCTCCCATTGCAACGAATTAAGAAAAAAAAAAATGCTGGCCTCGAGGAAAAAACTCTTCTTTTCAATGAGTTGAGGTGGAGCTGGTGCTGCAACTGGACTTGTCACTGTCGTCCATGTGTTGTTGTTCAAACGTGCTGGTAGGCGTTCTTCTTCTTCCTTTGGCATTTAATGGCAGACTAGAACACCTGTGGGCGTACATGCTGCCCCCTCAGGTCTGGAAGAATTGCATCCCTGGTGCCTACGGTAATGGAGAAAAAATAGTCCCGTCACATTTTCAGAATTTTGGCGTTCACTTGGTACCAAAGTATCAGTTCTTGTGACACCCCTAATCTCAGCTGGCTCGTGGCGAGATTGATTTCATTCACTGTGGTTTAGCTTATTGTTAAATCACACATTGTGAAGCCATGGCCACCTCTGTTATTTAGGTTTTTAGCTTCATCGATGTTACGTTAAAAGCTCTGCATGGACATTGCAGCCACATTCTCGTGTGACCCTGTTTGGCCGTCTCTTCCAAACATGCCAGGATTATGTCTTTCAGAGTTTGGTTTTCATTAAAACAACATTCCAAAAAATTGTAGCACCTCACTCTTCTCCCACAGATCACCTCCATCGCAACAGGCTTTTCTCATCTCTCCTCAAGTGCCAGACAAATGTTGCATTAGCGTCATTTAAAAGTTACATGGATTCTTGTATGACTGTTCAGACTGTTGGCTTCAGATCAGATTTGCACCAGATTTAGGACTTTGGGATTCACGGAAGGTTATTTAGAAAAAGGGGAGACTATATTTTAAATGCAAATAAAATAAATATATTTTAAAGAATTTATCAACATGTAAGAATTTTGGTCGTCTGAATGCGGCCTGTTCCTTTGGGATTTGGATGAAGTGGGTTGTGCTGTTTGAGAAAACGAGAGCTCTTAAGCCAAGTTGCTCTTCAAAACTGTTCCAGTCCATGCAGGGAGGTGTAATGTTCTTTCTTAGCAGCTGTTAATATTACCGTGATCTCCGCTGACCCACAGCACTCATGGGATGTAATCAGACTTTAATTATACCTTCTTAATCACTTGAAGACAATCTGTGTGACAAGAAAGCTTCTCACAGTAAATGTGCTGTCCTTAATCCGGCCCCTGTCGCCTGATTAAACAAAAAAGTAAATTATGATTATGTTACCCTGCATTTTTGCAAATTTATTAAGTTTCCTGTTTGTGGTTATAAGCTATCTAATCTTCTCCTCTCCACATTTTGACTGTTTCCCCTTTAAAAAATGAAGCTTGTGGGGCAGGCTCACAGCGTTACCCATCTTAGGTCAGACCGAACCCAAAGCGATTGTGAAAAGTTCTCTACAATCATCTTTATTATTCCTAGTGAAAGGTATGCACCACAGAACTGGCTGTGCTGAGTGACTCTGGCTCACGGAGTATGGCATTCCAAGTTAAAAGCAAACCAAACTGATATTGCCCTCAATACTGTCTTCATATTTTCTCCATATTTGGAAATGTTTACCTCCTCATGATGGTTGACAGAGGTTGGGAGAGGGGATGTGAGTCATTTCAGCTGCATAAGGCTTTCTAGGGGTGAGAGGAGCCTTCCAAGTGACTGCCATTTAGTGAAGCTAGCATTTTTCTGTGCTTCAATGATCTAAAGAGAAACTGTGAGTATCATTCTATGCTTAATTTTTTGTTTTAGTATTTTAGTTTTATGGCAGCATGTGTGTGTAGAGTGAGAGAATGCTTATTGTTATTGTTTCAACAACCTTTTATAATATAATATTATATTATATTATATTATATTATATAAGGATTTAGAAGAAGCTAAAATGAATAATTGGTCCATGCTTTTTTGCCTTTTTTGATAACCATATATATTTGCTGCTTGTGAGGAACTCGTGCACCTTTATGTCATTGCTAGATTGTAGGTTTGAAGTGTAAAGAAGATGCTATTTCCTCGCATCAGACACATTTCAGACACATAATGTTCCCGTGCTTCTCTGCAAGTATGGAAAAGACAGGGACTTGATATCGACTGAGCTCACCAGATATTTAGGGAAAGTTTTTTTTTTTTTGCAAAAGTTCGGACTAACTTTGCAGCACTGCAGTGAGAACATTTTTGTCCGCGAGACTGACCTTGTATACAAACTGTCTGTCAGTAATATGAGGAGGTTAGAGATGAAGGTGAAAAGCGCACAAATCTGTTGTGTCTGGCCGAACTGAATACATATTGTAGGATAGAAACTGCTAAATAGCCCAGTATGTTTTTCCTGCAGATGGCTTCTGGTTGTGTTTGTATGTGTGTGTGAGTGTGTGTGAGAGAGAGAGAGAGAGAGAGAGAGAGAGAGTTGGGGGCAGCTCGGGTCATTGAAGAATCCTGGTGTTGCAAACATCCACTCGTACTGATATCTACACCTTAACAGGTCTGACCTTCCTCCTGGCTCTTACTTTCACACTTCAAACATTTAGTGGCAGGTGCCCGGCAGTAGTAGTAAATGATTTTACTTAGCTTTAAGGGCTGGTGCTGCTGACTTCAGTGATGGTGTGGTGTGATTATCTCTCACTTTTATCTTAAAATTCGCTCAGACTGTATCAGCGTTCAGCCTTAGAGCTAGTAACCCTGTTTGCGTGCTGATGTCAATTGTTTCTTTTTTTCCATATCATTTCACTGGATGCTGATTCTGTATGCTCGCACATTCATGACTGAATATAAGCTACTAGAAGCCATTTATCTGTTTATGAAACAATGCATTAAACATGTTTGTAGCCATGCTTGTCCTTTTTTTCCCACAGTTTTTATAGCACTGACCAGTTTGAACCAAACCCTAAATCAAAACTTACAGCTGCTTTCGTATTGTGCTATATATATATATATATGCTGTATGTTTGTTTATGTGTTGCTTTTCTGGGAGCAGAGCTCTCTTGTACAATCCACTAAAGTCAATATGCATTTAGACATACACCCATTGCATGTCTTTTTTTTTTAGATATATATATTTATGTGTACTCTGCAGTGAGTAATGACCATATTATTTTTGGACTGTTTTGACAGGGGCCAAGCACACCACAATATAGCTCATATAGCTAATTTGTCAGTTCTAGATTACAGACAGAAATAATAAAAGTAATGATAAAAATAATGATTTTATTTGTATCACACTTGTCTAAACAAGGTCACAAACTGCTTCACAGTGTGTGTGAAAATAAGACAATACAACATTCAAAAAATCTCAAGAGGTAAGGAGAATAGTGTGTGTACAGAGGCAAAAATAGAACAAGAGGAAACAAAACAAAGATTACAAACCACAACAGTTCAAATCAGGCATTAAAAGGAAAAGCTTTCCTATGAAACTGTGTTTAAAGCAATGATTTAAAAACAGGTAATGTGTTAGCCAGCCTTATTTCCTCAGGCTGTGAATTCCAGAGCCTCAGGGCCTCGATGGCAAAAGCCCGGTCACCTTTTGTTACCAGTCCTGATCTAGGGACGACTAGTGAGGGTAGTCTGAAGATCTCAGGTCACGACTTGGAGCATTGGTAGTCAGGAGCTCAGCTATAACTGGGGGCTAAACCATGTTGAGCTTAAAAGTTATTAAAAGAATCTCAAAATCAATTGTGAGGTTAAGTGGCAACCAACGGCGGGAGGGGAGAATTGGGTTGATATATGACCTACGATCTGTCCCAGTTAAATTTTAATTTAAATTTTTTTTTTTTTTTTTAGTTTTAAGGGGAAATTCAGTCTTTTCACTCTGTTGTCATTTACATACACACACAGGCTTGAAATACACACACATGCCCAAACAGGGCCTATACATGCATTAAATGGAGACATGTCAGAGTGGGGGGGCTGCCCATGGACAGGCGCCCCGAGCAGTTGGGGGGTTCGGTGCCTTGCTCAAGGCACATTGACAGTGCCCAGGAGGTGAACTGGCACCTCTCCAGCTACCAGTCCAAGCTCCATATTTTGGTCTGGGCAGGGGACTTGAGCTGGTCGACCCTTCAAGTCAAGTCCCTTTGGACTGAGCTACTGCTACTGAGCTACAAGCTGCAGCGTTCTGTAGTAGTTGAGGGCAGCCATTTGTGGTTTTGAGCAAAATGTCTCGTCTACTATTGACAGCTATAAATTTGGTACAGAAACTGATGCCCCCTGAACTGTAGAAACGTTGGTGATCCCTTCACTTTCAATTTATCATCATGCTCAGAGCTCAAAGTTTCAGTGTGTCCAAGACTTTGGTTTCTGTCCAAATACCTGCAAAACTCATGATATTCTGGTCAGTCTCAGCTGTACGTTGTGTATCGTGCTAAAATGATATTGCTAGCATGCTGGCATGCGAAATTAGGATGGTGAACATAGCAAACATTACACCTAAATATCAGCACTTTACTTACAACAGGTCGTGGTTTACAGTAACTGATGGGAATTGTTTGGCATGATGTGGACCTGGCAATGTTTCATAAAGTAAATACAGACACTTTATTGTTAACAGATAAACATTTTTCCACCAAGCAAAGTAGTTCTTTGGCTACATTTAGCAGAATGGTTGCCAAGCAACACATGCAAGCTAGCTAAAGTTTCATTGTTAACTTATGATAGGTTGTTGGTGTAGTTTGCCTGCTGTGGATGGAGATAAAGGTCTGTGGATATGGTGGCAGCAATGACAGGTATCTCTTCTAAATTACATTGTGGGTTCCCTGGTTGCTCCAACATAAATCCCCGTAGGCTCTCATTGTTTCTTTAGCTGCATCTTCGTGTTTTTTATGCATAAATGACTGTGAATAATGATGGATAACTGCTGCAGTAATACTGAAATGGCGATGTAGTAACAACTGTGTTTACAGAGTATTTTACAATGGCTATGAACGCGGCTCAGCCAATCATAATCAATTTTTTGATCTATCTATCTTATAAAGGCTAAAATATTAGCATTGTCGCTATGCACATGTTAGCACGCTTAGCAATTAGCTTAAAGGGTTGCAGTGCCTAAGTACAGCCTCACAAAGCCACCAGCATGGCTGTAGACTCTTGAGCCTCATTTCCACTGCAAGGTTTGGCTCTACTTGACTCGACTCGTTTTTGTTACCAGCTGCTTTTCTGAATTTTGTTTTCCACTGCAAGTAGTATCCAGTCAAGTGGAACATCTGCATTTTGCCAGTTGACCACTGAGTGGTTTTATGGGCTGTTGCTATTGACTGCAGCCTGGCTAATTAAAAACTGCGGATTTGCGTTGGATTTCCCATGTTGTACAAGTGATGATTCTCTCCGACCAGTCAGCTGTCTGACGTGTTTAACTCCGCCTTCTAGTAGCAGATCAGCTTGGAACCTCGACAGAGGTGGCACCAAAAAAAGTACGAGGCACTATCTTCTACTTTTGCCAATGGAAACCAACAAAGAGCGGTTCTCAGCAGGTCGAGCTGTGTTGTACCATGCAGTGGAAATTAGGTTATGGTCTAATTTTATCTGATGTGCCTCGGGCTTTTGGTGCTTTTGGGGTGAAATGTTGATAACCATTTGACCTAAAGTGAAACTGTACAACATTTGAAGTAGAAATAGAACTGTTTTTTTTTCAAAAAGTGGATTTCATAAGCAGCAAAGTGTTGCTTAGTTCGGCAAACTGCACACACAGCACTCTAATGCAGTCTGTCTCGATCTACAATGACTTTAAGCTTACGGTGGCTAATGGTAGTACCAGTCCGTTCTCATTCCCAGGTGGTCAAATACAGACGCTTTGTCACACCCCTTGACATGTGATATCAACGCCAAAGGTGCCCTTTAGCGTCTTTAAAAGATGCACAGGGCTTTCACTAACTCCAGTGTAAACCCATCTGTGGCGATAATTGATGCTGAGAGCAACTGATGTTGTTTTAGGAGTGAGAAAGTCTGCGTCAGCAGGAGAGAGGGGTATGTTGATGTGTCAAACAAAACAAGACTTTCACTTAGGAGTCTGCAGTTCTACGTCTCATGTGAGACCAAAATTCCATGTTGTTCAAAAATAATATAATGTGAGGTTGTCGTGTACTGACGTCATGTTTCGTCCCATTTTAATGGTTAGGGTTATTTTAACTCTTTTTTTCGACACCTAACAAAGTAGTTTTGTTGCTTAGACCTAACTGCGATCATTTCACAACATTACCACGTGTTGCGGTGTGTTTCAGCTGTGCGTCACATAGATACGCCAAAGGGTGCCCTCTGCATTGCTATCAGATGTCGAGGGGTGTGACAGAGCTTTGGTATTAGACGACCTGGAAATGAGAACAGGTAAATGTTAGCAAAGTTTAGATAGATATTGCTGTGTGACTGAATTGGTTCAGTTCTCTGACTTCATAAAGTCTTCTCTACTCGTGCTACTGTCACATTATGTTTTAGCATTTACCGTTATCCCATAGTTGTTGAGCAAAATTAACAGTCTCACTTTAAAGCGCTGTGACAGACAGCTGTGTGCACCAGGGCAAGAAAGATGACAGTAGCTTTATTGAGGAGAGTTAGTAAGGAGGAGTCAGAATTGATTGTCATAATAAAAAACTATGGGAAAACATCTAGAGTGCTTTGATGGCCTAATTACTTTTGAGTAGCCATCAAAGTTAATCATGCTGTAGCTGATTTTTACACACCCTGTTAGAGACTTGGTGTACTTAAAGATCAGCTTTGTAAGATCTACAATTATCCAACATAAATATTGAACTATTACCATTAGAATTATTGTAGTTCAATGCCAGTTTTATTTACAATTGCAGTATCAAGAGTGTTGTAGTGAGCACTTCATTAACACATACACTCAATAAGAGTGTTTCGAGATAGTTCATTGGCTCTACTAGTTTAATAAGCAGTGACAGACGCTCATCGTCAGTTACATCAGTCTCTGGCGACGTCTTCAACACTCTTAAAATGACTTAATCTGGTCTCACTCTACTTTGCGGCCCTTAATTTCAAGACGTTGGCGTCCCCAGATTGGGAGAGATTGCATGTTTTCAGGACGAGTCCTCCAAATGAATCTCGTCAACAAATTAAGGCATGATTAACAAGAGCAATTACACTGAGGATCCAACTGAGCTGAGGAGAATCAAGCCAAAGTGGAGGAGATTATCTCTCTTATTAAGGAGAATCACTTTAAGGGTTTGATTACTTTCTGTTTTTGTCTTTAACTCTTGATTACTCTTTAACTAATGATGCCTTCTAAACAGATATTTTTTTGGTACTATTGAGAGTTTTAGAGTGCAGATTGAGCACTGAGATTGTGTGTGAACATGTGCAGTGCAGCATCTGTTTTTTCTTGTGGCACCAACAATGATAGAAGTGGAACTATTGCAGGTTAATTGGAATTGAAAAGCAGAAGTAGTATTTTCCAGTGTATTATAATATACTCTGGTAGAATATTTGGCAACAATGACAGTTCTGATACTCTTTTATGTCAGTATCTGTTTGGAAATTCTGGATTTTGGGATTTTCTCCCAATCTAAGTTGACGTTTTTCTCTTTCCCAGTCAAACTGAATGGTGAGAGTCAATAAACAAAAATCTCAGACACATTAATTTTCAACAGATTTCAGTTTTTTTTGGCCGAGTCCCTCATTTTAATGTCGGTTTGGCTGCATGCTGGTGGCCAGTATTGTGTTTGAGCATAACTCATCACCTCAGTTAAAGGTTTTCGGCACTTTAAAGGAAGTTAACCTGTAGGCTTTGCCTGAATTTATTGTTCCCACACCCACTGCATAATGCCATGACCCTTCATGGTTGGATGCTGGAAGATATGTGATGAGGTGTCAACAGCCTCCACCAGACGTTTACGTAACGTCTGAAGAATTCTGTTTTTATTTCAGAAGTATTTTGCTAGATGCACCCTGTTCCTTCATGTACTTTTTTGTACTTTTCTGTCTTCAGGAAATCTTCCACTCCGGTTGTAGAGCCCAGATTTCCCTCTGGAAAAGCCTCATATTGCTGCCAGTGAACTCTGTAGTCTGTTAGTCCCCTCAGCCTGTGGCCGTTTGTTGTGTTAAGATTTCTGAAGTTCAAGGATTTTTCAAAACATTTCCAATTTTTTTTTTGTTTCATCAGTGTACCTGATCTTGAAGATACTACAATTCTGTATTATCCTGTAATTTAAATATTGTTTGTTACAGCATTCAGAGTTTCGGAGCACCTGTATGGGCATTTACAGTTTGTGTGTTAAGGAGCATTAAAATAAGTGTCCCTCAGGTATAGTTGAGTATGGACTTATAGAGCCTGTTTACACCTGGTATTGGGAAATGGGAAATGGTAAATGGACCTGGACTTGTATAGCGCCTTTCTAGTCATCTGACCCCTCAGAGCACTTTCTATACTATGAGTCACATTCATCCATTCACACACATTCATACAAGGTGCCACCTGCTACTCCTCTTTTTTACCACACTCACACACCGAGAGCATTAGGAGCAATTTGGGGTTCAGTATCTTGCTCAGGGATACTTTGACATGCAGGAGCTGGGAATCAAACCGCTCATCTTCAGATTAGTGGACGATTAGTGGCATGAGCACATGTTAAGAGTTCTTAGCGTGTACTTTGGTGATCCAAACATGTGGACAGTTGAACGACATCACTGTGTTTATTATGCTTCTTTAGCTGACCACTTGGGTTCAGATTTAATCAGTGCCTGCATCACTTAGGCTAAAGGGTCAAAGGGCCCCACGCAATACGTCCAAACGGCTGGTTAGCATGCCTGGTAGACATGGAAGTGGTTGTGTCAGCAGAATTCATCACGTCTCCTTCTGTAGGGCAAAACTACAGACAATCATGCTTTGTCCAAGTTGTCATTAGTTACCGAGCGTTGGCGTGCTGTCACCAAAACAACCACCATGTCCTGCATTCATGACGTAGACGTTAATGGGCATGCATGAGGACTCATTAGTGTTTACACTACAAAAGATATGTGGTCAGATGCATCCCAGACCATCAGGTGGTGAAAGTGATGAGATCACAATTCGTCTTGTTGGTCATTTACATTTGTATTTAGTGCTGTCCACTTGTGATCAGATCACCCAAGCTGCATGTTAATACCAGGTGTGAACAGGCTCACAGTCTCAAAATATTTCAGCTTTTTATCATTAATCCATTTTAAAACCTGGCAAAGATAGAATGAGATGTGCTTCCTCCCCGTAAAAAAAACAGCTAGACAGTGCAGGATTTTCTCTTAACCACTATGATATCTACCTTTAACAGCAGTTTGTCAGGCTTCAAATAATGTGTTTTTGTCTGGACCATGGTGGCTCTGACCGATAAGCGTCCTGTGAGGAGCTACTGGCAGCTACGGGTGTGGTTTAGGTGTGTGTGATGACACGGAGAAGTGACTGTGCAAAACAACAACGGTAATGTAGACAAGTGCGTAGGTTTTGGGTTTTTCACCAGAAAATTTTGTGTATCAAAAACTTAATTTCCTGCCTTCTGGTGAATTTCCATGCACCAGTTTGTGCCTTCACTGCATAAATTTGTCAAAATAAAAGTCTTTTACTTCTTTCCAGTTTTTTTGGGGCGCCAAGTGCACATGTTCTAAATATTAAGGGAGACGTGTCGTCTGAGTCCTCCCTCCTACCTGAAATCCACACCTATGAGCATAGATGCTGCAACAGCATCAGTTCTATCAGGACTGGAAAGTATTTCTTCTTTGACAGAAGAGCAAAAAAGGGCACTGAATGCTTTTCTTGATGGAAAGTTTGCGCTCTGCTCCCACTGGCTTCAGCTTCCATAATAGATGGTAACAGAGAGATGGTTCGTCCAATCACCTGCCAAGTAGTTTTTGAAAGTCTCTGCCCTTTTCCAAACTGTTTCCAATGACAGCTTCTCAGATGGTTCAGTGTAACAAACCATCTGGTGCATCAGGTTACTATGATAGTGCCAACCATATTACATATTTAACTGGTATACGTGGCCACATTGCTGATTACTGATTTAGGAAAAGCTGTTAACAATGGCTTTTTCCAACATACCTGATGATGTCAAGTAACTCCTGAACATCAACAACTACTTTGTAGAATTGGTTGTCTTGTTTATTTGTGTGATGAGCAGACAAGCTGAAAGAAAAAAAGGTCTGTCTCCCAAGTTGTGATGATCCTGTGAAACTTTTTGGGGTATTTTTGTGGATGTTTTGTCTGGTTTAGTCGTCTATGTAGCTGCAAAAAATCACAAAGGAAGTTTTTTTTCTTTAACCTCTTACCTCTCTCCCAAAATTCCCGTCTGTTGTCCTAATATTGATGCTAGCATAAATACTTTATCAGTGTCTGGTACATCAGAAGACTCAGGAGCAGGGACATTTTGTGGGGTGTAAACCATGACAAACAAACCGACACTGAAACTTTTATCTTTCCGTTGAAATGATGTTGAAGTTCCAGAGTCAATAAAAAAAACACGGGATACCCAGGGAAGTTCCTGTTTGCGGTGAGCGTTGGTGATATGATCCCAACGGCTATCATGTTTTACATCTGGTTATTGAGAATTTCTGTATTCTGTTCATCAACACTTCCCAGTAAACAACAGTAATCTTTAACATTGTCACGATGACAGTGGACTGATTGTGTGCCAAAAGTGACATTTTCTCTGCGCCCCTATCATTTAGGATCACCACTAACTGATTAATCTCAGATTAGTCAGAAGCTCAAGGCTAATGGGACACTTTACACAATGTGACTGATACACTTGCTCGGCGTGCAGTGACAGATGCCAGCCTCTAAAGACGGTCAAATTACTGAGGCATGTTGTTGGCAAAACACAGAGCCATTATTGATGTGCCAAAACATATAAACTGCGAACCACATAAATCAGATTAAAATGACGAAAGTATGAGTGATGTCAGTGGACATGGTCAGTGTTACAACTTAAAACATTGTTTTATGTCTTAACAACATGTAGTGAAACCAAGTAATGAGTGAGTGTTTAAGGTGTAAAGGTCATTAAATATCACCAACATTGTAAATTATTGGAAATTCCAAAGAAGCTTTTCAATTGGATTTAATTATAATCTTGTCATATCTCTGTTTCTTCCACCAGAGCTCGTAAATACTAATATTTACTTTTTTGAACTTAAAAAACAACAAGGTTTCTACTTTTAAAAGTAAATTTAAATTAAATTACTTTACCCAGCCATAATGGAAAATCGGTGTATGACCAGGGACGTGTTAGGGGTTAAAAAGTAGTTTAAAGCTGGTGTTCTTGGCCTCGTTGAGTAATTCTCCACCCATTTTGAATGTAAATCTTAACCCAGCAGTGGCTTCATTTGAAGTTGATTAAGAAAAGAGAAGGAAATGTTTTTAGGGATGCACTGATTTATCGGCTGAACATCAGTATCAGCCAGCATTCGCTTTGTTGACTGCCATTTAGCCTATTGGCAGATTCGATGACATTCACTGCTGGCAGTGGCCGATGTTTCTCTGCTGTGTCACATCAATTTTGCACAGGGTGAAAAGCAGGGCTGGAGATTAGTGGCCACAGACTTAAATAAATGTCCATGGTACAAGGAAAGTGCAGTGACTGTTTGGGAAATGGGCTCTGTGATCTCACTATTGTGATGGGATGGCGAGTAGCCAGCGTCCCATTCTCCCGTGGACAATAGAAAACGTGTTTGTGATGAGCATACGTCTTCTCCTATGACACGAAAAGTCCCAGTAAACTCACTGTCATTGCGTCAGAGTACACATCCTATTGTTTCTGTGATAATGCTACACTGTGAACAACAAATCCCTGTTGAAATCAGCAGGAGAGCTAGTTAACGTTAGCTGTTTAGCAGCTGGTGGCTTCAGCTAACAGGCTGACGGAAGTTGCATTGAGTTACATTATGATGTGTTCAAGCTCTATTTAGTTTGGCTGAAAAACTTGGAGGAATGCAGTGTGGATTTCTTCATTTTATTGGCACAAAAGGGGAATTAAATAATAACAAAAAAAAAAAAAAAAACCAACAACATAAAAACATCAGTATCAGCTATCAGCCAAGTTATTTTTAAACATTGCTATCTGTATTGGCCCTGAATTTTAAAGTGGTAGATCTCTAAAAGTTTTGTGTACAGCCCAGGACAGGAGGGATTTGTCCACACAACCTTTACAAAATTATTTTTATCAATTCTTTTTACAAATTATTTTGTACAAAATATTTCTGTCCACACTAAAACTCCAAAACTTGCCAGGCCAGCTACGATGTTAGCACCACAAGCCGTGTTGACAGTGTTAAAGGTGATAACAGAGCTAACACTGATAACAAAGTCAACAATGCTAAAAGGGTTTTATGGCAAAAAATTGTAGTTGCTTACTCACTGGGGCGAGCTTGGGAGGAGACCATAGGGTGGACGCAATCCCCAACAACGCTGTAGGGTCAGGACGGTGGCACTAAAGGTAATGGCTGTATGAGCAGCAACGCTAACGCCAGCTAGCTCCCACCAGACCTGAGTGGTGCAGAGTGTAAAAAACTGAAGAGTAGCACATTTAACCTATAGAACAATAAATGTAACTGGTCAAAAAAACTCTCTGTGGTTAACTGTTGACATCCTTTGTTTCAAGTAACAGTTTTTTGAGAGGCTGATAATGTACAGTTTGTTCTTGTGTTTGAGATATTAAGGTAGCGCTAAACTGAGCAGGAAGAGTTCTGATTTTGTGCTACATCAGGCACAACACCTTTTGTTCCGCCACACTCTTATTGTGTCATTGTAGCTGTGAGTCTCTGGTGTCAGCAGCAGAGATTTTACCCCATCACTCTTTGAAAGAGCCGTGTTAACAGAGCTGCGTTTATCAGTCTACTGGCACACTGTACATGTGCATATTTCACGTGGCTCATTGGCAGGATTAATTGCCAACGAGTCCCCTGTGGTCCAGGAATGCAATTACCTACTGACCCAAATCATCCTCTTGGCTGGAAGTCGCTGTCTCTGTTCTGGCAGAGTTACACCTGGGACTGAGTCTTCACTTAACCTCACACTCACCCCTCCATGCATCCTTACATCAGGGCAGTCTATGATTTTTATGTCGGTGTGTAATGTTCAGGAATTAAAGATGACCAGTGACCTTCTGATTGTACCTCCTGATCCGTGTTAGAGTGGTATCCTCTGTAGTATTAATTTAGGACACATCTGTTTATAGCCAGGTTTTCTTTATCTGAGCTAGCTGCTCATTAAAAGTAAGGAAAGCTTTTTCAATTAAAACCAAGCATAAACATTTGGACTCTAGCTTCAGTGATGCAATTATGAGAGAGATTTGAGGCTCTAAGGTATAAGTACTTGTAACATTAGGACTTCCACAACTACACATAATTTGTCCATTAATCAATTACTGCATAAACAGACAAGTCTTCTGCAACAATTTTAATATCTGATGCATAATTTGATTTCATTTTTCAAGCAAAAACACCAAAAGCTTTCTGGTTCCAACATTTAAAATGTTAGGACTTTTTTTTAAATGTTGGTCTGACAAAACAAACACTTTCAATGCGTCACCTTGGCAATTAATATTTTCCTTGTTATTAACTGTAACCACAGTCTTTCCCTGACATTGAAAGTGTGCTCCACAGACTTAGCATTCTCATAACATTTTCAAAATTGCCCTGAGTAGTTTAAAAAAAAATGGAAATTTAAATCGCTGCAACAAAACAGAGATATTGTCTTTCTTTCCATCAAATTATTATTCCTATGCTAGGCCTGGCTAACGCAGCATTGAGCTGATAGGAATGAGGAGCAGGCTGAAGAGGTTAAGCTCACTTCTTTCTGACTTCACACAACTAGATTTTCTAGACCTTCCACGTCGAGACACTGGAAAACCGTGTCAACTTCGTCCTGTTACATGCATTGTCTTCTTTCAAAATGCATTTCCGTTTTCACAGGAAATTTGTTTACATACAGTCTCTTTCAAAATAAAGGCACTAACAAAGTATAACAACGTGAATTGACGTTCTTTTTCCTCTAACAACCAACAACACGTGGTTGGGTTTAGGCAACGAAAGCACGTGGTTGGGTTTAGGAAAAAAGAAAAGGGTTTGGCTTTATAGTCTTACGAGACACAGACACCGCTCTCCTGGGCGAAAGTCTGTGTGCAATACCACTTGATAACAACACGTTACTCCGTATTTTGTGCATATGAACATTGTAGTAACATTTCCACAGATAAAAGTTGGACAGCACTGTGTTAACAACTGTTTAAATGAGACATAAATCACACAGCGGGGCTAATAAACGGTATATTTGACCCCAACTTTCACTATTGTTGAGGCAAACAGCGGCCATGTTGGATTTGAGGTCAGGGTTGGGGAGGTTCCTCAGAGGCTTTATCTGACTTGGGGGCGTTCCAGTTGAAATTTCCAACAGGGAATTCAGAAATTCAGACTTCTCAGTGCAAATGATACACGCCATAAAATACTTTTTCACCCATGTAGTAGTACCCTGACTTTGGTGTGTTAAATGGGCACACTTCCTTTAATCAAGTGTTGTAGCTGCCTAAACCTAACCACACCTTAACCGCAGTGTTCTTGCCACAACCACAGTTTTTTCCTAACCTCAACCATGCTATAGCTGCCATGCACAGAGTTTGTGGAAACGGAGAATTTAAACACGTTGGCATTGAATATAAAAAATAAAACCCCAACATTGAACATACTTGCAGAAAAAAGGTAACTAAATTAGCTTAGCAACATTATTAACAGAGCTAAAGTGGGCTATTTATGATTATGTAGTAATTTAACATTGCAGCATTGGCGGTGAAAGCAAACAAATCTGTCCACACATTATTAAATTCTCTATTTTCCTCTGAGACATTTCTTGGATTTGAAATTCAGAGCTAGCCTAGCCAGGTAGACTCAAAACTAGCTACTGCTATTAAGGCTTGGCAAAATTTATATGAAAAGGCGCCAGGCTGTTGAGGTATAGCGCACACTTAAGTTCACAAAATGTAATTTTTTTATTTGCTATATGGACTACACACTTATAAAATTTAAGAATGTAAGAATCACAGAAGGCTTACGACATAATTAAGGGAAAATTTAAGTGCTTAATCATTTCTATATACTGCAAATTTTTACACAAAGTCACTGGGGGCCAATGGAGACCTGCTAAAGACCTGCATGTGGCTCCAGAGCTGCAGGTTGGCTACCCTTGGCGAAGACCAATTTGAGTACATAGAGTCAGCAGGTGATTTTTGTTGTGCAAGAGCTGAGGGCTGCAGCTAAAGATTCTGTTGGTCACAGTTTAATCTGTAGATTATTTTCTTGATTAATTGATTTAGTGGTTCAACATTAGAAAACAGTAAAAAAAAAAAAAAAGACAGTTAAAATATCACAGATCCTAAAGTGACTTTAACAAATGTCTGATTTTGTCCAAACAGCATTTCCAAACCCCAAAATATGAAATTTAAACCAATGAAAAGCAGCAAATCCTCACATTTTTAGCATTTTTACTGGAAAAATGACCTAAATAATTAATTGATTATCAAAATACTTGCCTATTAATTTTCTTTTGGTCAAATAATCTATTACCTCTTCATGATTTCTTCTTTTTTAGTGTTATTGTCTGTGATGTTGATCATTTGCTCCTCCTGATTAACCTAAAATTGGATCCCAAGCACGATATGAAACAAACAAACAAACAAAAGTAAAAAGCCAAAGCTTAACCAAATGGAGGCCATTTATTTATGTTGCCGTTAAGAGCACTAATGCAGTAAGATTTAGACTTTAAAGCACTGCTAATGCTATCACAAGTGTATGGGAAGAGGTGGAGGGGACTTCCACATACTGTTGGTTTGTCACAGCATAAAGAGAAAAGCTTCTTTGTGTCTCCACATGTGCATTTACTTGCACTGTTCTCATGTCATGTCTAAATACATAAGAGTCTAAAGGTTGTGGTCTGCCCCAGAATGCGCTTCATTAATGGATTATCTAATTGTATATGATGTAGCGTGCATTGTGGATAAATACCATAGCCACTCTCAGCATTCACACACAGCCTGTGCTCTATACACGGCTTTCTTGTTCTGTGAGCTCCCTTTATGTTTTATTTTTTTAGGTTGCATACTGTGGGGTTTAAGCTGAGGGTGAAAGGGACCTTACGTGTCAGGTTTGAGGTCACTGTGTTAATATCAGACAGATCCAGTACATTAGATGCATTAATCTCTTAAATCCCTCCACTGTCCCAACTTTCATTTGTTGTAGAAGCATCAAATTAGGAAGAAACATTTAAAGCAAAGCCCTAGATTTGTTTTGCCACCTTTCAGGGATTGCACTTGTTATCCAAGAGCTCTCCTCTGTGCTGATGCTTCACACTTTTCCTGCTAATGATAAAAGCATCGAGAAGTAAGCCTCGGGCATTTTGTCTCCCACACTAAGTAACTTAGTAACTTTGTCTCAATGAAAATCAGTTATTGTGGAGTTTTTGTTTCCATTAATGTCATTATGAGACAACACTGTTCGTTTACAGGAAGGCTTTTGTGAAGAGGGCTGCTAGTTTTTAGTCACATGGTGGAAAAAGCACCGTTTTCTTGACAGTCACACATCATGACTCTGTCTCCTGTAAAACAGCATCAGTTCTAAAGTGTAAAAATATTTTCAGTGAATTGGTTTGAAGAGAAATTACTTGGATTACAAATATTTCACGAATGTTACATACTGAGATTTTTGACAAACCTAAGTAAGTCATGCAAAATAACAACATGTGCATGGGTACTTTAAATTATCTTTGATAATTCAGTACATTGCTTTCAGTGTTTCCTACAGAATTACACTCTATGTGGGCAGGTAGCTGATGAGGGGGGTTGGAAACTTTCTGTCTTTTTTCCGTCTCTTAATTCTGACGGTTTTCGGGTTTCTGAATGTAGCACAGGTGGAAATCCTCATGAGTTCGTTTTTTCACAGTTTGTGGAGTTTGAGTCAGGGGGTAGATTGATCAGTTGATCCAATTAAATCTGATGATATCTATGGATGAGCGGAGCAGCTGCTTTCACTGCACATGGCGATCTGCTGCTCCGTCTGCGCCCAGAGTGCGCTCTGTGCTCAAAGAGTAATGCAATGACTAACTGACCAGTGTATATATATATTCCAACATTTCTCCAGCTCCAAAAAAATCAATACGTGGCAGCTGATAATGAATGTGTGGGAAACCCTTTCAGTTATTGTAAAGTTTGGTTTTCTAGTGATGGCATTATGAGACAACACGATTCTTTTACAGTGATACTTTTATGAAGAGGGGTGCTTGCTTATATCCTGTGTGCTGCTCTTGTGGTACGTCACACTGATCAGTGTGTTGTGCTGCATGTTGGAGAAAGCACTGTGTTCTTGCATGACGTTCTCTCTTTTAAAAGAGGTATTAGATCCAAAGTATATAGGTATTTTTCACTGAAACTGTTTCAGTAAAATACAACTGAAATTAGAAGGTTTCACTAATGTTATATGCTGAGAAAGTTGGCAAAGCAAAGTTAATCATACAAAAATAACAACACATACAGAGTACTTTAAGGGTGCTTTCACACCTTCCCTGTTTGGTTGGATTTAATTGAACTCGAGTTCATTTGCCTCCTCAGTGCGGTCTGTTTGGGCAGGTGTGAACACAGCAATCCCGCTCCTGTGCACACCAAAACAACCAGACTGAGACCTTCTTGAAGAGGTGGTCTCAGTCTGGTTCCAAAGGAACTCTGGTGCGGTTGGTTTGTGGTGAGAACGTGTTCTGACCTGGATCTGAAGCAACTGCAGTCACATGACACATCGTTTGGGTTAAACATGAGCATGTTACAGTCCTGGAGGATTATTAATGTGCGCCTCCTCCTGTACTGCCTTAATATGCACATTCAGCACATCCAATGCATCAAAATATTGTTTTCTAGTTGGAGCCGTGCCTCGTTTTCACACTGTATGCTTTGACTCAAATGAACAATGACAGCAATATAGTCCACGATTAGTCCCTGATTCAGACCAAAGGAGACAACTCTAGGTCTGAAAGCACCCCAAATTAGCTTCATGTTAATAGATAGAAAAACCAGTGCATATGTAAAGTGGACCACACAGCGTGGATGTAAACCCGAAAGCTAGAGAGCTTTTTTGGTGCATCTGCTAGGAGATGCAGGCGGAGGAAGTTTTCCTAGAAAGCTTTCTGACAGAAAGGGATTTCTTGGTTAAGATTAGGAGAAAGTCACGCTTTGGGCTAAAATGAATTGATTTCTGTCATAAAGGGCTTTCTGGGAGAAAGCCTTCAAGGAAAATTTCTCCTGTGTGCCTGGTGATCAAGTGAATGGGCGTCATTTTGTTGAATAGTTTGCTTCTATATTACATCCATGTTTCTACCACATTCTCTTGAGATGTAAACAAAGTCTGGGCCGGCTAAAATCCAAACACACACCCCCTGATATGATGAAATCACGTTTGATTGGATGCATGTGTATGTGTACATTATTACAGGATCAAATATCATCAAAAGATTTTGTGCTACAGGAAGAAAAAATAGAGAAATTCTGGTCTAGAAATCTTTTTTTTTTAAACATACATTGATATATGAAGACGAGGTCTCTGGATTATAATCTGGAAAAAGTATATTTTACATGTTTTCTTTTTTTTTTTTAAAGTAAATTCAAGTTTTCTATAACTGCAGCATTTCCTGTATTCATGGTGAGATCCACTTCTCCATCAAGCTTTTTAAGGTAAATGTGTTTGAAGCGTGGTGATTTTACAGCTCACAAAATCTCCTTTTTGTGTCACTGTTGTCATCGACATCTGAGCCGTCATAGTAACCATTAACCAATCATAATAATGCAGCACCACTGGAAGCCTCTGCAGAATCTAATGGTTGTGACAGGAGCACAGAGATCAGTGCCGACCCTCTGTGGTATAGATACCAGTCTCTCTGCATGTTCCCTCTGTGACATGGTTACTGCACATGCAGACAAAATCATCTAATGACGGTGATTTTTATATTGAGGTACAACCTAATGATGCATTAAAGTTACATTTGAGTTTGATAGGATCAGTACAAATGTCATCATCTTTATGACCAGGGCGAGTGCTTGAGTGCAGGAGGCTCCAAATACGGTATGAAATATAGGACAGTACCAAATTGGTTGTTACCTGTTTAGACGCTTTTTGTGGCTATTATTATCACATCTGAAGCACTTCAGACTTGTAGAGAGTGGACATATTGCCTCAAAACGTCTGTGAGAGAGCCCTCGGAGACTTGACACGTTCACAGTTGGACAGTTGTTAACCCTCACAGACTTCATTAGAAATAAATGTCAAAGTCTGAGCGTCTGTGAAGGTGGACTTTGGGACTGGGTCATGGGGCAAGTGGCAAACAGGAAGGAGGACTCAAACGCAGACACAAAAGAGGTCAAGTATATTGGTCACTGTTCATGCTTACATACTGGAAAATCATCATTCAGACAACACAGGCGGGTGACAGGAGCAGTCACACTGGGAAGGCTGAACCGCTACAGCAGCAAGACAGCACAGGCCTGGTAGGCAGGTGACTGAGTCAGGTGAAACTCAGTGGAGGCAACCTGTGGCCAGGTGAGGAATGACATACTGTCAGAAAAAAACCAAAACAGAAAACACAGTGAGGTAAGGGAGGGAGACGCTCAGAGGCTGTGTCTGTCTGAAGCTGGGGAGGAAACAGAACGTAATGTACAAATGTGCAAGTACAGGGCTCATGTATTAGGAGGACCCAAATCTGAGTCAACGTCTGACTGGAAAAGAACTTCACATGTATCTGTGTGCAATCAAAAACAAATGTGTGTTGAATTTCATACAGAGGCTGTCTCTTTATGCCTTTTTAATGCAGTTTGAAGTTAAATATATGCATTTGCACCTCTAAAATTTTGTAGAAAAGTACTGCAAAGTGATTCAGATACTGTACATGTTTAAATGAAGATACTTGGGTTTTATTTTATTATCTTCAGCGATCTGTGTTATTGATAATGATTACATTGTACTGGTTCTGGACGTGTATTTCCCTGCTCCATAGTCCCATTTAAGATTTTTACTCTTAATGATCTTCTGAAGTTTATATAGAAACAGTATTTTTCAGTTTGTTTGTTGAAGTTTATTCCACTCCACATTTCGAGTATGTTCTGACTGAAATGTTCAAGGTAGAGTCCGGATCTTTTGGAGTGGGGTTTTATGAGGTACTTATCTTTACTCAGTGTATTACCTACAGTAGATGTCAGTCGGCACACCCCCAGTTTGGAGAAACAGGCAGGAGCGCCAACACGGAAGCACAGTAATGTACTGCTGAGGACGGGGGCAGCAGCAAAATGTATTTAAGCCTAAGCGAAAACTAGTTTAGTCAGTTTAAGTGTACTCCATATTAAGAATATTTTCACTGTATTAACTCTCCGTCAGACACCAATGTCAGATTGGGAACTAATGCTGTTATGTTGCTCTCTTCACAGCCAGACTCCATTGAGAAAAACAGTGATTTAACATTGCAGAACACGGAAGCTGTTGGTCTACCGCTGCCTCCATCAGTTAGTTTGTGTTATTTTGTGACTTAAGTGTTTTAAAGGGTTAGTTCAAAATGATGGAAATCACACAATAACACAAACAAACTAGCTGATTGAGGTAGTGGTAGACCAGCAGGTGCTTCGTTCAGCAAGCCATAATGACTGTTATCAGTGGAGTCTGGTGGCTTTGACAAGAGCATAGATTAGGAAACTGAAGCCGTTAATTGCTTCCCCATCAGAATGGGCAGTCTGACGGCAAGGTGAAGTGGTGAAAATATGCTAATTTTAATGTAGACCTAAACTGATATTGATGTTTTATAGGTGGCGAAAGTACATTTTGCTCCTGCCCCCGTTGTCAGCAGTACTTAACCTAGCTTCCATGTCAGCACCCCTGCAGCTTCTCCAAGCCAGGGGCGTGCTGTCAGACATCTACTGTATGTAATACACTGATACATAAATACCTCATACATCCCCACGTCAAAAAATCTGAACTGTCTTTAATACCACAGACCCTATACAAACAATGCATGTAGTGTGGAGTTTGGCATTTTGGCAGTCGCCATTTTGGATTTTTGGAGCCAGAAGTGACCATGATTGGACGAGAAGGTGGAGCTGACCAGAGCCTGTGACACCTGGCACTTAAAGCCTGTTGCGCCTTAATTATGTATATTTTTAGGCCTTAGTAATGGGTGAGTTAAATTAAAATTCACCCCCCTACAGTTGTCATGAAGGGGGAAATAAGCTATAGAAATCAGAGCCATTTTTCATACCAGGCAGTAAACTTGTTTATTTCTGCTGTAGAGTTTGGCATTTTAAGATGAGGGTCTATGGGGATTGACTCGCCTCTGGCGCCAGCCCCAAGTGGCCATTAGAGGAACTGCTGTTTTTGGCTCTTCTGCATTAGCTTCATTTTTCAACCTCGGAGGCTGCTGCTTGTTGAACACAATAACACACCTCACAGCTTGAATTGGTAGTGGCTGGAGATGAAAATTACAAGGTGATGATTATTCAGAGATCTGTAGCTCTCATGAAACCATGTGTATTTCATGTACAAGAGGTATTATCAAAAATTCAAACTGAGGCTTTGAAAGACACTCTGCTGCATTCAGCCTGCTCACCTCTAAGTGAGAGCCGGCTGTATTCTCGGTCCAGGTGAAGCTCTCATGAATGGTTTGCAGGTCAGGTATAAATCAGAGGAGCCACTTGTTTTCTGTCAAGGGTATTTCCTGCACTCCAGTCTGCCCTCAGGCAGATTCCTGTAAGCCCAGTGTTGCTGTACTGTACCTAGTTCAGAAAAGGTAACATGCACTAATTTAATTTGAACATGCCTTTCACTTTGCTGCGATGCTGTGAAGAAGTGGTTATAAATACACCATAAAGCCCAGGGAAAAGGCCAAGGTGTTTTCAGGGATATGTATTTTTCATTGGTTTGGTCTGCCTTTTCAGGCTGTAAACATTAAGGCCCAATCAAACTGTCCATTGTAGGAGCACTTAGAAAGCATGTGTCCACACAGGAAATGGACCCACTGCTCCTCAGCTCTGGTAGATCTGTATGAGAATAATGTTTGGGTCAGCTCTTGTAAAAAAAAGAGAAAAAAGGCATCATGAGTATTCAAACACACCACATAAAGCCTGTAAAAATAGCAGAATGATCCCGAGTGAAGCATGAAGACGGAGATGAAGGTTAGAAGAAGGGTGTGACGCTCGTACGCTTGTTTTTAGTCTCTTTCAAGCCTGTCCATCATAACCTGATAAATAAAGACCTTTTCAGGGCCTAAATTGCATTTCTTTGACAGATTGTGGGTCTTTAGAAATGTGTTAATGGTCTCATGTACTTGGATGATCACTTGTGTTTGATAGCAAATTGCTCTATCTGAATGTTTAATGGCTCTGATAATTTGAGTATTTAGCTCATTGTGTTTTTTGACTCGGTCTACAAGGCTGAAAATAGTTAAACCTAAGTTATCATAATGGATTTAGCATTGAGTGAAATTGGCTCATTTTATGTGAGGATAAAAAAAATATGCCTCAACACTTGTGAGGGTCGGCAGTGTGACAGCAAATCTGTATGAATAACCTATTTAACAGGGCTTAATCTAATGTAAATACATGCCCTGTCTGCAGGAAATGCATGGTTAATTAGATGCAGTTATGTAAGGTCACATCCAACAATAGGAAAGTAGCTCAGGTTAGATGGTGGTACTCCATGATAAGCAGCCCAGTACCCAGAAGAAAATGTCAGCATTATATGTCTCTGCAAACTACGAATATGTTGTCATGTTTCTAAAGTGAGGTGCATTGAAAATCAACTAAAATAACAGGTGCTTGTTTAATTTGAATGAAAGAAATTAGGACTTTAAGAATTTTCCTACTTGACCAACAGTTGTCATTTAGGGCCATTACTCGACTAGTCGCCCGCATGTTTACGATATTAATGTAATTATTAAATTATATATTTGGGGTGGGGCAACACAGTTGTTAGAGATCTGAGGCAAATGTTTGCCTGCAGAGTTTACATATCACCTTGGGTTGGTCCTTCACCTTCTCAAAATGATCCCACACTTTGGATTTCCTGCCCCACATGTTATTAACTAGCCTGTGGAATAACCACAGGTACCAGCCCTGGAAATTAGGGTCCGTACACATGCTGCATCTTTAACCACCTGGAAAACGCAAGGTCTATTGTGCCTTTATAGTGCCAGCTTTCAAGAGTGCGGTGGCAGGTTGTGTCTTAGGTTGCTGAGCAACCTTAACAAGCACTATATCATGGCTTATTTACCTGAAATCCTGAGTGCAGAGCTGATCTTCTTCCAGGAGCTGTTTATAAGAGTGTAGGCCTATCGTCTGTGGGACAGATGTAAAGCTCTGGGTAGCCCTGCACTAACATGATCAACTTTTCTGTGTTTATCAGACTGAATATTTACAGAAGAAGGGAAAGATATCTGTCGGCTGTGATTGGTTTGTGATTGGTGACCTGTCTGCTTAGTGTGGCCTTTCCTGTGTCTGTCCTTTGAAATTTAATTACCACATGGTCTAGTCATATAGGTATGGAGTTATTTTGATGAGGTGCAGCTCCTAATAGAGTATTGGGTACGTTTATTTGACTTTTCAGGACCAGGTGCTGTTCAAATAGCCCAGTACAGAATGAGGCACACTGACTGAATGCTCAACCTGGTCCCACTATGAAGTTATTGAAATCTGGTGCTTGGGCAGTGACCTTCAGTATCGGACACTGACGAAAAAAGCTGTCCTTACATCGGCATGATAAGCAGGGTCGCTGTTTTAGTTTAAAGGCAGGAGGATATGTGTTGGGTCAAGACTGAAAGTTCAGCAGGCGAAAGTTGGAGTAGGGTTGGTGGGAGCTATGATGGATGGGTCGAGCAAACACCAACCTTCACCCGGAGAGTGGCGTTTTTTGTCCTGTATCATTATAAAGCTAAACCCTGTTCTTTGCCTAGACCCCATGACATGCTTTTGTTACCTAAATCCAACCAGTAAACATTTAATTTCCTGTGAAAACTAAAGTGTATTTTGAAAGAGGACAACGCATGTAACAAGCAGAACGTCCCAGAACGTCAACAACCAACGCACTAGTGTTAATTTTGGCAGCTATTTTTATATTTAGTCTTAGTCCCCTGTCAAATGTCCTCGTTAGGTTATATCATATTTAGTCAACCTCATCCTGTTTTTATTTAGTCAAGTTTTAGTCGACTAAAAGTCTGAGCATTTTAGTCTTATATAAGTGAAAGAAAACACTAATTCTTACCAGCTATTTTATGACCACTTTGCTTCCCTTCTGCTAAAGCAATGCATTTGGTTTTCCTTTCAGTCTCCTTATAATGAAAATGGGCCCAAATATCGCCTCGTTTTTTTCTCCCAATCCCCGTTGTTGTCATTTCAAGTGTTGCTCCTGGTCGTGGAGTTCATTTTTAAGGAATGCAGCACAGACAAGACACAAATCTGCCATGCGTTCACAGGAAACGGAGCTGCTGCATTGAGGGGAAAAAAAGTCTATATTTCATCTCCTCTTTTTTCGTCAACAAAAATAAAGAGAGATTTTGGCAAAGTTTTTATTTTGTAAACTACATTTTCGTTTCGTCTTTTTCGTCAACGATATTGCATGTTGGTAATCGTTACAGTTAGTGTAAGGTGACGACGGTGCTATCTCGTCATCGTCTCGTCTTTGTCATTGAAAAAAAGGTCGTTGATGAATATATTTCGTCATAGATTTCGTTAATGAAATTAACACTACAACGCACCCAGGATACCAGTTTGTATTTGGACGTGGAAAGTCCATGACCAAATGTTGATATGTGACGAGGTCGGAGTGAGAATGTGTTGGAGTGCTTTATTTAATGCTGGGATAGAACTACAAGTTCATATTTATTGTGATTTCCCTGAGTCTTCCATTAACTTTGTTATCTACTGTAGATTTATGTAAATGTTGATCTATACTTTTTGTTTGCTGCATTTTTTGCTTACGACAGGCACCATACTCGTACCAGTATTAGCAACCTTACAGCTCTGCTTTAAACTTCCTGGGCTGGCTGCAGTCGTCAGCTGAGAGACAAACACAAACCCATGAGCCCATCTGACCTGCGTTTTCCACCATTTCTGGCCAGATCACCAATTACACAACTCCTTCTCTGCTGGCTGCGTCCCCAGATGTTTCAGCACAGAATGTGCTGAAACCCTTTTGTTTGTGTTTGGATCTGCAGCTCAGAGACTGTAAGTTGAAGATCAATCACATTTAGTGGACGTGTTTCAAGTCCTCCACCTCTCAGGGAAAAAATTCAAAGCAGTTGGTTGCATATTAATGCTACTGTATATTAAGTCATTTCTTGCTTTCCTAACTCATTTCCACTCAGATTTCTTAGCTGTGAGTGCAGGTTTTAGTAATTATCTCTGTTTGGCTGTTAAAGTATCTGACTGTTGTTTGTATCAGGAAGGATCCAGGAGTGAGGATGTGTTACTGCATGTGCAAAACATGGAGTTGCTGAAACATAATATTAGCACTCAGTAAATCTACCTGGGGTAAATAAAGGTATAAATAAAATATCCAAACTGCATAGCAATGGTGCACAACACACAGCTTATGGCAAGACAAGCAAACAGGAAGTGAGGCATATTTCCTTAACACTTAATAAGGTCCCCAGCTAGCTGTTACTGTACTTTCTCAGTACACTTTGTGGGGGTAGATGGCACAATCGTTATGGTGTATGTAAACAGCAGAGGCTTGGTCTTGATGGTGGTGTTACAGAGTCGACTGTTTTCACTGTTGTGTACCTGATGGTATAGAAAAGTTGTTTTTAAAAGAGAGAAACTCAACTGGATATTAGAGGAATGTGTATGTCCAGGAAACAGCTAGTGAGGAATGATGCTGTGTATCATTGTATACAGTCAAAAGTGGTTCATTTATTGGAAATGAAAACATGCAGAACAAAGCTGTTCAATTACAAATTCAGTTGGGGCGGATTTTAAAACCAGGAAATGTAGAAGGGCAAACATTTTCAGGCGTCTATTCAAAACCTTTTTTTAAGCTTTTGGCAATGACCCATTTAAACAAATTAAAATCAATGTATCATTTATGTGACATTTATCGTTTCACTTTTTAAATGAAAACATTTTGGTGACACAGCTGACCCAGGCACATCACAAAGTGCAGAATAATGCACAAAAACATAAAGAGTGGCAATAACAGTAACTCATAACACACTCTGTCTCTCAACACCAGTGTCTCCCTCCCTCTACCCTCCATAGCCCCTTTCCCACTGCACAAAAACCCACCAACACCTGCTAACGTCTGGCGTTTTTATGAATGGGAAAGGTTATAATCAGCATTCACACCCAGGTCAAATGACTCCACATTAGTCACAGGTATTTGTAGGCTCCAGCTCTGATCAGCATTGATAGAAACAAACTGGTAAATGGCTTATTTTAGCTCCTTTACCAACAAGCTGCATTCATACACCTCCATAAAATACCGTCTTTCTCCACCCGAGCAGCGCTCAAACATCGATCCAAATGAGTCTGCATCAAGTTTGGAAGAGAGACTGAAGTGAAAGATATATAAAAAGAAGTTACCACCGTAAAGTTTTCAAAGGCCTTTGTGCTGCTTTCTACAGTTTACTAACCTGTTTTCTGGCCTGTTTGTGCGGTTGATTGTGACAGACACACACATACAAAGAAAGGCAGCTGCAGAGCCGTGTACAGAGCTCTGGTGTGTTAGCAATGGGAAAGGAGCCTATAGTCTTTTTTAATGGGTTCACACATGTTTAAAAAACCTGCGTACACATGCTAATTTTGGTGGAATAGGCGTATATCTCCCACACACACACACCTCACCTCATGATGGTCAAGGAAAAGACATATGAAGTGTTTTTTAGCCATTGGACTACAGCCCAAATGTTTCGAAAAGCTGCAGAGCGTGGTCGGAGCTGTATCACATGAGAAAATGCTGATTTGTGAAAGATATGATTAATGATGCTGCCATATTGTTCTGGACATCCGGCCTGATCGGCCCTGCACATGTGTAACTCAAGAGAGATCAGAAAAAAGCAAGAGAGCTCACTCTGTCAGAAGCCTTCTTTGAGACACTATGTATTTTGTCGTACTGGTAAATCAGATTTATGTACGCTGGGCCACTCGGAAGTTGCTTCTGGGCCAGATGGGAGCAGGCCTGATGTAGAGCACTATGACAAAGTTTAAAAAACAACATATTGAATGGATGATCAGAGATGGAAAACAGGGTACAAGATATTTAGTTTGTTTCTGAGTGTTGTTTTGTTTGGTTTTATTCCGATTGATTTGTTCTTGTTTTGGTTTGATTGTTTAATTTGTGGTTGGTTGATTGATTTGATGGAGGTGTGGTGAACAGTGTGGTAATTTTTATGGTTAATTTTAGTTTATAGTTCAATTATAGTTATAGTTCATTGATTAAATATTTAAAAAAGGGGCAGGACTTGATAAGTATTCTCTACCTCCCTCTCCTTTTTGGACATGAAATGTCTGTGTTGTTTACTGAATATATTTGCTGGGTATTCTTGGTTTGTTTTCTCACTTTTATATTTTTTTATTTTTGAAGCATGTTTGCATAAAAAATCTGATAAATAAATGTAATAAATCTCTATCTGTTGTAGAAAATGAGTCCCAACAAAGAGTGTTAACAGTAGTCTGAACAAAGAGGACACTGTGTCTGAAGCGGCACTTAACTGTAGAGACTTCTAATGTGAATTTTCAGTGCTAACTAATTAGATTCCATTCACTTCCCTTGTATTTGGAGTCTAATTGGCAAATATCTTAATACATCAGCAGATGAACTAGAGCTGTTTGCAAGACCAAAAATCACTAAGGGAAATATGAGAAAATATGTTTTTGTTGAATTTGTTTTATTTTAAGGCATTAAACTTATTTCAGGGCCACAGCTAAGAATTACCTTTATTATTGATTCATGTATTGACTTTGTTCGCACTTTATTGATTAATTATTAAGGCCACAAAATGACAAAAAATGTGAAAAATTGTCAAATGTTTTGTTTCATTTAACCAAAAATATTCTATTTACGTTGAGAAAATGGGGATAGGCAGCAAATCATTACATTGTAAAAGCTAAAAAAAGAAAAATGTTTGGTTAGTTAATCATCAGAATTGTGGGAAATTCATTCTCATTTGTCAGTGGTTTCAGATCAGTTCAATTTATTTACAGAAAAACAAAATACAAGTACAATTCATGAAACATATTGTAGATATGTGAAATAGGACACCATGATAAGCTCTCTGAGGCTTGAGAACAGAAACCCAGACACTAAACAGTATTTAAAATATATGTTTACTATCATGTTATCTTTATTAGAATAATAAATTGATTATACAGTAGCATTTACAACCTACAAAACCTACACCATCAGTTTATTTTTATGTCTCATTATGTAAAGTTTTAACACTAAGTGCACACATCGCCACATTTAACTGACAGTAATAAAAGACGGATTCTTTTTCTGTGGTATTGTAAAGTAAACAGTTGTGGTCGGTGCTCAACGCTAAAACTACTAATTAAAAGTGGAAAGTAAATCAGTTTTAGAGGTAAACATATTAAAATGACTCAGTAATTGAGACTGCAGATTGAATAGAATCAGAGTGTCAGACTGCTTGAAAAGAAACCAAAATAGAGCTCGTTCATCAGCATCATCTCCCTGGAGGGACATGTCCCCAGCACCCCGGCTGCTGGTTACTTTTCCTCTGCGCCCGGCTACTCGCTGTGCTTGTGGAAAACACGGCGCCTCTGAAAATAGGGAGCATATGCTACAACAAGGAACGCCACTTCAAGCAATACTTGTTCCTTAACATTAGCACGGCGTAAAGAAACTGAAGTGAAGTTGAGAAAAGACTTAGTTGTCAGTTGCATGTTCTCAAAACATTGCGCTTGCAAAAAAAAAAAAAAAAAAAGTGTGAAGGAGGCATGGATAACAATCCCAAACTGGCGCCCACCAGTAATTATGATGTGGGTACAAAGAGATTTTTGCCATTCTAAAGGGAGAAGGGGAGTGTAGGTGTATTAATTCCTATTCCTTCCTGCTTCCTCGACTTGGAAGTTCAGATTTAGAAAAATAGACCCCCCTCCCTCAAAAGAAAAGAAAAAACAAGAACTGTCACATTGACTGACGCCAGTCGTATGTAGCATCTGTGTTCCCACCACTGCTCCCTATAGTATATGCCACACTGTGGCAATGTGGGAAACTGACAATGTCAATTTATCAGAACAAAAGAATTCCTCAGCAAGAGGAATACACATCTTTGGGCCCTGGAGACAAAAATCATTCCACCCCCACCCTTACCTGTATCTAAACAGAATGTAGGACATTCACAACACCAGAAATAGAAATTTCACTCACAATTATCATTTTTGAATGTATCCCCTGCAGTCAAAAGTTAGGCTTTCACTTTAGGAGTTAGAGCTGCACTTTAATGCTAACTTTCTTAAAGTAAACAGCTGAATAAAAGGCGCCGGGATGAGCAGCGTCTGCAACCGAACGTCGGACAGTTTAAATGAACCGATGTGGATCCATTCTGCCCTAAATGTCTCTTTCTTTGTGAAACTTGTTTTACATTTCTGCTGCTTTAATTTCAGAGCCGTATAATTATGTTGTGTTTCTTTTCAGGTGTCTGATCCTGTCGTCCCCACCATCGCTTAGTGTTAACATTTGGGTAAGTGCTCGACCTAATTTTTCCCTCCTTTCCACAGCAGTACAATGTATTCACAGACACTGAGCACTGCTGTAGTCCTCTGCCTTTTTAAATTGAATTTTATTTACTTTACATTGTTTCCCTGTAGACCACATTAATGTGCATTTTACTGAACAAAAGAACTGGTGCAGCTGAAGCGCTAACAAGAGGAAAGAAATGTCTTCACATGTATATTCACATACATCTGTTTTTGTTGGGCTATCTCACATGCACATCTTTCACATTTGGTTAAGCATAAAATGTGTGAATGCTGATTCAGTTCTTCATTCTGACTCTTCTTCTTTTATCTGCAGACCTCATTTAAGCTTTTAACAGGTCACAAAGTAATTATACTTCTGTGCATTTATCGATCGACGACTCCCTCTGCATACTCTCAGCTATAGCAACCATTCACATTCAAAATGTTATGTTCTTTAAGGACATTTATGCTCGTATTGAACCCTTTGTATACTTAATGCTTTATAAAGTACAAAGCACTTCTTCTTTCAGCCTTTTAGTGAATTTCAACTTCCACCTTTGACAGTATTCCAGTTTAGCTTTCAGCTTTTCAGCTCCTAGCTTCTTTTGGTTCGTCTTCCAACTATGCCAGTTTTTAAATTTAGTTTCCAAGTTTTCTAGCAGTGGAGTGCAGTTATACTTAAAGATTATTATATTTTCAGCAGTGCAGTTCACACATACTGTCTGCAGGAAATGCATTTTGTATTTTTGCTAATAATTTTGTATCACAAAACATTTTCTTTCCGCAATCCCACCTCTCCGACACTTTGCTTTAGATTTCTTGAGAAACGAAATGATTAAAAAAACCATTCTAGTTATTTTAAACGTTGCAGTGATATTAATATAAATGTTTTTATCCTTTTTAGATTGACAAATTGGAAAATTAGCCATGTAGTGCAACTTAAATATATTGCTTTGACTCTGTTGTTTCTGTGTGACTGCGTGGTTTGCCACGCCTGCCAAACACATTAGTGATCGTATATAACATCAGCGGTGGTCACAAGAGCAGAGCGCTGCAGTGCCTCGCAGACATTTAGCCTGAACCGAATAATTTTGTCTCACAATCTTCTCATAATTCATCAAAGGCTCATGAATGTAAATATTGTTCTGATTTAAAGATCTCTTTTTTTAAAACCATTTCAACAAGGCTGGAGAGATATTATCGTCCAGCTCAACCTTTTCGATATACTCAACAGGAAATCAGCCCTGAATTTAAAGTGCACACATGTGCCGTGAGCGTGCACGAGTTATACTACAAGTACACTGTATAAAACCTGTTTTTATAATTATGATAATCAAATACGAAAACCTTAATTCACCATGGAGGCAAAAGTGTGGTTGTATTTTACGTGCTAGTTTTTTTACTCTATACATGAAAGGGAAATTCCTCATGTAGTCGTCTGATCCATCATATATCATACATCCATATTAGTTATTGACAGTTTGAATTCCCCTGTCTTGTCAGTGCATTTGCGTCATAGAAAGTTGGCTTAAAGGCCTGGAGGTTGTCGTGGTGACGTAGAGTAAGTGCTCCCATGATACATTCATAATTTCTTTAATTAGCCCTGGTTATGATGAAAAACAAGCCACGTGTTTCAGGCAGATATGTGGGACGAAAACAGCACCTCCCTCCATCAAATAAAGCTTTGTCCAGTTTGATGTCAAGTCCACAGATAGACGTCAGTCACATTTCTACAGCGCAGCGTTCCCACGGTCCCGTTGAAGTTTCCACCAGCGTAGGAAGTGATTGATTACTTTGTGTATGTTTTAATTCATTCGACTGTCATGGCGTCAGACTTGATGGATGTGCGGTACGTCATCAGGCTCCCTGTGGTGATTTGGCGTGGCGGCCAGAGTCGAAAATACAGGTCATGTGACGCATTGTGGTCCACAGAGACTGGCTGTAAGACAATTATGGAAATTTAGTAAGCTCAGAAGTTATGCCTTGGGCCTGAGGAAAACCTGAGGAAGTATAAATTTAGCTTTGATGTAAAAAACATGACTTTCCACTGAAAAGAAAGATCCGAATGTTCATGTTAGATTTACTGTAAAATGGCAATAAATATTACTGTTGCTGTAACTCTCTAGCATGTCGGGGTTGAAATACTTTTTTTCTGTGTACATGAACTAGTGCATCTAACTTTTAAAATTATATGCACCAATTTTTTTTTGTATTGCATACATTTTTTTTTGTTTTTTTTAATTTAACTGCAGTATTCGGTGTATTTGTCCTTCTTACATTGCTCCGAAATTTCAGCAAACCTCAGAGGGAAAATATTTATTCATTGTGAATGTAATAAAAAATGATTACATTTTCAATGCGTTACAAGTAGGGCCATCGATTGATTAAAATATTTAATCGCATTGATTGCAATTGAATTGCACATTTTTTATCCATACAAAATGTACCTAATAGGGATATTTTTCAAGTTTTAATACACTTATCAGCATGGGAGTGGACATACATCCTTTCACACAATGTAGTATCCAGCTTAATACTTGTAAAGGTTAACTAAATGTCCCGTTTTTTTTTTAAGCAGCTCGACGTACTCTGGCGGTAACTCAATTCATGTCGACAGTAAATGTGAATAACTTTGGTCTTGTTGAGAGAACCATGTGGCAGTGCTTTGAAGACGGTTGGTTTCTGCTTTACATCCATAACGTCACCACTGCACTGCTTCCTGATTTCCGAAAGGGGTGGGCCAAGGGTCATAATTATAGAAGGTAATAAACGCTAAAAAGAATTTCGTAACCTTTAACAGCCTGAGTCACAATTTAATTTGACCTGACTTTCCCTGTACAGTAGTGTGCTGTTAAGTCCCTCCAGGATCTTGCGGCAAAAAAACCTTGACTTTGCGGCCAATTTTGTCAAAGATTGCAATAAAAATTGCGGCATTTTTATGTGATTTTTTTTTTGCAGAAAATTGCAGCAAAAGACAAAAATTGCAAGTCAGGAGAAAGAAAATGTCTTTTTTTTTTTTTTTTTTTTTTTTTTGTTTTTAATTACTGGCTCCAAAAAATAAGTGATAATCATAGTGAATATTCCAAAAACAGCTGCAAATGTTTCAGTTCTCTTCTTTAGTTTTATTGAATTAGTTTCAAAACATGGACTCCAATAATGTTTTCAAAAAATCCTGAGTGAATATTGTAGCTCTCAAAGCAGACAATGTGACTGTAAAACAACATGTAAACTACATCTTCTGTAAACATAACATTTGAATCAATTCAACACATATTGTATGCATTTAAACAAAGGGACAATTCTCATGTCAATACACAATGTTTCTACATACTGCAGTGACATTAGCACCATTTGATGATGCGTCTCATGACGTTTCAAATGGTGTCGCATGTGTGACGACTTTTGAAAAAGTGCAAGCCCCTGCAAATTTTGTGAACTTTCGTTGAATTTGTCTTAATTATTGCGATTGCAAGGTTTTTGGAGGGACTGGCAGTTTAACCACTTGAAATTTTGTGTGGTTATGGAACATTTTGAGCAGCAAACATAATATGGAAACTTTCCTTTTTCATATTAGGACTTCTTAGTTGCATCACATGTTCAACAAGACTAATATCTGTGTAATAAATTATTTGATATGTGTGTAATAAAGTCTTCTTTAGTCCTTTTTGGCTGCTCCAAGTACCGGTACCGTAATATTCCAAATAGATGTGCATCAAAATCCGTTGAACACGGTGCTGCTGTTGCTCTGTGCCGCTCTGTCTTGTCAGTTGTGCACTGTCAGTGTCCTCTTTTTGCGCTATGACATTATCAGGTAAAATAAAAATAGACGTGACGTGTCAATAGCTTACCTCACGGTCAATGCCTGAGAGTTGGCAGCAACATGCGCATTATTTTCTGTACCATGTTTTGTGCATTGGTGCATGTAGAGCTAAGAATAAGGGGCATAGCTTAAATTTTACATGCACTACCATACATATTCATTTGGTATTTTGATTTAAATAGTGACTATTAATTGATCTGAATAGTCATCTGTTACCTCCTGGGTCATGTTTAGATTGCATGTGCTGTATGTAGCAGCTCAAATCTTAGAGACTACTCACAGTTTTAGGTTTGCAAACAAAAAGAAAGACTTAATCAAAATAAAAATACCTGTTACTAATGAAGTAATGCTTGTAGACCCTTATTGCTGCATATTAAGTCTGTGTTTGGTGCATAAGTTGAGCCTACAGCGATCCTTAGTCTTTTCCTCCTGATTAGCCGACTCTTTGTTGGCATTATTTCTGATAAGCTGCTGAGAACTCCCTTAACTGCCAGATCAAAATCGTGTTTGCATGTCCTGATAACACTAATGGCCCTCGCTGTAATTGATTTAAGATACAGTTTCATCAGTGTTTTAGTCATGCTTGTGAGTCTTTAATATTCATAGACAAGTATAGACTTCAGTTTTGTTTTTTGGTCCTGTCACTTTAATGTATTTCTTTAGATGAACTGCGCTCCGTCGTGTGTCTGCGTCCTCACTTTTAAGTGGCTTCAAACATAGAAGGAAATGAAATATGCAGCAAATACAGTACACTGCACAAACTGTACATGCAGACATTGAAATTAGGGAGCTCTGAGGTGTCTGTGTTTAGCAAAGCGTGCACAGTGGTTGAATACCAAAATTTGATATATTTTTGAAACAGATGGCAAGGTGCTCATATGGGAACCTGAGCTCTTCTTCACTGAATATGAAAATGTTGAACAGGTGGTCCAGGAAGCTTCCTTTCCCCGCTACGGCTTTCATTAACACACTTTTATTCTTCTAGTAATAATAAGCTTACTTGTGCCCTGAGATATAGGGCAGACAAAAGAGCTGCTGATTTTTTTTTTCTTTTTTTTTTTTTACAGGCAAAAAACTGGCAAAACTGTGGCCTTGTTATGTATTATTAGACACAACCCTCTCCACCAACATCACCAAAAACCATTAAAGACACTTGCCCAGTGTGAGCGTGTTTTACGATCTGATTGGTGTCCAAAATTCTGTGTTTATTAGAGCACGGGGTTGTTTTGTGATCGTGCTTCAGCTCCTTTTCAGTGGCTGTGTGAGACCACTTTGCAGTTATATTTGGGTTTATTTTGGGTCTGTATCTCAGGAAGTTATCTGAACTACTATCAGCCATGAACTGGGTAACAAGGCCTCAGCCATTGTGCCACACTGCGACAATGGCCTCCTCAGAACATGAAATGTTCTGACACTGTGACATCCTCTTGAAATAAAGGGCAGATGCAGTGCTGTTAGCAGATTTCTTATTTTTAGATTTTATCAGCTGTATTGACATTTGTTGTGTTAGCTCACCTGCAAAATAAAACTGTTGGCAGTAAAATGCTACGCAAGCCACTGTCCGTCTGTACACTCAAATAAACTGTAGGGCAGGGCGATAGGCTAAAATTTTCCAACTAGCCACCATTGGCCCTTAAATCAGTGTTCTCTTTGCTTTTAGTCCATTAATAAATCAAATAAACTCACAAAATGCCAAAAAAAGGAAATGTTCTTATCGATTTCCCTTTTTAAACAAATAAAATATAACTGTACACCCTCTGAAATCAAGTTTGTCTGTTTTACTGAACTGAGGCAGAATTTATACTTCTGTATTGACTCAACGCTGTAGACCTAGAGCCAACACCGTACCCTACGCTGTAGCCTGACGTGCACCTCCCCAGAGATGTAACTACACGTCACAGCGACGCAGACCTCCTGTCTGTTTCTGTAAGCTGAAACCATTTCCCCCAGTTTATTTACTTTAATTTCACAGATAAGAAACAATAAATTGTGAAGACAATAAAGCCTCCACAAAAATAGCATTTTAAGTCTTGTGTGTGATTTATCCTGGCTTCATATGAGCAGAGGAAATCTCCCCTCGTCGCTAGGCTAATTTATACAATGTAAAATGCCATAGGCTTGTGCTAATAACGTTAGCATGTTACATTTTTTAGGAAAACATTTGATAAGACAGTTGTTTTGGTGTTCTTGCTGTTGTCCCTGGCTTCATAAGAGTAGAGGAAAAGTCTGCTAGCCTGTAGGCTAGTTTATACAATGTAAAATGCTATAGGCTTGTGCTAAAAACATTAGCATGTTGTATTTGTGGGGAAAATGTGTCCAGATGAAGACGAGTGTTTGTCTGTGAATGCTGCCAGTTATAGTGAAGCTGATTTGTGTACTTGTGTTTGAAACTGTCTCTGTTAAGCCATGTTTAATGTGTGTTTAATGTGTGTTACGGGCGAGTTTTGAATCAATTTAACTTCACAGCACTTCACAGAAACTCAGCCGCCGACCAGTGTTTTAGAGGTGTAACTGCAGAGCGACACAGACACACCACTGCAAAATGCTCACAATGGCGTAGGCGACGTGCGTAAGATCTACCACACAAGTAAAAGTCCCCCTTAAGACTAGCCCTATCTCTGATTAAATTGCCATTAATAATGTGACTTAAAAGTAAATATAATGTCTCCTTTTGAATGTAGTCATCGGGATAATGAAAAAGCAATTACTACTAAATGTGCACTGTAGTACGCTGGTGCAGTTTTCAAGCTACAGATGATTGTTAAGGTTGTGTGAAGATGACCTTCAAGTAAAATATCTATCAAATATTTGTCAGCTAAACGCCAAAGAAAGGAATATAGTGATTTTTCAATCACTATATTTTTTCATCTATATGTTTTAATAATTTCTTAAACATTATCATTTCCTTGGAATTATAAAGAATTAAATTACTGTATGTTTAATATAATATGTCCAATTGAAATTTTTGTATTATATTAATATAATTTTAGGCTCACCTTTCCTCTTCTGGACATTTCAGAGGCTGTTGAAGGAGAGTTTTAGATTTAATAGAGATAAAAGAGCTCTGTATTTAGTCAGATTCAAACATTCAATCATTTATTTGTTTTTTAGTTCCTCCAGAAACGTAAAGAGACATTTGAGCAGGAGAAAAGAGAAATGTGAGTGATTACAAAGTGAAGGCTCAACGCAGCTCAATGCATTTTATCCACAGCCTCACTAACCTTAAACACCACAGCATTGTCTACACACTCATAGAGTAAATTATACAGAATGTGCACCCTGACTGCTCACAGGAAAACCTGATCGTTTTCCTGCCTTAAGACGTGATTTAAATGCAGTGTGTCACAGGCAGTAGTGACACTGTGAGTCAAACACATTTTAAGGTCAAATCATAAAACACAGAACACACAGAGGTCCACATCACAGCGCCACAGCAGCACAGCCATGGACTGATAGAGACCACCGCACAGGCTTGGGCCACATTGATGGTACAAACTTAACTTGCCAGGGATGGCTCTTGGTTTCTCAGACTGTTTGTTTGGATTCCTGGCTCACAGTTTGTCTGTTTGGGCCAGATTCTTGAAGCACACATCAAATCGACGGATGACTAGCGAGGCTGGCTGCCAGCTGAATTTCAAGAACAGTTTAGCTTCACTGTAGAATTTAAAATACTTAACTCTTTGTTGGGCTTGACTAAAGCTCCAGCCAAACGCCTTTCCTTGACTCATTTTGGAATATAAGGCCTGTATCTAAATGGAAAAATCCTTCAGTGTTTACTGGACTCTCAGGGAAATTATATTACGGCCTCTTTTAGGAAATGTAGTCTCTCCTCTCTCATTCAGTAGCTGTGCATTCATTCCTACCTAATACCAGCATGCACTGTGTAAGGTAAACATCTTTAAGATAAGTCTAAGTCCTGATTCATCGTGTTCCTCAGTTTCTTCAGAGCTTTTCCAACCTGATAATCTCAGCAGCATGTTGGTGTTAAAACCTCTTTGAGCACTGAAAAAAAAATCTGTGTGGAATCTTCTCCAAATCTGTTTGCTTGTTTTTTGTTTACATTGCAAAATGCTATCTGAAATATTGTTTATTTTGTTCATATCAAGTCCAGAAATTATATTTTTTAAAGGTAATCCTCAATTTTTAAAGCTTCTTTTTCAGTGTCCTCAAGTTTCATAGTAAAGGCTTCATTTTCACAGCTTGATTCGAATCGCTTGGGACTTTTCTCATTTGGTCTTCCATGAGCAAAAGTTGTGGATAGTACCTGGTACCTGATAAGGGCTTCAACTAAAGATTTTCATCGTTGATTAATCTGCTGATCATTTTCACGATTAATTGATAAATCTTTTAGTGTATGAAATGTCAAAAAATTGTGAAAACCGCCCAAAGTGACGTCTTAAAAATGTTTCTTTTGTTCAACCAACAGTCCAAAACCCAAACACTCTTTATTTACTGTCATAAATGACAAAGAAAATCAACAATTCTTACATTTAGGAAGCTATAACCAACAAATGTTTGACAATTTTGCTAAAATAAAAGGATTGAAATGATTAGTCAATTATCAAAATAGTTGATGATTAATTTTCTTTTGATTAACCAATCGATCAGTCGACAGATCGTTTCAGCTCTATACCTGTGGTCGGGGCTCCAAGTGAGCTGAGCCGATACTAGAAGGTGGAGTTAAAACACCGCAGACCACTGATTGGTCAGAGAGAAGCGCCACTGGAATCGACAATTGTGCGACATGGGACATCCTGAACCTACTATTGTTAAATAGCCAAGCTACAATCAACACCGACAACGATGTTTGAATTCACTCAAGTCAGCCTGTTAAACCAGTGGTTCCCAACTGGTCCAGATTTCTCCTTAGTCAATAGTTCAAGGTCCACACAGTTTAATATGTCCAGTGTCATACATGCGTTTGTTCCGATATTTAGTCGCTCTACAGCAGGAGACAGCACTTCAGAATAAAAGAAATTCACTGTACTTCAAAATAAAGTGTGCTTTTTACAGTCTTATCACTTGTGATCCATTTAGAATGGACTCACAATCCACTGTTGGACCGTGAACCACTGCTCTAAACCACGCTGTGGTGAATTGATGAAGTGCCGACTGTCTGGCGTTGGAGACGGTGTCACAGCAGCGTCACGCAACATCGCTGTGAGGATCTACTAAGAATCCTGCTTCCACTGACAGGGCGCTGTCTGCAGTGGAAAACAAAACAGAGAAAAGCTAGAAAAGTCAGTCGAGTAGAGTCGAGTCAAACCAGGTAGAGAAAATGAGACACAAACGTCAGAACTTCTTTATAGCTGTCCACAACCTTTACCTCCAATGCCCTCCACGAGTTCTTCTCTTTGTCGTGACTGAGACTGCATTATATTCACTTACAGAGTTCTTACAAAGAAATGATCCCCATGTGATGTATCATGAAGAGACAGTGAGGACTGTATGTGGTGTAGGACAATATGCAGGCAGGCTACTGATGAATGAAGCACCATATGGCCGCTCCCATTCCAACTAATGATGATACACATTGTCCTTTAAGAGGTGAACCACTTGCATCAAGTCTCACATTTGATGCCTTGAATGTGGATGAGTCAGAAATATAAAGGCATTTGTTGTGGTTATTGTTGGTGATTTAAATGAGCCTAAAAAAAGTCCACAGGCTTTAGATTGAGCCTGTTACTGTTTATTAAAGCATACGCTCTATCAGCCAGCCCTTTCTCTGCCCGATAGATTATAGTCAGGACACGTGTAATAAATATTCAACCTATCTTTTATATATTTTTTTCTTTTTGCTTTTAGATTTCCCTTTTGGAAAAACATTGAAACACCAAATGGTTTGCTTTTATCTTCTCTTGCCAATATTCCAACAAATTGAAGAACGACCAAAAAACAAAGGTGTGAATCAGCTTCAGTAACAATCTCTATCTACATACATGTTGGAGACATTGCCTTTATATACTGCTTTTACTGATCAGAGCTTCTTAGAAACATAACACGATGCAGTCACAGTGATGGCCCACGTGTGGCCTGACTGGATGGTCCAAAAAAATATATTCAAAACAATAATAACGATGCCAGTAAATGAAGTGAAGAGTTTTACATTCATAAGCACGGCTTAACAAAGACCCAGGACGGCTCTGTTGTGGCATCTTCTATCATGGGACTGTGCAACTCATTAACATTAGTTTTGGCAGATCTGGATGAATGAGGCTGACAGTGCAGTCATGCCTCAGGGGTAATCTTTCTCTCCCTTTTTTCATGTTTTTTCATTTTTTTCCCCACTGCCCGGTCCGACTCTAGTGGATAAGAATCAGTGAGTTATGACGGTCGAGGTGGACATGACCAAACGGTCGCAGCTAGATTACATAGCATCTGAAATAAATAACTTTCTCGTGATGTCTATCCTAAAGATGTTATCACAAACAGAGGCACTGAGGGGAGATACCATATGTGCCAGACACTTTATTTGACGCACACAAATGGAAATAAATCCTACTTGTTTGTACTTGAACGCGTTGGAAGTTTTTTTCTCAAAGCCACACAAAAACAAGTATTCAATATTAAATACTCTTTCCTTGGAGCCCTGTAATTTGGCTGTTAAAATTGTGATGTGGTAGTGTTTATAGGGAAGTGTTTGGAACTTTTTCTGTCTTTCTCTTTTTAGGAATTCGGAAGTTTGAGCAACCTGAGGGAAGTTTACATTTTACAGTTAAAACACTTGCACATGGTTGATTTATTAAAGGCTCATTACAGTGTATTTACACTCAGTACATTTAGATATGATTAGTTTTAGGCCAGAAAAATAATATTTTTTCTAATGGGACATTATGTTTGCAGGTTCATACCTGTATTTTGGGTTTCTACTAGAACATGTTACATGCTTTACTGTAAAAAAAAAACTAACAAACAAAAAAAACATGTAATTATCCTCACCTGTCTGAGACGCTCCGTTTTAGCATCTCTCTTAAAAGATCTCTCTTAAAAGGCCCAGACACACCAAACCAATGTTAGAGAGCTAACATCAATGAAAGCCTTCTGCTGCGTTGCTCGATGTTGCCTGTGTCTCAGTCACAAAGTTGCACATAAACATACCGCAAAGACTACACCCGATGGCCAACAAGTACATACGTTCTGCACCTGCATGAGAGAAAACAACACTCCTCACCTGGAGACGGTGGTAGTCTGTAATCATCATTCAGATAGGGAAACCGAAAGACCGTCTTGACGCTAGTTAGCCAGTTAGCAGATTAGCAACACAATCTTACCTTCCGTAACAAATTTGTTTTGGTCTCACTCCCTCTTGACTTAAGCTCTTTGTTTACTTTCCTCACTTCCGTTTCTCTTCTCGTGTGCTGAGCTGAACTGCCAAGCAGAGTGATTTCATTCACTGACAGGCGCTGCGGTCGCAGATGCAGATTTAACATGCACAATCTACCAAAAAAAAAGCCAAGTGGGGCCGATAAGGGGCAACGGTGTGGGACACACAGCATCAACTAGGGTGAGAGATGCTTACCGACAGCCCTGACACTGAGTGACGGCCAACCATCTGCCATCAGTCAGTTGAGTGTGAAAAATCACAGATAAAGGTTTCAAAACACAACCAGACATGTTAAAGCAGGAATTAAATTTGAAACCAGGGTGAAATGAACAACACTGGATCACATGTTTTCCTGACATAGCATATAGCTACATGTAGCAGTGTATGTAATGTAAACACTTGCACTGCCCGGCCCCTTTAGGAGACTAGTGGCAGGTGCATTCTTTCTAATGGGAAAGGTGAATGTGAGGACAGATGATGACCCTTTCCCTTGCCCCATAGTCACATAGTTAACTACTGGACCCATTTTTCACAAGCCCCAATGCTTCTCAACATTCTGACACTCAAATGGAATTTATTCAGACATACAAATTAGGTAAAAATGTACTTTCTTCAAGACATGTCTCTGTTTAGCAACACTCTTGCAGGATCTGGCAACAACTGACATGATCTTACTCTAGGGTGACATCAAAACGTTAAGCTAACAGATAAAAATGAGCTGCAAAATAAGGAGCAAACATTAAATCTGTGCTGATATAGTGTTGTATTACTTTGAATCTGATTTCATCCATCCACACAATCACATGAGGCTGGGGAGAGACGACCTAGCCCACTTAGGAGACCGGACGTGTACACCATTTTGTACCATTGGTGCGGCTTGTAATGTGGTGTCTTTGATATAATCATCTCACCTTGTAACATTATATGTATGTCAGAAAATAAGGGAACGCACAATAAGTCCTCTTTAAAGTCTTCAGCATTTCTCCACAAGAATTGTATCCCTGGTAGTGTGAAGAGGACTTTGAACACACTTTGAGGTTAGGAAATAAAATCCACACAAAGTATAGCTGAAACGTTAAATGAATAACAAATAAATTAAATATAAAAAAAATCCAAATGATTAAGAAAAAACAAAACAAGAGACGTCCCTGTGGTTTCTGGTCCAGATTTCCTCACTGGCCTGGGGTCAGCTGCATTTTCCTCAGTGATGGCAGCAGGTTTGTACAGTGGATTTAAACAATAAAAAAAAAAGTCCAGAAACTTCTCAAGCGGCTCCTGTAACATAATCCACTCCTTCACTTTTCCATCTGTATGCACAGTGCGTTCCAAACACCCATATGTTCAACAAAATATGCAAAATATTGTTAAATACACTTCTGCTGGTGGTTTGCATTTTGTTTTTGGAAAAAGATGAATATTTCTTTGATATTAACCTTTGTTCTTTTTATGGTATTGTATGCAAAACAGTCAGCCAGAACAAATATTATCCTGCATTACATTTCCAAAATAGTTTCTGACTGTAAAACAACTTAATCGCCAGTATTTAGTTTGAAGAAACTTTTATGACTTCTGTACCTGAAATAGGATAAAAAGCAAAATAAAACCAGTGCAGTTTAATTCTTCTGGTGTGTTTAGCTTCAGATTGAGTCAACTAGCTTTCACATGACAGTTGTACAGCCTCAATTTTTATATCTCACTTGTAGGCAGTAATTTTTTAGCAGAGGTAAAGAGGGACACTGAGTAGCAGAGTGCATATTTAGAATGCAAACACTGTGAGCATGAATCCATTTCATTGACTCAATGCTGCTCTGTTGCCTGAGCGAGGCCACGCGCCTTAACAATGCAATGGAAAATAATGGTGTATTGAACTGGCATATGATAGAGCAATTGTGCCCTTTGTTCACAGCTCTGCAGATATATTTGATGGTTGCTACCAAGCCGCATGTTTACACACTGAGGATGAAGGACTGTTCTTAAACAATTACTGCAGCTTTCAATGAGAAACTGGAACACAAGATGACATCAGGTTGAGCTGCGATCACTTTCCTTGCGGAAAGTGAGGAGCAGAAAACAAGTAAATAAGACGTGCTTAAGATGGAAAGATTAAGACAACCCCAGAGTGATTAAGAGGGCTGACATAGATACCCTGGCTGGATTTTTAAATGGACCAGTGAGCGGGTTTGGATTTGGTTTTAAGCAGCAGGAGCACATAAACAGCAATAGCTATCAGTCAATTAAGGATAAAGCCCTCCAAAAACAACTAGTTTAACTTTGCTTTTCAATTAATCTTCTTTGGGTGTCGCCAAGGGTCACAGCGCTGCAGTGTGAGCAGTGGAGAAGTGAAAGATTAAAGAAGTGTCCAAACAACTGGGCACCAAAACATTTAACCCAGCCCCACTGATGCTGCACAGATGCTTCTGGCCAAGCAGGATTTCAGCACTTTGTTTTTCTCCAGCAGCCAGACAAAGATCTGATTTATTTTAAGAAGTGATCCATGGATGAATCATGGAAGTTTAAATGTGTCCAATGTTTAGATTTACACAATCGCCTAAATTTTTCTGTTCTCCTACTAAGGCCTTTCAAGAATGTTTCAACTTAAAAAACACACACACATCTGTGCTGTAACATGTTTGCCAGAGCGATCTGTATGAAATCCCTGAGCTAAAGTCCTCATCTGCTCTGGGAGGAAATCTCTCTGTGATGTTCTCTGGTGGGGATCTAAATAATCAAATCACACTGTTTACTGTACAAATGAAATAAATCTGATTGACCTCATGAGTTTCAGCAACAAGGAAGTGCTGCCACTCCGTTATTCTCCCTTATAACTTCCTGTCTGCACAGGAAATGGGAATGTGTTGCGTTGTCTTGGACATCTGCTGCTCATATATCAGGTGCACCTGCATTTTAGCACATATCTGACCAGTTTTACAATGCAAGCATTACTGGTGCTGGTAGGTAAGTGAAGGCGACTGAGATGAGTATTTCCACATTTTTATCAACCCCCTCTCTACTCTGCTCTGAGTTTTTGGCAGCTGAACAGTCAGAGAACAATGTTTAGAGAGATTTTACTAAGATAATCAACTTGAAACAATAAAAGTTGGGGGGACAAGAATGGGATTTCAACAAATGAGGTGGGCATGTCGCCCACATCCACAGTGGAAGTTACAACCGTGATCGGTGCTCTTGAAAGTTTTCACCATAGAAACAACGTCCTTAAAAAATTATGTTTCCTACTCTGAGAAGTTTATTGCAGGCTCTGTGAACTGATCAGGACCAAGACTTTTTTTTACTACACAACACTCAGTAATGGGTCACCAAGTGTCCACGGTAGAAAACTACCCAATGACAAGGGGATACTGTGATCTAGTGACTCAGCAGTTATATATATATATATATATATATGAAAAAAGGGTCAAAATAACCCATTGTTACCAGGTAAAGTTGAAGCAGGAGTGCGGGATGTCTACATATAAACGAACATCCGTTACATTAAAGCCAAGCGAGTTCACACAATGCTGATTATCACCACCAGAAAAAGCTCTGTGTATTTCAGTACAACAGAGTCTTGGTGTCTGTGGTGACTCTCCTGCGCTGGTTCACTGTAAGTGATGTATTTTAAGTCAACCAGCCAGAGCTAAAGGGGGCAGGACGGAGACCACAGAGTGTGCAGGAAAATCTTAAGAAGCATCCAAGAAAAATTTTTGATGCTCCTGGTGAAAAAGAAACTCAGTGTTCAGAGTAGAGCATGTGAGTGGAAGGATTTTGGATGGGGCACAGAGCGGACTTTTAAAAAAAGTTGGAACATTGCCTCATCTCCGTCTTGACCCTGCTCCAGTTTTGCTCTGGTTCCGCTCACACCACGAGTTCCAAGTATGCCCAGTGTTTTTGTCTGGCTAATGTTTAGGCTAAAATTAAAAATGAAATGCAGCTTTTTCTTTTTTTGGAGCTATTTGAGTGGAACGGAGTGAAATCTCACTTGAGAATGGCGCAATATTAGCCCAAAGAGATCGCACTATAGGGCCGCTACAAAGCCCTTTCTTTATGCTGCCTTTGCTTTTACACACAGAACCAAACAATGGCGGCATCATCACGCTCCAGTGTGTGATTTTAGACATAATGCCAGTATCGTGAAAATAAAGGAAGCGTAACGTGTTACACAACAGTGTCATCCTCTAGTGTGACATATAACATACACGTTGTCAGCACTTTCTCTCTCTCTAAACTCACTGTTTTCTCAGTTTGCGGACAACTTCGGCTGCTGTTCCTCCTCTTTGAGTTAGCCGCTAACTGCTTCCAGCTACTTTTTAAATCGCCCATGGTGGGTTACATGCCATAACATGTCTTAAAAACGTCACACCCATCCCACCCACGGTCCTGTCCTGCTGGTCCTTCTATACAGCTGTTGTTTCAGCGTTGTTACTACTTCCATCGCCAGCCTAAAGATGAGACAACTCTGTGTCCTTGTTCTGCGATCTTATCTTTTATGCAGAACTGCAAGGCACCATAATGGCGTGATTTTCCCGCCTTGAACAGGCAGTGGATTGAAGTCAAAATATTGGTACAGGAAAACTAGAAGAGAGCGGTCCTGGGGGCGTGGTGAATGCAGTGAGTTCTGCAGACATCCGTTACAAGCACACGTCAACAGTGTTTATGTCATTACTCTCTCTCCAGAGGGGGGAGACAAAAGGTCTGCACTCCAGCTTTAACCCAGAAATACTTGGCGCTATTTTGCCCAGACTAGATCAGTCGTAACTTAGTGATATTGAGTGTGTGTATAGCCAGATATAGTAACTGTTAAGAGTGGGTGTGTCACCTGATCACATTATTGACTTATTATATGTGGACATGACATTGCTAACCTCAATATTGCCCGTTGAGTTTACATGCGTGTTTAATTACATAAGAATGTCACTAGCAGCGACTAGCAGGGGGCAGCGATTCTTTTTTTTCCCCTCTCCTTCCCGCCTACTTGCACCAGTCCAAAGAAAAATAAAACCACACCTGAAAGACGACACAGTGAAGCTTATCAGTAGCCTGCAGCTGCAGTTTTGTAGTGCAAAAGGCACAGTCCTGATAGGTGTTAGCTTTCCAGCCTCTGACAACAAACCAAAAATCTGTTGTTTGTAGTTTTACTTTACTAACAACTTCATCCTCCACTTCGTAAATCCAACTCCAAACCACACCGACTCTCAGGTCGTCCATCCCCGGGAGGTAACTGTAGTGTTCCTGAAGCTTTGCTAAGCTCGTCTGTTAGTTGCAAGAGGCCTCACTTGGTTTTGTTTTTGTCGGCCAGATTTTCTGTGAGTAACTTTGGGCTATTTTTAAAGGTAATGCAATTTTATAAATTCTTTCTTTTTTTAAAAAAATTTTTTTTAATATATTTTCATATTCCATAATTGCTCTTTGGAAGGGTGCAGACTTGCATTATTATGCTGTCATTTTGTCATTAGATCAGTGGCGTAAATGCTCTCAAAATGACAATAATATTGTTAATTGCAGTTATTTCTGGGACAATATATCATCCAACAAAAGCAGTTATTGTGACAGGCCTGGTCAAGAGATATAACAAGAAATCGAACAAACAAAAAAGGCCACTGTTTTATATAACTTATCAACTTGTAATCAGTTGCGAGCTCTTCGTCAGCTTCGTAATAACTGTTTCCCTCAGTGTCTGAGAACCTTATAGTGAGCTTAGCCACTGGTATTGTGAGTGTTAAAGAGAGTATGAGGAAACCCTAGCTCAGTGTGACATGATGAAGTTATGGACCTAAAGCTCCTCATTGTTATGTATCTGTGGTCCTGCAGCCCGGCGCTGCAGAATATAGAGAGGGTAAAGGAAACGGCGCTGTGACTGCCAACCCACTGGGCCTTTCTTCCTGTGGAAAAAAAAAAGAGTGCACAATTGAAGCAATACCTGTAAGTCAAGACAAAGGGCTAAAGCACCCTGGCTTTTTGTCAGCCTCTTTCATCGGACCGAGCCCAAATCATTCAGATACAATTGCAGTGCGAAATCTCTGTCTGCTGCAATTCCTTAAATGGTAGCTCAAGTATTTAAAAAATGCTCCGATGAAATTGTCAAGAGCTTACACTCATTCATGCCTCTCTATCCCGTGCTGTGCTAAGGGGATTCTTGAGCAAAGTCATCTGTATTCAGTAAACAAAGTGTTATTGATGAGTTGATTCTATGTGGCTTTGCCAGTGAGCGAGCCGGGGAAGGGATTATGTCCCCAAGCCAAAACCCAATAGAAGTTTGAATGAGAGGATAGATGTGCAGTGCTCATTGTAGCAGTGGAGGATAAGCTGTGTTCAACATTAAAATAACAGCTCAATACCTGTTATATGAAAAGGTTTGGAAATCTCCAGGCTCGCTTAAGTGGGAAATATCTCTGTTTGCTGTCACAGAATAATAAAACGACAAAAGTTTTTAAAGAGAACACTTAAGGAAACACAAGTGTCCTAATTCACTGTGATCTGGGACAAGTTTCATTTGATGTTTGTGTTGATAACAGCTCACCGAGGGTCCTTAATTGAAGCAGCTTTTTTTGAGGACCTTTGATGAGGTTTAGTTTATTGAAGGATTTAAGCATCTCCGCAGAGTGAGACTGGAAAGGTGTAGCTGCAGCAGCATATGGCAGAGACTGTGAGGAATCCAGAAATCCGCTAATCCACCATTCCTACAGTATAGGGATTATACCTTCTGTGACTCCTGTTTTTACATCTTGCTTTCCGTTCGTCTGTCCACACTTTGGTTTCAAACACTGTTGTTATGCAGCTATGAGGGGCGTTACTTTGTACTGGATGTTGCATGTGGTCAGCGGGCGTTTGGCTGAAGAAACATCTTGTTTACATCCACTGTAGGATCTTCCTTTCACTTGGCTTTATGTTGTATCTTATGTGCGGCAAAAAAACAGTACAGCTCTCCTTAGATACCCTGCACTGAGTGTGGATGACAGTATCATTTATACAGCTGTATGACTGCTAGGAATAACAGAATTTCAGCTTTAGAAAAAACATGATTTCTCTTTAACATTAAATATTCATTAAAAAATGTTTAGCAGTCAAAGGCAAAGTTAGGGAAACAAGATTTTAGTTGTTATTTATGAAGAATGTAAAGGGACAGTTCACCCCAAATCAAAAGTACATATTTTTCCTTATTTACCCGTGGTGCAACTTATCAGTCTAGATTGTTTTGATGTGAGTTGCAGAGTGTTGGAGATATCGGCCGTAGAGATGTCTGCCTTTGCTCCAATATAATGGAACTAGATGGCACTCAGCTTGTGGTGTTTAAAGCCCTCAAAAAATACATTTGAAAAACTCAACAGCAACATCTCTTTCCAGAAGTCAAGGCCAGGTTACTCAAGATAATCCACGCGCCTTGTTTTGAGCAGTTTCATGTAGGAACTATTTTCTTTCTATCGAACCACACCGATGGACGTGAGGCTCGTGCTCGTGACAGTGTGATGAGTGAGATGTAAATGTTAATAGTGGTTCTTGGCTCAGCTGTAACTTTAATGCCCTGACACACCAAGCAGACGTTCAGCTGTCGGTCAGTGTTGGGTCGATAAACGTCTGTCGCCCTAGTGTGGTCTGTCCCGCACCATTGCCATTCATCGGCTAACCCTAACTTCATATATGTATATATATATTTTTATTTTTCTTTGTTAATTCTCTGTAAAAAGTGTTGAGCAAAGCTAACAGCTAGTTCTTCCTGCCCATCATCTGTCATGTTTGTGTACTCTAATTTTAATAATATTTGATCAGGAGAAATTAATGAGATTTTTGGTTTTAAGTGACGGGACTCTTGCTCATGCGTGATATCTGTCAGTGTGTGGTACCTTGTTTTAGCCATATCATTGCTCTCAACACAGTTTAGGTATAAATCTGAGACATTAATCACTTCATGTTGTTATGTGTGGGGTCTCTCAAGATTTTTTTTTACGGTTTGCTCAGCTCTAGCGGAGGCCAGGTCTGTCACGTTTCCTGAGTATTCTATCTTGTAAAGGCATTGTTTGCATGTGGCACGCGCTTTGTCTGTTGACCTGCCGTTTCTCGGAAATCCAAAATATTTCCTCACTGCTGATTTATTCCCAAGAAGGGAGTAACTATCCCCATTGTCTTTGTCTTGGCTGTTTGCCATGAACTGCCTGGCGCTGTTTCACGGTGACAGAGACGTGCCATGGAATTTCAAAATAAAGGTGTACCTGACACTGTACAAACATATTTATGTGCAACCACACTGTATTCATCATTCATACTGGTAACCTGCACCCATCTGCACCTGACTGTCTGTTAGTTTTAATATTTTGACTGTCAGCAAGTTCTCATATTTTACACCTTTATGTTATCTGGTTTTCTATTTAGTTTGTATTTGCTATATATTGTATTTTATTTATTTTTTTTGGAAGTTTTTTGTTGGCTTTCTGTGATAGGAAAGCTTCAGAGTGAAAGGGGAAGAGAGGGGAGATAACATGCAGCAAAAGGGCCTCACTTTAGAATTGAACCTGTGGCCGCTGTGGCAAGGACATAGCCTTTATACAGCATTTGCTTTTTTGATATTTTAGTCCTTGTATATGGCACATTTTGTATCTGCAGCTCTAAAAAACATAATCTTCAGGGTGTCCACAGGTCCTTAAAAAGTCTTAAAAGGTCTTAAATTAAGTTTTCTTAATATGAGGTCTTAAAAAGTCTTAAATTGTCTTAAATTGGGTCTTAAATATTTTCGGTCACATTACCACGGAAATTTCTCCAGCCTGACAGACCAAATGACTGCAATCATTGGACAGACTGATGAATTGCAATAATAAATAGCATTTATGACAGCGATGAGATTTTGTTTTCTTTTTACATTAAAGTTAAACTCACCCAATTATTGTCGTTTTTCCTTACTGTTCATTTTGAACTGACATCAGTATGTTTACTTGGAAAGAGGACTTACACATGTGTGTCTCTCTCACACACATCTATACATACCATTCACGCTGACGCGCTTTGGGCAATTTAGAGTCACCAATTAATCTGCATGTCTTTGGACTGCGGGAGGAAGCCTGGAGTACCCAGAGAATGCCCACGGTGACATGGGGAGAACATGTAAATTTCTCCACAGACGGGCAACCCCACCCTAGGTTTCAACCAGGAACCATCTTGCTGTTAGACAACAATCCTAACCACTGCACCACCGTACCCGTACCATGCCTGTGATAGTCTGGCAACCTGTCCAGGGTGTACCCCACATCTCGCCCAGTGTCAACTGCGATAGGCTCCAGCCCCCAGGTTTGGTCTTAAATTTCATATAAGGAGGTATTAAAAAGGTCTTTAAAAGTCTTACATTTAACTTCGGTATATCTGTAGACACCCTGATCCAATCTCATCCTCTACACATCAGTGTTTTCTCTTTGTTGATCATCTAATCGATACATCGATCCATGTCTATGGATCGTGACACCCCTAAACACGAGCAAACAACCTGCCAGCTCTTCAGATTTATTTCAAATACTGCAAAATCCTGATCCCACACGTTTCCTACCACTGACTTTAAACATATTAACCCTCTCAACTGAAAGTTACACCACTAACTGTTGCTGGAGCAACCAGTATTGGACTGAACTATTCTTAGCACATGATGCTTTCATGAATGCAACACCTATCTCATTGTAACGACATGCTCATAATTCAGAGGTGCCGCTTCATTTTAAAGATGCACAGTGTTATTGCTTTGAATTCAGAGACCTAAATGGGAGCTGACACATCTCTGTCAGCTCTTAGAAATACAACAGTGGCAGAACTGAGATAAAAAGAATGATCTCACTAATTCATAGTAGGTTTCCCACACATATTCCTTGGGAGGTTTGTGTTAATTTAGTTTGACTTCTAAAGATCTCAGAGTGTTCAGGATGTCAGAGGGATTATACGTAGACATCAAGGTTGAGACTTGAGAGCTTTATTGTGTTAAAGAGATGAATTGTCTGTACATTAAACCAATACCACTGCAGAGGTAAATGATTGGCCTGATGTAGATCGGGAAGAGAATCTAACAGGCATCTATTACACTTAGCCCACATCACAATAACTGATACTCTCATACAGTCCAGTCTTGCAGTGCTTTCACACCTGTAGTTTGATTTATTTGGTCCACAACAAGGAATAAAAGTAATACATAACCACCTGACCGAGGTAGCACACCATTACAAGGCTACTAAAATGACTTCTGTCTGGTTTGTGTTGAGACTTTTTATGACCAAACTAAGAGGTGTAAGCATCAGGTTACACAGACTGACATGTAACTCAATGACTGGACAGTTTCGCTGATGTCATCCTGCCGCATCATCAGTAATCTCCCATTTGATAAAGAGAAGCAAACTGGTAGCAATGGGACAGAAAGAGGAGTCTTATGAAAATATTATGGTGGGATTGTTACTGTGAGGTTACACAATTTGTTTTCTTAATGAGGAAGTGGGAAAACACACTGAATAATCACACACCTATTTTTAAACTCCCTTTTACTCTCTGATTGATCAGGGAAACTCCCTGTATATGTTGCCAAAGTTACCAAAATGTATAACACACTCAGAGGACAGAAAACTGTTTCAGTAAACAGTATTAAATGACATAAAAATAGGCACACATATGTACATAATGTATAACATATTTCTCTAAACATATATACACAAAAGAGAGAGAGAAGAAATGAAATACAAAACCCTGAGAACTCAAACACACCAACGTTCACACACCTCACCTCGACTCATTTGGAATTAAGAGTGCTCATACACGTTACAGAAAATAAACTTTATTGCTAGAAAACATGGATAATGAATGAAAACCTCAGATTACTTTCAAATAATGACTTCAAAATCACACTTTAGAGAGCGAGGTAGTAGTGTATCGGGGACTGTCTTTATCATATGATACTAAAGAAAAAACACAGGTGCTCTTGAAGGAGAGGATCAGCACATGGGAAGAAAAACTTGAGGCACTCGTGCATGGAGCAGGAACAGATGCTTTTGAAGTAAGTTAAAAAGCCTTTATTCCAAATCATGGCTGCTTACATTTAAACACCGGCCTGTTACCACCCTAAGGTCTTCATCAGGGTGCAAAAGGGTGGATGGGAGTCTGGCAAAACATTTTTATAAGCTTGGTAGGGGGTGTGACCCAGTCTTGATTAATAAGTGAGCACAGGTGGGTGACAGCAATGGATTACAATGAGAGGCCATTTTGAAAGGGACACGCCTTTTTAACTAAATTCAGATGCATTTGTTCCTGCTCCATGCACGAGTCCCTGAAGGTAATTTTTTCTTACAATTTTTTATAAATATGTATAAAACAGATTTGTGTATGGCAGATAATCAATAGCCCTGTTTTCCACCACAGGAACTTTTATCATTAACCCTGGATTTTGGAAAACCTCGTTGCGTTTCCACCGAAATTACCCGGGGAAAAAACGTTCCCTTATTTCATTTCTACGGGCTTCACTTCGTTTGTGTTTTGATCATTTGGAAAATGGAGCAAAAGAAGAGAAGCTACGAGACGTGGACGGACGACGAGGTCCAGGCTCTTTTGAGTGTATTTGCAGAGGAAGAAATTCAGTGGGACTTGGAGCAGGCGACTCGAAACGACCTAGTCTACGGTAGAATAGCCGACAAGCTGGCAGAGCTAAATTTAGGGCACACGCCGAAACAAATTCGTGAAAAGTTGAAGAAACTTAAGCAAGATTATAAGAAGCTTCAGACGTTCACAGTTGTCTTTGCTAATAAAGGTCGTCTTTCCCGTGCAGATCGCATGGTTTATATGTGATGTAGTAAAACACGAGGAACAACAGAACAGCTTGAGCGTCCTCCATCCTGGCGTATTGTGTCACACAAATGATGATCTGGGCTTGCTGGTCGCCATTTATGGTGTCATCGCACTCGTTTGGCCTTCAGCTTCTTCTCACGGCCACCTACTGGACTGGAGGTGTGGTGCAGTTTCTTCTATCACTCCCTCATACGTCATCAGCCTGACTTGAATACATTTTCCGAAACTTTGAGGTGCGGTGGAAACACAAACCAAACAGATTATCAGGAATTCTTTACCCAGGTAAATAAATTCCTGGAAATAAAAGTTCCTGGAAATGTTGGTGTAAAATGAGCTTATGCTAAGCTTTCCGCCCTGATCGCATTGTGAAAAAGTACTCTTTTATTTTAAGGTTCGCTACTGTAAAATGTCAGATTCACATGTTGGTAAAGATACTCAATCATCCAGGTCATGGTAATCTTAAGTGCTATATCGTAGGCAACTGGACTTGCTTGAGTTTCTTGAAGATGTTTCACCCCTCATCCAAGAAGCTTGAAAGAAGAACTGAAGAAGCTTCCTGGATGAAAGCGAAACATCTTTAAGAAACTCAAGCAAGTCCAGTTGTCTACGACATAGCAATTACGGTCAGATTTCCATGTCTTTCTTAATATGAAGCATGTAAAGGTGTCATTTAAATACTGCAAGAGTATCAAGACGCCTGTTCCACAGAGAAATGCACGCAGTCCATATCCAGACAACGTACCCTCAAAGGAGCCATGGGAACTTGCGTTTAGTAGTGACGTTACAACTAAACATGAACACTCTAGATGGGTGCCTTTGTATTTCCTGTTGGATTTCCTGCACTACATTTCCAGTGAAATGGTCTGTAAAGATAAAGAATGCTGCCAGTCCGGTATGACGTGCAAGTTTGTAAAGTTTGATAAAAAAAAAAAAGTTTGCCATTTGAGAAAAAACTCATCAGTATATCCTCTCACTGTATATAAAATCTTCTCAATTTTTAGAAACACAGTAACTTTAAAACACTGTGAAACAGAGAGATGGTTTGGAGATTTCCATTGTAGGAGTAGGTGATGTCTGACTTATGAAGATGCACAATTTCTTTCTGCAGAGAACTTAATGGACCTGACTCATCCTGGTTCCCAAAGATGGCAATCAGTGGATGGGGCTATAGACATATTTCCATTATTGCAGACATTATATTAAAATAGCTGGAACAAAAATGGACGGAAGGAAAATAAATGGCTCAAATAACAGCCCGTTCTCCTTCCCAGGACATCAAATACCACTGCTTTGTCACTGTCCTCGACCCTCATGTGATACTGATGCCAAATGCACCCTGTAACGTGTTCATGAGACACACCAAGCTTTCAACTAACTCCAATGTGAACCCATTTGGGGCGATACTCGGCGCTAAGAGCAACCGACGTGGTATAAATAACAAGACGTAGAGTGGGAGGGAGGTGAGATAGACAGGTCAATCAAACCATACTTTCACCCAGAAGACCACAGTTAATGTTCTATGTGAAACCAAAAGTCAGTGTTTACTTTCAGTCGTCATGCACTGACATCAGTCACAGTTTGTATTTACTTCACGTTAGGTTACATAACAAAAGTTCTTATTTTATCTCAAAACGTGGTCTTTTTTTCTCAACCTAACCAAGTAGTTTTATTATCTAAACCTAACTGCGATCATTTCACAACATTAAACACTGTGTTTCATCTCTGCACTAAAGGGTGTCCTGTGCGTCGCTATGAGATGTCAAGGGCGTGACAATACACTTTTTTCCACCAAAATTAGCGCGTGTACACAGGTTTTTAAAGTCTTGGAAAACCCACCAGAAACTAGACGATAGACAGCTCTCCCATTGCCAGTAGACCACAGCCTGATACACAGCTCTGCGCTAGATGAGTGCGCCTTTCTGTTTTTTTTTTTTGTGGTTTGTTTTTTTCTGGTGTCATGTTCAACGTCACAAGTGGCCTGGAAAATAGGTTAGTAAACAGTAGAAAGTAGCCTGGAGGCCAGTGAAAATGTTACGGTGGTTACGATCTTATATCTCTTACTTATTATTTCTCTGAAACTCTGTGCTGACTACATTTTGAACAATGCTCGAGCGCTTCTTGGACAGAGACGGACAGTTTTTTGCGGCAGCTGTTGTTGCATCTCACCGGTAAAGGGGCTAAAATTAGCATGTCCACCCAGGTGTTGTATTTCCATCACTGCCAGTTGAAACCAACCAGAGCTGGAGCCGATAAATACCTGTGAGTACTGCAGAGTCATTTGTCCCAGGAGTGAATGCTGACTGTAACCTGTCCTGGTAAATACAAAAGCCAGATGTTATTGCGCATTATGCCTTTTTTTTTTGCAGTGGGAAATGGGCTAAAGAATCAGCATTTGACGACCTAGGATCAAACATCGATCACATTTATCCCCCAGTGGCCACTTTATTAGGTACACCTGTACACTGAGTGTATGGCGATTGCTTACACACAAGTAGCTTTAAAAACACTTCACTATCAACAGAGGAATTTAAGGCAGCTTGGCTTTTTAATTCATGCTAAAATAACATATTCATGCTTCAAAGAAAATGCACCACTTTAGCTTGGAAGCAACATGAGACCCAATTTTGTCCTGTTGTTCAGTCCACACTAGAGTCTGATTGACAGCTCTCACATTAGCCTTAACAAACCACACCAAACACACCAGCGTAAGTTTTAACTAAACCAAACAGGTTGATTGCAAAAACACCCGTACGATTTATTATTCCACCTATCCTTAAACGGGAGCTGACACATCTCTGTCAGCTCTGGGCAATCTAACGAAGGCAGAATTTACTAAGGAAAAAAAACTGACATCAGCAGCGTCAGCCATTCATGAATTACTGACTGGACGATCCAAATAAAATGCAGATATAATGTAAGTTCTCCTAATTTCCATATCTTGCATAAAATATTAATGATGCAAATAAATTATTGCTGTAAGTTGAAAACACTGACATCATTTATCTTTTCTTCTTTTTAAACGATTCAGTTAATTGTCCGAGTGGCAGATACAGCTTTATTGTACATGCACATCACAGTGGTGTTACAAAGACAGAACTAAACGCGTTTTAAACCTGATTAAAAATGCAGTGAGATATCCATATCCATCTCAATCACCACTGGTTTTAAATAAACATGTATTCAAAGCTGATTTACAACTCCTGCACCACACACATACCATTATAAAGATACACACAGCTGACAGTTTGATCCCCCAAATTACACGCTTGCCTCCCTTTTATCATATTTCATCACTCCGGTCTTCACCAGCACGAGCAGTTACAGTCACATGGCCAGTCACTTGACGTGTTTGCGACTTCAGGATCATAATTAACTTTGTCCAACGGCAAAATGCCATCATGTTTTTCTCATGAGAAGAAGATTCCAGTCTGTCCGTGTCTTCATAAATTACATTTCAGAAAGTTTTTAGAGAGCCTTTGTGTTTTTTTACAGACAAACCCCAGTCAGCTTAATTAGCACCTTGACTCGCATCCTAGACTGTCCACGAAACGCCCTGCTATATTGTCTGCGTGCTGCAATCCAAGCATTCTCACTTTTCACCATTTTGCTTTATTATACATCCGTAAAACACCACATTGAGCAAATATTTAAAATAAAAGGGAGCAGCTACTGTTCTCCTCTAGTATCAGTCTACCAGCAGACCCCGCTGAGAGTCACTTCTTAACATCAAGTGCTCATTTTAGAAATGAAAGGCAGCAATTAACACATCAAGGTTGAAGATGGCACCATGCTCGTTTATTTTTTTTTCTCTCCTCCGGTCCATGCAGGTAGCTACAGCAAAAAAGCTTTCCTGTTGAATGATAAGCATTTCCTCTGCTGTGATAAGAGGCCCTGGGATAATGCCTGTCAGATGAGGCCAATTAATGATGGCTCGATGTGATGTTTTATCTGTTCAAGGCAAGTCTGCAGCTCCTCTCGCTCACTGTTGTTCCCTCCCAGATAAGCTTTACTTTGTTGACTTTGCCCCAATCCCTTCCAAAACCAAAGGCACTTATTAGCTACCTATCCGAGAGTGACATGTGTAGCTATAGGCCAGCGTTGAATAACGGTCCTTCATTGTCACCTCTGTGGTTTTCTGGATTAACAGTTTGATTTAATTTTCAGCCATCATAGAAACAACACAGCTGTGTGACATGTTTAGAGGCAAGGACCAATGTTCTCCCTCGAGCTGCTCACCAAGGCAGTTTGGATGTTAAATCACTCGTCACACACGTTATTTATTTTGCTGTACACAGATATGCAGTGAGCTAGAACAGGAAGAATGAGATGGTAATTAGAAGGTTGGCCAAAAAGAAAAGTTTTAGTTTTCAAAGTCTGGTGATGATAGACCGTTTGGTAGAACTTAACCAGTCAAAAGACTTAAATGGTATTGTTTAAATGTTTCTTTGTAATGTGATGAGCAAATAAAGCTTAGTCAGCCTGGATTTATGCAGTCTGATGCCTCATGTCCACTGCGTTGTTCAGCTCAGCTAAACTTACTTTTGGTACCAGGCCCTTTTCTCTATTCGTTTTCCACTGTGGGAAGATTTTCACCCCTCATTTAGGCAGGATTCTCAGCTGATCGCCATAGCAATGCCATGTGAGTCTGCCGTGACATCGCCTTCAACGTGACACTCGCCGAATCCTCTCATTAACAACCGAACAGAGGAATGTCATTATTTAAAGGAGCAGTCCAGTATTTTGCACTTTGAGCCCCATTCCTGGTTGTTGATGATAAAATAGAGTGGTTAAGACCAAAATCTTGACGATTGCTCCTTCTCTGACAGTTTGAGAGAATTTGTCTTTCCCCTGCCTGGCTTAACAATGCTGTCTATGGCCATGTGTAAATCTGTCCTAAAACCACCTTAAACGTTGGTTTTCAAAGCCATGAAACTCACCCAGTGGTCAGTGGTGTTCCTTGATGTTCCCACATAGAAATCGTACTACTAATACTGCACTTATCCTTTAAAATCTGGATGGAGGGATTAAAAATATTGCGGCTACTATTGACTGTTGCTTAGCCATTTAAGAATGGTGGGTTTGTGCAGGCTTTTCCATGTCTCACCAGTGACGATCCTCTTTGACCAATCACTAGTCTGCAGTATTTTAACTCCACCTTTTTTGCCCTTTAGCCTTTGCTGTACTTGTGTTTAGTGCTTATTAGCAAATGTTTGCAGACCACCACACTGAACGAAAACGTCGACCATAGCAAACATTATACCTGGCTAAAATCATCACGTTAGCATCATGATTGTGAGCACGTTAGCCTGTTGATGTAAGCGTTTAACTCATGTACGGCCTCACTGAGTGGCTAGCAGTGCTGTTTGTTTACTAATTTGTGACACTGTATGGCTGCTATTCCTGCTAAAGTGATAATCTTCTCCTCCTATTTTACAAGTAATTTTTTTTTTTTTTTTTTCGCCAATTTCTGTTGTCATTCTGTGCAGTATTTTTTAAATGCCTTTTCATCCACTTTTGGGGATTACTGCCCAAAAACTGGTTGATAAATAAGTTTGGCTCAAGGCTCAAGGCTCAAGGCCTTCACTCTTCCAAAATGACAGATTTAAAACCTAATGCAGCCAGGAAATTTGTTCCAAGATGCAATTTGACTCACTAATTTTTACAAATATGGTTCGAGTCTTTAACATATTGCCCAAAATATTAGAGACCTGACTTAGTGCATGTCTGAGAGGAGACAGATCTGGCACCCCAACGGGTCTTTGGTCCATTTTATTTTGCATCCGATAAGCCCTGTAATTAAAATTGCCACTAAAAATGCTGTTTTACTGTTAAAACAATTTTCATGTTGAAACATTTTGTTCTTACCCATCTTATAGTATGTGACGTTAAATGATGTTTCAGATATGTGTTTTCTTTTATTCTGTTGTAACTTACTTTGTCGATGTGATGTGAGGTCTGCTCACGACCAGTTTACGATAGTTCTAAGCTTCTTAGATTCCCATATAAATATTATATGGACATGCTACACGTTGACGGATCAGTTAGGTTTTACAACATTCAGTCATTCAGTTTGTCTTACTGAAACTATAAGTACCATAAGGATAATTCATTTAGATTTACCTGCATGGGAAGCAAGAGATGGGAAAAAAATCTATCTTTGAAGCAGTCATAAAGTTGCACGTGTGTCCATCCTTTGATTATTTATTCCTTTAGTCCTAAAGGATCCACTGATCAAAATAATTACAAAGGCTTTTATAAAATCAAACCATCGTTCCTCCATTTGGCCTCCAACTCGCTGGTGCAGCTGCTCAAAGTTTTTCACCTTCCTTTTGCTCTTGTAAACCGATCCTAAGTCAGCCTAATATGAAGCAATTCACTCACACAGCGCTGATGTGATCACGCGGCTTCTCAGATCCACTTGGGTATTACACATATTGATAAACAGACCCGTGTTGAACGGGACCTGACCCGGCCCTGATTGACAGTAATGAAACATGGACCTGAACCTGTGTGGGTTCCAGGCAGGGCCTTGGGTCCTGGAGTCCGGGTAGCACCGTGAAGGCCTCTAACCCAAGCTGCTGCAGATTCCTATAGTTGCATTGTACAAGTTATAGGTGTAAAGTATTATTAGTAGTATTTTGCAAGAAAAAAATGTCTCAATTTATTAAACAATTTTTAACTGAAATGTGAAAACCCTAATTTGAGATATAAATGCTGCAGTTTAAGTTAAACGTCTGCCTCCAACGTTCTCTTTTGTCTTGTGTATTACATGCAGGATGAATTCCTTTCTGCCTCACACAATGAGGTGCACCACTCCTCTTCTCTCAGCATTGTTATTCAGTCGAACACCTTGCTTTAGTTCTATTCTTAATAATGTTTTTCTTGAATAATCCAGCCACGGCATTGTGAAATTACATGTTGTTAAATCCTCATCTAGAGGTGTGACGCTCATGCATCCATCGCTATATGTTTCTGTAGCAGAACGTCAGCCATTACAATCAAGTGTAGGCAGATCATCTTCTGTCATTTGCTATTGATTTGCTGAAAATGTGAAATATACAGATCCTTTCTTTGTTTATTGTTGATGCAAATATATATTTTTTTCAAGTCTGCTATCTACCACAGAGGTATGCGGGAGATGGTTAAGGTTGTGTTGTGATATATTTACAGCTGTCAGTCAGTAACCTCCTGAGACTCAGATAAGATAAACTCCTGAGACGTCGCATCTTACCACTTGCAGTATCAAGGAGCACATACTCCAGTCATGCAAGCCATCCAATTCTATTTGATATATCCCAAGCCAATACAAGCTGTCAGTCAGCATTAAAGTCAGATTCACATATTTACAGAAAAGTTGTGCTTCTGTCATTAGGGAGCAAAGGCCAACAACTCAAGTAAACTACTCAACAGCTGTTCAGAAAAGTCATGCAAATCTTGTTAGGAAGTTTTGAGGTGTTACTTTAAAAAATATGACTATTATCCAGTGGAATACATGGTATTTCATGCCCAAGTGGTGCAGAAATGTAATTCTTGTTTTTGCTGTAATTCTGAAATTAATGAAGACACTTTTGAGCACAAAAGAAACATCGACAACAGACTCAAACAGTAGATTTTCTCAGTAAGTATTCTGACCCTTCAAACTGTCTCCGTGCTGTCTTTTGTGTGTGAATGTTACAACATGTTCAGTTTATTAGCACAGATAAAAACTTGAAAGACACAATGACAGCCAAAAAAAGGTGAGGAGAGGTTGGGAAATCTATGAAGGTTTTGTGAGTGTTCTTGAGAGAGATCCCCTCATATGGGGAAGCAGGGACTATGGAGCAGATAAAAGACCTCAAATTATATACAAGATGGTACTAAGAGGTCAGAAATATAAGGACTGAAGGTTCTGCTTTCACTTCCTGCGCCAACAATGAAAGATTCTGTAGCCGGAGACAGAACATACCAGTTTTAATATCTGAGAATCACATCACACTTTACAGGACTGTTGTGACACAAGACAGCTGACGGAGCCAGCTGTCATCGACGTTATTTTTACAATGGACATTAACTCCTGATCCTGAATCCTGATTACTGGGGGGGGGGTGTTGGATCCTCAGAGCTGAGTGACTGAGAAGACCTTTGTTCCACATTACCGGATGTAGGAACCTGTCTTTGTCACCTAGAAACAATTACGCAAATCATACAAGACACGATACAATAACTGATAACAGCTATCAAATCCAATTAATATAATACACATGTACATGCATATGAACACACACACATAGATACTGTACATAATGTTCACAGATGCCTGCACATATAGACTATATATACCTTGCATTCAGACATAAATGAATGCCCTTCTACACAGCAATAAAATCCTGACTGAAAAAGACATAAAACAAATTTAAAGTGTTTTTCTGTAGTCTTTTTGTGTCTCTTTGGCCAGTTTACATGTTTTTGCATTCATTCTGTCTCTTTGTGGTTATTCTGCATCTCTTTGTAGTCATTTTGTGTCTCTTGATGGTGCATCTCTTTGTGGTTGTTTCACATCTCTATATAGTTGTTTGGCGTCTCTTTGTGTCTCTCTTGATGATGCATCTCTTTGTGGTTGTTTCACATCTCTATATAGTTGTTTGGCGTCTCTTTGTGTCTCTCTTGATGATGCATCTCTTTGTGGTTGTTTCACATCTCTATATAGTTGTTTGGCATCTCTTTGTAGTCATTTTGTGTCTCTTTGTGGTGTTTTGCATTTCTTTGTGGATGTTTTGGATCTCCTTGTTGGCATTTTTTATCTCTTTGTAGTCGTTTTTTGTCTCTTTGTAGTCATTTTGTGTCTCTTTGTGGTTGTTTTGTATCTTTTTGTGGTTGTTTTGTATCTTTTTGTTGTTTTCTCATGTCTCTTTGTGGTCATTTTGCATCTCTTTGTTGTCATCTTGCATGTCTTTGTAGTCATTTTGCATCTTTGTGGTCAATTTGTGTCTCTTTGTGGTCATTGTTTGTCTCTTTGTAGTCATTTTTGTCCCTGTGTAGTAATTATGTGTCTCATTGTGGTTGTTTTGCATCTTTTTGTTGTTGCCTCGTGTCTCTTTGTAGTCATTTTGCATTTTTGTAGTGATTTTGTGTCTCTTTGTGGTCATTTTGCATCTCTTTGTTGTCATCTTGCATGTCTTTGTAGTCATTTTGCATCTTTGTGGTCAATTTGTGTCTCTTTGTGGTCATTGTTTGTCTCTTTGTAGTCATTTTTGTCCCTGTGTAGTAATTATGTGTCTCATTGTGGTTGTTTTGCATCTTTTTGTTGTTGTCTCGTGTCTCTTTGTAGTCATTTTGCATTTTTGTAGTGATTTTGTGTCTCTTTGTGGTCATTTTGCATCTTAATGGTCATAATGCACCTCCTTTTTGTTGTCTTGTGTCTCTTTGCGTCATTTTGTGACTTTTTTTAGTCATTTTGTTTCTCTTTGTTGTTGTCTTGCATCTTCAATCGTCATTTTGAGTCTGTGATCATTTTTGGTCGCTTTGTGGTCAAATTACATTTCTTTGTTGTTGTCTCGTGTCTCTTTTATAGTCATTTTGCATCTTTGTTATCATTTTGGGTCTCTTTGTTGATGTCTTGCATCTGTTGTAGTCATTTTGTGTCTTTGTGGTCATTTTGCATCTTTGTTGATGTTCTGTGTCTCTTTGTGGTCATAATGTACCTCTTTGTTGTTGTCTTGTGTCTCTTTGTAGTTGTTATGCATCTATTTATAGTCATTTGCATCTTTTCCGTAGTTTTGTGTGACTTTGTAGTCATTTCTTATCTTTTCGTGGTTCATGTCGCTTTGAGTCTTTGTGGTCCTGCACAGCCCCTTGCTCCTTTGTACTGTGCCCAGCTGCCCGTTGAATAATCCACCTATACATGCCTGCATACATTCACATGCTTATGCATAAAAACACATCAAAAAGAATGAAACACTGAATTAAATTATAGACTTGAAGGTTTATGATCGTCTGACATCACATCTTGAGCTAAGAGAGAGACCTGAAAATAGCACACTGAACACCTACAGCCTATAATGGCTTCTGTAATGAATGTACGTACAGTAGCAGAGTTATTTTACACCTTGAAGCAATTTTCAACTTGAGAATACATTTCTCCTGATGTCTAAACAGTTAAATGAAAGCAGTGCAGCTGCCTTTTTATTTCTAACCCGTTATCCTGTTTTGTTTTTTCCTCTGCTTTGCTCAGGGAGGTGGAGCGGGGTGGTGGTGGTGGGGGTGGGGTTGTTACTCTTTGTAGTAGTCACAGCTCCAAATCTCATTTGTAATGGTTATCAACTGGTTGGGGTCTTCACAATAGCTAATGGGGAAAACAAATCGGTATTTGCAGTGTTTATCATTTGATTAACCTTCATATTATCCCTCTGTGTAATTAGCCTAATTATGAGGGGCTTTACACGGGCTGTCTGATAGCTCCTCGTACAAAAAGGTCTGAAATTTTCTGGCCTTTAACAAACGGAGCGCTTGTCAGGTAGACCGTAGCTGTAAAACCATTGTGTCATACTGTTCCCCTCTGTGATGTTAAGAATCATTTGCAATTTAAAACTCACACAGTGACAGTTCAGTGATGCCTCTCGTCCAAAACAATTAAAGCGCCTGATAATGTGCTCATGAAACTGCCTTTTGTTGGTGGATCTGAAACAAAACAACACTGTTGCACTGCTGATGAAGAAGTAGATGAGTAACCGTTGATGTCCGTTGCTGCAACTCGCCCAACAAGTTTGTTCTCGCCTCTCTGGGGAACTCGCTGCCCGTCCGCTTCTGTCAAACTGGAACCAGCCCTCTCTCCCTCGTGGGGTTACTGTCTGGGCGTAGACACGATGAGTTGTGATTGAGACCCTCTTCTTCACAAAGCTCTGAGCACACCTGCTTTGACACAACAAAAAGGTGATTTTGCCTGCTAGCTTTCTCACCCCTTGTTGTCATGGCTGGTTTGTGTTAAGTGGCCAGTGCAGGTGCAAAAGGATTGACTTACAGCAAGTGACTGTGAGACAGGAGTGTTGAAACAGGACGAATTGTTGTTTGTGTTAGAGGTGGAGTTGCTTCACTGCAATGTATCAAGACTCCGGCCGACCTTTTTTTCCCCTCACAGTTAGGTCAGACCTTTCTGTGACTGTAACCTCGCTGGTTTCACTTCTTTGTGACCGCTCCTGTTCTTCCCATGATGAAATGTTGAAGACAAGTGATCAGCAAATTAAGGACTGTGGGATAAAATCAGACTGTGACAAAGATCATAGCCTCTAATTGCACTCAGAAAATGTATTTTGTTGGGCTACAGTACATTAAACCAGGATTCTTCGGAAATCTACTTGAGATATAACAGTATAAATATAATGCTCATAGTCTATCTAAAAGAAACTACCCCTTGATTATCTGATAATCAATACAAAAATCAAATACATTTTAAAGGCTGATGGTTTGGAGGAAAAAAAAAAAAGTTAGCCGATTAATTGGCCGATATCACCCACCTATTTGACACTATCAGAAATTAACAGTCTTTGTCTACATATGAAATTGGATGACTGTTGAACTGAGCATCTAAGTCAAAGATACAAAAAAACTAAAATAAATGATTCAGTAAATAAATCTGAAAAACTAAATATTCAACACAAACCAACAAATACCCAAATAAATAAAGTAATAAAAATAAATGTGTTCCCCTGAAAATCAAACACAATGTCATAGATACCTCAAAAAATATATAAATCTATAACTGATCTTAAAACTGACCCTAAAAAATCTTGGTAGGACTTTTTGCCATCAGCCACTATCGGACTCAGGTTCTGACGATAAAGATATTTATTAAAAAGTTCTGTTGACCTCTATCAAATTTATTTACCTGCTGAATGACACATAAATAAAACCACTTATTCCACCATTTTGATTAAATGACACAAAACTCAAGATAATAGAATGATTAGTCTAATAATTGATTAGTTGATCAGCAGAAAATGAATGGCAACTATTTTGCCAAGTAATTTGATAACTATTTGTTTTAATTGCGAGGATTTACTGTTTGCCTCTGAGTTACATCATTGTAGTATGTAGATTTGTGTGTTGGACTGTTTGTAAGAAGACAAACCATTTCACCTTGGACTCCGGAAAATTATAATTATTCCGCCACAGTTTTCCTACATTGTGCCGTCTGAAAGATCCTCATTCATAGAGTTGTCTTGTAAACAAACAAAATTATGTTTACATTCAGAGTAATTACAAATGCATGGTGTGTTTATCTTTGAGGTCGAGGAAACATGTTGAATAGAGTTGTAAGTAAATATTGAAACGTTTGACTGTCACAATATTATGTTTTGTGAAACTGTGTTGGTTCTCAGAAACATTATAGACTTTTTTTATCAATGGTTTATCAGCGAAGATTTGTGGCAGTGGTTTGTTTTTTTGTTGTGTTTAAACACAGTGTTGTAATCTATCGTCAGCCATTTCACTCCTCTAACTCAGCAACAGGCAGAGTCATTAAGGACGCACTGTTACCTCCTGAAATTAGCTTTAAAAAAAATCACAATACATAACGCTTTGCTCGCAGTAGGGCAAATTAATTAATTCATTTTCCATAAGCGCTTATCCTGTTAGGGGTCATGGGGGGGCTGGAGCCTATCCCAGCTGACACTGGGCGAGAGACAGGGTTCACACTGGACAGGTCACCAGACTATCACAGGGCTGACACATAGAGACAGACAACCATTCACACTCACATTCACACCTACGGACAATTTAGAGTCACCAATTAACCTGCATGTCTTTGGACTGTGGGAGGAAGCTGGAGTACCCAGAGAAAACCCACGCTGACACAGGGAGAACATTCAAACTCCACACAAAATGGCTCCCCCACCCCAAGTTCGAACCAGTAACCCTCTTGCCATGAGGCGACAATGCTAACCACTGCAGCACCTTGCCACCCAATAGGACAACATATCGCAATACATTGAATCGTAACTGCTGTACCGTGATCCGTATCGCATCGCAAGGTTCTTGCCAGTACACAGCCTTAGCGTTGAATGAATTTCCTTCCTCCATTTAACATTTGCAAAGATGTATTTAAAAACATTTTAAATCAGGCATTGTTCATATCCATATTTGCTTGCTAGCAGTCTTTTTTAATTCTCCTAGATGCTAGGTCATCGCTAGCTTCTTCACACATAGTTACCAACACCAACTTGAGATCAGTAAAGAAACATGAAACGGGGGCATCCTGGTGCATGGTACAAACAAAATGGTGGCCAACTCTTAAAACTTTGTTGGTGCTAGAGGATTAAGTTATTTTCCAGCTGCAAAAGTTTTTCTTTCAGAGAGACAGCAGTCAGGAATCGACTTCTTCAAATGTCTTGTTGCACAGCTTTGACAAACCTGTTTTATTTAGAGGCGCTGGCTTTGACTGAAGCCTGTGAGACACTGAGTATTAAAAAAGATGCTATCTGACGCTGCATAGGGATGAAACATATGCAAAACTGTACTTTTTTTTTAATAGTGTCCTCCTTCTTTGATCCCTCTGCGTACTTACCAAGACCTCTCACTGTGCTGGGACTTAACAGTGATGTTTTACTTTACTTAATCCATACTCAACATGTTTTAAAGGGATAAGTAAAAGAAATTACTGTCTCACATTTATGCACAGAGAATTAAGGGGATAAAAAGTACATTTTTCTTTAGTTTCTCACATTTACATGCACTAAAATCTTACATTTGTCAGATAGATTATTTCTAGGTCATTGTGTGATAAAGAGCAGCTGCCAGTGTACAGATAATTATACCAAAATGCCACCTATTAGTACCTTTGTTACACGTGTCAGGATTGTGACAGTATGTAATTATAAATGTGTTTCATTAATTGCATTTTTTATATTACTTTTTAGTAATATTGGCCTGTAATGAGTAAAATGCTACTGAAATTAATAGAAGTGCCTTTATATTAGCAGCATCAGTCAGAAAAAATCCCATTCTGTGCTGCTGAGCTAGTGTTGAGACGATCTTGTCATGTCACTGTGCTGTTTGCAGTGGCTATGTTTCAGAACATGATGTTTGACTTGCCCAGTCCTCTGATGCCCTGACACTGGTGTTGCGCTTCCAGCATTAAATTTTCAACACTTGAAAGAGGTCCAAAACAGCCTTTTGCTTTTATTAATATATCAACACATGGCATGGTGTCAGACTTCCGGCACTTTCAAATATTTACCCTTCTGCACAAAACATTTCGAGATCCATAATGACCACTTGAACTCTCTGCTCTTCCCTGTTTCCAAACGGCGGAACGTGGGGAGCGAGCTCTTGTTTGTGTAATGTCGCATTAACCTGTTCAGCCATTCAACCAGCCCTCTAAAGCAGAGCGAGTCCGATGCTGGGAAGACTCGGCAGCAACCTCTTGCAGATGGGAACCTTTAATTTTTAAAGCGTTTTCATCCGCATGGCCGATCCTCCGCACGTTGCGTCACAAAGCGTGAGTGCTAATCCCAGTTGCCTCCCACCCCTCTGTTTGGCTTGAAAAATCTGCCAGCCAAAGTGTATCTCCATATTCATCTCTGCAGTGTCTTTTTGAAGTGATGTTTTGATCGGTGACTAGTGAACCAGGGGCTGTGTAGTTTTAACTGAACTCTACTCATGGGACGAAGCACAAGGTGGGAGAAAAGCAGCATAATTGCCTTTTAAATCTTAGTACACCTTTTCTCCTAACCTTAAAGACACACAGGAGCATATGCAGTATTACGGACAGCACTGGACACCCTGTAGTATGCGCTACACAGGCTGTGTTATAGTGTTTTCTAGAGGACTGTCGTGAAAAAGCAAACCAGCAGATTGACTTTTTTTTTTGGTCTAGGGGGAGATACTAAGGTCAAAAGATTTTTTTTCATGCACAGATTTTGAGCTATTTTTCTTCCACACTGTGTCTCCTTCAGACTAGAGGAAAGAAAACATCCCAAATACACATTTGAGTATATTGTAGTCCAGCACATTTTTATTAGATAATGCCTCATTTGCACATTTTAAAATAAACATTTCAAGCTTGTAATATAAAAAAAAGATATGAAAGGTCCAGTGTCTGGGATTTAGTGGTGTTCATTGGCAGTAATAGAATATAATATTAATATTAGTATAATAAACCTGAAAATAAGAATTATTGTGTTTTGGTTACTTTATAATGAGCCATTTATGTCCACGTACAGAACGGACAAACCAAACACTGGCTCTATATGTTACCATTCTTGTTTTCGCATTGGCCACCGTCGTTCTGCTGTACACTTGGCACATGGGCGAAGTTTCAGTTGTTAACAATCATGACTAGTAGCCACTAAATTCATACACACGTAATGTAAGTAATCAGCTGCGTAAGTGTCATGGTGATATCTGTTAGTTAACATTTGTACCCTATTCACCTGTAATGTCTTGTTTTTGTCTAAAAACGTATAAAATTTTACATCTTTAAAGAACGTTTTCTCCAAATTAGTTTTGTCTCATATTCCAAGCCAAATATCTCCATTTCATTAGCCCTTACATACATCACACTTCTCAGTTTTATTCCTATCTATATTCTGAAGGTCTTTACAGCAAGGTTTGTTCATGAATCATTCATAGCCTGATATATAGAACATTTTATTCCTGAAACATGGCGTAAATTGATTTTTTTTATGAGTGTTGACAGTATTTTTATGACTCATGGAGTGATGAAAAGAAATAATATAATAAAGTTCCCTCTATAAAAACCTTTGACTCTATTATGTCAGCAAAATGAAACAAGAGTTCTGAACGTGGTTTTATCCAGTGTTCAGATTTCTGTTCTGGAGATTTATACAAAATAGGGCTGATCTGAATGCTTTGAAGATGTGATGGCATTGGAATGAGCCATTTTCCTATACCACCAGTCATACAACATAATTCACTATGCTTCAACGTTAATTTCTAGTTACTCTTAGACAAGGACTTTTAAACGTAGTGATAGGCCTTGTTTTGTGACTACGACAGTTGGACCATCTGTGACAGGCTTACAGATCTGCTAGCAAGAGAGTCTGGCAGCAAGAGTAGTTTCAGATTTTACTAAGATGACCCCCAAAAATATGTCACAAACCTATGAGCTTGGCTCAAGCTGAGACATCTTTAGTATTCTTTTTTTGTAGCCATTATGGCTCATGTTACTGCAACCTGCACGCTAACAACGTGGCTAATTGTTGTGTAGTTTTAGATGCAGGTAGATACAGTTTTAGTTTTCTTGAGAGACCTCAGTGTCTCCTCGTCACCCCAAGAAACACAAGAACTTTCTAGTAAACAAACTCAGCATGCGCTGCTCTGCCCCCGGCATCGCTACTGAAATGTGATCTCAATCATGATGCGGGGGCTCGACTCACGGCCTGTCAAGACACTAGTGCTTCTGTTAGTCTGTTTATAAACAAACGTAATATTAGGTGAACATGTTGCTTAATATTAATGTATTTAGCGCTATGACGCTGTTAGCACAGGCTACTGATGTAGGCTACTTTTTAATTTGCCAGAACGTGTCATAATGACAGGTGCTGATTCATAAAATCAAACCAGTTTAAACTCCCAGCTCTACTGTTCACTCCTGTTTACCTGACATTTTCTAAAATCTGCAGTGCCCACCTGCTGCATGGGTTAGTTTTAGATTCTTAGCTTTTGCTTAACTTTTACTGAGTAATTCATCTGTTACTCACCTTACATCTTCAGAAGGTGAAGATTTTCACTTATAAGACATTAAACACTTGAGTCTGCGACCCGTAGATCTTTGTGTATTTGTCTGTTAAGAAAGGCAAAAGAAAGAAGCTATTGAAGCTCCTGCAGCTCTTTATAAGCAGAAGATCTTGAAGACTGCCAGATCAAGTTCTGCAGTTTTGTGTATGTTTTCAACATGCGATTCAGTCTCCCAGCCACAAAGATTTACTCGAAAGCATGTCATGCCTTCTCCAAAAAAAAAAATCTCTGAACCCTGCCATTTTATGTTTGAATTCTGTACTCTCTGTGGTCCTCTTTGGATGGTTTTGTTTGATAGTTTCCTTGGTGGATATGAAAGATTAATGCAGCAGAAACACCTGCAGCAGTTCCTCAATGACAGCTGTAAAAGTGCAGCGGAACAGCTGTGAGAAGACAGCCCGACTGCCGTGCCCCCATAAAGCAAACTGTTAAACACGGTGTCACAGCTTTGTGAGTCATCTTGTAACTGCCCCGGCAATCAGAATTGACTTTCCTTTCATGAGGCTTCAATACAGATGCAGCATTTTTTTTATTTTCCGCGGCTGCGTGTGTACTTTCGACCTGTGCCATATGCCTCACTTATATCAATCTATTGTGTGTATATGTGTGTGTGTGTGTGTGTGTGCACTGGTACATGTCGTCTTGTTTTCAGTCACGAGCACGAGGGAGGGACTTTTAGTTTTTATCACTGAACACATCAAAGCTGATACAGACGAGCGGTAAGCAAATGCATAATTTAGCTTATTAAGTAGCAGGAGATCACAGAACACTAAGTCAAAGTTAAATAAGCAAAAAAGCATGTCATGTTTAGTCTCACATCATCAGAGCTCTCCCCACACGACGGTACGCAGTGCCAGCTCAGGAGATCTCAGGAGTCTGTGATACAATGTGGCCACATCTGTTGAGTCAGAATATGTTTACAGCAAAGTTCAGATTCTAAACATATGGTATGTGCTGCGTATGCCGTGTTTGTGTGGGTGCTCTGGTTTCCTCCCACAGTCCTGAGACACGCAGGCTGAAATGGAAACTCTGAAGTTGTGAATGCATTCGTCCGCCTGTGATACGCTGACAAACTGTCCTACAGTAGGTGTACCCTGTCACCGCTGCACGCAAGGATCGTCTCCAACGCTACCAGATAGAAAACAGATGCAAAAAAGACAGTTCATACAAAATACTTACACGCAGTGTATTAAACTGAAAGCTGCAGCGCCTTCAGGACGTCTACGTGTAAAGGAGAGGAGACAAGATCACATTATAGAGATATCGAAACAAGGCCTTGTTTCATAAGCACTATTAATGCTGTGCAGATGGAGTTCGACTTTACACCAAAAAAGGATACTCCAAACCTGCGTTGCGTGCCAAAATCAAACAGGAAATCAGTCACATGACCACGTAGACTGTAACTCTCAGTAGAACCACTTAATCCCTGACATGAATCACAACAGCGAGCACTTTATCACTTACAGGAGCTGCAGGAGGCAAACTTTCTCCAGTGTGGGAATGAAATGATCAAACTGTGCTCTCTCACAGTTTGATCATTCCTGAAGTGTTTCACCCTCATGTGAATGGTTAACAATATTATCAAATACACATGTTAACGTTCATCATCAGCCCAGACTGAGTGTGTCCTCTTAGCTCATCTTTTTTTAAAAGAGAAAAGACATTAATGCAAACAGAACACTGGACACACCTGATAGTCATTACTTAAACATTGTTAAAATTATAACCTTTATTTTAATGGCATTTGATGACTGTACTTCAGGATTTCTTGGTCATATTTCTTTGTATGAGCGGTTGAAAAGTAAAATCCTTCAATGCAGTTAAGTGTTATGTACAAGGTGAGGTGCCTTTGCAGTAACTGTGGCTTGTTTACACCTGATTCTTGCAACACAGATTCTTCTACAGCAACAGGGTTCTTGTGGACCCTTAAAAAGTCTTGAAAGGCATTGAATTCAGTTCATCTAAAATTAAGGCCTTCATTGGTCTTAATATGTCGTAAATCAGACTGTCAAAAGTATTAAAAATGCTGAGACAGTAAAACCTCAACATAATTGGCAACAACTATTTTACTTAAATGATTTATCGAGCAGAGGATCCTCAGTCTGTTGGCTAGCTGTCACTGTAGCGTGGGCGACATGGGAAAGTGCAAATTCTGTGAAAACTGGCCTTTGAGCCAAGGTTTCATAACATGGCTAAAAACCGCTGGAAGGCAATGCATGCGAAGGTTTGGGGATTTTACGCAAACAGTTTTTCAAACTCAGCATGATGAAATTAAAGCAGTGGAGTCTAACGTGCAAACTGAGAAACACAAATTTGCCAAAAAACTCACCAAAATCCCCGGGCATTTCCCAGTTCTCTTCTAAACTCATCTCCGCCATGCAGAATTATGTTACAATAATCATCTGGGCAAAATTGTCCCTGATCTTAAGTAAATGATTTCAGCTCATGATTTTCTTTCTTCAATTTTGATTGTTTTAAAATTCTATCAAATTTCATTCTGAGTGTGATTTAAAAAATGTTTTAAAGTCTGAAATCTAACTTTCCTCAGGCTGTGGGAACCTTGAGCTAGTTAAACCTAACAAACAACTAAATTAATTCATTAAATAGAACTTGAGTGAATATATTTTGTACTAAACTCAGCGGGTTATAACTTGTAGATTTTTGTAGATATTCTGCAGGTGAAAAACAGATCTGAAGTGTCAAAACACAGAGCTTTTTGAGCCTTGAAAAGCTTTGCTGAGTGGCTTCTGGTGTAACTGAAATATGAGCCATTGAGCCATTTGATCAGTCACTTAATTAACATGCTGAACACAGGAGTAGCAGGGTGTCCACAGGTCCTTAAACATTCTTCAAATGTCTTAAATTCAGTGTTACAACAATGAGGCCCTAAAAGTCATTGAATTTGTCAGATCTTAACTACTACGTACATTTTATCTAATTTCATTTGTCCATTTTTTTATTTATTTTTGTGAAAATTAGTGAAGCTTTTCTATGTAAAAGTCCACTCTTCTAATGTTACATATCTTTAAAAAAACTATACCACTGTCATTTTACTTCATACTTGCGCTTACCTGTTGGCAAAATGTGGATTGACTTAACTCACTCTAATAACCATATTCCAACATAACTCTTACCTCTGCACAAGACCATTTATCAGTCCCTCCAGAAAATCTCAATCTTGTGATCTTAATAATTAACACAATTTCAACAAAAGTCTGCAATATTTGTGGGGGATTGCAATTTTTCCAAAGTCTCACGATTTTTCAGCATTTTTCCGCATTTTCCAGCTGACTGGAAGCGACGCGCATGTTACGTCATTTGAAACGTCATTAGACGTGTCATCAAATGGCGCTTGAAGAATTTGCACTTTGTCTTTTTGCAGTCAGTATGTGGTCATAAGGTTTACAAACCTGTACTGACATAAGAGTTTACACTTTAAATGCATATGTGTTGAATTCATTAAAATGTTGTTTTTAAAGAAGATGTAGCTTACATGTTGTTTCACAGTCACATTGTCTGCTTTGAGAGCTACAATATTCACTCAGGATTGTTTGAAAACATTATTTGAGTCCATGTTTTGAAACTAATTAGATAAAACTAAAGAAGAGAACTGAAACATTTGCAGCTGTTTTTGTAATATTTAGTATGATTATTATTACATGACTTATTTTTTGGAGGCAGTAGTTAAAAAAATCACATTTTAATTCTCCTGACTTGCAATTTTTGTCATTTTCCTCAATTTCCCGCAAAAAATCACATAAAAATGCCACAATTTTTATCGCAATTTTTGACAAAGTTGGCTGCAAATTCAAGGGTTTTTCTTGCTGCAAGATCCTGGAGGGACTGAATATATATACTACTTGCTTGCAATGCTTAAATAAGTACATGATTTGTCCAAAAATCTGCCCTAGATTAGTTAAAAAGTTGTCTTGAACGTGTCTTAAAAAGCATTGAATTTAACAGCCTGATGCCTGTAGACACGCTGAAAAGACTGCAGTAACACATGTCAAGGAGGCTCTTCAGTCACGGTGGAAGCAGAGACTCCTCAGTAAACATTCTTCTTATCTTCCTGAAGTGGACGCTCTTCTGTTCATCACTTCTGTCTTCAAATCAGACGACAATAGATTCTTTGTTTTTGCTCGATGTCAGAAGGTGATTCCATGTTGTGATTTGACAGATCGTCAGGATCTGAGCCAAGCTGTTTAAGGAAGTCTGCAAGTATCAAGAGATGGACCAGCGTATTGTTTGTCATGGACTTATGATGGGAAATGTGATATAATATCAGCTCTATGAAATTACATAAAAACAAAAACGTATATTTCTACTCAGCCCTTGAATCTGATAATGCAGATAGTTTTAGTTGCTTTGGTTTTGAGTACCTGTCATTGAGATTTCTGCCTCCACCTCAGCACAATGGAGGTGAAACAGTGAAAAATTACATTTTAAAAACTCTAAAGCAACACTTCTTTTCAGAAACGGTGACCTTGTTACTTTTTTATTTTTTTTTTTAAGTCGCACATTGTCAACAGTTTTTAAATGGGACCGTTTCTCAGATAGAAGGTAGATTCAATTCCAATTTGAAGTCAGTTCAAAATGACTATTATGTACTTAAGATTTTATAGTTCAATGGAGGCAAAGCAATTAGAGCTCTTTATCCACACTATGAGTGAATCCGTAGAGAGACTATGTAGTGAGGTCAGCAGCGTGCTGGGTTCAGGTGTTCGTTCCCAAAATGGTACGTAAATAATTTGTTTTGAAGGAAGTTTATTTTGAGTAACAGTCAAGCTGATTTTAATGGTTTAATATGCACCTTGGGACCCGGCACGCATAAAGCGACATCCTACTGAGAATTATTTGCCATCATCAAAAAATGCAACCACACACTAAAACAGACATTTTCTCTTCAACGTGTCGTGTATTGAGCCCTCTTACGCACACACTCTAAGATCATTTCTCCTTTTTTCCCTCCTTTTTAATTCATCTCTTTATTTTGTTAGCCATTTGAGCATCGAGAAATGAAAGCATTTGCACTGAAAGGACAGGTGGGTGTGAGACACCAGCGCGTGTCTGAATCGCAGCATTAAGAGCAGGGAAAAATATCAAAAGTAAGAAACCATTCAGGCGGCAGGAGGAGCAGGGATTTGAGCAGATATTAAAAGATGATTGTGCGTGGGCTTTTTTTTTTTTTCCTGTGCTCCGGAGAAAGAATGTAAACCCTGTATCAGTCAGACTGAGGATAATAAACAGCAGAAACATCAGAACACAGCAACAACAAACACAAACAAAAAGAGGGATGGGGGGGAAAAAAGCGCGGCGTATAAATAGTTCAAATATTTCAAGTGATTTCAGAATGTGATGGTGAAATACTGGATGTTTGTGTCCTCAGCCACAGCAAAGTCTTTTACTCTGTTGTTCTCACTGTAACTGTATTAAGGCCAGGAAAGTCCACTCATACAATGTGATAATAAAAATCATTATATTGATCATTATCAGCTGAATCTTCAGCTGTCCCTCAACAAAATAAAAACAAATTATTACTTTAAATTGAAAATTAAAACATCTCTTAATCTCTGTGCGTGACGTATAGACACTGATTTGATCTTTTTTCTGACAGCTGCATCAACACTGAAAATCATTGACGGTCATCTTTCAGTGATTTTCTGTTATGAAGTCTTTTTGGTTTGAAACTACTTTGTTGTTTTCTCTTTGTCTCACACATCACTGTTTTGATTTGTTGTTTTTGTTGAGGCATTGCAAGAAAGGAGGCGAGTAAAAGAGGTTGGGAGTTCAAAGTGATTTCCTTTCCTCTTTGATACCTTGTTACTTTATTAAATTGGACACATGGATATATGTCAGAACACAGTATGTGTTACCTTTTTTTTACTTTTTACAAAACAACATTACCAGCCGATACAACAGTATGACTCAATAGCTGAAATACAAAAAGTAGACTTTTATACATATATAATTATGTATACAGCCACCTCCGTTATTATGCTTAAATCCTTAGAGGCAGCTGGTGAACAAAGTGACGAATGTAAGGTGTTTTGCACAGCTTGGTTCTTACTGAGACCGTCAACAGTTCAATGCAAACAACAACAACAAACAAACAGACGACCAAATGATACGTGGTCAGATCAGGACATTAAGCTGCTGGTGACTTCTCTATTTAGCTGCTCTCTTTCTTTATGCCTCTGCACTAGTGATAGCCAGAGGCATTATGTTTTTGTGTTGGCCATTCTCCTGAACCCGCTTTTTCAAGTCTTGAGGGAATTTCTTCAAATTTGGCACTAACAGTCCACTTGGATTAAAAAATAAACTGATTATATATTGGTGGTCATAGGTGGTCATTAGTCAAGGTCACTGTGAGCTTTTCTGTCTCATTCTTGTAAACCAGAATTCTCAAGAATGCCTGGTGGGCATTTCTTCAAATTTGGCACAAACGTCCACTTGGATTAAAAAAGGAACTGAGTAGATTTTGGTGGACAGAGGTCAAGGTTAGTGTTAACTTGCATCCATCTCATTCTCGTGAATGCAGTACCTCCAAAACACCTTGATATCTTAAGAATGTCTTGAGGGAATTTCTTCAAATTTGGCACAAACGTCCACTTGGATTAAAAGATGAACTGGTTCAATTTTGGTGGTCAAAGGTCAAGGTCAGTGTGGCCTTGCATCCGTCTCATTCTCGTGAACGTGACATCTCCAGAACACCTTAAAGGACTTTATTCAAATTTGGAAGAAACGTCCACTAATACTGAAGAACAAACTGATAAAATTTGGCGGTCAAAGGTCAAAGGTCAAAGGTCAAGGTTAGTGTGACCTCACAAAACATGTTTTTAGCCAAAACTCAAGAATTCTTTCGCCAGTTATGACAAAACCTCACACAAACGTCTAACAGGATAAAATGATGACGTTATGACATTTTATATCAAAAGGTCAAAGGTCAACTTGACTATGACATCATAATATTGTGCATAAAATACTTCACTCAACCTCGTACATCAGACACAGAAGGGGAGACATTTAGTCGGATACTGAATTGGTGACCGTGCTGATTGTATAAATCTTTTGTGTTTGAAGCATCTGTGCTTTCTCAGACATGGATTTAAACTGTAAGAGAAACTTGACTGGTGCGCGGAGGCGTACAACTATGGGGCAATGTGGTCACTTCCTGTAGCAGCGCAGCCACTCAGTTGTCCATTGTACAGTTTTGATATTAAAAAACCAAATGATGTGTATTATTTTAATCAGCATGATCATTTTCAGGAATCTGTACTCATATTTTAATCTACTAAAGGATATTACCGTTCAGAGGGCCGCTGCAGTTTGACTCAGGAGACCCTTTTTGACTCTGGTCCAGGCCTCTTACTTCCCTGGCAAAGATCGCTGGTGCGCCTGTCCTTCATAAAACGGATTATGTATTGTTTCTACTGATGATTCCAGCTGGCAGGAAGTCCAAATTAAAATACTATAGATTAAATGTTTTTGTGTTATTAAAGGTTAACTGTTTGTAGCTGGATTCTGTAATCATTTGACATGGTTTCTTTCCTCTGTGATCCAAAGTTAGGTTTTCTAATTTTTCACCTTCTCTCTAAATGTTTTTTGTAGTTTTCAGAGAGTTTTCATCACCTGTGTTGACTGAGGCTGTGTTTTCCTTAAATTCACAGGTCCAAGCTTGAGTTTTATTAACTTTCCTTTTTTCTCAACAGAACCATGTGGAACCCAACGAACGACCAGACGGGACAAGTGGCTGCCAGAATGGAGACCACCCCGTCTTTGGGTAGTGCGAGCATCTCCGTGTCCCAGCAGCAGGCACCCAAGAAATTTGCCCCGATGGTCGCACCCAAGCCCAAGTTCAACCCCTACAAACAGATGGGAGACACCGCCCACTCTGATACTGCAGGTAACACCACAGGATTTAAAATGAAACCTTACACCATGACTTTAGGCACGGTCCTAAACAAGTTCAAATCAAGAACAGTACTGCTGTTGCCTGACTAGCTGGAGTTTATCTTTAGCATATAATTAGGGTCTTAAAGTCAGCAGTGATGCTGTGAGGCAGGGTACACCCTGGACAGGTCACCAGACTATCACAGGGCTGACACATAGAGACAGACAACCATTCGCACCTACGGACAATTTAGAGTCACCAATTAACCTGCATGTCTTTGGACTGTGGGAGGAAGCTGGAGTACCCGGAGAAAACCCACGCTGACACAGGGAGAACATGCAGACTCCCCCACCCTGCGTTCAAACCAGGAGCCCTCTCACTGTGAGGTGACAGTGCTATCCACTACATCACCGTGCCACAAGAAGGCTATATGTTTAGGAACTGTATTTTAGAACCGGACCAGAAGATGCTGACATGTCGTTCGCTGAGGCAGAACTTAATCTAAGTTGTTTCAGTATCACATTTATAACAACTCTTTCGACAAAGGCAAAAACTTCCCTGAGCGACCATAAATTTTTTTTTGCTCAATTGAGGAACTTTTATCGATGTTGCAGTTTTGTAATACCTTTTGTGTTGCAATACTTATAAGTAGACTTAAAAATACATTCTTGAAAACGCGGGTATCTTCTTCGTGTTTTTTTACAGCCTGATCGGCCCGGACCCAAACTGTCCAGAATCTCTTACGTTGCAAATATAAGACTTTGCTGACATCAAACATTTTGTGTTGCCCTCTCCATTTTTAGGATCAGTCCACATTCATGTTTCCGCTTCTGCTTAAATCACTTCTATTTCTCACCAATGAACTCTGCAGCTTTCCCTCAGGAACAAGTGAACTTTAGTAGCATTGTCACTGTATTGATCGTAGGTAGTCGTAGAGTCTACAGCAGACAAAACCCTAAAATGTCAAAACTTTGAAAGTCTGTTTCGCTTTAAAACAGCTACTGTGAGTTTTCCTACAATCACTGAAGATGCGATTATTATGCAAAGTCATTTGTTTAGTGATACACATTCCTATTCACCCACTGTTTGCAAGGTACGGCTATCTAGTATTGGATTCCTATAATCACTGATCCTAGAGAGCATTTTATTGTCATGGTAACACTGATCATACACCCATACTACTTTATGGTCATGTGTTTTGTGTGTGTGAGTGTGTGTATCTGTCTGTCCTCAGCTAATCTTGCAAACTACTGGACCAATCAGCCTAATATTTTATGCTCATGCATGCTCAAGGAACTCTTGTGGTTGCAGTGATTCACAGATGTTGAAAAACCTGTTTTATTGAGTGTTATAACATCATTAACTGCTGACGCTTTACTCCTCTTAACCGGCTGGTAGGGGCTGTGAGTTTTCCGGAAACTGACTTGGCCAAAAACAACAAGCCTTCCGGTCTGTTGCCGCCACATTTTGGCCTTCGTCGTGGCTCAAAAACTGGCATCCATAGAAAAGTTTGGTCGTATTTTGAACTAGAGCATCTGCACATTGATTCCATATGATCAACTCTGGCGTGATACGAGATGAATAAAGAAATTGTTTTTGTAATCTCCGCTGCCATCTTGACTGTCTCGGCTGCAATGGCTGCGACTGGTTTTGTTCCAGCCACAGCACGGTGTCACACCACACCAGAAGCGTTTCAGAAGCGAAGCATTCTGCCTGCCAGATTTTTTAGACTTGCAGATTTTGTTGATTTGGACATTATTTTGAGATATCTGTGCCTCTACCATAACTACTGTAATTAAGAAGCAGTTAAAGTTTGTGGGGTGTTGTGTGTGTTTTATTTGTGTTTTTTCCCGTTTGGTTGTGCTGTAGCGGACAGACAAATACCATTAGACATGGACTTAAGATTTCTGGCCGTGTGATAGACACTGGACATTATTTCATCCTCATAATTACATCACATCTTTATTTCATAGAGTAGCTGTTAGCAGGAGAACTTGATCTTATCTGTGCATTGCACGGCGGCTCTGTCAAAAATAAAGGGGCGTGCATTTTTACTAGCTTTTCTAGTAGGCTTCTGGATTGCCTCTGAGATGCCTGTTGGAATTACAAGAATGATCTTAAGTGGTCACAATCAGCCCTGGTGGTCGATCTGCCGCCTGGTGGAGATCTGCACTCTATTAAGTACACTTTTTATGCTGTAACGTTGATCTTATGTTTGTAGTTTTGGCCCTTTTTTCTCAGAATATTGGATTATTAAGGTGTTCTTCAACTGAACAACTGAAACTGAACACAATTGATTTTTTGTGTCATGTTATTAAGCTGTGGCCATAAAACTAAATAAAGATCCGTCTGTGTGCAGCTGTGTGTATTTATGTGGCAGCTCAGACTCTGACTTATATCACAACCGATCAGGAACTGAAATACTTTGGTCGTGGCCTGTAATTTCTCTCCTCTGCTGCCTCTGCACGTGTATAAAGGCCGTGCAATAAGTGCACATTTTTTGATGGAGTTCTGCTTCATGCATACACTCACATCTTTGCATTGTGACAGAGGCCTTGTTGCATGCCTAATTTCTAATAAACATACAGTGTGAGAACTGTGGTTTGCAGTCATGTGTGAGTCCAGGAAGCCTTGTGTTGTCTGCTTTTTTTAGGCCCCCGGGGAGCTGCTGGTTTGTTTGTGTAGAAAAAAAAAGGTTCTCGTGCTGCAAGTTAATATGCAATGAATACATTTACCAATAGAGTTCAAGGACTGTAATTTCTATGTGTAACTTATTTAATTAGTCTTTGTTCCTTTGCAGCAGGGTTACAGTCTGGAACGAGCAAGATTTACATCTCAGGCAGAGATGGTTTAAGATAAGGTAGAAATAAGTTGGGCTGTGCTTTACAGAGCGTAACTGTGCGTCTGTTTCACAAGAGAAAGAAATGACTTCACAGTGTTAGAGCTGCCTTCATAATCACCTTTGATGAGTAATATCTGTTGAGAGAGAGACTTATATTATCAGATATAATGTTTAGTTTCATTTAACCTCTTCTAAATAAAGACTCATGGTGTTAAGAGAAGTTAAGAAGTGTTTCATTTTAAGGTTTATTTTCATAATAATATGCACAAAACTTTTTGACCCAGGATGATTTACTCAAATGCTGCTGAGAAAAATATGATAATAGTGTCGTACGAAATACTTTCGAGTCACTGATAAAATACAAAACTGAAAAATGAAAACACCTACTTAGTGGTACCTCAAAGGCTTTTTACTGGCATTGATGTCAGATTTTTGCAAGTGATAAAGATTTGTGATATGTGTACCTTTTCTGCATTGAAATGTCTGAAAACGACTAGACCAGTCTTATATGTTTTGTTGAGCTGCGTATTTTACCATCCCAAACCTTTCCAACAAAGTTCAAACCCAGAAAAATCAGTAATTTTAGTCAAGGACACAGCCAGGTTTGTGGCTGTCTGCAAGCAACTGTCAGAAATTGACTTTTTATTTAGTTGCAGCCACATTTTTACATCTTTGTTGTTATTAACTATGTATTTTGACCATGTAGGTGATTTTAATCGTTGAGTCTGTGTTGACAAGACTCAAGGGGCTTTAGTGGCGTATAGTGGTGAGGATTGCAAAATTCAACACACCTGAAATGTCTCCTGGTTAGAATTCTTGTAGCGTTCATTATTCAGGAGATTTTAACCGGGAGCTGAATTATCCACAGAGGTCCCTTCCTCTCTAAAACAAATAGACCAGAGGCCTGTACAACAAAGCCAGTTCAACTTACCCAGGATATCTTCTCATTATCTGGTTTGACTGACCCTTACATTTTACGTCCTGATAACCGGTGCTACAAATCAACTTCTTCAATCAACTCTGGGTTTTCCTATTCAGCCACGAGCGCATTCATGTGAAAGAGGCAGGGGTGTTAATTACGAGCGACATCATCGAAAACATGAATGAAGTAGGCTGCTTCGTGTGATATCGGATGAAACGGAACTGAAAGTGTCTGTGACTGCGAGATAGGTAAATGTCAGTGGCGTGGGTGTGATCTAAAGACAGAAAAACATCGAAACATTGAATATCCTATCAAAAAAACGTCGTCGGGCGAGACTTTAATTATGTGTAGGTATCACTAGGCTATATGTGACGTTAGCATAGAGTATTTTATGCTGTTTTGTTGGATGATTATGAAACTATTCTGAATATGTCACATGAAACACTTAAAAGTAACACCAATCTGTTTTCGCTACCCAAGCAACAGGTGGAAAAGTAGTAAATGACTGATGATGTCTGACCGAAATGTTCCATTTATAACAACAGGAGCTAAAAAAACAGTGTGTGGATCATTTTACTAATAAAATATGATCTGTTTTATGATCAGTTCTCATAACACAGGTGTCTCATGTTATGTTGAGCTGCAGTGATGGAGTCAGAGTGGTAAAATATCAACACTGTCACTGCGGATTAAAATTAACTTTGCACAAATTAAAATCCTGCTAAAACCACGTGTTTAGTGTGTAAACGATCTGTGTGTTTGGTAGAAGCTCTGTTTAAAACCAGTGGAAATAGAGCTCTGGAACAATGAAGCGACCTGCTGTTACTACTGACCTATTACAATATATAGGTTACTCTTTTTTACCCGAGACTCCGGACTTTTGTTCATGGGTACTTTTGTCTTCAGTGATCTGATTGTTCAGACGTCGGGGTGTTGACAGGCTGTAATGCGATACTCTGAACATAACGTTCTCCAGAGCAGGTTAGCTGTTCAGCATCAGTTACCACAGTGATTTATCCCATGGTAACTAAAAACAAACCAGCTTTGTAGCACTGAAAAACTAGAGTTAACCCTGAATTTATCTCGCTAACTCCAAATCCTGCTTCGTACTACAGGCCTCTGGTGATTAAACAAACATTTTCACAAATGTTCATAGAAATTTACAGGTTTTCTATTAATATTTTTGGCAGTAGTAGTATAAGTATATTTTTCTTTTTTTTTGTTATTGTAGTTTTAGTCCCCAAAATGTGGCCATTCCTATTGGGTCCACTGTTGTTTTGTCTGAAGTCTTCAGTGAGCACTTTGTTGTGTAATAAAGGTTGATCTTGACACGTAGCAGATATCCAGCCGTATATCTCCCACCTCCCCATCTGGTATATGTGTTGTAATGTGAACATTATCTAAACCTCTACCCTCAAACCCCCCCTGAGAGCCCTAGATTTCCAAAACAGGGGAAACGGTTATGAAATTCGGCAAGCAGTGAGCGCGCTGTCAGGTTGAAAACACTGCTGTCTGTGGGGGTTTGTGGTTTGAGTTGTGGACCTGTCTGCTACTCCAGATGTTAGTTTTATAAAAATTTGTTCTTAGACGGCTCCTGTTTGAGCTCTGCCCACCACTGAGGGGAAAACAAAACAGCACCAGTCATCCCGTCTTGTTCATTTTGTAAATTTGGCCTTTGGTGTAAATACTTTGGCTAGAAGATAAAATTACTGTGACAGACACAGACAGCTTTTATCAATAGTGTTTAATTAAACAAAGCTTGAGTGATGCTACCTTTAATTTCTGGGTTCACACCTTGAATAAGGAAGGAATGAACCCTGCGTCTCTTCATGTTTCTGTTTACCTCTGGCAGTGTTCACAGATTTGTGTCAAATTAAACGAAATAGATTTTATTTCCAGTTGATGATTTGTGGCGTCATTAAAGCCTTATAATTCCAACATGTCATTTTACCACAAAACATTTAATCTAGACGCGTTGCGACTGTCTTATTTTTCACAATTAATCATTGTCCAGGCATTAAGAGGATTAATGCAACAACATAAAGAGGGTGGGGACACGTTTTTGTACATTTTGTCATGTAAATGTTTAACTTATATGATTTCAGTTGCACCAGAGTTACGTTGTTAACATTTCATGACCTCAGTGACCTGAGAAAAAACTGTTAATTCCAGTTTCTCTCTTCTATCTCTGACCTTGTTCACATTGAGAGTGACAGTAATTATATAAACTGGGCAATGCTTCGAATTTTCTCTTCATTATAAAGATTCAGTTGAGCTCAACTGTGCTGCTGATTGAAAATGAAACATGGAGGAAACACTAATTAATAACTGTTTAATTTCTCTTTGCTTATATCTAATTTCCTATAGGTTGCAGCGTGTTGTATATCTGAAAACTGAAGCCGTAATATGTGTTGCCTTTTGGGCCACAACATTCATTAAAACATTAACATTTAATAATGATTCTGGTGCCTGGTTGTTTTCAGCAGTTTGAACATGCAAATATGTAAAGCCATCTGCAGACATCTCCACTTGTCAAAGGATAAGACGTCTTTATGAACAGATTATCTGGGTCTCTCTTTATTTATTTATTTAATATCTTTTATATCAAATGTGCGGACCGTCTGATGTAAAATTGAGGATTAGCATAAAAATTAGGGACAAGTCAATTTGGCACAGCGCCTCGCTGTCCCTTTGTCTAGCAGAGGCCAGCATCGGGGCTGGAATGAGCAGTCTGAGGCCGTGTTTATTGTGCGGACAAAGGAGCCGGTGCAGACGGGGCGGTGCACGGTTAGCGAGGTCTGCCCTCAGATATTTTAGGGAGAACTTGTTCTGATTAAAGCCCCAGCAGGAGGAAGTGAATGACATATAGGTCTCAGACAGTGACCCTTCACTCAAACATTCCTTACAGCAGATCAGATTTTAGGGTTTAAGTTGATCTCATGTGGAACATGCACTGAGGGAAGGTCAGTGGTGATTGCGTTTTGCACAGAGAAGTCAGTGCTCCAGTTCTTTTGTGTTCTTCACTGCAACATTTGAACCCTTTTTCTGTATTTTTGCCGAGTTTAGGGGAATTTTAAAGGTCCAGTGTGTAGGGTTTAGGGCTGTGTAGGCAGAAGTGGAATGCAATATAATAAGTGTGTTTTCTTTCGTGTATAATCACCTGAAAATAAGAATCATTGTGTTTTTCCTACCTTAGAATGAGCTGTTTATCTCTACATAGGGAGGGGCCCCCTGTCCATGGAGTCGGCCATGTTGCACCGTCATGTTTCTACAGTAGCCCAGAACAGACAAACCTAACAATGGCTCTAGGAAGGGCCACCATAGTTAGCAGCCCATCCATAGCAAGCAGAGAAGCAGCAGACAAATTATTTTTAATGTTAAACTTCTTGATTCAGTGTTTCTACTGGTGTAAAGCACCGTTTTGGAGAGGAAGTGACCTCAGTGGATAGTTTGGCGGACGGTAAAAACCTCCTGAATGTCTGGCTCTTTAGTCATCAGAGAAAAAAGATGAGCATGAACAAGCAGTAGGTGGCCTAGCGGCACCAGAGAAGCACTTATTTTATTTCATTGTTTTTTTTTTCTTTTATTTTGTTTTATTTTATTTTATTTTTTTATTATTATTTTTTGGAAATTTTAATTTTATGTATTTTTTTTTTCACAATTAGAACAAAAACATTTTATAACAGGCCTTGGCATTAAAGGATAATGCACACATTTATATTACTGCAGGTAAATTAGCAAAATAATAATTTAAAAAATGAAACAAAAAGATTAATGAACAAATATCAAACAATATAAAATAAGGGAGACAGAAATACATTTAAAATAGAAAATAATAAATAAATACATTTAGAAAACAATAATTGTGGGAGATGTTGGGGGCAAGTCGTAGATAAGGTGAATTTCAAAAGGGCCTCTGGAGCTTTCCAGTCCAGTGTTGTGCTTGTGAAACACTGAATTTCAAAATAAAACTGCGTTATTCAGCGTTTCTCCTGGTTTAAATCACCTGGGCTGTTTGTTTTAGAGAGGAACAGACCTCTGCAGGTAATTCAGCTCCCAGTAAAAACCTCCTAAACAATGAACACTAAAGGAATTCTAACCAGGAGCTCACGTCTGGCACACTAGAGAAGTTTTAGCTGGTTGCCATCTGCAGTCCTCCCCACCTTTGAGTCCTGCACACGGCTCCTTTTAAAGCACACTGATATGAATGTAATGTTTGTGTGATTAGATCATGAGCAGCTCACGCTGTAGAAGAGGTGGACAAAATATTATGAGTTACTGTACAAGGTAATGCAATCCAGTGCAACAGCTCTGCAATAGAAGCTAATTTTCGGAGGCACATTAGGTTCAGTTTGGTTGCAGCAGTATTGACAACAGTGTGTCATTTATTGTGTGCTGTCAGGCTTTGAAAACTGTTCAAAACAGAGCCTTCATGTTATTGGCAGATGGAGGAGGCAACAGGTGCACCAACGCGTCGCGGAATAAACTGGCCTTCCTTGAAATCTTTTGCAACAAAGAGACCTCACATCCCTGTTTTATGCTAATAGCTTTCTGCCTTGACATCCTTTTCTGTTGAAAGTCATAGAAATGTGTCCTGGGTAAAATGTTTTGCACGTGCCATTTGATTTGCGTGCAGCTGTGTTTATAGATCATCACATGTTGACGAGTACTTAGCGTCTGCTCGGTGCTCTCTGGGACTTCTCTGTTTCAGTGCAAACGAAACAGGAGAGCAGGGTGTCGTCGTGATGTCGAGGACAGAGGTCGTGTTCCTGAAACAGGCTGAAGATTCAGTGTCTGTTTACTCTGATCTGTAGTTTTTCTTCTGACTTTATATTGCCCTTCACTTACGTGTGACGTTCTACTCTAATATTTTGAGAGATCTTTTAAGTTGCTGCCTCGCACCTTTGTTTTATTCTCGACTTTTCTTTCTGCGCCTGCAAACAGCTTCTTCAAATATCTGTTTAATGATCTTAGTCAAGCCTTTAAATGGGGATTTTTTTTCTGTATGAAGTGAATGTTTCATATGGCGTGCACAAAGAGCGCCTGGCACCGCAAGAAAATGATTCACACAGGAATGAGTCATCACCAGAAGCTTCATTCAGAATATATTTGTATTATATAAAATAAAGAGATTCAAATCTATAACTTAATATATCAAATTAAATTTCTCTCAGAAGCGGCATACATGAATACTGAAGTCATTATGTGACAGTAACATAATGTTTTTCCTCTCATGGAGTTTGCAGCTATGAAGGTTAATAAGTTTCTTGTAGCGATATAATCATAGTGAAAGTTGAAAACATCCGAGAAGTGCTGTTTGTGATAAAACTTCTTGCACTAAGTTACCAGAAATGCGCTAATTGTTTGCTCAGAGCAGTTCAAAAGTGTCGAACATGTGCATAAGCTGTTTTTATTCCTCCCTGCTTGACTGGCCAGAGGCAAACTGACTACCGGTTGTTATGTCAGAGTCCCTCATGGGTGTCACCAGGAGAATTTACAGGAAATCCACCAATGAGTGTGTCAGTGTCCCCACAGAGCCCACAGGCTCACGCTCTCAGCGTATACAAAGGCCACTTTTATCTAAGTGGAGCACATACCTTATAACTACTTGTTGTGTTTTGTCTGCAGTGTGTGTGTAAAGTCTCTGAACTGTTTGAGTCTTTTAATCTTTGCTTCAAAGTTTATGTTTTCTTTGTTCTCGTGATATTTTTTACAGCGTGGAGCCTTTTGTCTGCATCGTCTAACGTTTCATCTGCTGTTGGTTCTTGTGCAGCCTGAATGAGACATTTCACTTCTCTAAATCTTTGCGCTGTACTAAAGGGTCATGGCATTGTGAAAATATTTTTCTTCATATCCTGTCTGTTGTTTCAAAGTGGTGTCTACACAATCAAAGGAAGTCTGAATGCTGAGTAAGATTTAACAAACTAATTTGCACACGGGAAAATGTTCTTCTTCTGGTTGATGGCACGAACTGCTCAGCCATTGAGTCACGTTTGATTATAATCAGGAGACAACACATAGTCACGTGAAGTTTCTGATCATCTGATGATATTTATCTAAATATATAAATACATTCTGGTATTTTGGTGTGTTGAGGCCACTTCTGGCGTCTGTCAGGGCTGACACCTTCTGGTCGGTTAGTCAATTGAATGGTCGATATGATTTTGTCCGAACAAATTCTCATTGGTTGGATAGTTGCTGGTGTTATTTTAAAAAGGCTGTGTGTCCACCAAGAGTTTCTTTTCCCAGCTGAAAACAACAGTTGTTGTTTAGTACTTGTGTTTGTCCTCTGAGACGGTCGGGTTTTTGTGGTATTTTTCCCGCCTCTTCTCTACTGTGATTGGACGGCTGGTGACATTGATGAGTGCTGTGTTTTATTCATACTTTATTTTATTTTACGTAACCGCTTCCCCTGTTGGGGGTTACAGGGGGGGCTGGAGCCTGTGTCAGCTGACATTGGGCAAGAGGCAGGGTTCACCCTGAAAACTGCACAGAAGGGCTTCCGGGGTTCGAATCCTGCAACGAGGGTTCGAATCTGGAACCCTTGCTGTGAAGATACAATGCTAACCACTGCATTCAGTGTTGGATTTATTACTTTGGATTTATTTTATTAAGTCTCCATAAAGACACCTCAGTTCAAGGCTGGATTATAAAGCTTCTAAAGGGGATATGATCACACCGGAGTACCCAGAGAAACCCTGCACTGACATAGGGAGATCATGCAAACTCCGCACAGAAGGGATTGAACCAGGAACCCTCTTGCTGTGAGGCGACAGCGCTAACCACTACACCACCATGCTTAGTTTTTGGATAATATTACATTTGAGATCATGTTTATTTTCACTCGAGGTGTTCCACTTGCCTGCACACAGAGTTTATTTGCCCTGGGCAAGTGTTGATGTCGACCACTGTGACAGTGCGCTGTGGCCAATTTAGCTAACCTAGAGATAACGTGCAGATTTTTTCTCTGCTATCGACCAATTGATTGGTTAACGAGTAGGTAGAATTTCAGCTGACTAAGATTTTCTGCAGTTGAGTGCAGCCGGAGTGTCAATGGACCAAATTAAAGTCTTAATTTACAATAACTTTAGGGTATATAACCTTCGTGTCACGGACATAAATTCAAATAGGCTGACCAAACGCTGCCACCTGAAAAAAGGCCTACTTAAAAAAAAAATCAGTATCAGTTTAAGTGTGCACTATATATAGAATATTTTCACTGCTTTACCATGCCGTCAGACAGCACTGTCCAATAGAAATTTGAAGCTGTTATATTATATCAAAGCCCCTAGACACCGTTTGCAAAACCAGTTATTTTACTTACCATGAAAGTTGACAGGATGTCTCCTAGCTACGCTGGCCCTCAGTAGGGGGTTTCAGACCAAACAGATGTGGGGACTCCCTGAGAGGAACTGCTCACTGAGGAGCTCTCCAGAGAACATCATAACTTCACAGGGTTTTTCTTTCTATCTGCATTCACACGGGCAAAATGAACGATGATGTGACGTTAAGGTAGTATAGAAACATCATGCTTTCGAAGATTCTCAGATTTCATTTTGACGAGTCAAAATGGTGTTTTATATTCACCAACGCATATATGCTCAGTAAAGCCTGGACCTTATTGTGGCTGTCTTTGTCTGTGTTTTCTGTTGTTTGTGTTTTAACACGTTTTAAAAATAGTGGTTGCCGGTGCTGCATTGGCTCATGTGTTTGACCAACCGCCATACCTTTCATACTTCTTACTTTTTTTAGCTCCTCTCTGGCGTTCGCACTATCGTCTGCACTCATCTCGTCACACTTTCCTTCTGTAGTATGGCAGTAATAGTCTAATGAACCTCGTAGATGATGGCGACGGTTCTGTATGATTGACCAAAGATTCCATAATTTAAGTGTAACATTAGTCTTTTGCGATGTTTTTATCACGAAAGTTGATGATGCGATGATGATAAAAAACAAAATGCTGTGCAGTCCTACTTTAAAATGGTGACACAGATTCTAAGTTACCATAAACATCTTTGCACTCACATTTCCTGTTACCAATAACAATATATTTGAGTAAAGCTAATGCATATCAGCTTGTTTACACCATATACTAAATCATATTACTCTATCTACAGTTCTTATAGCTATAAACAGGGTTTTAAGTCTTAAAAGGCATTTCATTCATGAATCTGAAAAAATAAGGCCTTATATTTATGTATTTATTTGTTTAAATGTCTCAAATCAATCCTTGAAAAGCCTGATCATGCTCAGACATGGAAACAAGGATTTCAGGAATTGATTTTTGTCTGATGTTTCATTGTAAAATCTCAAAACACTGAGTAACATCTATGTCTTTTAAAATAATTCACTGAATGCCTCCTCACGTCATGCAGATCAGGGTAGCCGAACCATATTTTGCTTCTGGTTAGATGCTCAGAGCAGTGGCTCCACTGTCTATAGCTAACTGTCACTGTACCGTGGACGACGTGGGGAAGTTCAAATCATATGAAAAATGGCTGTTGAAACAAGATTTGCAGCATGGCTGATGCTGGTACGAGGCAATCTAATGAGGCTCGGTGTGTTTTATGCAAAAAAGTTTCAAACTCTGCACGATGGGAATCGAGGCAGCGGAGTCCAACATGCAGAGTGAAAAACATGAAATTGCCAAGAATATCTGCCAACAAACCCCAGGAATTTCCAAGTTCTGTCTTGCCCTTGTGTCGGCCATGAAACAAAAAAAGTTACAGCAAATATTTGTGCAAAATTGTGAGGAACTGATGTCGGTCCATGTTTTTTTAAATTTTGGTTATAGTGAAAGTGGCCTTAAATTCCACTCTGAGTGGCTTTAAAAAGTCTTAATAAGTCTAAAATTAACTTAAGGCAAGGCGAGGCAGCTTCATATGTATAGCACACTTCATAATCAGGGCAGTTCAAAGTGCTTTACAAAGCAATTAAATATGAAACTTAATAGAGGATCAGATTTACAATAAAAGGGTTAAGAGAAAAAACAGATATATAAGGTAAATTTAATTACTAAATGGTTTAGAATTTAAAAATCCACCTGAAGTTGTAGAAACCCTGTATATGTATTTCTCAGCAGCTGCAGTTAACAAGCACAAAGTGTTCTCCATCAAAGAGATTACGACGTCTAATAAATTACATTAAGTGTCCATTAAATGGTAATTGTGTTTAAATGTCACCATAATGTTTACACTGTGGAAGTTGGTAGCACGGGATACCCTCACAAGTATGTCATAAAATGTCACAGTGCCATGTGATCCGAGTTTAAAGTTGATGTACGGCTCGTCACCCCACACACACTCTGACAGTTGTCGTGTAGAGTGACTGGCTGTAGGTTTACAGTAGATTCTCAGCGTGGCAGAGGCTGCTTGGAAAGGTTTCAAGTTATGAAACTGTCTGAGTTTACACAGCAGTGACTGTCTGCCGTGACATTTGACTGGCTTCATTTGCTCTCTCTCCCGTTTGTTTATAAGAAATGACAGCAAAGCTCCCCTCTCCGCCTTTGATGAATCACGCTTTCACTCATCAGCGAACCTCGCTAACATCCCATTTCGAGGCGCTAATTGTTCAGCCCATTTGATGTTTCAAGTTTTAAGATGGAAAAAAAAAAAAAAGGCCAACTGCGGCTCTCAAACCGTTCACCTATTCACAGTATTTGTTGCGTTGCTTTCATACAGAAACATAATCCGCCTATTGTTCCCGATCTGAATTTCTCCTCCCGTGGGAATTCTCCTCAGAGTAGCAGAAGCCAATTTCGGTCTGCTCCTTTACACTTAAAACAAGTATATCTCCAAAGACCTCAAATCCCTCCCTTCCATCTCTAAACCAAATGAAGCCATAAATCACTCCTCTATACATATCATGCTAATTAAGAGCAGGGCTCAGCTGCTCTTCTCCAGCGGAAGACGGAATAAAACAGCTCCATAATTATGTCAAAACAATGTGCACTCAACCTCTGCCACAGCGCATTTGGAGCGCGTTTGTGGAGATAAAGCATGTGGACTGACACCCAGGACTTAAAACACTTTGTCCGTTTTGTCTGGAAGGGATTAAAGATTTTTGCTACTGAATAAAGTAAAGCCACTTCTCTGACTTTTTTTAAATTTTTTTTAATACAGATTACTTTAAATTTAACAGCACTGGAGACTGTAGGAGTTTTTAACTAAACATCCCAACACCTCGTTTAAGTAGAGCTGTTGTCCCATGACACGTGGACCCACACTGTCTCACTCCCCTGCCTTATTTTGGCTCATTGCAGCATGTGTGAACAGAAGCTTTCAGCAATAAATCAAGTTCAGATCCTGGGGGATAATTTATGTTCTGTGCGCCCAAACACAAAGGCAAACATGGTGTGTTTTTTTAATTTTTTTTTATAGTGACGGGACAAAACTCTGCCTGTGTTTGAGGCTTCTTCAGTTTTTATCTCTTGTGCTCTCTCCTGTGCAAACACTTCACTGAAATGTTGGATGCATTATGTGAAAGGCAGTCATGCTGAGCTTTGTCCTAAGTCTTTAAAGAGCAGATGGCCGGCGCTTACACACGTGTAACTCTGATAATATTGTACATATGTAAATCTGTAAACATATGCTCAACCTTCAGCCCCCACAGAGTGTACTAATCCTCACCAAAGAGCAGAACTATTAAAAAAAAAAGACTCATCTGCAACCTTTTTCTTCTACAAAGAACTATTATCCTTCAGTGTTTCTCTTTTCTGTGTCGTTCTGCAACAAAATCCATAGTTTCAAAGCCATCAGACTATCAAAGTTGGCAGTCATTAGTCATATACAGTACTTGAAGTGTTTATAAATGTGTCACTTACTTGAAAAACAAAGTTTAATATTAGTCCCAGTGTCACAGCTGGATCCATCTTCACCCTTTTTATCTTCCCCTTAACAATACTCCGGATCCCGATAACCAATTATACCTCTTATGGCCTCTCAAATAACTTTAATCACTGATTAGGATTCCTTGTTCACAAAGAAGCTACTTAAAAGTAATTGCTCAATAAAGACAGGGGAAGTTGTCGTATTAAGTAGGTCTTCCTGCTGCTTCTCTCATTAGCGCTCACTTGGAGCTTTCAACTCCCCATTGTCACAAATGGAGCCGGCTTCATTCACGGCACAGAAGCCGCTCTCACTCTGCCTCGTTCACACTGCTTTGACATGACATGACAGCATAAGCACCGCGCAGACCTGCACAACACAAAGTGCTTAACAGCTCAAACCCGTGTTGGTTTTGGATTTGTTCAGTAAAAGCAGAAATATTAGGTGACTGCAGCAGAGGCCAAGGGTTTGAGTCCCGGAGGCGGTACCTCTGGAAACAGAGCTGGCTGTGGTTAATGGTGGGAAGCAACCTGTAATAGAGCTTGGATATTCTGCCTGAAGCTGATTGGACCTGAGTGGCCGGGTGTGGGCTGTCATTTCTTAATATTCCCTCGGGCTTGAATCAGGTTGTGTTCCTGGGGTTTGTTTTTTTTTGGTTGTTTGTTTTAAAATGCAGATCTTACAGTCTGTGTAATGTCATGAATATTGTAGGCTACGAGCTGTGTTACCATCAACTCAATACAACTAATGAGAATGTTGAGATTTAGAATTATATTTAAACTGATTTTGTGCAAATCAAACACAAAATGATTTTTTTTTTAACCTTTATTTTAGGATTTTCAGCATAAAACAAAAACTCAGCACATCATCAACTCAGTTGAGTCCAAGGACTTGGACCATTACTCATAAGATAAAATACATGTACAAAGTGTCAGAGAGTGTACTGTTACTGTTATCAGTTAGACTCTTACAGTACACTGCCCTTGAGGTACTCCAGTACAAGGCTCCAAATTCTGACAGATATTTGAGTCTTACTCTTTTCAGAGAACCTTAATCTTTCTAAGTACAATACACCAGCTCTGTTATCCACAGGTCATGTGCTGGTACAGTCTGACTTCTGCACATGTAGAATAAATTTCCTTGCCACAACCAAACCAAATGAAATGGCCCTAAATTTAAACTTGTTTGCCAAAGGTAACACTCGTGGCTCCTATGACAGCGATAAGTGGGTTTCCGACATGTCCAAAGAGAATGCGTCCACGTCCCGTCTGCCTCTTTACAACTACAGCAGAGAGAGGAAACATCGGGAAAAGCTTTGCAAAGCAAATGTTTGTACATGTTACAAATACACAGCAGCTGGAGTGTTAGCAAATATTCGCCCTTAACAGCTGTGCTAACGGTTGTGCTAACTAACTGTGGAAGGCAGCTAACGGCTAACTTGGTTTGCAGTTAAGTTAGCCTGAATTGAATATGGTAAACAGGGAGGCTCCGTGCTCTGAACCAGCGCGAAACAAGACAGTAACAATCTTTATTTTTTTCATCCTGTCACATCACGGGTTATCGATTTGCATCTTCCATTGTTTACATTTGACAACAAAAGAGCAACTTAAATTACTCTGAGCGTTTTGTAAAGACCCACCTCAACAAAATAGCTTAAAGAGGTCACAAATGTATGTCTTCAGAGTGTAGTCCTACAGTTTTGCTAATATTCCTCCAAGCCATCTCCTTTTTTTGTTCTGTCTCTATACAGTGCTGACGTTGAGTCAAAGAGACAGCGAAAATGTATTTACCATCCATTTATGACTCTCTGTAACATCAGGTGAATCTCAGCTACATCTCAATGCTGATTTCACAACAAGGCGTCACCACAATATCTCGCTCAAGTTAAAGAATTTTAACTTAGACAAATTTGCAAAAAGTTTGAATGTCATTTGCGTCCTTTACAGCTCAAATTTGGGTCTCTTCGCATCTTTGCATTGACGTTGTGTGTAATCTGGCCGAGTGAAATGCTCGCTTTGCGTTCTGTGTGAACACATCATTAAGATTACGGGTCATTTGCTCACATATCGTACACTAACTCCAGTGCACTGCACAGAAGACATAGGAAACTGGCAGTTCTCATGTGTAAATGGCAGGAGTCGCGTGAGAAACACTTGGTTGTCAGTGTTAACCTCTGCTTTCCCAATGGTGGAAGAGATGTGTGTTACATGCATTGAGGAAAGGTGACCATAATCTGTGTGCTTCATCACCGTAGACTGCTGAGCACACTCAAAGACTGATATGCACTGAGGGGCTCAGCCCACCCTGCCAAACCTGTCGTGCACGAGACGCAGAGCTGATGTCAGACTCTTGTAACAGCTAAAGGAAGAGAAGAAGGAACAGTGTGAGGAAACACGATCGGCCCTTAGCTTGTGATAAATGTTTTATCAAAAACTAATAATGATATTTACCCTTCTGTGCAGTTTGCATGTTCTCCCCTGTGTCAGTGTGGGTTTTCTCTGGATACTCCAGCTTCCTCCCACAGTCCAAAGACATGCAGGTTAATTGGTGACTCTAAATTGTCCGTAGGTGTGAATGTGAGTGTGAATGGTTGTCTGTCTCTATGTGTCAGCCCTGTGATAGTCTGGTGACCTGTCCAGGGTGAACCCTGCCTCTCGCCCATTGTCAGCTGGGACAGGCTCCAGCCGTGGTCCAGCTTTGGCTCGGGTTAGAACAGAAACTATGCAGTTTCATGCAGGTCGGGTCAGATGTTTTTGGTCCCGATCAAAACTCCAACTTGAACTGGTTGGCCTCAAACAGGGTGAAAAAATATGTGAAGTAGATACAAACACAAAAAGTTAGAAAATGTCAGAAATAGCATATCTGGCTAACCTATGAATGAGGGTCATCATTTTCAGTTCCTACAGATCTTCACAATTTTAAAATTAAACTGAGGTTTTTTTTCCCCAGATGTTATGTCACGCACTGATTCACTGTAGTTTAGAGGAAAGAAGGTCCTCTTTTGAAGGGGACAGAAAATTATTCTGGTAAAAGAAAGAGAAGTAGAGAAAACACAAAATACAAGTTTTTCAGCATGCAGATTTTTTTTTTGGTCAGATTTTCACCATTTCGTAACATTTCAAACCATGTTTTCGTACAGTTCCTGTTATTTTTCTGCTTTATAGATATAGATCTAGATATAGACATAGATATAGATATAGATCCATATTGAAACAGTCAGGAAATAAGTTTAGTTTCTTTGCTCTTGCTTCACCCTCTCTTCATCTCACTCTTATTTTAGACCAGCCTGTAAGCAGAATTGAAGAATTTTATATGTTAAATTAAATATTTTTTTCCTTTTTAATTCTTGTTCTCGATTAAGTCGAGGTTAAGTTATTTTTCAGGTCAGGGTTTCTTGTTTCAGTTTAGTTTTTATTAGTTTCAGTCTTAGTTTTACTTATATCTTTCATAATAGAGGTGTATTTTTCAGGGGCAAGATTTAAAGGGTAACTTTATTCAACCTGGAGCCTGTTTTTCCAGGTTTTTGTGTCTAAGTGACTCTGAAATTGGTCCAGTATTGAGACAGACTGGTGCAGCGAAAACGGCAACCCCCCCGATTACTTGACTTTGCTGACAGGCAAGTCTTGCCTTCTCCAGTATGGCGGCAAGGTTGACTTGTTAAGCGGGATCTATACTTGTGCGGCAGACCCTACGCCGTAGCCTATGCACGTTGCCTATGCACGTTGCCTACGCCATTGTGAGCATGTATACTTGTGTGGTAGTGTGTCTGTGTCACTCTGCAGTTACACCTCCAAAACAGTAGTTTGCAGCAGGGGTTTCTGTGAAGTGCTGTAAAGTTTAGTTGATTCAAAACACATATTAAACACACATTAAACACACATTAAACACGGCTTAATAGCAACGATATCAAACACAAGTACACAAATCAGCTTCACTATAAGTCGCAGCATTCACAGACAAACACTTGTCTTTATCTGGACACATTTTCCCCACAAATACAACATGCTAATGTTTTTAGCACAAGCCTATGGCATTTTACATTGTATAAATTAGCCTAGCGACAAGCTGAGATTTCCTCTGCTCATATTTCAGCCAGGATAAATCACACACAAGACTTAAAATGCTATTTTTATGGAGGCTTTATTGTCTTCACAATTTATTGATTAAATTTATTGAGTAAATAAAAGCTTTGTTTCCACTGAGGGAAATGGTGTCAGCTTACAAAAATAGCCAGGAGGTCTGCGTCGCTGTGAGGCGTCAGGCTACAGCATAGGCTCTGCTTCGATGCAGACCCCATGTATAGGTACAGCGTCGATTCAACACAGATGTATAAATTCCGCCTTGCTGCTATGGGCTGACACGTAGGCGCTACGTATGTATGTATGTCTGTGGTGGTAACATTGATGGAAACAATGCAGGACTTAAATGACGAAACGAAACGAACAGTGGATACGTTCAACATGTTTGTGTGACCTCGAGGACACACACAGTAGATTTTGGTGAGAAACACTGAATGCAAACATAACTTTTGTTTGTTTACAAGAAAGCTCCACAGGGCGCCTTTGAGTTGCAGCTTTAATTGCTTTTTGCTGTGTGATAATTGTCGAGCCACAGCTATTTAAATGTGTACATATCTCCAGTGTGAGTTACTGTGTGAGAAAGGGTGTGTTTTAACTTCTCTCTGGCTTTGGCAATCGGAGCTCCTGCAGCACTGCAGAGAGCGGCTCCACTTTTTAGCATTTTGTCTGATGAAGCCAATAAAATCATGATGATTATTATGAATGAATAGTGTGTATTTAAATGGCTCAACTAAAGGTCTTCTGGTCACCAGTGATGTATTTTCAAAGTCAGATGATTTATTTTATAGAGGAATGTTATATTCTGGAAATGTGCTGCATGCCACGTAATTTGAAAAGGCTTCTTTCAAGCGACTGTTTCTTCGCTGACCCTGAATCAGCCACAAACAACTTCAAGGTTGAGTGCAGGCGTTTAAGAGAGAAAATGGCTCTGCTTGTGAGGATTACAGAGAATACAAACACTCGCAGATGATTGTGTTTTACATTAGCACATTAACACATTTCACTCCTAAATGACTGGCATGATGACAGATGCTAGAAAAATCAGGTCGAGGGGGGAAAATAACCAGAAAGATCCCGTCAGCGAAGACGCTTAACGACCCCTGTTCCCGCTCCAACTCTTGCTTTCCACTGTTCCACATTCTAAGACCTCTTCAATAAAACATGCATCTCTGTAACATTTACAACTCTTGTGTTTCCTGAAATGAGAAATCCAAAACCTCTTTGGTGTTCGAGAGAAACGTACATGAAACTTAATGTTTTAATTCTCTGTAAGCCACAAGTTACAAGTGACTTATATTCTGGCAAAAAGGGATCCGTGCTGGAGCGCGAGGGGAGGGCGGGAGGACCGGGGCCGAGCCTTGTTGTGGAGCAGCATATTTTATTTTCTCTCCCAGAGGTTTAGAGGAGCTGTTGCACTCTGGAGTTTTAGCGGAGGTCACAAGGTTATTATATAAACAATTCACATGGAGGCCCTCGAGCACCCAGAGGGAATGTTTAATGCAATGCTCACAATTTCTGAAATGTTATAATGCTCAAGACGCAGACATGTGTCCGATTTTAACCATGCTGCATTATCTCTCTGTCTTCCCTTTTTTTCTCCCTGCTTTTAGCTGTTTTGTCGAGGCAACTGAAAACCACGCTTAATTAATTTGGTCAGCTGCCTTGGATAAACTACATTGATGACATCAATTAGATTCTAATGAAAACAGATAAAAGCCATGGAAAGCAAATAGAATTTCTGAACAGGACTCATCAAAGTCTTAGCATTGGAACAAATTCCCATTACGTCTCATAAAAGCCTTTAATTTGCAAAGCTCATGTCTGGTTTGGTACTTAGAAGTACATGGTCAAATGATTCAGTCTTAAGTCCTGTGCCAAGAGAAGCCAAATCAGAATTTAATTTGGCACGTAACTCCTTATCCTGTCTGAAACATGTGGTTGGATGCAATCCTTGGATTAGCGTGGACTTTAGAACTACAAATTTGGCTTGTTTCTCCTCCGCTGGCAGAACAAACACCTAGGCTAACCCATTTGTAACACGACATTTACATTTCCAATCTCCGGGAAAAAAATAAAACACACGCTTACCCCAGATTAGTACTTCTTAGTTAACCAAATTGCTACAATTATGTGTGTCAGTCATTGACGTGGGATGACGAGGCTGCTTGTCTTTGTCTCTGTCACTCTCCTTCTCTTGTTTGTAATGACAGTATAACCTCTTTCTATGTTTGATTTTACGGTTTAAGACAGTTTCTGATGATTAATCCAAACTTGTCAGTGTTTGTACAGATGCTTCTATTAAAAAGAACACTGCTTTATGTCAGTGAGACAAATTAATGAGACATATGGATATTCTGATTTACTGTTCTTTATATATTTCACTCAGTAACTTCAGAGATACCTAAATGCTGTCTCATGTCATTACAATCAGTCAGATCCTGATTAGTGTTTTCAGGAGCTGAAAGTCGCTCTGATTAGTAAGCAATGCAGCTCTATTACACTGAACAAAACAATGTGTTGCAGCTATAAAATATAATTAAACATAAAGATCTCAATTAAAAATATCCATACAAATTAAAGAGGAGTTAATATTAACCCTAAACAACACATTGGTGAACTTAAACCTGCAGTAATACGTGTTTTTACCACGTGGGGCAGCAGAAAAAAAGCTGTGAACAAAACACTGATACATTCTCACCATTTAAGTTGACATATAGTTGTTTATTCACACATCCAGCAGACACAAAGCAACATTAGCTTTCATTTGGATTCATGTTTCAGGCCACCTGATGAATGAACGTCCTCTCTTTTAGCTCCATGTTTGATCTCCACCGCTTCCTGAAAGAAATATCGTGCTCTTTAGCTGCTAAATGCTACGCTGTGTTCACCAGCCTTGTTGCTAACTGTTTCTGCTGTTTAGTCTGAGTAGGTAATGTACAGTAGATTGTTAGCTAAGAGGAGCTAGCATTCAAAAACCATCAGTGATGAGAACGGTGAAAAAAGCTGTGTACGATAAAACAGAAAACAGGGGGCTTAAAGGAGCACTTCACCTGCAAAATGACTGGTCGTATTTCAGTTAGTCACTTGCATGTTACGTTGAATTTATGATGAAAACTTTGCTTTGTTTTTCTTGCGTGCCTCCACGGTGAGCGGAAAATAAAAAAAAAAACGTGCACATGCAGTTTAAGTCATTGGGGTCCACGGTGCAACAACAGCAAAACTGGATCAAAACATCTGTTTACAAACTCTAACACAACTTGTGCAGTATAACTCAAGTCTCATTTATCCAGATGTATCCTCAGTTCTTCCCAAACACGTGCATTTTTGCTCTGACATTACAATATAAAACATTTGGGTTCCCTGGCAGGAGATTTAGAGTGCCTTGTTGTAGACTGAACAGATTTAAAAATTCTTTCATACCTTTGTCTATAAAGCTTTTAAATAATCGCAGATAAAGTCAGAACTGACACTGGATTACGACAATATGCTGATTTGCATTTTTGTAGAGGCATTTTCAGCGTATGATGTTATTTATTTATTTGTTTGTCTTTTGTGTATTTTATTGCTACGTTGGGTTTAATGTTGATTTGTGTATGTACCATGTTGTATGTTGTATTTCTATGGCTGCAGTATGGGTGCAGAGCCAGGAAAAATTTCCCACTCTGTGGGATGATAAAGATGATCTTGATCTTGATCTTGATCTTGATTTCAGCCTAGGAGAAGTGAGCCCTGAACAGTAGTGTGAGTATGAGCTCTACTTGAGCAGACTTCAGATGCACCCGTGTGCCAAGGCATGGTATTTAGTTGTGGCGACGTGTTTTAAATCAGAATGTTTTAATGAAAATACACGTGTTTGGGAAGTACTGAGCAAACGACTTGATACATGAGACTTGGGTTATACTCCACGAGTTGTTTGTAAATGGATGTTTTGATGTAGTTTGGCTGTCGCAAAACAATTCATGAAGATTGTTCACCTTTGTTGGAGTCTTTGTTCACCATGGAGGCATGTAAAAAAAGTTTTTTTAAAGAGTTTTTGTCATGAATTTAACGTAACACGGTGTACGAATGGTCATTTTGCAGGTTTTTTAAATGTTTATTGATTTCTTTTTTAGGAGGAAACAATACATATAACATACAACAGAGTATACAAACAAAATTCAATTCAACCTTTATTTAATCTCGAGAAATCATTGAGGGACCACCCTCATTTACAATGATGTCGAGAGTACAGTTAGAACAGAAAGATATATGAAAACAAAACAAAGCAAGAGCAAATATATATGCACATGCATATACATATACACATACACATGAACATATGCAGACACCACATACATTCACATGTAAATACTCACACACACACACCTACAGAAGGAGAGAATCACACACACAATTCAGACAATCAAACAACAGAACAGTTAAAAACAGTTACATTCAAGAGCGGAGTAGTTTGTAATCATGGTTTTAAACTGGCCTATAGATACAAGTGCATCAAGTTTTAGCGTTTGCTGTAAGGTGTTCCAAGTATGTGCAGCACAAAAACTAAAGGCAGTTTTCCCAAGCTCAGTATTTGCACGGGGGACTTCGAGTGTCAGCCAATCACTTGAGCGAGTGGAATAATGACTCTTAGACCAGATTAATAAGGAGGAGATGTATGACGGTAAATTTCCATTTAGGGCTTTGTAGATGAACAGAAACCAATGTCTGTTACGTCTAACTGTTAAAGAAGTCCAACCAACCTTTTCATATAGGATGCAATGATGAGTAGAATAACTGTCACCGGTAATAAATCTCAAGGCGGAGTGATAAACTGAATCAAGGGGTTTAAGAATGGAGGTAGAGGCGTGTCTATAGATGATGTCACCATAATCCAGGACAGACATGAAGACGGCATCAATTATCCGCTTCCTACTGAACATGGGAAAAATCACAATGTTTCTGTACAAATATCCAATTTTTTGTCGTAACTTCCTTACAAGTGTGTCTATGTGAAATTTAAAAGTAACTTTTTGATCCAACCAGATACCAAGATATTTATACTGTGATACCCTTTCAATACTGTGACCATTTAGAGTGGCAATATGTAAGCCATTATCAGCAGTATCAACTATATCTCTGGCTCTGGAGAACAGCATGTATTTGGTTTTGTTTGCATTCAGTACTAGTTTTAAATTACAGAGTGCATTTTGCAAATTGTCAAAGGCTTGTTGTAGGGTTTGGGTGGCAGAGTGCGCAGTATTAGAAAAACAATACAGAACTGTATCATCTGCGTACAGATGGGAATTACAATTTGTTATGGAGGATGTGATATTGTTAATATAAATAGTGAAGAGGACAGGACCCAATACTGAACCTTGTGGTACCCCCTTTAACAGGGGTAATAAAGAAGAACGGTCATTTCCCAAAATCACACACTGCTGCCTGTGAGAAAGATAGTCCTGAAACCATTTACAGGAATTACAATCAAAACCAATATCATGTAGTCTCTGAAGGAGTAGAGCATGATCAACAGTATCAAATGCTTTGGAAAGATCAACAAAAAGTGCAGCACAGTATTTACCTTTATCAACAGCAGCTATGATATCATTTATAACTAAAGTGGTAGCAGTGACAGTACTGTGTTTTGCTCTGAAACCAGATTGATGTGGATTTAACACAGAATTACTTGAGAGGAATGATTTGAGCTGATTGTTTACTAATGATTCTAAGATTTTAGCAAGACAGGGGAGTTTGGAAATTGGCCGATAGTTGTTGAGATCATTTTTATCACCACCCTTATGGAGTGGGACTACATGTGCAGATTTCCAGACCTGAGGGATAACTCCAGTAGAAATAGAGAGATTAAACAGATGTGTAATTTGATTACTAATAATCGGGGCAGAGAGCTTTAAAAAATAGGGGTCTAAATTATCCTCCCCAGTTGCTTTCCTGCAATCAATAGTTTGCAGCGCTCCCTTAACAACAGACGAAGTGACAGTCTGAAGGGTGAACTGAGAGGTACGATATGAGGGGAGCACATGATCCCTAGGGTTATTATTAAGAAAGTTATCTGAGTAAACCATATCAAACTGATTTCCAGCAGCAGCAAAGTGTGTGTTGAAGGCATGGCAGATTTCTGATGGATCATTTATGAAGCAGTCATTAAATGTAACAGAAGAAGGAATGGATGTAGAGGATTTGTTTTTGTTCATATTTACTGCTTTCCAAAATTTTGATGGATCTGAATAAGAGTTAGAGACTAATTCTATGTGATAATTAGCTTTTGCTTTTCTCACGGAGGATGTGCACTTATTTCTGAGTTGTCTAAAAGTTAGCCAATGTGCTGCTTCACCAGTACGCCTTGCTAAAACAACTCAAAAGCTCGGCTCACAGATAAAACATCGACACATAGAAGAGACTCAGGAATTACAAAATATAACTACAAGAAAGACAAACAAATGACAAGTCCCTCACTACATAAACACTCTTAAAAAAGACATTAAAGGCTTTTGTGCACAGAATATCAGCAATTTATAGAGTTTACTTTTAAACTTATTCGTAATAAAACATTTTGGATCTTTTCAGTGGATCAGTGGGTACGATTTTATTAATTTCCTGCACTATAACGTCCCAAAACGTCTCTATCTCCCGGCGAGACCACAGACTGTGGGTTTGACTACCTGTGTCTGAGTATTTCTTTAAAGGCTCTGTGTAGCTGGGAGGAGCTGCAGTGTTGGGTGATGATTCACTGCAGGTTCATCACTATGAGCGAACCCGTTTACATTACGCAATCACATGATCTGCTGTTAATATAGAAATTTAAATCATAGCAGTTTTAATCTAATGTTTTAAGGTTTAATATTTAAGCATCTGTGGCTCATTGGTTGACTAACATCATACCTACAACCTTAAAGAACTCTTTTGAACTCTTCCCATTACAATGTTCTTCACTTGTCGCAGCCTCCACGAATACAGAAGGGCACAGTTAACAATGACCGCCTCAGGGTATTACACAATTTCACACAGTCAGTTTCATGTGCGTGTTTTTTTTTAATGTATGGATGTGTTGGATGTCTGTGCACATTCTCCACATGTCAGCATAAAGGAGCTCCGGCACATCCATTCATACATTAACACACAGTAACCTCAGTAAACTGTGTAATCTCTTTTTAACCTTGACCATGCAGAGCGTCATGTGAACTGTTCACCATTCAGTTATGTCTTTGATGCAGCCAAAGGAGTTTATATAATTCACTTTACACATAGGTTCTCTAAGTTTGTTTTCTGCTCGGTCTGTTTTGTCTTTTTTTTCTGCACCTAGAGTGTCAATAAAATGATAAGAACAAGTTATATTGTGTGTTCATTCAGCGGTGCAGTGTCTGTTCTGTTACAATTGTGACAGTTTGAATGTAGGAAAAAAGAGGAAGTATTTAATGAGCTGTTTTTGTTTCTCTTGGTATGTGTGTCTCTGTGTGTGTGTGTGTCCATCCCAGCGGACTACCCTCCCCCTCCACCACCTGCGGAAGAGTCAACCGGTTTCCCCCCATCCTCTGGTTCCTTCCCTCCTCCTCCACCGGTGAACTCGTATGATTATCAGGTGAGAGAAAGTGTTGCTGCATTAGATTTTCTTGGTTGTCAGTAACTCTCGAAGAGTCAGCACAGAAAGCAAACACAGCCCCGAGCTCTGCGCTGAGTTCATGTACCAAGTCCAGCAAAACTGTCTGTCCATTTGAGTTGCAGCCAATTGCAGAAACGTCCAGCTCCAGATGCTTCCTGGAGCCAGCCACCCTAACTCAAGGACCCACACACTAACATACTTTCTTCAGCTCTGAGAGCTGTGATGCAGGAAGGATAGAAGGCTGACACCTATTGGTGGAGCCTGGTCACTCGTCTCTGCTTTGCTGGTCATAATACCCACAGGCATTCATCCCTCCCGGGATATCTGGCCTCTGACACTCTCAGCACTTGACCTCTGCTGCGAAAATCCTCCAAGTGCTTCACATTCCTTTGTTCAGTGTCCCTCTTCAAGCCCCTCATTTGATCTGACCAGTTGCTCATCCTAAATGAATGCTTCCTTTGTGAGTTTGGAGACAGAACGTTACATAATTTAAGTAAGTTATGCAATGTGTGTAAATTCACTGCTCCTCCCACACAAACTGTACACATAGACGGTATTAGAATGCATCCTGGGTATGAGCAGTATATGTCTGTTTATATGGTGCTATGACCTTAATGTAAACTACCGGCCCTCTCACAGTATACAGTTATTTTAAAAGGTGCACGACTTAAGAAGTTACAGTGTGAGTTTTGTGGTTTTGTTTACCAAAGAAATGTTTGGCTGAGTCAGAGCTGCTTTCCTTAAAGGGGAAGTTTGGGATTTTTCAACCTGGACCCTCATGTTTTTGTATCTAAGTGACGACTAATGGAGACAACACTTTTTGAAATTTTGTCGAAGAGTAAGATCCTTTTTGTTTAACCAGAAACAGCCCCGAAATCACGATCGCCAAACCCACCAGACTCCATTTAAATATACAGCAATTTAAGAGTGTATAGAGGCAGCATATTTTCTATATCTAAGTGGATGAATTAAGGGTTTATTTCAACCAAACCAGAGTTGGTGAGTGTTGAAACAGTGGAAAGACGAACCAACAAGCTTTCTGAGAGTTTTTTTGTTTCTGTCCACTTTGAATGAAGTGTGCTTTATGATGATAAAATTACTGTTTATTTAAATGGAGTCTGGTGGCTGTGGTGATGGCGATTTTGGGGCCGTTTCTGGTCAAACAAAAAGGATCTTCCTCTCAAACAAAAAGGTCTATCTCTGTATGGATCCTTTCCATAATGATTTTAGACAGTGAAAATCATAGTCAGAGCCTGTCAGAGGCAAAATCAAACACTTTCAGTGGACGTACATTGATGGTGCTGTGAACATGCAGCCTGTTTGCTACTGCTGTCTACAGCCCTCTCGCTCAGTGCTGCATCAGTGTAAATACTGTTGTTCCCATTAGTCACTTAAATAGGGTCTAGGTTAAAAAAAAATAACCGAAGTTACCCCTTTACACATTTAGAATTTTCTTTTCTTAGAGTAAGTCACATTACAAAATCTGGCAGGAGTTCAGTAAATCATAAGATCCCAAACATCCACAAAAACCCTTTCTTCCATTGCTCATTTTGTTAAGTCACAGAACATTTTTAGATTGAAATTATTACAGTCGTCATGGTTTTACTAGAGGCTTGCCAGTCTCACTTTTATAATAACAGATCTATTACCTAAACTCTAGTCTGACTCACCGGATGTAGATGTGACTATAAGGCTGCTACTGGCTGACTATTAGGCTGGTAATCTCGTTATCTGTGTGTTATCACTTTCAAGATCCCCTTCACTACTGGAAACAACAACTGCAGAGCAAACAGCCTGCTCACTGGCAATGGCATGCTTTGATGAAGATTTGGATTGTGCATTAAGGCATGCCTGCTTTGTTGTTTCAGTGAATTGTCATTAAGATCTACAATAAACAAAAACAGCTTGTGACCAGGCCTCTGAAAAGCCCAGACTGCGTCTCATGGGACTCTTATGCCTGATGTTGATCTGTGACACGGCCAGTCGGAGCTGATTTACACTGGCAGCGGCATGTGACTGCCAGTGACTTCACCAGCTTGTTCCACATCACGAGAGCTTCTGTGATACCATCGTAATAATGTTCCGCAAGAGTCACATACAGCGAGCAAATCAGCTGTGGTTAGCTGTGGCTAGATGCGCGTCAGCAGCACTACACACCTCTCTCCTAATTTCAGCCTCCCCGCCTCCGGCTCGCTCTCTGCTCTCTCCCGTAGCAGCTCTTTTTCTCTGCTCCTATGGCAGCTCGACTCCTCTCTACACCATGGATGTATAAAGACAGCTCTGTTGCTGTTGCTTTGTCTTGTGTGTGACAAAGACTCGTTGTAGAGGTCGAGAAATATCCTGAGTTAAATGACCCACAATCCCGTCATTATAAAGACAATGGCCAAAAAGATACTTCCTGGCGAGTCATAGCTTGGGGGATCGGTTCTTCAGGTGAGAAATTAACTTCAACTTGTGGGTGTCCACACATGATTATAAGCTAATGCAGAGGTGGAAGAGGTGCAGATCTTTCAGTAACAATAACTTGGTTTGATCGTCTGCCGGCGGCATGTCGGTGTGTGCTTGGGCCAGCACTTGATGTGTAATAACTGACACGATGTGCTGCGGCGGCACTGGAGTGTTTCAGCTTAAGGCACAGATTTTCAAATTATATTTGTCTTTTTCAGTTGCTACTGCTACTGTGTTTTGTGCATTTTATTTTGCAAAGTATTGTCCATTATCATGACAGTGCTTGCCTTCACATGTGTAAACGTTCCACCAAAACAAGTTCTCCCCTTACGATATTTTGCACAGTACCTGCATCCTGGTCTTTTTGCCCCTCAAGACAATTGAGATTGGTTTGAAGAAATACAAACAAGCCAAAGCATTTTCGCCTATAGCAGAATGATAATGAGTTCTTCTAGATGTTTCTCTAGCATCAACGTCGTGCTGTGAAGAGCACACAAGACTGCCTGAACTCATATATGTATATCTAGCTATGTGGGATCATTCTCCTGAGTATAAGGTAACATGAAGCTACAAATCTGTGCTGAACTGTAATTGGAGACACTCCTGCACCAACATTCTTTTAAAGATTGTGTAAGGTTTAAATAAAATGTTCTCAAAGCGTAATGAAATTGTGCTCTTACAAATTTATAACAGCAGAAGCCAACATGGAACAGTCACATCTGGCCTGTGATCAAATCATATCAAATCAAGTTTATAGAGAGCCTTTCTCTGGGATCACGATGCGCCATAAATAACATGATATACAAGACTCCAAACATTTATACAGCGCAGCACAGTCCCTGAGCTCACATAGCTGAGATGTATGGAGTACAAGTTAAAATATTAAAAGCTATAAAACAACAGTAATATGAAGTTGTAAAAAACTGTATCTAAAGGAAGATGTCCAAAGATGAAATACAGCAAATACAGAAATTTCAAGAGGTGTTCCTTGGTGAAAATAGTTGTGCTTTAGCAGCTATTGGTTTTTCATATTTAACCTGGCTACTGTTCTATGAATGGAAGAGGCTTTTACGATGCAGTCATTGTCTGAGTGCAGAAAAGTAGTAAAAGGTTAACAAAACAAGTGAAAGTTTACCCAATGATCTTTAACGTGAATGACGAGTTGCGGAACTTACCAAAGTCAGGTGCCCGTATGTTCACTGAAACAGGTTTTAGTTGCTGTTGTCTCTCCTCCTGTTGACACTGACACGAAGATATCCCTGTCTAAAGCACTCCCAGTGTAAATGAGAGAGGACAAAATCCACAGTACATGTTCGTGCAAACTATTTTTTAAAAGTTTATCTGAAGCTAATCTGAGGTTTCAGCTGCCGGAGTCGTTCAGATCATGAGAGCATCTTTCAAAGTTACAGTCTTTTTAGCACAAAATTCCCTTTTGTGATACTGTCCCTCTGCCGCTTCTCAGCGCCAAAATAAATCAGGGAAACACAAAGAGTGGATTTTGTCCTAAAAAGGACTGTAACTTTGGAAGATACCCATCAGACTGCTGAAGCCTCACATTAGCTCCAGCTGAACTTTGGCATATATTTTTGTACAAAACAAGGACTGAGGTTTTTGCCTCTCATCACTTACACAGGAAGCACGTTAGTAAAGGATGTTTCAGTGACCACCTTTGACAGAAACCGCAATTTTACCTTGCTGAACACAGGAGCCGTTGGTCTACCGCTGCTTTGATTAGTTAGCTTGTGTTATTGTCTGACTGCTGTATTTTAAAGGGTTAGTTCGGGTTGACCAAAGTCACACAAGAACACAAACACCCTACCTGATTAATGCAGCAGTAGATCAGCAGCTCATGTGTTCAGCGAGGTAAATCTTCAGCTTTTTTCAATAGACACTTTCAGGGCCAACGTCACAATGACGTTAGTTAGCAAAACCTGCCTCTCCCCCCACAGGGCTGTAGGCTACATAGGAGTCTAAAAATGTTATTGGGAGCCAGAATAGAAGGAGTCATGGCTCAAAACCAGCCGCCACTGCCCGTCAACAAAAACAAAGATGGTTAAATGTGATAAGACCAAAGGACTGGACGGAGGCCATCATCAAAAATGCTCACATGTGCAGCGCACACTTCATATCAGGTTAGGGACAAAGTATTTCCTGTTGTAGGGATGAAGAACGTAATACGTGTGTATTAAGGCTTATCATGTCCACCTCATCAGAAACTGGGGAGCTATTAAGAGGAAGATTGGATTTCTCTGGAACGCTAACTTTTTAGCATATTAGCTAACGTTAGCTTCCATAGCAAAACAAGCTGGAGGAAACCGTTCAAGTGTCGTCCTCCTTTGTTTTGACTGGCATAGTAATCAACCACAAAGCTTCCTGTGACATCATCCATCCACTGAGTGAGAGCATACGTGTCGGCCAGTCTGGTCCCGTTGGCCAGTGATTACTTATTCGAGTAACACTGGCGGTCCCGGAGAGTGAGTGACCTGACATGGTGCTTTCATAAATTCAGTGTGACGCTCTACACTAAAATGAGAGCCCTGTTGGTTGAAAACACGGAGCTTTATTTTTCTACACGAATCAACGATCGGTTAAGTTAATCACACATTCACTCCACTCGGCACTCTGCTGCTCCGCCTCCACAGTGTCCTCCACAGAGTGTCCAGAGCGTACTCTGTGTGCTCTGGATAACCAAACAGTGCTTTCTTACTTAGAATTTATAAACAGTCTAGTTTTTGCCAGAGTGCGCTCCGGCACTCGTAATGAATATTTCTGAACGCACCACTTGCATCATCTTCCTCCATTGTCTAAAACAAGCCAACATAACTTGCTAGCTAGCACTAACTAATGTGTGTGGAGAACTCTTTTGCCTCCAGCTAAGCCCCGCCCATCAAAAACGACATGCTGTTTACTAACAGTTAAAGGGTCTATAGAGTCTAGCTTCCAAGAGAGCATTGATAAGTTTCTCTTTCAGTTCAGTTCCCCATCGGAAACAGCTGTCTGTTTGGGAAGTACTGAGCAAACACTGGATAAATGAGACATGGAATTTGCTGCACGAGCTGTGTGAGAGTTTGTAAACACATGTTTTGATCCAGTTTTGCTGTTGTTAAACATGGACCCCAATGACTTCAATTCATTAAGAATTTTCTCAGATACTGAATTCTTTATTTGCTGTCATGGCATGTGAGAAAAACAAAGATGTATTCACAAATTTAACTTAACACGGGGTGAGCAATTGATACACAGATGATCATTTGGGAGGCGTAGTATTCCTTTAAGACACAAAAAATGTGAATATATCCTTCAAGTTATGTAAACAATTTAAAAACACATCAGACAGTTTTTCTTGTTTAATGAAAAGCTGCCTTTTTTTCCCCACAAGACAGTTACAATACAAATATATGAAGTGGACATGATAACAGAGATAACCAGGCCGGCCCCACAGTTAGTTTCACTCCCTGTTTACCACTGCCATCACTCCTTTTCCTCTGAACAGTGTCGACAGTCGAAGTAAGAGATATCTGAGGCCTGAAATTAAGTGCTTAATTAGTTTTAAAAGTGCTTTACTGTTTTCATCTCCAACTTTTCTTCTCCTATAATATTGGCTGTAGAATCACACTGGACATGCAACTTAATTCCTTAATACACCACTGGTATCTTAATTATGTGTCCTGTAGCCAGAGCAGAACTCTTTAACTGCAGACGCAGTTCAGAAAAAGGGATAGATATCAATCAAAATGTCTTTGTATCTTGTTCTCTGTGCCTCAGTGGAGAAATTACACACACTGAAAGAGTAAATCAGTGATTAAATGGTATTTCTTCAGAAAAAGGCAGAAATGTTCTCTTGTCTTTATCGCCCTGGCTGAGGGAGATGTCTGGATTATGACACGTTCATGCCAAAACCTTTCACAGGAGAGAGGAAGACAAAGGCAGCTAGTTCTCATCGTGGCTGTTGTCCACATTACGGAGCCCTACACTGCAAATTCCAACACATCACAAAGACGGCAATGTTTCCTTTCATCCTCCTCGTTATCCCCGTTAAATAAGTTTGCCTGTTTTTTCTTTTGTTGATTTGAGACAAGCCATTAGTGTTTTGCTTTGTTTACCCCCGCTCGTGATTGCCTTAGATGTTTTTAAGCAGCAGCTCTGCTCCAAATGGAGGCAAGCCCTGCCTGTAATAGATTGTGACAGGTAATCCAAACACATAACATTAGAATAAGAAGCAGTCACTGATCCAGCCAACTCAAAAAGCCCCCGCAGGCAATTGCAAGAAGTCTTCTTGCAGTTGCAGCATAGTTCAGAAGACTAAAAATATATCTGTCGTTCCATGGAGAAATTCCCGGGAATTTTGTAGAAAACCGAGTGTCACTAACGGTCAGATCATATTAGCTACTTACCAGATTTTTGTGCAACAGTTTTGTTGTATGTTGTGTCTTTTATATATATATATGTTGCGGTTGTGTTTCCTCTGAGGTGAAACTGGAAAAATGTAGATGAATAAATCAGCGAGGTCTCAGGCTGCTGGAGTCATCCTGTTACTGACGCTTTCAAGCTTCCTCTGGTAATAAACTAGTTAAATAAAAATCAGAGTGATTCTTATCATCTTTTATAGAGCGCATGTTTAAAATATGGAATAAAAAATGTCAGACTTTAATTCCAAAAAAATGACCTTTTTGTTTGAAATAGTGCTGGATGAGATCGTGATGAATAATGCATGAAGAATGAGATACTGTAAATCCAAGTGTGCTGAAAAGCAGGAGGTGAATAGTGCACCGCTTTATGAAAGTTGTCTTTCAGACAATACATTGCTTCTTGTTTCTCAGCGCGTTTCTCTCAGAGAAGTCTGTCCTATTGATGTGTGGCTCTCAAAAGGATTGTCTGAGGTCAAGGTGAAACATGAACTCACAAGCTGTAATCCAAAGTGTAAGAAGGGTGAAAAAAGCAGGAGAGAAAGTCTCCGAGCAGCACAGAGTCAGAATTACTCCTCATTGATGATTATCTGTCCTTAACTTTTGAGTGCAACTACACAATGTAAGTAAACCAAGTGTCATCACAGGCTGTTTTGGTGAGCACGCTCATCGTACTGTACGCACTGTATTTGTGATGTCTGCTCGCAGATGAAAGGACCAGAGAAGACCCTGGAGGAGAGACGCTCCAGTCTGGATGCCGAGATCGACTCCCTCACCAGCATCCTGGCAGACCTGGAGAGCAGCTCGCCCTACAAGCCCCGGATCACACAAGTATGATACCAACACGACTTTACACCTGTACATACAAATACAAACAAACACAGCAGAGGGTTCATGGTTCGAACCCAGGGTGGGGGGAGCCCCTCTCTGCATGTTCTCCACGTGTCAGTGTGGGTTTTCTCTGGGTACTTCAGCTTCCTCCCACAGTCCAGAGACATGTTAATTGGTGACTCCCCCGCAGTGGTTACGGAAATGGATGGATGGACACGTTGAAGCTTTACATTTCAGCAACACCGTGGTCAAAGTGTGGTTATGTTTAGGCACAAAAAAAGCCTAGTTATGGTAAGGAAAGATCCTGTTGAGGCTTAAAATATTCACTTGTGGTGGCACAATCCCGGCTGGAGAAGCCGCAGATGCTGCTGAGCCGCTGTCCCTTCAAGGTATCACACTATCCTTCATCCCCTCCACCTCCCGATAACAAAGTCAGCTTAGTAACTTGTAATCAGAGCTACGTCGCTTTAGAAACATTGATACGATGCACGTGAAACGTAAAAACTGGACGTATCTGTAGTTTGCAGAAACGTACAAAGCCAACATTTTCTCCTGGCGACTGGACTATGTGGCTCATAGCAGGGACTTTTTGATTTAGACCTTTTATTTAATCTGTCTCACAGGCCCTGCAACTTGAAGTGGAAAAACTAAATCACAAAAGTACCTATTCAAGATTTTACTTGAAGGAAAAGACAATAAGCTTATAATTCAGAATACGATTGTAGCTTGTGACCCCTTACAAAAACAGTGTCTAGCTGGAGCTACTTTCATTTGAATTACTGCCCCAAAGACAATAATTCAAGAACGAACTTTCTTTGTTTGTTTGTTATTACAGGCCTCATGACCCCTCTGATTTATCTTTTGACCCTTTGGAGGGGCCCAAACCCTAGATTGGTAACCACTTGACAAAAACACTTAACAATATGTAAAGAGGTTAAAAACTAGTTCCACCAAAACACGTCAGTATTAGGTGTCTTTTTTTCTGCAAAATGAGTACTTCCATATTTGATACCTAAAGTACATTCTCCTGATAGTTCTTCTATACTGTAACTTTAGTAGGATTTTCTAAGACTTCTATTTGTTGAAAAGTTTCTGTAAGTTTTTAAAGTGGTCCTTAGAAAGTGAAGGACCTTAGTGTTTCTTCGACAGCTGCTGAAATACACAACAACTAAAAGACACTCAGCTTTTAAACAAGCACGGCTGTATGAAAGAAGCTGTTGAGTAAAAACACTGAAAATGTACAGCATGTTTGAGTTATCGTCTATGATTGAAAACAAATGATGCACTGTAACAGATTATGTTCCTGCAGGAGACAAACCCATATGTTGCATCTTTTAAAGATGTTTTGCAGTAATGACAAAATGAGTCTTGACCTATATCATTAGTTGATATTAAACGATATTAAGAGCAACTTCAAAAAGTCAAAGCCTTGGGCAGTTCACTAAATTGTTTGACACACAATAAATGTAGGACAGGCGGATAAAAAAACCTAACCAATTGTGTTTGGAGTAGGAAGGCTCAGAGGGGCTTTTAACACCATGCAGATCATGTCTCTGGTGAGATATTCGAGCAATAATGTAATACCTGAAAGGTTTTTCTCTGTGAGACATGGTTATAAACAGCAGACTATACTTAAGTCAAAAAAGTCTTAAAGGTATCAGAGTTTTTATTCTGTGGCTTATTTACTGTGTTGTTACCATGTCTACATGTTGTCTGCTTTATTTATTTATTATACGTAACCCTGAAAACAGGGTTAAGGTGATAAATTATTGACACAGCTTTTCATTTAGCTGCATATAAGGGTCTGTGCCCTCATACAACATGTATATATTTACATCCACTGACCTATTATGTCAGTGCAGCTCAGATGGTGACTTCAAAGGAACTCTTTACAATAGTCAAAGCATAATTACAGCAGCAAACACATATGCTTTGTAAACATATAATGTAGTGATGGCATCCTGAGCTGAGACTGAAGGAGACTGTCCTCCAAAATACGTCCACATAGCTCGTCTTTATAAACAGTAATTACGATCATATTTGTTTTTTGTTGGGCTTCTACCTCTGTTGGCTGTAGTAGTTAAAATAGGAGCAAAGGAGGAGGTCTGGTGACGTAGTTTAAACAGCAAGAAAGTTTGTTAAGTGGGGAAGGAAGGGAAGGTGGATTGGTCAAACAAACACAGGACTTTCATCCAAGAGACTAGTGTTTGTGTCCGGTGTGAAACCAAAGGTCAACATCGAGTTCTTTTAACAACATAAGGTAGTATGTTGATGTATGTCTCTCAATTACATCATGTTATGTTACCTCAGTAACAAACATATTTATTTTACACCAAACCATGATCTTTTTTCTAAAACTTAAGCCCAGTTCAGACCAAAGATCTGTGATGAGACGAGTTGAAATGTGCAACTACTTGCGATGCGCCGCTCTGCAACATTCTCAAAACCTGCCAGTTCACACCAATGCAACTAGATGAGATGGTGTATCATCTCTATGCAACAACTCTCTGTACTTCCGTTCTGATTTGCAGCTTTTCAGACTTATTTTGTGGCTGAATATAATTTGTAGCTTCTTAAAATATGAATGAGTATAGTGATAGTGAGATACTGGCTACAGCTGCATTTGTAGTAGTGATGAAACGGCCAAAAACAAAAGCAAAACCAGCATCAGATTGACTGTCTTTATAATAAATACGCCACAATAATAATATAAGTAACCAGTGCCAATTAATCAGTCAATGAGAGTGTTTGTGGGCGAGGCATGAGCACATACAGCGAGCAGCAGCAGCGATCCACCGCCAGCAATTTGACCAGCTGAGTTGCAGGTGACACCTAGGGCTGCAACGATTAGTCGACTAATCGATGACTAATCGACTATTAAAATAATCGATGACTATTTTAGTAGTCAACTAATCGGTTTGAGTCATTTTTCATACAAAAGTACTATAAAAGTACCCCAAAATACTCTCATTGCAGCTTCTTACGTTCAAATATTGGCAGCTTTACACACTCTCCCATGAAGGTGAACTAAAACCCTTTGGCGTGAGTACAAAACAAGACATTAGATGACATAATTTTGGGGTTTGGGAGAGACAGACTGACATTTTTCACAATTTTAACAAATTTTTCAATAAAATGACTGGTCGACTAACCGAAGAAATAATTAGTGATTAGTCGGCAATGAAAATAATCGTTAGTTGCAGCCCTAGTGACACCGTCAGGCTCAGGCAGCCAGTTCACACTGCTGTGAACTGGCTGCGACTTTTCTCTGCAACGTTCTAAAACGGTTTCATCTCTTCGTGAATCACTGGTCTGAACTGGACTGTATTATGTAGTTCTGGTGCAACTGCGACTGTGTGTTTAAATCTGTGACTTTTAAGGGTCATATGAGGGCTTTTCTGTTGTCCTCAGGTCAGTGTATGGATTTAAGAAAGGCCCCTGTGGGTCATATTCAGAGGAAGGAAGGTACGACCTATGTGGCTGCATGTTGAAATGTCATGCTCCTTCTGTGTGTTGTGTAGGGCTTCTTTGGTATTTGTTGTGGTAGACAGTTGGGCCACAAGTTTATGTTTGTTCATGTGACTCCCACTGGAGTCCCCACTGGCTAAGTCATCAACGCCTCTTTGCACTGGGCGGTTAATGCTGATAACACCATCCTGACCCACAGTGTCGCTGCAGAAGCACTATGCCAACCCTACAGTTCCCCGCCTAACACCATTAGCTCTGTTAGCACTGTTGCTAGCTGCCAGTTCAGCAGCTCGATGTTGAGAGCAGTATGCAGACAATTCGGGCTCAGACTCTGAATCATAGATATGTTTTGAAAGTCACATACAGCTTCTTCAATGTCAAAGGGTAATAGAAGTTTTTGTTTTAGAGCCTTTATAGCACATCTGTGAATATACTCTTTTCTCAGACTCATAGAGTGCACATGTAAGATGCTACGTTTGTATAAAGTGACACTTGAAACATGGTATTTTGAGGGAAGTGTGCAGCGTGACAGAGACAGACAAAAGACTCTTGGTTTTAAGTGCCTTCGTCCTTTGGTTTTGTGACTCCTGGCTCCCTGGTTAGAGGGAATAAAATGGGTGTACCACACACAAAGTGAGAATTATTGCACCACACAGGGGAAACATAGCGGATACAGAGTGAAAAGAAATGAACCGTGTGGTTCTGAAATTATACACATTACAGACAAGTACGTAAAATACGACTTGGTGATTTCTAGTATGTTTAGTGTTGTGGTAAGTCAGTGTGTTCACGGGTGCTGGTGTTAAATGCCATACAGTAATAACATAACATTATATGCTCATAAAATATGGTGAAATACATTCTTGACCAGTCAGATAGATATTTAACAGTTTCTAGTAGAATACAGACATTGCATTATGAGGCTGACAGTCTGCATGAAGCAGCTTCCCACAGATGTTTCTGCAGGCATTAATAGAAATCTTGATAATGCTGCTGTGACCCTACAGGATTAAATACCAGTCACACACCATTGATTGTTTCTGCCTCTGCTGCTCTGTTGCGACTCATTCAAGCACTGGTTTGTCTGAAACTTTTTGGCCTGTTGGTTTTGTCTTGTAGACTTTTTTTAAAAGAATAGTTTGATATACTAAGGAATGTGTTTGTTTGCCTTTTTTCACTGAGAGTTAGACACGAGGATTGACACCACTCTCATGTCTGTATGGTAAATATGAATATGGTTAGCTTAGCTTAGCATGAAGACTGGAAACAGGAAGTCTGGTTCTGCCCAGAGGTAACTGAATCCATCCATGTTATATCTTGTTTGTTTAATCTGTACAAAAACAGAAATCTAAGAAATATTCACGTGCATATCCCCCTTTAAAATCACATTGTTGTTTCTGCATTTTGGTTTAGTTCAGATTAAACAAACAACTTATGCTATGCTAATGCATAGGTTTTTCTTTTTTTTTTTAAACAGGGTTTTTCCTTCCTTACTTCTCAAAACAAAACAACTTCTGTCCACGCAGACACTTTCTGTCTATCCAAATAAAAATGTAAAAAACAAGAAGTGCTGTTAGTGGCATCCCAAACCAACAGGCAGTGATATACCATAACCCTAACCCTAAAGCTACACAAATAAGAAGATGTTGTTGGCCAATCAGAAGCCTGGAATTAAAGCTATTATCAGAGGGCTTCCTGTAGCGGTGGCGTCTGTGACGCACTCTGATGCTTCTGTTCCTCAACGTAGTGAAAGAGGAACTGTACATTTATGTGTAAACATGTAAAAATGTCCTGTTAGCAGGTTAGAGCCAGGACTGTTTTCATTTTAAAGTGTTATCTCATTAGTGACACCTCCCAAAGAAGATAACAGGTGCACACACGCCAAAAACTCAGTTTTCCCTATCTACACAACACTGAAATAAGAGTTTCTGAAAGTCTTTACCCCACATGAATGTTAACAAAAGTCAGTTTTCAATGACCAAAAATCCAGTGTTTGTGTGGACGAAAGGTCAAAACACACAGAAAAAGCTATGTTTTCAAATATACCTGGGTATGTGTGGGCAAGGCTTAACGCCCGGGCCACACTGTCCGCGTGAGCAGCACTGCTGAGGTGCGACTTGGCCGCTGCTCAGCTGTGGCACATCTAGAGGAAAAAAGTCTCGCCTGTTTTTTTTCACGACACATGGAATATTCAGCAAAAACAGACTGTGAAAATTGTCTTTTGATGATCATATTGACATAACGCTGCCTTTTATAACAGTTTTATTGTCTCAGTCACTCACAGACATAAAATACATATAAATATTTACTTTTAACTCAACACTTTCTGTTTCAGTTTCAAGATGAGAGCCCTCCGACAATGTTTTTGTCCACAAAATCCCCTCATTTGTTTACCAAAGGCTTTTTATTGTGAAATATTTGCAGGGCTGTGTTGTTGACCAAGCAGTGGCTTGTAAGGTCCCATAAATGAGAGGAGTACTGTCTTTTAATTGCGGAAATACAGTGGTTATAGCAGCTGGCAACTCTGTAGCACTGCCGCAGCAGCAACACTGTCTGTGTGAACGCTGCACGCTTCAGTTCTGCAAGGTAGCTGTCACATGCTGCTCACACAGGCAGTGTGTTCTGGGTGTTAGAAAGCCAGCTGCTGACTGCTGCCTTCATATTTACCACACAGACATGACAGTATCAATCTTCTCATCTAATTTGTGGCACGAAAGAGAATGAGTGTATTTCCCAAAATGTCCAACTTTTCCTTTAATAGCAGAGAAAACAAAATATGCTAATTGATGGTTGTGTGAAGCCGTAGTAAACATACATTATATATCCTGTACATACTGCTGGTGTCAAAAGTCACGGATTTTACACTGTATACTGCAAACATCCACTCTGAGAATGCACAGGAGGCCACATATACACATGACACAAAAGTACAAACACTTTTTAGGACGTGAAGCTACCAGCCGCTGAAACGCATGGCCTTTTTTTCCTAAATAAAATATAGTATAAGTGCACACCTGTGTTGGGTAGAAAACGTGCAGTATATATCAGAGCAGGAGTCTGAAAGCTTTTGTCAACATGACTTGAAAAATTGATGTGCACCTGTACAGCTCTGTGAGAGCCCAGCTTGCCAACAGTCATACTAACTAATGTATGGCTGTCGTGGTGCTTTTACCTGTCAGGGTCAAAGTCGCTGCACGTTTATTTTTATCACAACCTGCCGCAAGCTTTTTGAGTTACGGCTGAGGAGCCACACCACCTGTGTCTCAGCAGAGTACGCATACATGCTTTGACATGTATTAATCATGAAATGTTATGTATCAGACATTTTGTTGACTTAACCCTGTTTTTGCAGTCTGAGACAGCATCTCTGTCGTGATGCCCTTTTACTGCTGCTGTGTCTTCCATCTGAGAGCTTTTTGCACATGGAAAAGAGTTGCTTTCTATTTGATTGTTTATTTTTCAGTATTACGAGCATATGCACACAACACACACACACACACACACACACACACACACACACACACACACACACACACGCTGTTATTCTCCTCAGCTGATGCTGATTCTAGCTGATTAACTCAGGTTGACCTTTTCCCCTACCCAGCTGCTCCTGTCAGTCCGTGCCCGAGTTCTTTCAATGCATTATTCTACAACATAACACTGGCCTGTGTCATGGGCCAGGTTTCCTACTCCAGCATTGGCACAACTGCTGCACAGTAATCTTCCGCTTGTATAAGCAAAGAGTAACGAGCAGTCTTGATTTAGAGCTTTCTGCGCGCAAGCAATTACAGAGCCAGCTCTCCAAAATCAATAGGCCACCCCGCGCTCTCCCTTTCAAGCTTCTGGGAGAGGAGTCTTCCTCTTGACGTTAAATTTGGAATCAGCGAGGGGACCTTATGTGCGCTCGCCTCCCAGATGAAATTGCAACGGACGTCGCTGCTCATTCATAAAAATCTAAGTAGCATTCCTGCAAACATTCAGCCGGCACTGATGCTTCACAGACATCAAAACAATTTTGTTTGCTTTAGTTGGTATTCTCTGTGGCATAACAGTGGGTAATGAAATGTGATCATTATATAATTCCCATTTGTTCTCTTTCCACTTCCGTCTGAGATGCCATTTGTTATTTGACACAGTTAACTAAGTTTGTGTTACAGTTTGTTTGCTTTATCCTGCGACAGCAAAAATTAAGCCAGACCTGATTATAATGATGAAGCTCTTTATTCTGTGAGAGGGTTCTGTTATTTCTCGTCACAAGAGATTTAAATCAGACATGTTTGAACATTATTACACAAAATGCTGTTTGTAATAGTTTTCAATTCTCATTTACATCACACACAGTAGGTCTGTGCTTTGTGAAGGATTTAGGGAGGATATATTGGCAGAAATTAAACATGATGTAATAGGTTTGTTTTCTTTAGTGTGTAATCACCTGAAAATAAGAACTGCTGTGTTTTTGTTACCGTAGAATGAGCCGTTTATATCTACATAGGGAGCAGGTCTTCTTCTATGGAGATCACCGTGTTGTACCACCATGTTTCTACAGTAGCTCAGGATGTACAAACCAAACACTGGCTCTAGACACGGCCATTCATGTTTTTGCGTCCACCACCTAAGTAACAAGCAATGAGCTGAACAGTTTTGGGAAAACACAGATTTTTTTCACCTATGACTGCTCTATTCAGTGTTTTTACCGGTTTAAATCACCTGGTCTGTTTCTTTTGGAGAGGAATAGAACTCTGTGGATAACTTGGCTCCTGGTAAAAACCTCCTGAACATAAAGTGAGCGCACATTAGCAGGTGTTGGGGCAGTGGCCCGTCTGTGATGAGCCAAACAGCATCAGAGAAACTAGAAGAAAGACTGATTTGTGACGTGAAACTGCTTAAATCAGTGTTTTTACCGGTTTAAATCACCTGGTCTGTTTGTTTTGGAGAGGAAGAGACCTCTGTGGATAATTTGGCTCCCGGTAACAACCTCCTGAACAATTAACCCTTAAGGAATTCTTACTGGGAGAAGTTTCAACAGGTTGTAATCTGCAACCTTCACCTTCTAGATTCCACTAAAGCCCTCTGAATCGTACACACACTGGATGTTTAAGTCATAATTCAGTCCCATATGCTTTCTCTGGCCTGTTTATTTGTTTATTTTACTATTATTTTTGGCTTTTTAGCCTTTATCTGATAGGGACAGTGTTAGGAGTGGAAGCGGGACAGCTAGGGGAGACTGCACGATCCTGCTGTATCATCAGTGGAATTTAGTACCGCAAACAATTAAAGAGCCTCCATCATATCACTCATTTAAGTTTAATGCCAAGAAATGGCTTTTTGACACCCAAAGATGTCAACACTGATACATGTAATACTTAACTATATCTTTAACCGTGTTATTTGTGATGTGTTTTTTTTTTGCTACAGGGCAAAATGTTTTAACCTGTGTTACATACATTATTTTAATGTTGTTTTTAATTTTTTTAGGATGCCTTTTTACAGCTGGCGAAGGGACTGACGATAAAAACTAGCCTTTAGCTATTTCGGGTGCATTTACGTTTGCTACTCAGTGCTCCCGAACAATGTATTTTAATGTAAATATTCCATATATTACCACCTGATTTTTACTGAAAAAAGTCTGTGGCCAAAGGTTTGGCAGCAAACAAGGTTCATCCTGTTTGAAACAAAAACATTTCTCACACTTTATCTGACTCAGTAGCCTCTACTGTACCTGCAGCACACACTCACAGTCTGCACCAGTGCTGTTTGAGTGACGTGAACACAGCAGAGAAGCAGCAGACAGTAAAGTGAATAAGGAAGTGTGTGAGTGCTACCAAAGACGCATCAGATGTTGTGGTGAGAAGACGGGTTTTTGAGTGTTAAAGTGTGGAAACGACAGGGTTGAATTGTTGTTCTTTGTTTGTTTGTTTTTTTTTTTACATTCAGTTGCCGAAAAGTGTGTAAGTGTGTGTGCTCTTGCACTATACATCTATTTTGTGAGGATTTGTGTTTTAGACCTTGAGGGTGAACTTTTTCAAATGTTAGGATATTTTGGCAGGTCCTGACTTCTAACGGCTGTTTTAGGGTTAAGGTTTGGTTTGGACTGACTTTAGCTCTCTGTACGGCAAAAAAATAGCCAGGCTCATCTTGTGCAACAACACAACATGCTGTCATCTGGCAAGGTGCTGTGTTGCAGATTATTGTAGATTCATTGTAAAGTGAACAGATTCCTTTTTCAACAATCGACACAATGAAACATAAAGTGAATGCTGCCGTGTCAGTGAAGATTCTCAGTCATCCAGGTCAAGGTAATCTTATGTTGTAGTGCTGTACCGAAGGCAACCAGACTTGCACAAGTTTCTTGAAGAGGTTTCACCTCTCATCCAAGAGGCCTCTTCAGAACTGAAGAAGCCTCTTGGATGAGAGGTGAAACTGCTTCAAGATAACTGAGTTGTAAAAAGAGTTTATAAAACAGTGTAAATGTTTTGGCATCTGATATCCTTCAAAAGTCATGAATCTGCTACTTAAATGTGACCTTCAGGAGCATATTTGATGTTTCTCTGATCTCTGAAGCTACTCTCTTTATTTCATGCACAACTCTTACAGTAGGTTAGAGTTAGGTTTAGGTACGGGTTGAGGTTATGCTGCATTCACACCAAATCTGTTGCTGAAGCGATTAGGTGAAGGGTTTTGCGTGGCGTGGTGTGTCCCTTCTGTTTGTGGGGGAGTGGAGGGTGGAGACTATAGAAATCCAATCTCTCCATCTCAGTTAGTATTTATGTTCAGAAGGTTTGTTTATGTTGACTTAAATGATCTGTAGAATTCCTTTTGATTATCATAACTGCATCTCCTCTGCCACAAAAGACACAAGTTTGCTCACACACAAAGCGAGTGCTCTGCTTTGAAGGATAAAACACGAGCTGTTAATACATTATTTCTTTTAGTCATGCTGATAATTACAAATGAAAAAGACTGGATTTCAGTGGTTAGCATTGTCGCCTCACAGCAAGAGGGTTCCTGGTTCGAACCCAGGTTGGGGGAGCTCTCATGTTCTTCCATGTCAGTGTGGGTTTTCTCTTGGTACTCCGCAGGTTAGGTTAATTGGTGACTCTAAATTGTCCGTAGGTGTTAATGTGAGTGTGAATGCTTGTCTGTCTCTATATGTCAGGCCTGTGACAGTCTGGCGACCTGTCCAGGGTGAACCCCGCCTCTCGCCGAACGTCAGCTGGGATAGGCTGTAGCCCCCCTGAGACACCCAACGACACAAGTGGTTACAGAAAATGAATGAATGACTGTATTACTTGTTCTTGTGGACTGCAAGAGTCCTCTGGTCTGATCACTGGTGACGTGATTGGCCACCGCTGCTTGATGTTGAGTTGTGTACCATCAAAAGTTGATTCAGTTTCAACTTTTCGTCAAACTTTTCGTCAGCGTTCCCACGTTCAGATGAATAGGAGGACTGGTGTTTTCACTGCAACACCTGATTTGGTTTGAGGCAGTCTTAGGGCGAGGTTTTGCATTATGTCATCAGCCCTTTTTAAACCGAGATTCCACATTATTGCCGCATGGAAGATCTGTTGGCAAACTGGCTTCACCTTTTTACCCTGACCCAAACAACACTGGCATAATGCCGCCCCAGTGTGGGGTTTTAATATGCATGCTGGCGTTCAGGAAGCCAAAGAGGCGTGACATATAACAGAATGGTGTTGGTGTCTAGTGTCATTTACACAGACGCTGATTTGGTTCTGTTTCTACCTCTACTGACGGCTTCACGGCACAACAGCAATGTACCCGACTCTGTGTTGGCAAGGAAAACAATGGCACGTTACCGTTTTAAACCAGCTGTATAAACAGAGCTAATGAGTGTCCTTAAAAAAGTAATCACGCCCCCTTAAAAACATACACACACACACAAAATGCGCTACATCAGCCAGCTTTATTGATGACGACATGTCCAGCTGCTACATGTTCTGCAGACTGCACCGTATATCCCTACATATTTTTGACCCTACATCACACACTGTTTAAGATCCTATTCTGAGATTTAATAATGCTTTTCGTCCTCAATTCTAAGTCTTGCACGTTGATTGGCGGAAACACAAGTGAGCGTGTTCATGCTAAACCTTTCAAGTGTGCAGCACTGCAATCTGCACCCAACCAGCCCCACTAATATGCAGCGTAGGCCTGTCTAAGCACATCAGATCTGTTGTGGGGGAGTTAACAAGGAGGCCCAGATGAGTGTCAAAATAGCGCGCTCATCAAGCGACAGAACAGCAGCGCTGCTTCGGTGGAGGCTACAGAAGCTCTGACCGCTGTGACCTCTAATTCACACCGAGCGCTGGTGCATTTCTAGTAATCAAACACATCGCGATCCCTGCTGCTGAGATTCTGCAGCATCCAGTCTGTGCTTTATTTTGTTCACTGCCAAACATCAGGGTGTTTTTTATTTTTACACATTCAGTATGTGTTTTTAGGTCGTTATTAACCACACAATAACGAAGAATTTAAATCTAGCACTGGATGATAACAGAGGAAACATAATTTCACAGTATTTAGATCCACTGGAGCTCTTCCTCCATCTGATTTGTTTACTGAATTTTTCTGATAACTTGTTTTGTCCAGCATTAATTTGTATTCACCTCCTTCGTAGAGAGAGATTGATAGCTTTGGCTGACTGCCTGTAGCAGGTGGCTGAAAATTAGCAATCATATTCAGTTAATATGTACAAATGCAAACACAAAGAGAATGCAAGCAAAGAATGACAGCTTTTCCAGGCACAGTGTGCTATTGTGTTCCCTTTCTACATGTAGTGGAATGTATCTGGTGTAAATTCATCACACAGCAGCTGATTTAGAGGCTTTGGTTTAGTCTCTTTGTGTTTTATTATGATGGTCACTGAAAGAAAAGTACACACAAGTGCTGGTGCACTTTATCTGCTGTGTGACCATTAAAGGGACCAAGTAAGAATTTTGTTCCACATTAAGCAGTGACATTTGTGTCCCAATTAAACTCTAATGCACCACCTCCATTAAAGCTGCACCTCGTTCTGATCCGATTCAGTCCGGTTTGATAAGATCTAAGTTGAAATTAAAAAGCTCTTCCTGTCTGATTCACCCACACGCTGCGTAACGATAATGTGCAGCATGGTAAATAAAATATTGAAAGCCTCAGCTCCATACACTTACCACCATGATAAACTTCCACGGTTGTGCTGCGTGTGTGTGTGTTCGTGTTTTAAGTGGGGGTGTTTTAACTGAGGAGGGAGAGCTACTCAGCTGTCACTCGGCTGCCTTCTGGCAGTGCCAGAACTTCTGGGACCAAAGATGTGTGACTCACTTACAGTCATGGTTCCACCTCAATTAACAGTCAGTCAGTGAAGTGCACTGATGCCGTCTCTTTGTTTGTGTCCATGTTGGAGACGTAGTGTGCATCTGTCAATGCTGTCTAGAAAAACGACATGAACCGCTCAGTTCAGTTCATTGCTGTCGAGCTCTTTGAGGCTGTGACCCTGTGACATGGACCTCGGAGTTCATGTATGTATTTTTAACTCGATGAGTCATACATGTGTTTTTAGATTGTCATGTAACGAGTGAGACGAGTGAGAGGTTGTTAGGCTTGCCGCAGTAGTCAGAGTTACCGTTTCTATGCGGTGCTAGGACATACGCTGATTACATTACATGCACACTGTCATTTTTCTTTTTTTAAACAGAAATAAAACCCATGAAGTTTAATTTCTTCAGCAATCGCTAAAGCTACTTGCTTTGTTTTAACATGGCGTTTTTTGTCAGAGCCCACTTAGACTTGGTTTTAGAGTTATGGTTAGAACAAGGCTAATGCAAGGTTTAAAGAAAGGGTTGGGGTGTGAGTGTCCTCACAGAACTAATCACAACAAATGTGATGAAATGATGACATTATTAAAAAGAAAAGCAGGCACAGCAACACCAACTGTTCTTATACTTTTTCATTTAAAGTAAGGCGAAGATCTAAAGAGCTTACGTTAAAGATCAAAGTGAGCACGCCAAATATATGAGCGTCATCGACAAGTATCGTTCCTTGTCCAACGTCTGTGTTATTAGTCACAATGGTGAGCTTATTATCAGGTGGGAAATTTTCCTTATGGTAGCAGCCTTAGTGTGCTTTCAGACCTAGAGTTGTCTCCTTTGGTCTGAATCAGGAACTCATTTTGTCAAAAAGTTGGTTGGTGTTCTCACGGCAGCATTTACAAGCGGACCAGATCAAATGTCTTGTGTGAGAAAGCTGCTCTTGATTGGTCAGAATTTCCATGTGGGAAAAATCCAGGAAGTAAAGAAAACGTTGAAGAAGAGTACACTTGCAAGATAAATGTGACACTTTCTAATGTCACAATGGAGGGACAACTACGCAGGTTGATTTTAGCGCTGCTCATCGTGGACTATATTGCTGTCATTGTTCATTTGAGTCAAAGCATACAGTTTGAAAACGAGGCGCGGCTCCAACTAGAAAACAATGTTTTGATGCATTGGATGTGCTGAATGTGCATATTAAGGCAGTACAGGAGGAGGCGCACATTAATAATCCTCCAGGACTGTAACATGCTCATGTTTAACCCAAACAATGTGTCATGTGACTGCAGTTGGTTCAGAGCCAGGTCGGAACACGTTCTCACAACAAACGAACCGCACCAGAGTTCATTTGTAACAGGACCTGAGACCACCTCTTCAAGATGGTCTCAGTCTGGTTGTTTTGGTGCACACCTGAGTGTGATTGCTGTGTTCACACCTGCACAAACAAACTGCACTTAAGGACGAACGAAATAGATGTTCGGTTGAACCGAACCAAACAGGGAAGGTGTGAAAGCACCCTTCAAGGTTCTCATTGGTTCCTAATATTTGAGACCTGACTGGGACTTGACTCTGGTATCGTGTAGGGTCCCATTTAATGTGGTGTGTCTCATGACTCTGTTTCAGTTTGCCCTTTTCCACCAAATAGTTTCAGAAACTCAGACACCAGAGGACCTAAACTCATGAATGTGGGGGTGTTTTCATAGCTGTACATCATTTGCTGTGTGTAGAATCTGTGTATGAGCTGGTAAACTTGTCCTACCCTAGGTTCGGTTTCTTTCAGCACAGTAAATACTTCAGCTGAACCAAACAGTCAGCAGACAGGCTGCAGCACACATCGGCCTGTTTTTTTTTTCTTCTTTTACTCAGTGTCAAATAGCTTGATGTCTGTGTAATAAGTTGTCATGTCCATACAAAACAAATGGGCATTATTGAAGTCTGCTGACAGTTTAGCTGAAGCCAAGTGCTTGAAATGCTGCTGAGATGGATCCTTCCACATGAGTGCCCGAAGGAGGCCTCGCTTCACACTGTGCCAGTCAAGCCATGCCGTGACACTCCCATCTCTCAACAGGCAGAGCATTGCGGATGGCACTCGCTGTCACAACATGGCAGAATGATAGGCCCTCACTGCTCGCTCCCAAGTCTCCCACTGATAATGGCGTCTGCTGAACGGTCGCAGAGAATGCAGACACGAGACCACCCCGCCGGTGTCTCAGCTCCCTCGGAGTATGATAGGGTTGGTGACCTTTCTTCTGCACCTCTTATGAGGCTCAAACTCTGGAGGCATCTCAAGGGACGGTCCCCTCCATTTCATTTCTTCATGCCTTCAGGAGCACTCATCTCTCACACCTTAACGCTGTGTATCTCCTTATGAGGGGTTCAGAAGTTAATTTGTAAATACATGGATAAACACTGAACGTACATGTCAGGTATGATCATGTGCCACGTTGTGTTCAATTGTAAGATGCAAGGAAGCTATTTTATTCCATCACCAAGGGTAAAAACAAACCTCCCTGGTGGGAGCAGAGTGAATGGATCAAAGGCAGAAGACTGTACAGTGTTATTTTGTATATGTGGCAACATTATAGATGGCTGAAATATAGGTAACAATAAGATTAATAAAAAGTTAGTGAGCCAAATTAAAGGAATAGTGATATTTTTAGAATACACTAACACACAGAGCGAATACAACTGGTTTCTTGTCAACGGTTTGATAAAACAAATTAATAACAATCTTACATCTGTTGGTTGGATATGAAGCTACGGCCAGCAGTTGATTAGCATAGCTTACCATAAAGGCTGGCAAACAGCTAGCCTGACTTTGTCTGAAGAAGTCTTGGAGTCTCCACCCACTGTGATGACGAGACTCCAGGAAGTTGCTTTGAATTTTGTGACTCTTGGACAGAGCCATGCTAACGGTTTCCCACTGTTTCAAGTCTTAAGCTAAGCTAACTAGCTGCTAGCTTGACATTCAGAAGAGTTTCTTTAATTTGGGCCTCCTGAACAGGTTTATCTATTTATTCTGCAGCACTTTTTGCTATGAGGATTCCAACAGTTTGTGATTTTAACAGTTAAAACAGTCATTTTTGTAAGTATACAGAAACTGTTGGGTCCAACCACAGTGTAACACCAGGGCCACACTGCCTGCGTGAGCAGGGCGTGAGGGCTACCCCACTATACTGCTGTGATTCGCACACATGTGGTGTTCACACAGACAGCGTTGCTGTTGTGGCGCTGCTGCAGAACTGCCTGCTGCTATAATTACTGTACTTTCACAATTAAAAACCAGTAATCCACTTATTTATGGAGCTTTACTACCCACGGTCTTGAAAATATTTCACAATAAAGAGCCTTTTGTTAACAAATGCCAGCTTTCTGTCAACAAAAAACGCTGTTAGAGGCCATTTATTTTGAAACAGAGACAGGAAGTGTTGAGTTAAAAAGACATATTTATATTTTTTCATGTCTGTTAGTGATCTAAATGTTGAAACTGTAGTGAAAGGTGATACAATGTCAATATGGCTTTCAAAAGAGCATGTTAACTGTCTGTTTTTGCTGAAAGCTGCATGTGTCACACAAAAAAAATAGGTGAGATTCCTACTTGTTAGATGTTCCACAGCTGAGCAGCGGCCACGCCGGCCTCAGCAGCACCAGCTACTTAAACCTGTTGACACAGGCACCGAAAAAACCCCAATCGGTTTTGTTCACGCAGGCAGTGTGTCCTGGACGTCATTCGTCATTTTCTCCTTAATCCATAATATCCAGCTGCACTCTTTACTAATGCTGTCTCTCCATTTATTTATTCTCTGCAGCTGGGAAAAACAAATCAATGCTGTTTGGACTTTTCTGTCCCACTGTTGTTACGCTCTGAATCAGCTGTGCTCACTTATCTGGTCACTTCTGTTGGGCTGGTGACGTTTAACCTGCGGTTGACTTGAGCTTGTGGGAAAACAGAGTAAATAAAAGATTTAAATATAATGTAGGGCTGCTCAATATGAGGACAATATGAGATATCTAATGACGTGTTAAATATTGAGATAACAATATTACTCGCCCTAAATAAACAGATATTAAAGTACTCAGCTGTGCCTTTTAGTATAATGGTGAAATACAACAAATGGTTTCTTCTATTGAAAGAAAAGAAAGAAAATTGTTTCCAGCAGCTTTTATTAAAGAAACGAACACAAAGAGCACCAATATAAAAGAATGATAGCTACATTTTAAAGTGCAGTTTTCTACTGATGACTTCAACTAAGTCAAAGAATCCACAAGAGCAATCTGCAGTTTTTCGTGAAATGTTTATCCCACAAGTTGACATCACAATGTCAGTGTCAGTCAGTGTTGAGTGAGCTGCATAACAAACTCTTGAAATTGTTGCTGCCAAGCTGATTTTTTTTGAGGGTGTAATTTGCATGATTATCAATGTTTGTGTGATTTTGAATGAGGGTTTCTAATTTCTGAAACACAAGTTTTCGGCCCCCGAGGTTTCACTTCGGCTCTCTATAGTTAGCGCTCTATTTTGAGTGTATAATGCTGCATGATTAGGGTTAGTTCTCCTGTATCAAGTTTGACTAAACAGGTGTCAGAGGATCTTATTGTGCTTGTTCAGTGAGAAGCAACAACTCAGACTCATTCTTCGTCTCACCTGGTGTTTTTGTCACATTTTCCAGTTGGGGGCTTTGCAGTGTTTACACCGTGACACTGTGCCCTTATTTTTAGGGAGATCCTTTTACTGTTTCTATGTATGTGTATGTTGCTGTCTGACTAATGACAGGAATGTCCTTCACGTGTTTTGGCGGTCACAGCAGTGAGACACTTGGATGCAAATGTATTCAAGCCTAGGAGAAGCTTAAATCACTCAGAACACATGTAATAAGGTGCATGTCGTGATGCTACATTTTAGTTATTAGTGCTGGTTTGTCGTGTGGTTTCTGGTGAAAACAAAGGTCAGTCATCAGGAAAATAGACGCTCAGCTATGTTGTTAAATTTAAACAGAATACAGTTTGCTCAGAAAAGCCAGATTTCCCTCTGATGGTGACAGTTAGCTGAGGAATGTTGGCTTCAACTGCTGCTGTCACAGGCATGACACTGGTATGCTAACCAGCTCCTTTTATTCCTTATAAAAGGTCAAAGCCATCGGCAGCTATTTTTGGCAATGGATATTTTAACTCTTCAGGGCTCTGACACCACGAATGTGCCGTCGTGTGTTTCCGCAGCTCATCTCCATGATCTGCCAGAACTGCATCAAGATGACACGGCAGCTCTGTAATGACGGCGGCATCTAACTTTTTTTCCCCTCTCTGTTTGTTTTATACGCTGCTATTCTCTTTGATTGCTTTGTTGCTGCACGGAGCAGAGATGTTGCCACAGCGCCGGTGGCACCCATTGACCTTAAGGTCAATCTGGCAGCAGGTTCTGAGTTTTGACAGGGGCAGCCAACTGTGGAGAGAGGAGCATGCCTTCGGGCGCTGAATGTGTTCCGTCAATGTTTGTTAGTCAAATAAACTGCATAGTATCACCCCTTTGTCTTTTATTAACAGGGTGAACCAATGACAAATTTAGTTTGAGCCAGGACGCTGTGACAGTCAATATAACCTGCCTCTTTACATCATGAAGTCCCAGTAACAATGCTAAAAGGCTTACCATCAACTGCTGTCATTGCACATTATCCATCTTCCCAATAACATGTGCAAGCTTACAGTACACACACACACACACACACAGACGCACACACACACACACAGCTTCTGAGAGAACAGTAACAGTTTCCCGTCTCTGGGATTGGTGATATCGACACGCTGTAAGCGATGGACATTTTCAGCTGTGCAGTATTTCACCTCCTGAAGCAGGACGGGTCACAAGTGCATGAAAAAGCCTCATTACAGGGATGAGTCAGGGATGTGTGCGGTGAGAGGCTGGCCTGTAGTACTGCAGGAGGTGAATGAAACAATTAGTTTCTGCTGTGCGAGAGCTACAAAACACACATTTCCCTCTTTTGTAAAGATCGCCTGCAGAAGTGCCACGATCGGTGACTCTCGGGGACTTTTTTTTTCTTCCTCACACAGTAGCCCAGAAAAAGATTTTTTAGTTGCATCAGTGAGTAATACGCCCTACTTTATATGATGTTGTTACATCATACTAGAAATATTACATACTTTTTTTTTCTGGAACCCAGTTTTTTTTTTTTTAAGGGATTACATAACTGTGAATTTTGAAACCTGGACTTAATGTTTAACTACATCGTCTTTGGGTTGTCTTGGTGGTAAAACCAACGAGTGCGCATGTCATGTACTGTACATGTGACTGCTACCTGACTCACTCTGTGTATTCACATCTCTCTATTTGAAGTGTCCGTGGTTTTTTTAAAGCCATTGTACAGAGATAAAAATGGAAAAAGAAAAAGATCTCTGTGTTTGTGAAATCTGAAACATTTTTGCTGCCAAAGGGAGTTTGTTTAAGTCAGGGGTGTCAAACATACGGCCCGCAGGCCAGAAGTGGCCCACCAAAGGGTCCAGACTGGCCCACTGAATGACTCTGCACACTTGATGTTGATGCACTTAAGAGGTGGCAGGTTTCAGAACAATAAATACTTGTTATGGTCATATTTAAAGGTGCTGAACATTGTGCAGAATATTGTTAATTAGCAGCTTCAGAATGAAAGAATCTGTGTAAGACTCTTAACACAGTATCTGTGGAACCATGTCGATAACGCAGAGTCAAAAGTTTTGATTAGTAAATGGTTTGTAAGGCAGGGGATAATTTAACCTGCCTCTTTAATAGCTTCCAATTTAGCTTAGTGTGGTGATGCCAGCGTTAATACACAGGTAGTAATACACAGTAGACAAACTGAGGCATATTGTTGAAATTACACTCTTTTTTTCTTAAGATGACAAACAGCCTTTTTTAGGCTGATCATTAGAACTGAATATCAATACCTGATACCTTTAAGGTATAGATAAAAAAATAACCCAATACCAAGTAGTATGGAAACATACTTATTGTGCCGGGGATCTGATCCTGGATAACCTTAACCTCCTTGCCAGATCAGCAAACTTTTTCTTGCTGCTGTTCCTGCATCAACTCTCCTCCTGGTAAACAGTCAGTTCAACATCTGCCCGATTAGCACTAACTAACACAGCAGCAGCAGCAGCATCCAACCATGAGTTGCTAAACAGTTCCAACAAACTTAAACTGACTCCAAAATGACTCATCTCTGTCGTTAAACCTGTAAATAATTGTTTGGTTACTTTCGCCGTGTGATGCTAACAGTTAGCCCTGTCCCTGTGTCTGCAGCTGGGCGGACTGTCGCTCACACTCACACAGCAATAGCTACAACCCATACAGTCTGGTCTAATCAGATTTGACCATTCAAAACAAATATTGGACGATTTTTTTTTTGCATATAAAGTTTTTAAGTTTGAATGGTGGGATGTTCTCTTAAACACGCTAACGGCACGAATAACGGATCGGAAGTGTGTAACAGTATTTTTCTGTAGACACTAGGTATCAAACAAAAGCCAGAGACTGTATCGTGTTAAGTATCTGTGAGCTGTAAATTTACCACCTCTAACCAGAAGACAGAAGATAGTGTTATCTCTGAGCCTTACAGTGGAAAGTTTCACCTCCTCTGTGCTGCTGCATCATGTCTGCAGCTGTCTGTTCCAAAGAGCAGCGTGAAAGTCAAGAGTGCTCACTCCTCAGCAAAATCTGGGGACCACAACATTTCTAAAAGCAATAAAAAACCAACTGCTTAACTTGAAGCAATCTCAGCTGACTGAGGCGTCTCCGACTGAAGATTCAAATCTTTGACTTTCGAGGGGCAGCCCTGGAATGAAGTACTCTATTGGTATTAGTTGGTACTGGTACAGGTCCCATAACCCAGCCCTACTGGTCATCATCAACGTTTTCAGAATGTAATGTTGTTATTTATAGTTTGTTATTTGATGGTTTTATTGGTGCGGCCCACCTGAGATTTAATGTGGCTTTATGTGGCCTATAAACCAAAATGAGTTTGACACCGCTGGTTTGAGCTCTGCATGACCTTTTAAAATTTCAGATGACACAGTAGGACTGATGCACATGCACTTATTCAGTCATGATGAACCAATATGGTGATGATGATGATGATGATTTGACGTTGTTTCAAATGAAAACAGAGCAATAAATGGGTCCTTTAGAGCTCATGTTGGTGTCAGTGTATCTGTTGGCCTATGAGTTAGAAACTGCAGCACAGAAATGCAAAACTGGGACTGAGGACATTTGGACACTGTTAGTTTGTCCACCAAAGACCACTGACACAGATTTTTAAATGGCAAATTTTCCTGTTTATATGTGTATGTTCAACAAATATATTATCGGTCAATAGATAGTGAGGATCTACTAAATACTAACATCAGTATCAGCCTCAAAATGTCGGTGTTGGTTGTGCTTTACTTTGAAATATTTATCTACATAAAAATCATGATTGTGTAACACAGTTTCCTCTTCAGTCCGTGCATGTCAAAAAACAGCAGCCACAGAACAAATATTATAGCTGTGATATTATCAGGAGGAGCCACTTGGAGAATTGGTAACTGATTTTGTAGAAATGTTGACTTTTTATTTCATCCTCAAAACCCACATGAGTTCTCTTCCACAGCCGCGCCAGTAATCCTGAAACTAAACTGTTTCCACATAATGTTTGATTCTCCGTTCTTTTACAGTCCGACTCCCGTGTGTAAAGTTTAGGATGTACTTTGTGAATATTTTTTTAATGTCTGCAGATTTAAATGTAGCAGATCTGAAGAAACACTCAGGTCACACACAGGTTAGAACTGAAACACTCTTTGTTGCATCTCATTTCATGTTCTTCACGAGTTTGGTCTGAACTTGGAAAATCTGTTTTTAGTCGTGAAACAAAATACAGCAACTCCTTTAAATCAGTTCATTTTAACCTTTTGGACATTTCAGAAACCTGATCTCAAACCCACCAACCTTCTATTTGTAATTGTTTTAAATAAGTATTTAATTAAACATCTTTATCGTCCCTAATTTATCTAGTCAATTATTTTCCCTAAATGGGAGGTCATTATAAACGAGAGTTGCCTCTCTGCGATCTCTTGAGTCCAAAAAAGGTTGAATAAATGTAGTTTTTATTGATACATAAAGTTTTCCATCTCAGCCAAGTGTAAAAAAAAGTTTTTATTTTTATTTTTTACAATATTTCAACATTTGATTTTCAAATATTCAGCATTTCCACTCCATTTTTTTTGTCCGAAAATTGAAAATGCACATAAATATAGGTGAATGGAAATGCACTTAGAGATAGCTGTGGTTTTAGAAGCTGTTTCTGTAAATGCACGTGGCCTCTGCAGCAGAAGGGTTAATAACTGTTAGTGATCGTAGTTGCCTCTGTATAATAAAGAATTCACATTGAAGTTAAAACAGACAGAAGAAAGAGAGAGACTGCAGTTCAGGGATGGGACAACATACTGTATGACTCTAATGCAGACTGCAATTAAAAAACAAACAAACAAAAAAAAAACACTGAAAAAAAGTTGATCATGGTGAATTTCCATTGTTGAAATAATCTTGAATATCTTGTCCAGCACTAACCAAAGAGACTGCTGGCAGCCAACAATTAAATAGACTCTGCATAAACAGGCTGCACACACACCAACCTCAAAAACACACGAGATCTTAATCAGTCATCAGCTTATTTCATACTGAAAGATAATGACGCTGTTTCAGAGAGTTTCAAAGCCTGACTGAAAGGTTATTTGTTTGATTTTCACTAAAAAGGTGGACATTAAAAGGATGTGTGTCGTACAGGGTTGCAGGGATATACCATGAAACCACAGGCTGTGATATGAAAACTGAAAGTATCAATATCATACCACGGTCATTTGCTTATCTACAGTATTGAAAAAAAAAAGCAACTGCACAAAGAATCTCATCTGCGTTTGTGCATCTCCTTTCTTCCTTTCCTGCATCTGAAAGACTTCTGACCCACAGTGGCCTAAATAGTTTCTCCAAAGCAGACAGAAACCACAACATCTCAGGTACAGGCACATCTGCTTTTGTTCCATTTAAAGGCATCTGTGCACTGTGGGAGTTTCTTTGTTGGCATTTATTTGTAAAGCTGCCATTTGTGGCCGCCAGGGAGCAGACAGGAAAAATTATCGTTGCAGGTCTAAATGTATTTTCAGCTTTTTACACAAAGAAATAGTTTCAAGTTGCAATTAGTAAATCATTTTTTCAACATGTTTTCATTTCTTTAAAGGGTCACTGTAACTGACAATAACACCATCACGCCATGAAACCATGATATTTTCTGAAACAGTTATTGTACTGTGAAAATCACACACCATTGCAGCCGTATTGTCCTGTCTGTGATGCAGTGAAATACTTGTTAACAAGATGTAAATGAAAGTCATTCCAGTGTGTTTTAGTGCCGTTTTAAGCATATTTGAATAATAATTGTGATAATAACGTGAATCACGATTATTTTGGCCAGGGTACTCGTGACATGAAAATTTAGGATCGCCCCATGCTTACAGCAGTTACATGTAGGGTTGATCAAACGCTGTACTTTTAAGGGTACCAACGAAATTACATCGGTAATACAGAGTACCGATGGACAGGTACTGCTCGCAGTACCTGAGAGCACATCTAAGTGAGAACGCTGGGTTAAGACAAGACGCAAAAGTGCTACGATGCCTGGAAGTCAGCCACAGAGCTCTGCAGAACTGCTAGGTTCAATGTCAGACAGTTGATGTAAGCACCCCAAAGTGAAGAAGCATCAGTTGGCTGCTTCGTCTGCCGCTTCTTCGGCTTCGTCAGCTGCTTCGTCGGTCACTTTGTCAGCACTCCATCGGCCACTCCATCAGCTTCCCAGTGAGCAAAAAACTATACCTGCAGCGATGATCTGCCGTAAAACTCTCAGCGTCTGGTCTGGCTCTTTTGTCTAAACTGTTTTAGCTATGGCATCGTGTCACTGAAAGACTAGCAAACACACACTCACACACACACATACACACAAGCAGACAGACAGACAGAGACAGAAGATTAGCTCCATGTGTGATTAGAAAAGAGCTGCAGAGCAGAACTGCTTTTAGTCTGCTATGTCCCACTGCAGCTTGTTCAAAAATTATATATTTGTCAGTACAGAGAGAGTAGAGTACCAAAAAAAGGTTCTGTTGGGTACTGGTACCTTTTTCCAGGTACTGTAAATGATACCAGTTCAATGTGAACAGTACCCAACCGTTGTTACATGTTAAAGCATGATATAATTAGTCGTGGTAATAGCAGTGACAGTATTTCAGGACACATGTGATACAAGGTATCCAGTAAATGTGCTCTAATTATTGTGACAGGGTTGAAAACAGTGTTGAAATATTCACTTGAGAAAGGCGAGGGCTGTCATGCAACTATCACTTGAAGGAGCAAAAAAAAAAAAAAGAATCAGATATGCAGATATAAGATAGGCAGAGCGAAAAGTTCCCAGTATGTGTCTAACACACTTTATCTGCAAACGGAAAGATAGTTAGAAACAGCTAGAGGTCTCGTCATGTTCCACAGAGACATTGTTTAATCATATTTAATGTGCCTTATCTTGAACTATTTTAGGAAGAAAATTGATACCCTCAATTGCATGACTGTGTTGAGGCTGACGGATTGTTAAATGTGACTATTGTGCCCGATTGTGCAGAGACAAGATGACTAAAAGCGGCAGGGAGATTAGTGAATGCTTCAGTGTTGACTGGGAATTCTTCCATGGTCATAGTGCAAGTGCTGAAATAGACAGATGCAAATGGACAGTCGAGAGCATCCGCTTTGTATGAATAAGGAGCAGGAAAAAAGTTGAGAGAATAATATCCAAGGTCTTAGATGAGTCTGAAAAGATGCAGAACTTCTGCGTCTTTAGGGGTTTTCCCCAAGCTCGCTTAAAAAAAAAAAATCCCCCACCCTTGTGGTTTGAAATGCAAAGTTAACAGTTTTACTCAGCCCCCTAAGGCTTGTATAGTCTCTCCTAATCTTTTTTAATGTGTCAAAAGGCTTTCTTGAGACTCTCTGTGAAATTTCACACTTAAGTTGTTTGCAAAGTCAGTCTGAATTACAGCGCAGAGTGAGGGTTAACTTTTCTGAAGGCGTTAGGGAAAACTTTTTTAAAACTGTGCGTGTTGTGTTTGTGTATGGAGGGGGTGTTGGAGACAACAACACAGTATGCATTCAGGCTGATGCTACATCTGAGGTCAGACTTCTAGTTTTAAAAACTGTGCCTGACACGGAGAGGTCAGGTCAGAGAGAAGACTTCAGGGAGTTATTAATGATGTAATGTGATTTTAGGTGTGCATGTAAACGAGCCTTGTCATCATTAAATCGTTTGAAATTAATACAGGGTGATAATTAAGAATTATGCTTTATCAACCTTCAATGGAATTTTATTGTGACGATATCATCATATTTATATCATATCAGCCTTAAATTGTAAATCTAACAAAATTAGTTATTAAAATATTTTTAATGCACGTGGAGAGTTTTGTCTTGGTGTGTCATGTCAGAGGAAATTGGTCTCCTAGTGAACTCGTATCATCCACAGTTACTGTCCTCATACAGATTGAACGAGCCTTCTCCTACAAATATTTGGGCATCCACTGACACTGCTTTATCCTGTAGTTCACACACACATATTGTATCTGTAGCAAGCTACATCAGCTGCCACAGATCTGTCCAAAGATCGAGGATCAAACTCTTCAGTCAAGTTTCCAAACTGCGTGCACTAAAATATTTGTTGTCTCTGACAGGTAATATTACATTAGATCCCTCTCACATTTAATTTAAAGAATAACAACTTTAGATATTGATTGACATATTGTCTATTGTACTGTCTGATTTGATATGTAACGTTTGTAGTATGGTTTTGTTGTTTGGTTATTATAAATGATTTGTCAAAGTTTCTTGTTATTTGTGTAATAACGAAAATATAAAATTTTCAATATAATAAGATAAAACAGTTTTTATAACAACAAAAGTGAGTTGTGAAAATGGTGTCTATATCATTTGGTGTGTATTAATAACAACAAAATGTGATTGCAGTGCACAGTAGCTTACCTAGTAGAGTAGACATCCCATGTGCAAAGGCTTTATCCTTGCTGCAGCAGCCGCAGGTTCGATTCCAACTCCCAATACATTAAACTACAGGAGAACAGTGTTTTCTCTCTAAATTGAGGCAATAAACTACAAATTTACCCAATTTGGTCAAAATAAATACCTTTGTTGAATGTGACGCTTGATGACAATCGCAAAGTGATGGCACAGGAAAACAACTTGAAACTTATCAGCCAAATGAACATCTTTCTCTTGAATAAGAAAGTGACATATTTATTACATGGACACACATGATTCATTTACAACAAGTTATCAATCGATAAAACAAGTCATCAAATATAAAAGAACACAGTTTCATTACGAGGCCACTGGCGGTGCTATGTTTGCTAACGTTAGCTTTTTTGTTTGTTTTAGTTCAGTTTATTTCGGTCATTTTCCAACTTATAAAACTCAAACATATTGGTAAACAATAATAATTATTAACAGTAAGTTAGTATGAAAAACAAAAGGTAAACAGAAAAACAAAACAAAACGGGACCGAAAAGGTGTGGGCTGAAGCCTTAGCTTAAAACACCTACCCTTTTAACATTCATTGTTTTTGTCATCTCCCTTTAAATAGCCACCTCTGCTTCTACCCTGCCAGTCTGCACTGATTTTAGAGGAGCAGTAACAGGTGTAGCAACTTCACTGCTGGACTTTTGTTCAATTTTGGAGCAATTTTGCAACTAGGAAATATGTCACAGTGCAGCTATGTCATGTTAGTCATATGTGCTATAGCGTGGGCAACTGGACTTTCTTGCGTTTCTTGTCAGTCAAGATTGCAGTCTTGGGATCCCTCCCCAGGCGACACACATGAAGGCCAGGTGGGTCAGCGACTCACATGTGACCTCAGTGACTCTGTAAGGATTCACACCCACACAGAGGTTAAAACCTGCGTCTCCAGACCAGTCAGTCAGTACGTTTGCATGCACGCAGTAGTCGAGCTAAGCTCATAGCTCGGCTAATCAGTCAAGTCGGACTTCTCGTCTTGTCTGAGTATACATGCAGAAGAGAAAATCGAATTTCTGACCAAGTACGTCTGACTCCGCCTCGATAGGCGGTGCTGTGACCTTTTTAATATAGTGAGTATTGAACTAGTTCCTGTTGACCTGAAGACGAATAATAAATTAAATAAAATAAATCAGCGTTTCTCGTTTTCCCTCCATCCATAAACTTCAAAATGTTTAGCTCTTTTAGCTGTCGGAGCATGAATGTAGTTTCCTCATCCATCCAGATATGCGTCCTCTGCTTCTTGGTCGCCATGGCGTTTGCTTGTTTTTCCGGGAGTTGCTGCTACGTCATCTCCTTCTTCTTCTGGGTGAAAGCCTGCGAAAGAAAAAGTGGCACATACGCAGAACACCAATCTGACTCCAGTCGGTCTAAGTGGATACATGCAGCAATAGTCCGATTTTTAATCAGATTATTTAGGTGTGTTAGTCGAGCTATGGATAGTCCAATTTCAGTCTGGACTAAGCTGTTTACATGCATTTAAAAGTCCGGTTACAGTCGGACTAAGCCAATATTTAGATTTTCTCAAGCTGCATGTAAACGCACTGAGTTAGAACTGAAGAAGCTTCTTGGATGAGAGGCGAAACGTCTCCAAGAAACTCAAGCAAGTCCAGTTGCATATGATATAGCACTTATGATTACCATGACCTGGATGACTGAGAACCTTCACCGTCATATAATATTAGCTAACATGGTTAGCTACCAAGACATCAGCATACTACTAGCACCTTGTTAGTTATGCTTGTTATAAAGAAAGGCACCATGAAACATTAAATACAGCACTTATCTATATTTTAAAATCTTCATTAAAGAAGAAAATTCATTTGTGAGTTTCTTTTGTTTGCTTGCTGATGATTTCTCATGGCACTTGGTTTGGAGTGTGCCTCTGAAATGCCTCAGTTTGGAGGGCCTTGTAGCGCTTACACTTGGCTCTACTCCTCTATCCCAACAAGAATCGGAGCACCCTACCCCTAGACATGAACGCGCAAAACAGAGGGGTAAGGGCTAAGTGTCTGTGTTAGGATCAGGGCCTTCATAGTCACGATATTATCTCAGACCAGTCATTAACACTGACAGGTCAAAGGCACGCTGCAGCTTTAATGGCAGCTTAGTTAATATGAAAATCTTTTCCACCACAGACATTTTTGTTCAGGTTGTATGCATTAGATTAGTTTCATCACCCTCAGACAAGGGGTGAATCCATTCTCTTAATGTAATTTGTGGAAAATGTACCATGACAGTGTAATTATTTTGAGGGGGCCAATTTGCATTTCCAGTGCTCTGCTAGCTAAATGCTACTGTAGGTTCTAAGGCCTTAAAGATAAATTAATAATCTAGAGTATTTAAAACCCATGAAACATTTAAATTAAGTAATTTCACTTCCTAAAGGGCATAGTGGAGATTTTTCCATACATATGCAGACAGACACACTTTTTAAATAAACATCAGCACTAATCACTGAGACAGAAATCAGAGTGAGAGCAGAAAATATTTTCTGGAGCTTTTAATGGTTCCTCAGGGGCTCCCCTCTGACTTAGATTAGATGGGATTTAGACAAAGTTGATGCATGCACCCTCTTTTACCAAAACTTGGAATTCTTTTTTATCTCAACACATTATTAGGATCACAGCCTTGAATTTTACTGTATACTTTTCACTGATCGAATCACAACACAAGTGTTTCTTATTCAATTTGAGCAAGGAATTACAGCGGAGTGTAGCCGTGCAGAAAAACAGAGCTATATGGGGCATTGCTGTGCAGCAGGCTTTGATCAACTTTTAAGGGAAATCGATTGGAATTGTTGCTCTGCCCCAATTTAGAAGACATCTCATCAAACTGAGTTGCAAAGGGTCTAAAGACTACAAGTGTTCATTTTTGTTCCCTTAGTGCTGCAAATTTAGTAATTGACTCTGATTTTTGGCTCCAGGCAATAACCTAATAAGGCCATCCAAGGTTAATGATAGACCCTTTTTAGACTGGCTGAACGTCTGACACCGATATGTAGTGGTAGTGAAAAACAATTATTACTTACATGAGAGACACTCAGGGCAGAAGCCTCTGACATCTGAGTGAAACGCTGTTATTCTGTGTCTTATTCGCTGCTGTGTTTTGTTGTAGTTTGGCCCATGCATCAGATGTAACCGTCGGACATTAGATCAAAATGCCACAGTTGTTGAGACGGTGAGAATCCCGGCAGTGGCTCGTGTTTCTGCTTTACAGCCGTCTCTTCCCAGGAACACCAGCGCCACAAATCTCAGTGATTTAACATCTTTCCCGTCCAAGCAGCTGGAGTCAGCACAAGTGTCATGTGCCATTGCCAATCTGCTGTCACGCCGTCCTCTACCAAACAATTTATACCTTCCCCTCCTGCTTTATTAGCCATAGATTATGGGTGGTCGTGGACGCTGTAGAGCCTCTGCTGTCGAGGTAGCCTTGTAATTGACTCTGGGGAGGCAGGGTGGATAATCATTTGAGCGTAAACCACAGTATCAGTAAATAGCTGTAGGATGCAACTGTTTTCAGTTTGTTCTTGTACTGTTACTTTTCAGTTACAAAGTTTTTTTTAGCAATTGTAGCAGCATGACTCCAGGGGAGACAATGTCGGTCTGTTGGTCAGGCCACAACTCTGGTCCAGACTGAAATATCTCAACGACCATTGGATGGATTTCCATGAAAGTTTCTGCACATATTCATGTTTCCCAGGGGATGAATTGAATTGACTTTGGCGATCCACTGACTTTTCTAGAGGTTGACATTTGTGTTTTTGAGTGAAATGCCTCAACTTTTGGACTGACTGTCATGGAATTTGTTACATGTATTTGAGCCTCACTCATGATGAATCATGATAAATCTGGTGTTCATTTAACTTGCATCTGTATGCTGTTTTATGTTTTTATATTTGCACAATTTAAAATACACAAAATGACAAAGATAACAAACAATATATAAGTTCAGGGAGAGGTAGAAAACCAAGTGGACCAACTGAAATATTAAGTCTAGCACCATAATCAGGTCAAAATAGTCCAATACTTTGGTTCATCACCAAATACTTGCAATAGTTAAGTAAAGCCTCAACTGTAGTTGTAGTTGACTAAGATGATGAACACAAGGCTCGACAGTAATGGCTGACATTGGCAAGCGTTTTTTAAATTGGCAACCAATTTTTGGCCTTTGTTTGCAATGAGTTGAAACCGCTTTCAACTAAGAAATAGGGACAGCAAATGGCAAAATGTGCACCTGAAAATACTGTAAAGGAATTTTAAATATTTGTTTTTTGATTAGTTAAATATTGTGATTACAGTCAGAAGTGAAACAGAAAAAGGTGGTTGTGTTTTGGTGCGTTTACTCACTTTTGTACAGAAGTCTGTTTTAGTGACGATGTTATTAATTGACTGTGGGGTGAAAAGTTCAACTGATTTGTCAATGTCACAAACAAATGTGCAAATTGATTAAACTGACAAAGAACCAGATAAACGTTGACGAAAAACGAAAAGGATGTTTGTCAAGTCTGTGGCGGCGAAGTGTCCCGCATCTTCTAGCTGCACAGACAATTGTAGAGCATGCACGGTGCAATGTACACCTTGATCAGTGACGCATCAACCTCTCTAGTTTAACTCAAATCCTACAGAACCATGGGGCTGGATAAAATAATCTGTTAACAGGAATTGTTAACTGACAACAAATGAAATTCTGTTAAGCATCAGATAAAAGACAGCCTACAAAAATTGTGTTTGGTTTCTGTAGTAAATCTTTTATACACTCCTATGTCACATGTTCACTATCAAGCTGACATATAACTGCATAGCATCTTAATTACTTAAAATGTAATGTCACTAAAAATGGCAACCATATTATCAGTGTTAGCAACCAAAGCTGTTCTCTGGTTTCCAGCCTGGCAATGCCGTTTATAAGTTAGTGTTGTGCCCTGGAACATGGTAAAATCATACCTGCTTAACTTCAGCTTGATTGGGTTGTCATTGGGAGCATGTTGACATATTAAATATACTATATGCTATTAAATATACTTAGGTTTGTGGCCCATATCCGGCCCATTCAGTGCGAAATGTCTTTCATTACGTAGTAGTGAAATTTAGTTATTTGGTATTTTGTTTTAACTGGAGCCAAACGCTCTGCTGTTTTTCAGAACTCAGGATCCTCGGCAGCCTCGACCCCCAGTGCTCCAGTGACTGGTTACAAACGTATGGTCATTCCAACCCAGCCACCTCTGACTGCCACCAAGAAGTCTACCCCCAAACCTCAGGCTCCTGGGGGAGTCTCGTCTGTGCCCCCTTCTTCTGCCAGCCCCGTGGCCAAGCCTCAAAGCCACACAGCTCCTCAGCCTGTCCCAGCCTCCTACGCTACAGCCTCAACCCCGAGCCAGCCCACCTTCAATGTCCAGGTGAGGTCAGCCCAGCCTGGCCCCCAGCATCAAGCCCCAATGGGGCACAACTTTGGCCAGCAGCCCATTCGCAGCCCTGCGCAGGTGCAGTACATGCCTGCCCAGCCCAAAGGTCCCGACTTTGCCTACGGACCTCCACAGCCTGGCTTCTCCCAGATGGCTCAGGGTGCATACCAAGAGCAGCACCATCCTGGAGGACCACAAGTAGGTGGCTCCAGGAGACCTGAGCCGGCCCCCGCCCAAGCATACCAACCTCCAGGCCCCAGAAAGACCTACATCACAGATGTCCCACCGAGCTTGGCCCCCTACACCTCTGGACCAGCTGTTCCAGCAAAGGTAAGAATGTTTTCAGTCAAACATACATTTATACACACTGATCCGTGGCCATAATTTTGAGTTGTTGTAAACAAAGCTTGAAAAAAACAACATATTTGCAATAGAGAAGAATAAATCCCCACATTCATCCATCCATTCCTCCATCCATCCAACCTTTGCATAATTTTCTGCCACTTTCCATACTCTGGAATGGTGGCATTGGCCTAAGCAGACCAGCCAAAGCATCCATTTCCCCAGTCACGTCTCCCAGCTCCTACTGGAGAATCCCCAGACACTCACAGGGCAGCTGGGATATTTAATCCCTCCAGCGTGTTCTAGGTTTGCCCTGTGGCTTCTTTCCAATTAGATATCCCTGGAATACCTCCACAGGGAGGAGTCTGTGAGGCGTCCTGATTGGCCGCTTGAACCACTTCGACCTGCTCTCGTCAAAACGAAAGTATAGCAGCCTGTCTTCAAATCCCTCTGGGATACTTGAGCTCCTCTTTCTCAAAGGCTGAGCCCAGACACCATGGGAAGAAAACTAACTTTGGACGCTTGTATCCAAAACTCCTTTTAGTCCATCTAGTCGCTGCTTAAATTCTGTGACTAGTTGAGGGTTTGAGCACGTAGAATCAGGTGGTAAATAAAGACCTTTGGTTTATTTCAGTGCTTAAATTCTAAGACTGGTTGAGAGTTCGAACATGTAGAATCAGAAGGTAAGTTGAGAGCTTTGGTTTACTTCAGTACAACATCTGCGTGACTGAAATCACTTCATCAGTCCGCTTCTTTATGAAGTGTTGACCCTCATGTTATGAGCCCTGGAGGTCACAGTAAAAGCAGGCAGCCTGGTTTCGTCAAGTTGGTGTTCGGCCAAGTCATTTCTTTCTCCTTGGCATCTTTTCAGTTATGTTATATACTATTTGATAAAGTAGAAATTTGTGTGTGCTGGGGGGAGTGTATACCAGAGTGCAAGAGTGTGTAGATGATTGTGTGTCAGTACGTTGTTTATTCTGATGCACATTTGGGTGTTAGCGTGTGTGTGTGTGTGTGTACAGTATGCATACATTTGTTCAGCATGAGATGGCAATGCATCGGGGAGCTGCTTGCCATCTTCCATTGAAATGCTCAGAATAAACAGTTGTTTTAACCTTTATGAATTTTTGAAAGATCCTCTCTGTTGGGGGTTTACACCATCTGATTTCATTTGTCTCATAAACAGCAGCTCATATTCATGTGCACCGTATATATCTACCCGCTGTGCATTGTAAATCTGAGCTCATTATTTTCATTTCTGTTTTTTATTTAATTGTGTAAAGAAAAAGGTTACATACCTAAATGTCATAACACTTTTTTCTCACATCTTTTTTTAATGAATGATTATATTTCACATACATTGCACTTGTGCATTCAAGACTCATTTCCATGGTTTTTGCAATTGTGCATGTGGCATTGGAGAAATTAAATAGAGTAATAGGCACAGAGATAATTAACAAAACAGTAAACAGGGAGAATAAAAATGATCCTTTTAGCCTTACCTTCCTCATCTCGCCAATTCTTTATGTTGTAATGCAACTCTATAGTTCTAACTACTGTATGTGTGCACAGTTATGATTGTTCTTAGTTGAGGTTAAATTATCTAAAGCCCAGTTCAGGCCAAAGATTTGTGACAAGACCAAAATGTTTTAGAACGGTGCAGAGAAAAGTTGCAGCGGTGTGAATGGGCTGTCTGAGCTCGACTCAAGCTGGCTGATGGTTTCACCTGCAACTCAGGTGGTCGGATATAAAGCATGTCGCCTGTTTCTACAGCCTATCAGCTTATAGTGAAGTCGCCCCCCCATCTAAGAGGCAGCAAGATAAACCCCTTCATGGAGTCCAGACACTGGTGGTTGATGACTCTGAAGCTAATGGCTGATGAGGCAGATGAGGCTGATGAATCTGAGAGGACTACAGGGTAATGGAGAGGTGGAGGGTGTGCATGGCTGTAGCACTAAAGAACTACAGGCAGATAAAGACCTATGTTTAAAACGAAAACCGCTAAGATGTTAGGCTAATGGAGAAGGTGTGTCTCTGTGCTGTTGACAGCCCTGTACAATGACAGCTGGAGTGAATGGCAGGGTGAGAAAGAAAAACTACAGCTTAAGCATGGAAAGTATTGTCTTCCTGACTGAACTTTTGCTGGAGCGTTATGAGTTGTGACATGTTTGCTGACATTTCAGAAATAGTGGAGGCCGATTAAGTTCATTTTTTGGTGGGTGGTAGGTTAATATATTGTAATTTTAGTCGTAAAGAGTTTATTATATGTCTGAGAAAATGTTGATATTATTTCTGGCCTCATTTTTTCCTGTTATTATGCCTTTGCATTTCCTGCATTACATTACCCGCTTGCTAAATGGTTAGCCTCCATGGCTTCTAGCCACTGACGGGGTTTTCTCATGACTTCACTGCCAAACATATCAAGTACACGACTTCCCATGTTAGAACCACAAGCTAATAGGTTCCATTTGAAGGCAGCATAAGTCATTTTCTCTTGTAACAGTTAGAAGTGAAACATACTGAACAACTGTGAAAGCTAAGAAGCAAAACAGGCTTATGTGAAAACTAACTGACTAACTAGTTGTTTACTGCATTACAGGAACAATACTGTTTCCTGTATACATGTTTTCAATGTGGATCATCAACTAGTGAGGATAAAGACTTTTTTGCCTGGATCATTCAGCTCCAGAGTCTGTCTTTTTAGCCCAGTATTATCTATACGGCCATCAAGTTTATGTTTACAACCCTAAAGTTGCTGGCAGAAGCAAGAAGCCTGCTTCTAAATACGTCTGTCTGGTATCAAGGACCTGGTAAATGTTTATCATTTTGACATATTGGAACAATTTTTAGATCTTTATAGTTCATTCTTCAACAGTGTCGTAGGTGTACCATTTAATGCACACAGAATTAAATACCCACACAAAAACATATTCATGATAAGTTTCAAAAGCATTACATTTAATCTTGGCAAGAGCGTGATGAGCCTGTCATAGGCCTGGCCTCGAGCCTTCAGAGGCAATGCAAGACGTTGGACCTTTTTATAGAACTGTACATGACTGAGAAGAATTACAGAACACTGTCATCCCTTAGAACAGAGTAGTCTATGCCACAGAGACAGCTATTCTAATCTCAATACATCCAGCCTTCCACAATCTCTGGAAAGTGCAAGGCCCTTGAGTTTTCTTTAATTCAAGGATTTTATGCTGGTTCAAAATACAAACTGGGCCTCCCAGCCTCTGGGAATAGCTCATCAAGGACTGTACTTTACTAAATACAAATTAGCTTCAACATTGCAGAGTATCTTAAAAATAAGTCTAATTATATTTGTTCAGAACAACAGTCTACATATTGCTTGAAAAGCTTGCTTTGGTCCCAGTATGATACATTATTAAAAAACAAAAGGTGGCGTTTAATAGATTTGTGAGCATCTCTTTGATTTCAGATAAAAGCAAATCACTAATTTTACAGATATAGCATGTAAGCTATATATACTTGTCTTTCTTTCCCAAGGATATACTGTAGCAGGATAATGGGCTCTGTGCCTTCCTCCCCCCGGTGCTTTATTTAAATGCTTTGAAACATATCGGGAATCTTAACGCTCCGCATGCACACATTCAACCGGATGATGTGCTGTAAATGACTCTGTGGCATCGCATCATGTTTGACCCGACCCTCCCCTACAACTTTTGTATCCAAACCTTAGCTCTAATCCGACTTTTTGTTTGTTTGTGTCCAGTATAGCAGCTGTTTAACGCCAAAATAAACCAGGCACTATAAAAGCAAGATTAGACTGAAAGCAAAATCTGTCAACTTTGCCTTTGTGATCATCACTCTGCTTGACCCGATGTCGTGACATGTTCATAACCTCTTACAAATGGTGTTAAATCTACTTAAAAGGAGTGGGTTGTGCCTCTTTTAATCTGTTGTGTAAATAAACCAAAACATAGTCAATTAAAGGAACTATTTACATATTTGTTAGAGTTGATGTTGATTTTATGTAATACCCGAGGCTTTCTCTGTAGGGGGTCCGTGACTGTGATTGAGGACTTTATTCAAGAGATCATTCCACATAATTGAGGGTATTCATAGAAGGTCAGTGTCATTAGAAGTCCAAGATGAAGTCCTTGGATGAAATTCTATGATCAAGACTCGTCCTCATTAGCTCGCCTGCTCTGCCCCCCACCTCACCCCATGTCAACCCCTGCCACCAGGCACCCAATCCCCAAACTTACTCACACGTAAAGTGAAGGTGTAGGAACAGCTCGTCACATCAACAGGCTCCAAGGATGCTTAATTACCTAAATCCACCCGTGTTTGATCTCTATTGTCGTCCAAAAAATTAACAGATTTCATGGCTGCCGGTTAACGTACCAATTTCCACGAGTCTCCCTGTCTATCCCGAAATTGGAGGAAAGCTAAGCTGGATGATGACTTGTGTTATTGCTGAGCTTGAGTGACGTTTGACAGGGTAGGATTATTTTTGAACTGCTCAATCCCTGCAGCCAGTTAAAGCCCCCTCGAAGGTCAATGATGGTTTCAACTGTCAAACATGTTTAAATATCTGACGTTTCTCTGCCTTCCAGTCCTGACCACTTTGCCTTTTGACCTGCACATGAACATTTGCATATGGTGCCATCAGGAAGCGTCCAAAAGACCATTTTAGACACGTGACATGGCTTGGCATGAACCCTTATTAATCTCTGAAATTGTGTTTGGAAGACTAAGATAAAAATCCAAAGATTGATCAAAACAAGCAACTTACTGTCTGTAAACATTATTAGAGAAATCACCTTTGATGGTGTATTAACCTATTAATTCTGTATCAAACATACACTATGTAATTTTCTGTAACAAACACTAACTAAAGACGAAGCAGTGCCGTCATTGCAGTCAGTTTCTTTGAGTTGGGATTCCTTAAGTGTTCATCATTCAGCAGGTTTTTTCCAGGAGTTGAAGTATATGCAGAGGTCTCCTCTACAAAACAGATGCACCTGGTGATATAAGACAGTAAAAACAATGATAAAACAGTTTCATGTTAAAAGGCTCATCACGGAGGTGCTGCTAGCCCAATTCCTGCTCATGTATGCTCATCTTTTGTCTCTGATAACTTAAGATCCAGACGTTCAGGAGGTTTTTATTGGGAGCCGAATTATCTGCAGTGGTCTCTCCCTCCAAAACAAGCAAACCTGTTGATTTAAATTGGTAAAAAAAAAACCACAAAATGAGCAGTTTTACATTAAAAATCAGTGATTCTCCGATGCTGTGCTCAAGTTTGCTCAGCTTGTTTCTCAGATAGCCTAAGATCCAGACATCCAATTACTAACATCCTTCATCCAGTTAAAACATAAAAAGTAAAAACAACCAAGATCTAAAAAGTGTGTTGCAAAAATGTGGCTTAAAATGGACAAAGAATTCAGTTAGCCTCTGGCAGACAACCACAACCCCAACACATGCGCAAAGGGGAGGATGACTACATGTCACTCACTGTGTCTTTAACTAAAATTACACATTTTTCTGGGTTTTAGCATCGTTGGGAATTATGTAAGTACATACCTCAAGAAAATATAACATTGGTCTAGCTGTTTTTAGACATTTTGAAGAAGAAATGTCACATATTATATCATTAAATGTCAATTTAATACAATTTTTATGCAATCTATTTTTACCAACACATGCAACTGGAGTGCATCAACACCAGTTAATGTTTCCAAATTTAATAGGTATCATGATGGAAACTGCAATATGCTTCATAATTTTTGTGCAGATCAATCAACAATAGCAAATTGTCTGTGGTTAAGTAAACACAGTTTCTACAGTAAAGGTGTTTATGAAGAGTTTTTCAAAACCAAAATTATTAAGGGTGTTACAGTAAAACAAGGAATGAAAAAGTAGATAAAATCCAAAATGTAAATATGAATTATTTAAAATCATTTGAAGAAGCCATTTAAATAGAGGGGAGGGAAAAGTATTTTTTTTAATTGAATGAAGCAACACTGCACTGCTTTAGTCACCTCAAATATGACCCCAGATAACAGGCTTTTAGTTTGACATTATTAGATAAGGCACCCAGTCTAGACGAGAGACTGTTAATAATGCAAGGACTGGGACCAGTAGGGGTAATCATAAGGATCTTTCATTTATAGTCATTCAAGTGCAGGACCTTTTTAGACATCTAGTTCTTAATGTCAGCAAGGCAAAACATAATATGGGACTTAGGAAATACCAGGCTATATTGGGTCATACAGTTGTGTATCATCCACATAGCAGTGGAAGTCTAAATTACTGTATGTCTGTGGGAGTCATGCCTCGCAGGCTGCATGTAAATTTGGAATAAAAGAAGACCTAGGATAGACCCTTGGGGGACTCCACAAGAACAAAAGATTTGGCACTCTCTTTAACTAATAGTTTTGTTTTACTATGTGGAAACTCACACAGTCATAGTAGTCTCAGGTCATGACTCTGATTACAACAGTAAAATGAGCTGTTCTTTCATTTTCACGAGGAGGTGTTTATATTTATGTCTGGAAAGACAATCATGTGTGAACACTTGCTGTGTTTACATCATACGTGATGACTTCTCCTCAGGTGATTGACCCCAGCTGCCTTGCACTTGTGAACTATGAGCAGCTCTTAAAAAAGCACGCTGACAGAGTGCAGGGTTACCAGCTCTGCTCCAGATTACCAGAGAGGATTCTTTGCTCGGTGCAGGGTTACCACGTGTAACTACAAAGAGAGAGCCCAGGGCTTCCACAAGATGAAGACATGTTATCTGCAGCCCTGTGATCTTTTCTCTGTGTGTAGATGCACCTTGAAACAAATTTCACTTTGTTCTACACTAAACAAACAAAATGGTTATTCTCAACTGTGTATTGATAAATTGATTGACAAACAGTCCCATGTTTTGAAGTAAGCTGTTTGAGAAGACATGGGAAATTTGCTCAGATTAGTGACTGATATAATACACATTCTCTGTCATTTTCTGATCCCGATACATTCTCATTTCTTTCACAGCATCATTGAACCATTACAATAAAAGCTCATCCACGTATTTTATTTTTTTTTTTCACAGAATTTCCCTCTGGCTACATGAAAAAGAAATAAATACTTCCTTAGATTTCCTTACAGCTGCTTTCTATTTTTACTAAACCATAAAAGTGTTAACAGAACACCAGAAAAAGCAGCCTTAAATTCTCACTGTGTACCGCAGCACATCTGCTTTTTTTTTCTATTCACATGCCATCACATTTAAAGGACAAAATCATGATTTCTATTTCCGTGTAGCAATTTCTGCCAAATTAATGTTAAGTGGAGCTTTCAGAAGAAGAAAAAAACACCACTACTAAAATCAGCCTCAGTGTTTGTCTGTGTGTGCGTGTCTGTTTGCATGCATGCAATTTGGGTGAAAGGTACAACTAATGAACCTGAAAATATAATTAGAACATGTTCCATGCAGTTTCTTAGACAGTGATTTTGTCTGAACAGCACAATTAAAAACAAAATGAGTCGTGATTTTGAAAAAGCACACCCACTCATATCTAAGTATGAATACTCCAATTACACCTGTGAGCTGCTCTGCCCTCTAAGCACTGTCTTTGTTTCATCTTACACTGTTCAAGAAATCAAGATTATACAAAGATGCACAAGTGACAGGGGCTCTTGCACCATGTTGGCTGTGATTCATTCCCTCGTACAGTTAAGTTAAAGTTACTGTTAAACATGTAAATTTCGCTGCCTTCAAATGAAACTAGTGAAGCTGCGTTTTTGACATGAGAAGTCATATGCATGATTTGTGTGGAGTTCAGTAGATTTAAAAGTTACGCTGTAGAGTTTCTTGTAAACAAGCAAAGTTTCTGTTGACATTATGTTTCTCACCAAAACGCTATGCATATTTCCTTGAGACCTGACAAATGTGTTACATTCTTTTCCGCCCACATAAAACATCTGCAAAGCCGACCATTTTGAAATTTTCAAACATGCATTGTTTGCATTGTTTACTTGCTAGCAGTCCTCTTCTCTCCATCTTCTGCCTGTAGTTTTGATTTGTTTCTTGGCACAGGGAGACCAGAGAATAGCACCCTTGTGCTCCTGCGTCCTCGTGTGCAGGCACAAGAGCCAACAAAACAGGGACCCACTCATACAAACATTGCCCCATTGAGATACTAGTGGTAAAAACTCAACAGGGTACCTTTGAAGGGACATTTGTTAATTTTCAACCAGCTTTGTATCCTAACAGTGTGAGTAGTGTGTGTGAATGAACTATGGTAAACTTTCCGCCGTCTTACCAGTGTCCAGATCACCCTGCTTCTCTCCCAGCTCAAATGAAACGCATCATTCGGTGGATTTTTGCTCGCTCTAGGGCTGTTGCCCGAACTACAGATGGTATTTCCTTATTTTTGTATGCCCGCCACCGCTGACCCCTCCTCTGTCTCTCTCTCAAACTCAGACCAAACCCTGATCAAACTGTAAAACTAGGCAGTGCTGATCAAGTGTAAACCAAGATTCTTCAGATTGAGATTCAGATACAGAGAACTTTATTAATCCTACCAGGGGCAATTTGTTTGAACAGCTTGCCTTGCACGCACACTATAACACAACATACAGTAACATGTAGACACTTAAATAAATTAAATAAAAAACAGAAATAAAAATGCTATAGAGTTCAGTGGAGTAAAGGAATCTAGAAATAATAAAAGTTACTAGACATATTATCATAAAAGAGATTAAAAAAACCAAACAATGAAAACTTGTGTCACCCACCAGTGGAGCGTTAATTGGTCCAGTGTGGCGCAGTGCATTGTGGTAGTTGCAGGTTTTCTACTGCTTGAGCAAAAGCTAATACCACAGCCCTTTCTCTCTGTTGTCTCTGGTCATGTAGCACCAATTTTAAAAGTATTTTTGCCTCTCTGTTTCATAGACAGCCCAGTTTTATGGAAAGACTATCTTATGAGCTGTAAATACTTCTTTAAGTTGACAGTGAAGCAGACATTGTCCTGTTTTGTCGTCAAAAATGGTTGTTGTTGCTGTAGTCCCGCACAGCCAGACCAATCTCTGCTGTGCCAGGGCTTAAGAAAGGTCTGGCTGAAGCCATCATGATTCATTTGTAATAAATATAATAAATGTGGGTGAAACTAAGCGCTGGATGCAGCAGTGGTCCTCTTATAAAATAGTGTCAGGAGGGAACTTGTTAAGGTGGAAAACTCGCATGTAGAGAGGGGAGCCCCGGTGTAAAAACTGGCTGAATCCCACCCAGAAAACACCACATTAAACATTAGAGACATTTTAGTGTGTAGGTTTCTAGCTTGGAGGCTGTTGTTGTTTCACAAAGTTTGTAGATAGGTCTGGCTATGCAGGACTGGGTTTACGTAGCGACAGGGATTTTGAAAACATTATCACAGACAGTGGAAGGGGAGGAGAATTCTGTCTGAAATAGGCGGCCAATGGCAGGCTGATAACCACAGTATACATCCTGTGAGTCAGACTAATGAGGCTGTATTTCTGCACTTCAGAAATCCTTCATTTTTTTTTTTTTAAAGAAAGGTAGCCTCCACTGGCTCCAACATTTTTGAAAACATCAGCATTTGTCATGAGTGGTGGTTACAAGTGGTGAATACCACAGCGGTGGGTCATTCAAGTTGACTCCTCTCGTAAACACAGTAAATACAACTCCTCTTGAAGGCACCATTTTCTATGCACATAAACATCATAGATATGTTTTTCACTGAAAGCAGCAACGGGCATCAGGTAGGGATGTGCATGACAATTTGTTGTTGATGTTTTTAAACTAGGCTGTGAACTTTGTGAGGTTTCAAAATATCAATAGTGAGTTGGGCGGTCATTTTGGGGAGTCTGGGGGAGAGTGCGTGAGACCGGAGAGAGACAGGAGCTCAAAGGGTCAGAGGGTTGTTTGTAACTTAAGTGTGTCATTATACATCCACCCTAATAGTGTCAAGTCTACTCCATTCTCATTACTAGAAACACGGTCGGTTACAGGAGGCTGCCACCTCTTTCTTTTTTTGCTTTCGGCCATAAAAGATAAAAACAACACAAATAATGTATGTAACTGAAACAACTTAAATGCAGTAAAGTTTACTTTATACAGACTCCACGAGCACACATAAAACAGCACATAGAATAAATAAACCTTCAGGGCTTTCTGACATAAAGTCATTTCTGACAAACATCTTCTCATTTTAACCCAAACCATCATCTTTTTCTTAAAACTTCAGGTCTATCTGGTTTAAAGCCCTGAAGGCACATTTCTCCTAACAGCCATAAAACATAAATTATCAACAAGATCGTTTAACACAAGTATCAAATTCAGCTCAGTAATAACTGTCAGGGTTCATAGACAAAACCATTTTTTTGTTAGTCACTCATTATCAGCCTTAGCATGTTTACACTGCATAAATTAGCCTAGCAGCTAGCGGCTAGCGGACTGTTTCCTTTACTTATAGCTTAACAGATGACATGTAATGTTATTATTTTTCTTACTCACTGCTGGTTTTAGTCACTGCATCTCCCAACAGAACAGTAAGGTTGGATTTCAGCCTGCATGCACGTTTTTTCGGCCAAACATTGTAATAACAGAAGTTAGCAGGATGAGATGCCCGACCAGACAGGTAATGTTACGTCGTGTTTTATCTTGTTACGGCATTGTTTACATACGGCATGTGCTCTGGCTGTCTGTTGACCTGTATTTTCTCTGAAATCCAAAATATTTCCATTCTGCTGATTTATTCCCAAGTAAATAACCTCATCGTCTTTCTCTTGGCTGCTGCCATTATCTGCCTGCTGCTGTTTGACAGTGACACAGACTTTCAAAATAAAAGCGTATCCTGAAGATGACGATATGGATCGATGTTGTCATGTTGATCATTTTATAGATCGTTACGCCCCTATGAAATATCCACTTTTCACACAGCAACGTCTCAGTAAAAAACAACCAATTTTTGTGGCGCTATGACGGCAGGAAATGCAGCAATGTCTCTGTAAACACAACCCTATTTCATGGCACTATCCCTGGTAGAAAACAGCGATGGGTTGTTGAAGCACAGCCGGTTTTATTGTTTGTTGTAAGTGGTCCGCAGCTTACCGAGATGACATGTTGTCCACCATCGACTCCCCCTTTGGATGACAAAGCCAGTACATATACTTTGTCACTTTTGAAACGTTGACATGATACCTGTGAAACGTACAAATGTAACGTATTTCTCATTTGTTGAAACGTACAATGCCGTTTTTCTTTTGATGACTTGGCCGAGATAAAGCCACACGAGGCAGAGAAATCCTGTCACCTCTCTGCTGTTTGAAACATTAAAGCAATCGGCTCATATCAGCTGACTGATCTCTACCCTGAAAGTACACACTCCTGTCCGGTGTTCACCTTGTTAAATCATCAGAAGTCATTACAACTCTAACGCAGGTCAGTCTGTGTAACAGGGACCAGTTGGACTCCTTTAGAGCTGCACATTTAGAAGCTCCTGTATATAGTTACTGCTGTGCCCACAGCCGTGCTGTGAGGTGACAGGGTGTTCGTGGTGGTCCGTGCTGGCTCTGGTTACTGAATGTTTCACAGACTAAAGGTCACTCCACTCGACCTGATCCTTGAGGTCAGTGATGGAAAGGGGATCTCCTTATGTTTCACTCTCTCATGCCGACACATCAGAAAGCTTCCTTCCAGTAGCTTTAAACAGGCCTGGAACACATCTCAAATGCAAATATAGCCACGAGCGACAACTAGAACAAATTAGTTTAAGTGATTAATGGTCAAAGCTGTGGACATTTTGTGATAGGCCTTCGCAGATAGTTAACTGGTTCAAAGTTATGTCATGTTTCTGAGTTATTTATTGTCACTGTGTTTAAGGTCACATACAGTGTGTCATCAGAAATGTCAAAGGTGTCACCAGGTTATGGGAAATTTAATCTTATTTAAAGGGGATTAATAGAAAGCTTTTCATTGGAAAGTCATTTCAGGATTGCTAAATTAATAAAAGGATTACTAATTAATTGAGATTTTTAATTATTCACTAGCATTAATGACAAACTCAGAGTAGATTACAGAATTATGCAACCAAAATGTGAAAAATTAAAGGTGCCGTGTGGAGTTTGTGACCACTGGTAGTGCTATGGAGCTTTGTTTTGAGGAGCATGTTTTCTGTTTGTTTGAACCTCATGACACGTTACTGCCAGTGGTTTTAGGCCACTGAATGACAAAATGATTGAGGAGGTTAGAGGAGAAACAAATAGTGTAAATGTGAAGTTGTTTGATTTTCTGTAAGGTTCTTATAGATATCAGGTAATATAATGCACTGACCACACCTAGTTCATTTTAATTCATTGTACATTTTGGACTTATTGATGAAGTTTGATTAACGCAGTACAGTAAGTATAGGAGAAGAAGAAGCTGTTCCACCTGTTAATACCATTTAACAAAAGTGTAACTCAGGTTATTTTCTGCAGCTACAAATTACAGATGTCCCATAAACACCTCACCTCGTCGGTAGACACTACTGGCATTTCCTAAGTGTCTCATATAAAGGCTACTGGAAGCGAAAGACAACCGTTATGTCCAGTGACTCCACGTTGCAACATTACACAATTGTATAAATCAGAGTACTGACATAAGAACTCAGTCAAAATCAGCAGAAGGGGGCTCGTAGAAACTGCTGTCGTGACATGTTCTGTGCCGCACGCATACCGGCTTTGTCACCTCAGGGCCAGATACACCAAACTAACTTGAGAAAACTATCAGTGACAAAGGTCCCCTGCTACTTTACCTGACATTGCTGTGTCTCGGCCAGAAATCATTCAAAAAGGGAAACAGGAAGGCCACCATGATGCTAGTTAGCCAGTTAGCACATTAACACATTCCAATGTTGAAAAAACAGACCATATTTACCGTGCGTCAGTTAACAATAACAATTACCATCAAAAATGTTTCTGCTAAAGAGCACAGTGGCTAAAGAAAAATAATCTTATCTCATATAACAAGTTTGTTTTGGTCTCACCCCCTCTTGACTTTAGCTGTTTGTTTACTTTCCTCACTTTGAATTCTCTCCTTGTGCGCTGAGCAGAACTGCCGTTAGAGTGATACTTTATTAGCCATCACCGATTCAACATGTGGGATCGACTAAATACAATCCTGACAGCAGCCGATGAGGACAACAGTGGGGGACACACCAAACAGACGAGGCCGACAGATGCTCACAGACATAGTGTGACAGGGCCATGATGTCTTCAGGGGGGTGAACATGCTCAGAAAGAGTATATTAATTCCAACCAGAGAAACAATCAGATTAAGCATTTGCATTGTTAACAGATGCTAATATTTTCTTATCGATCGATTATCAAAGGTTTACACCAGCCTATCAGGCCTGATTGGGCCAGTCTCTTCATTCATATTCATTGGTTTAAGTGGCACTAAGCAACGATCACTCTTAATGGTACACTATCAATAGGGTGGAAAATCTAACTTCTTGAGTTACAATATGTCCCAGTGCTTGTTGGGGAGTGTATAACAGTCTAAGTGCTTGTGGAAGGTCATACATCTTTGGAGTGGCAGAGATATGAAGAGATATATATTAAAAAAACTCATGTACAGATTTACACTTCACTTCATTTACAGTGATTCCAAACAACATGAGACCGCACACAGGTATGCCCCCAAAAGGCAGATTTTGTAGGGAAATACCAGGATCTTCATTCCTAGTATTCAACCCAAATGTATCTCTACACAATATAATTCTGCCATTTTCCATCTAACATGAAATTGAGAACATAAAACATGAAATAAATGAAGACTACGTCAGCTGTTACAATAGATAATGCTCTTCTCTGTATATGAACATGTTGCTTTCACTCAGACATACAGGCCTGTGTCGTCTTTCATGTAAATATTTTCTCCCTGTTTGTTTGTTGATTGGCCGGTTCATTCGGTCAGTGGTAACCGTCAGTACATCAGAAGTGTTTGTCACATAACCTCTCATAAATAATAGGCCCTGCCACCGTCTCCTCCTCTGGCCCCCTCTGAGAGGAACAGCATGGCTGGTAAATAACTGGCCGGATCGATACCTGTCATTGCAGTTCAGTGAGCCCCAGCAATCTAAAATGTCTGAGCAGTTTGTTTATTTTCTTGTTTTCAACCTCGCCTCCTCGCTGGCCTGTAGTGAAGAGATGCAGATGTATCCTGCAGTACTGGGATTCTTCTGCAGCTTTAAATGTGGTTCGTATGATACTGTGGCATGCTGGGTGACAGTTGGATGACCTCCCTGCATTCACTCCAAGTCATACGACTACAACAAATTCAGCTCTGTGGTCCCTGAATTTTGTCGTTGCTGCAGATACACAGGGCTGCAAATAGCAATTATTTTCATTGTAAATCAGTCTGCTGATTATTTTCTAGATTCATTTATTAGTTGTTTGATCCATTAAATGTCAGAAAATGGTGATCAGTGTTTCCCAAAGCCCAAAATGACGTCCTGAAATATGTACACAACCCCAAAGAAAATCAGTTTACTGTCATAGAGGAGTAAAAAAACAGAAAAATTTTCACATTTAAGAACCTGGAATCAGATTATTATGACTTTATTTCCCATGAAATGACACAAACTGATTAATTCAGTAGTTGACAACTAATCGATTGATTAGTGCAACTTTGCTGACACATTTAAATAAAAATATTTGACCATATTTTTTGTAAGAATGTGAAAAATTTAAGTCAGTGATTTAATCGTGGTGAACACCAACAGAACTAATCAACTGGAGGACACTGTTTTACTGTGCTGGTGCACTGATCCATGCATTTTGTACAACAATAGGGCTTGAAATAATGATAATGTTTGTTACAGATTCATCTGTAGATTCATTTCTCGATTACTTGTTTTATCTACAAGACATTATAAGTGAGGAAGACCTGTTACGATATCCTAGACCCTAATTAGACTTTACCAAATTTTGTCCATCCAACATTTCCAAACCACAAAATATAAATTTATTATAATCAGTTTTTACACAAGGTGCTTGAAATGATTGAATTTGGAGGGAAGAAATATCAAGTGCTTTTTTAAACCAGGTGCTTAAACTTGAAATCTTAAATTCAAATGAAACGCTCAACTCTGCCTAATAATTTGACCAAAGTTTTTTTTTTATCAAGTCATTTTAACTAAATTGCTTGGAATCAGAAATCGCTCAGCTTTTTTTCTTTTTAAAAATCCTGATGCGTCGCTGTCTCGCGCCACTCTGCGTTGTGCTCTCCCTCTTCTTCTTCCTCAACTTGATGACTTTGTGCCCCACATCGTTATTTATTTTTACTTTGCTCTGCTCTTACAACCTCAGCAAAACCAGCAGACCTGCTGTATGTTGGCACGGCTTGACTTAACGTGACTTAACAGAGCCGGCTCCGTTTTCCTCGCGATGATGTAATAGCTCCACTAAAAACTGAAAGTGAACCTGAAGTTCCAGCTGGCATCGTTTCCTTGCACTAGTTTCAGCAGCCGTTTCGTTAATAATACGTTTACGTACAACTAATTTGAGACAGCAAATCTGTGTTTGATGAAAACATGCCGAACAAATTACGTTTTCTATGTACATAATGAGGAAATGTTGCTGGTTAACGTACCTGTCAAGTCTCTAAAATGTTAATACTGACGGTATCAGCGACATTTTCATTAACAGCTTATTGCAGTTGTTCTCTGCCAAACCAGGCAATCTAGCTATGAGGTATCTAGTCATAGAGATTTCAATATTATTTCTATTTTTACCATTTTTATTAACATTTAACCGAAATCACGATCTTCCCCTGAGCCTCACTGAAGTGCTTTTGGTTGCCTGAACCTTAGACAGCAGTCTGTAGGTGAACTCAAGGTTCTGGTGTAAAGTTCCTGCACGTTGAACGCCCACCATCCTCCCCAAACACCTCCTTGTGAAGCTTTCATGAACATATATGTTGTGTTTCTTTACTTCAAAGAACCTTTGACTCTGAATAGAATCCCGACAGCGATCGCCACAACAATGTAATTCAGAAATCATTCCTTGCAGCAGACAGGGCTGCTTTCAGATGGTTCTGTGACATTCAAATGTTTTGTTGAGGATTTTTATACAGTTGTGCCTAAAAAGAGTGTGATGAATAACACTTCACTGAAAAGAGATTTATTTATGTTGAATAAAAACGTATATTTCAAAATGAATTACTTGCTATGAGTGGAAAACTTGAAAATGAAAAAAAAAAACAGTGCCTGAAAAAGTATTGAAAAGTCCTTGAATTTCATTTTGTAATGCCTCTATGAGCCATGTATAATGTAATATCTATGAAAGCAGCAAATCCTCACATTTAAAAACCTGGAAATGTCTTTTTATTTTGCATTTTTGGTAGAAAACAACCTAAATGATTTAACAGAATAGTTTCAGATTAAATTTCTGCGCCTCAAACAGTCAGTTATTTGACTGATTGCAGCTCTACTGTTCAGTCTACATGAAGGTGCATATGGTTTGCCTGGTTCAGTCAGACACCAAGCAGCTAAACCACCTGCACAAACAGTGGCCCCTGCTGGCTCCTTCTGGACATGATCTCCTGTCAGCTTCAACACCTCTCTGTGTCCCACTTGTTTTGCTCACAAACAAGTTTTCTCTGTTTTTTTTTTTGCTCAAACTAGATTCCTCTCTGCCCTCCTAACATCCTCCTCCGTCCACAAAAGGACTCTCATCCGCCCCTGGCTCAGAGTCCATGAAACGTGTGCACTTTCTAAACATTTTTTTCTCATCAAGGAAGCATCCCTCAGCGGATCAGGCTTTGTTGGCTCCAGCATGTTAGTGGTAACGTTTTGGTCAACAGATATCCTTCAGGGTGTCATTCAGATAAACCGTGTCGTTGTTTAGGTGGAGAGCAGAAGGATATATCATGGCTTGTTTGGAGGCAAAATTACACAGGAGGTCAACAACACTGTGTATTACAAAAGGGAAGTGCAGGTTAGCCAATACATCGATTTGAAGACATAACCTGTATGAATCTTCATTATGTCCACCGCATGTGTTTAAATATAGCTTTGTGCTACCACATGAGGAAACAGCAGGGAAAGACTGTGAGCTCTCACCCAAACCGGAGAAACCTGCATCCTGTGTAATCTGGTGTTTGCTGCATTCATGGGATTGTAATAGTATACAAAGAGACGCCAAATAAGTTTTATCTCCATCCCAACAATTTGTGCAGTCATTTGTTGTTGTTGTTTTTTTTCCAGATTGCTTGTGGCTCCCCTCTCTACACTCTCAGATTTTCAAATATCTGTTTGCAGGGGGATGTGTCAGTTCCGAACAGATGACCTAGTTTTTACACACGCACAATCTTACAAACATTGAAAGGCCCCTCTACATACATTACATTCCTGCGAACACTCTGAAATTCATCCCTTTATATGAACACAGCAAAGATTTGAATGGCTGCGGAAAATGTCAATTATGGAATTGGTTAATTTTTAATTATCGTCGGCTGCTCTGTACACAGCTGCTCTAACAGTTGACTGTTATTTTTTTCCCAGCATTTAATTGGAGCTGAAACAGCATGACCTATTTTGTTTGGAGAGAATGTATACTTTATCTGTGCCTCCTCAGAAGGTGGCCTTGAGCTTAATTCGCAGCACTGCGATGTTTCTTCTCAAAGTGTAGTGCATTACAGATTACTCATAACCTGTTTAACATCGCAAGCAGCAAATTCATCAGCTGGATTACATAAGGCCTCCAACATGTGAGTCCTTTCAGACTTAACAGATTCTTCAATTAAACATGCGGCTGCTTAAAAAAATGACGAAGCAGCTGTGCTTCTAATATTGTTTTTAAAGGTCCAGTGTGTTGGATTTGGGTGGATATATTGGCAGAAATATAATATAATTAGTTTGTTTTATTTAGTGTATAACCACCTGGAAATAAGAATTGTTTTGTTTTTGTTACCTTAGAATGAGCTGTTTATATCTACATAGGGAGCAGGTCCTTATTCACGTTGTCCTCCATGTTACACCACCATGTTTCTACAGTAGCCCAGAACGGACAAACACTGGCTTTGGATAGGGCCACTCAAGTTTTAACATTGGCTACTGTGGTTGGCAACCACTCCATGACAAGCTGCAGGTTTAATGTGAAAGAGCTTTATTCAGTGTTTTTACCAATTTATATCACCTGGGGTTTCATTTATAAATATTGCGTGCACACAAAATGAGACCTGAAAAAGGTGTACGCCACTTCCCAAGCAAAAGTTGCGATGTATGAAAACAGCCTTGATGAGAGTCATTTCGACCAGTGCTTACAAATAGTTTGGAGACAGGAAACTAGCGATGCAGATGGGAAGATGAAAGTCTGACTGTAGAAGCTGTCAATTATTTTTGGCGCACAACATTTTGGCATTTGTCTGTATGTACATTTTTAGCATGGATCCCACACATTGTTTTATAAATGAGATCCCTGGTCTGTTTGTTTTGGCGAACAACAGACCTCTGCTTATAACTCTGCTTCTGGTCAAAACCTCCTGAACGTCTGGATCTTTAGTAATCAGAGAAAAAAGGTGAGCACACATTAGCAGGTGCAGGACTAGTCTATCTCAGATCTATCTCTGCAGCACTGTGTCAGCTTTAGAGAAAGGTCTGGAATCTCGATTATCTTTTTCTATAAGATAAAAAACACCCTGGCTTGTTTGTATTTCTTTTGACCAATCACAATCATCTTGGGCGGGCCTAAGACCAGGATGCAGCAACAGAGCTTTTGCAAAATGGCATCTGGTCTGAAATTGTTTTGGTGGAACATTTGCACATGGAGAAGCGAGCACAGTCATTAAAATGGCCCCATTAAAGAAAACGCCACAATAAACATGAACAATCATGCCTTTTTCAGACCATAAATTGTTCAGAGGTTGTTGTTGTTGGTTCCCCTAGCGAAGAGGGTTTGTTAATGATAACCTGCTGATAGCCGAAGGAAGAGAATATGCCGGCCAAAATCAGCCAGCCAGTGGCAGGTTCATAGCCTCATTAACATCCAGTGGGTCAAACTAGCGCTGGACTGGCAGCCTGTCTGTGACGTGCCAAACACTGTTGGACAAACGCTGGTTTTTAATGTGAAACCGCTTTATTCAACGTTTATACAGTTTCTAATCACCTGCTGTGTTTGTTTTGGAGAGAGGGAGATCCCTGTGGATAACATGGCTCCCGGTAGAAACCTCCTAAATGTCTGGATCAGAAAAAAGTGAGCACCCATTATCAGGTGCTGGGCTAGCAGCCCGTCTGTGATGAGCCAAGCAGCGTAGGAAAAACACTGACTTGGAAAATTTTACTGGTTTTAATCATCTGGTCCGTGCAGATAATTCGACTCACAGTAAAGACCTCCTGAACAGGGAACACTAAAGGAATTCTAACCGGGAGAAGTTTCAGCTAGTTGTAATCTACAGTCCTGTCCACTAGATGCCATTAAACCTCCTTAGTTTCACACACTGCTCCTTTAATACACTTACATTTGAAGTAGAATACCTGCTGCATCCTCCTGCTGCTGTAAGTGGCATCTTGACATCGACCTGCGTAATGAAAACAGAGTCTTCCCTTTGTTTTATCACGATGAAACTCCGGCTTCTGTCTGGTCAGTCTTGAAAGACTGAATCACAGCTATGAGGAGCTCTCCAAGGTTGCTATTGAAGTGCGCTGCTGTGTCACAGACGGTGGCACAAACATTCCCCGGCTTTCAAAGCCAGTTTAGAAAACAGGTCTCTGCAGTGTGCAGTCAAATAAAGCCACGCTCTGTAAACTGATAGCTTTTAATACACACATTAAAACAAAGCATCTTTAAGTGTTTAACCCATATGTTTGATTCCACACACGACATGCTCGAGCCCCCCTCTCCTCAAAACACCCACCGACACACACACACGCAAGCACACACTAACTCACTGGAAGGATAGTGTGACTGATCCAGCAATCCTTTCATTGTTTTGGTGAAACGGAGTCGCCTAAGCTGCTATAATCACTCGTTTAGTGTTGCGGCAACAAATGCTTTTTTTAGATATTCCAATCCAATATAAAATTTCAATCCCTCATGAACCCTAACTAATGCAATGGTCCATTTGCTGTTGTTGTTATTATTACTATTATTTTAATGAGCTGTTTTCCTTTCAAAGGATCTGTGTCCATTTCAAATAATAGCATTGTGATTTAGTGAGACAAAAAGCCGGGATGTCAGACTGAGAGCTGACTAAAGCTTCTTTTTTAAAAGCTGCAGCTGCATTGACACTAAAGAGCATTTTGCATTGTGAAGTCCATCATCATTTAATCTGTGGATAAATATGTCTGTGAGTGATTATGGCTTTCTTTAGTTTGTGCTGATCACGCAGGAAACGTGAAGCTATTGTAACAAGGTAAAACAATCGCTTTAGGTTTAAGGTGCAGTTTTTGGTTTTACAGGAAGCGAAACAGAAGCTGATAGATGACTGCAGGTTTTAGAGACACAGATTAGTGTTGTTTCGCAGCTGTCTTTCATTGGCCTGTCTCTACAGCGTTTTCCCCCTCTGGTTATCACTTTCAGCTCAGTGGGTAGTGCTGTTTATGCAGTGGCTCTCAATCTCATTGTCTTCGCACGTTGCATTTGAACTGTGCAAAAAACAACAACAAAAAAAGACCGACCTAAATAAGAGGATACAGCTCACGATTCCTCAAAAGTTCAACTGGAATTTGAATTGTCTTCACTTTTTATGTGAGAAAGTGTTCATTATGATGTCACTACAGCTGTTGTGCTTAATTTACAGTTTTCAAAAGAGTATAAAACAGTTCACAGCTTATTTGTAGACGCTGTTGACTGACGTTTGAGGACTCTGGTTGCTAGGAGACACACCGTCAGTCAGCCCTTTAGGGGTTCAGACGCAGCCTGCTATACATATGTTAAAGTTGGGGACTTGTGTCCAGGTTTGTTAAGAGGTTATATGGCCTGACACCACGACATTCACCACAAATATCTGTTTTAAAAGACGATCTTTAGCCTAAAGTTAGCCATGGTGTTAACTGTAGCTTACAGCTAGCTCTACTAGCTCGTTTATGTTGTAGCCTTACTTTGCTGCTCCTGTACAGAGCGGACACTTTCAGTTTGTAATTCTAGCATCTGTCATCCAACTAAATATTGACTCACGCTTAGTATTTTACGAATTAGACGAATTTTTTATTTTGATGAATGTAGGCGCTGATACACCAAAAAATAAATTAAAGGTTAAAAGAAAAGGTAAATGAAAAAGCAAAATGACATTGGCATCAGTAGGCAAGTAATATAATCGATGTAGCCTTAACACAGCCTAACACCGGTAACATGGCTACCATGGCAAGTTTAATCACCTTTAGTCATCGATACGTCCATAGACTGTATAAAATAATGGACTGGCCTCAGTGATGTCATTCATTGGTTTGTGGACTCTCTTTTTGCATTTTGGCCATCACCATCTTGGTTTTTTTAGAGTCAGAAATAACCATATTTGGAGAGAAGGTGGAGCTGCCGAGGGGTAGATCTGACTCATAAACTGTAACTCCTCACAGACGGCCTGTCACTCCCTTAATTATGAGCAACTTTAAGCCTTGATAGAACTTAAACAGGTGAGTTATATAAAATTTACCCACTGTAAAGTTGTCATTAACGAGGAAATTAGCTATAGAGACCAAAACTGTTTTCGGTACCAGGCTTTAAACATGTTTTTTTGTGCTGTAAAGTGCTGTAAGCGAGGATTGACTCGCTCTTGGAGCCAGCCTCAAGTGGCCATTCGAGGAACTGCAGTTTTTGGCTTCATTATTCAGTCCTCAGTGTTCCTGCTCGGCTGCAGCAGTAACTCAGTGTTTCAATGGTGAAACATCTGAAGAGCTGTGGTGATTGTCTTATCAGTGGGGTGATGCAGATAATGAAGTTATTAATGTGATTTACATCTTTTTACCAGACTGTGTTGTACAGCATATATTTAGTTCATAATGTTATCAATAACGAGTCAGTGTCATGGAAACTGGACTGTGCAGTGTAACAGTGTAATTAACCAAATGAGTGTGAAAAATGTTGTATGAGCACAGCTTCAGTTATGATGTCATATTATTATAAACACATAATAAAACCTAAATATCAGCTGATCCCAGAGCTGCAAAGTGATCACAAGCAGCAGCCTGTGGACAAAAGTGGCAATGCTTCCATGAGTGCCACCGCCATGTGTCGTAAAGATCTCGATCTTGATCTGGCTAGCATGTGCGTTTGTTTGGGAAGCCAGTGAAAGAAAGATGCAACTTATTTTTAATTCTGATTTTCCTTTTTAACCCATGTTTTTTTGAAATGCATAGTGATGAGGGAATGTATTTATTAATGGCTATGTTAGATTAATAACTCTAATATGACCATGATGGAACGGAGTAAACTTTGTTTTTGCCACCAACGTAAATTCATATATTGATGTAAAACCACGTCTTGTAATGTATTTGATAAATAAAATAGACATGTTACATGCCTGTCCAAAAAGACGGCCAATTCAGGATCAGTTTCAGATCTCACACTTCTCTCCATCTGTTGAATGACCAACCAAGGGCTCATTTATACTCCCTGTATTTACAATAAAGTAGACATCACTGCCCTCATACGTCCATGTGTCCTTTGTGATAGCACAGATACAGACATTACATGGCACGAAAAGGCGAAGTCAAAAGTTTCACATTCTCGTGAACGCGATATCTCACACGAGTCTGGACAGATATGGACGTAAAATGCAACTTGAGTAGCTGGCGGAGGCATCTAGTTTTCTTCTTTGTTCAGTTTGTTTTTTTGTTGTTGTTTTTTGCCGATCCTGCCCCATTATCAGCCGTAACCACAAAATGTAACATGAAAGATAAAATTCTCCAAATGAAAAAACTGACTAATATACGACTCACTGCCAAACTTTGCCTGAGAAAATGTAAACACTCATCCAGTCTGTGTGTCGTCAGTTGCTCCGTCTGATATCACAGGGAATCAAACCCAGGGACAGGTGTAAGGTATAACTACACAGAAATAGCCAATCTTTTCATTTAGGTTTGTGTTTGCATATGTAGGTCACAAAGAAGCATCAGAAATAAATTGAGCGTGTTTCATAATCAGTTAAAAACTCCTTTTAGTGACTTTAAAAGACAAAATAATGGAGTTGGAGCACTTTTTTGTTGCTGGAATGCATAAGGTCAGTAGCCTTTGACATTTTTCAACAAGCCCACACAGTGTTTTCTATGTCTTAGTGAAATGCATTTTAATTTCAGTTTGACTTCAGTAGTTTTTCTCAAGTAATGTATAACTTTAGTAATGTTGGAACGAGCGGAGTTGACCTGTGTCATTCTCTGCCAGGATTTATCCTACAGTGCATATCTGCAAGTTCTGCACCGTAGTAGGCGATGATATGTAAATAGTTCCAGCTTCCTGTTCACTTGAGCTCCTTTGTTCCACCTCCACTAACAAAGGTGTAAATCAGATGCCCTGAGAACAGTTGTCTCTCCCATTCACTCTCTATCACTGCAGCAGAGGCAGCAAAGACAGAGCCCGAGGTTTGGTTCTTAGTGGGACACGATGCTGTCAGGGCATCAGGTGAGAGCACGTACCGAGCCCCCTCCGCCCACTCCCCCCCCCCACTCCACTCCTCACTTAATCAGTTCTGACACAATGCCAATTCCACAGTGGGTGGTGCACACACAGCTTTATTCATAGATGTGGCAGTCGGGCGGTGATCAGCTCCCAGACTCTGCTTTGTCTGCTCACCTTTCACTGTTATGCCGTATCAGGCAGCACGCTACAGTGGTCACTTACAGATGTTATTGTTGTTTTTGATTCTAAGTGATCTGGCATTTAACAAGGGTTTGTCAAGTGGATGGCATTTGATGGTCCATCAGGATGTCTTTCAGGGGTATTACAGCTGATTACAAAGCAGATTGCAGATGACCTGGGACTATAAGCCCAGACATACTGGGGAAACGGTGGAAAATAGGTGCAGCTTTTAACCCAGTCGCCACTGAATTTAAGCACTAACTTCAATGAAACCGCGGCTGGGTGTCCTGAGGGCGTAGGCAAACAATTTACTGAACTGAGCCAGACGTAACTAAAAAATGTCTGCGGCACGTATAGCTGCTGTACGGTTTCTATTGTTGCCTCTGAAAAGCTGAACAGGAACTGCGAAGCAATCATAAAGCATGCAGGGAAGCAATTTCTTTCTCTTATTCAAGTGAAAAATTATTCCGTGCTGTCACAAAAGACTCCCTAACAAGGTGCTTTAAACTCTCTGGCAGTGCATTGCTGCAGGGTGTCAAAGAGTGGATAAGCTATAAATGAAGCTTAAACTCAAAAGTCTGTTTCTGGTAATAGCAGCATTTCGTTCCCTCTCCAATGTGCTTTTGATGTGGAGCTAAGATTAACAGTGTTAAATCGTCCTCTTCACTGTCTCAAAGTAACAACACAGGCATAATGAGCAGATTGTTGACAACAAGAGCACTTCTTTGAGGCGCAGGAATATTGTACAGACTTATTATCTATTCTTTTGTGCAGGTAGTTGTATTAGAATTCAACCCCCTCCACGCAAACCTCCATTGACCATTGTGTATTATTAAAAAAGGGCCATGTAATTTGAGTCGACAATAGAGGAACATCCAACCACTGAGGAATGTTCCTTTCATCTCCTCCTAATCCTCCATGATGTGATCCTGGCCGTTTATGGTTGAGTGGCTAAAGAGGCGCAAGGTGCCAAAGAATCCAGGAGCTCTGGCCCAGCTGCTCCCCAGAGAGCGCTCCGGCATGGCAGAGAGATTTGCACGTCGAACGTGTCGATCCCTCAGAGTTAATGAGGCTTACTGTTTGGGCTCCCATTATCAGGCCTGCTGCACCCTGAGCCGGGCCCAGCTAAAGTCATGCATCATAAAGTCCTCGACGCTCCTTGATACATAGTGGACAGTAATCAGAGCTCAGCGATTTTCACTGTTTCTGGAAATAAACTCTTCAGACCGTTGCATGTCCTCACATCAACCTGATGTACATTTGCATGAATGCCTTCAGTGTTTTGAAGTTATTGCAAGCAGTTGCAAATTCATGCTTTATTCAAATAGTGAAAAGTTAACATCTAATCTTTCGGAGATCTTCACTGCTCAAGAGGTTGGTTTAAACTGAAAAAGTCCCAAACATGTAAGTACTTAGGTGTTATTACTATTGATCAGAACTTATCATTCAAACCACACATCGAAACAGCAGAAAAGTATCTTCAGTATTGTGACGTACTTCTGAGTGAATCAGGACAGGCAGGAGGGATATGACATTGGGAGGGATTTGATTTGATCCTTAAAAAGTGGGCGTGTCATAACAGTGAGGCCCTGACAGTTTACCACTGAGGGGATAGCAGCATCCGCCAGGAAAAAAGAGACAATGTCCATCTTATTGTCCGTGTAACGTTACTTACTGAAGCAGTTAATTGTATAATGTCTTGCGCATAATCTGCAGCTGTCACAGTTTCACTTTCCTCAGAGTGAATACATTTTAGTCAGCATGCCAGTGACCATGGAGTTCTTGGGGAACAAAGACACACCGATGCAGCATGCTATTGCTAGCTCGTTAACTTGCAGATTGATTGTTGAGTGGATGTTGTGATGTTATTGGTTGAAATTGGTTGATACTAGCTTCTGTCAGCACATGTCACATTTTGTTTTAAGGGAGGAAATCATGATTGGTTTTGGTATTAGAATATGAAGAAACTGATTTTTGTTTTGTTTTTATAAAGGTCCACAATATGTCAGAGGATGTGATGTAAAAGAGTTAAAAAGGCATTTTTCCATTTCGTTAAGGGACTGTACTTTATTTATTAGAGGAGGTGGGGGTGGCTGGGGTATGACTTTTTTTTTTTTTTTTGACCCTTGCCAAAGCTGCTGATATTTTTCTTTGAGCCTCCCAGAGTGACTGTCAGAAAATGCATGACATTTCTTCCACCATAAATTAGTCATTAGATTGTCAAAGCTTAACCTTTGATGTTTGACAGTTAACAGTTTAAAGTTCAAGACGAGATCCTGGAGTTGAAAAAAAAAATCAGATTTTCACTGTTGTTGTGCATACTGGTTAGTTCATGCAAACATTTTATTTTCGGCCAAATTCTAAATAAGGCTTAGAATAAAGAGATTTTTTAATGAATATAACGGTTTTAAGCTCAGATTTTTTTTCTTGATGGAAGTGTTTGTCGCACATTATGTGTCTGAGGACCACTGAATATTTAAAAATCCAGTGAAAAAGTAGACAGTAAAATAAATACAAAAAGAAAAAAACATTTAAATGTGTATGCCCCTCCCCTAAGCTAAAATAAAAACACAAGTCCCATCCCAGTGCTTAAAAAATTATTTGGCATGCCTCCACCCTCCCCCTCATAGATAGAGAACAGTTACCATGTTTTAAACGAGTCAAGAATTAGGGTGCTAACTAGCTAGCCAACCCGCAGTCACCCGTCTCCCTGCTAGATGACTGTTTGCCAGGTGGAAAGCAGGCAGAAGCTCTAGAGACAGAATCAGCGGTGGCTGCAGCAACTTCAATTCAGCACAGTGCGAACCCCAGCAGGCTGGGTTTAATCTGTGTAAAGGCAGCAACAGAAAGTTTGCTTATCAGGTGGGAAGTTTACGCTCAGCTTGGGGATTTGGAGATCTTATTTGAGTCGCTGAAAGTTTGTGTCTTTGAACTGTCTGCCATTTTCTGCTTTCTTACCTCTGAATTTGAATTATATTTACTTAGGCACTATGAAATTGATTGAAAATCATGATACTTAGGTGACTGGAATTTTTTAAAATCAGTTTCAAAATAGCACTCTTTGTAAATTCTCCCAAATTTTTACTGTAATAGTTATTAAAACTGTATTATACCTGTTTTTTGTTTTGTTTTGCATTGTAATGAGATGTTGTACCTGCTTATTTGTGGTGTGTTCCAGTTGTATTTGTGTTTGTGTCTGTTGCTGTAATAATATTTATGCTGCCCTCTCGGCCAGGTCCGTCTTAAAAAAGAGAATATTTCTCTCAGTGAGACTTTTACCTGGTTAAATAAAAGATATAAGAATAATAATAAATGTGGTGTTAAAAATCCACCTCCTTTATTTATATTCTTGAAACCTTGACTGACACATACAATGAGTCAAATGAATGAAAATTACGTGCATACAAATTTAGTCATCAATAATCCCAGAAGACTGGATCTGTAATTACTCTTTCATTCTGAATACAAAAACATTTTTTCACTCAATCTCCTATTGATGAATCTGATTCCTTTATGTGACACAGTAAACCACGGATAAATAAGTACAAAACCAGACCGGTCGCTAACATCCTCAGAGCTCCCAGACGTCACAATTAGGAACACCTCAAAGGTCAGCTCAGATCTCTCCCCGCGTTACAATATTGAAAATCAAATCTACTGTAAAGATCCAGCCGGCCCCAGATCTAGGGAAGGTCATCCGAGTGTCACTGATTTCTGAAAAAGCTCAGCCGCGCAGCACGAAAGGAGTCAAGTTCAGGCCTCCAGGGTGTCTGCAAAGGACACACACCTGTGACGGGATTGCGCCGTGAGCCGGGGCTGGGAGCCGGGGGATGAGGGGGGGTAGCTGTATTCTGCGGCTCTGCGGATGATTGGCAGAAAATGTCAGGCACGACACGTCAGCCCCATACAGACACACAGCAGGCAGATGTCAGAGACTGCATGATAAGAGGGAGGCCAGGCTCACAAGGAAAGGAAGGAAGTGGCATCTTCAGAGAGTTATGTCATCCTTCTGAAATCTCTCACAGATTAGGCCTCAACACAGCTCACACCTAAAGTCTTTTGTGCTCAGAGTACGAAAAAATAACTATCTCCTGACCTATCACCCAAATGTACAAGACTTAAAAAGTAGCTTCCCTCTAATGTTTGCCTCCCCTTTTCCTTCTGTTATCATTATTTTTCCAAAATACAAGGATTAGTCAGGGTCACAGTTTTTTCCACATGCTTGTATTGCACAGAAGGATATGCACAACCTTCTGGGCTGCACACCACTGGGGCCTGAGCCAGGGTCAGATATCTCAGAGGGGGAAGGCAGACTGAAGACCGTCCACTGCATTTTAATTACAGTGAATGTGTTTTGTTTGACCTTGAGAGAGTGCTTCATTCTGATTTATTGAAGTCAGGTTTTTGTGAATCTTTAAGTCGAACCTGGACGTATTTTGTTAAGTAATGTATCCTTGCACTTTTTACTTTGCATTTTAAGCAGCATTTGTAAGGCACAGAGCACAGGTGACATTCATCAGTGAGGTGGAAATAAATGCAAGATACCGCCGAAAATGTTCTTCATTACCTCGCTCGGCTCTGTGAATCACAACTATGTTCTTTTCCCCTGTTCTCAGGGCACTGCCCCCATGGCCCACCCTGAGGACGAGCTGGAGCGCCTGACCAAGAAGATGCTGTTTGACATGGACCACCCACCATCTGAGGAATATTTTGGTAAGGAAGATCGTCACACACACACACACACACACACACACACACACACACACACACACACTTGGTTGGCATTGGCCTTTTCACAGAAGACATTTTGACATAGGTGTAGGTAATAAAATAAATGATAATTGAATTTCTGTCATGGTTTACTGAGACATTGTTAAAGGAATAGTTCACCCACACACAATATAATTGTATGTAGTACTCACCTCCCTCTGCTCTCTGTGGTCCTAGAAGAGTTTTCCATCTTGTGGCGTTAAAGGAGAACTTTGGTATTTTTCAACCTGGTCCCAATTTTCCCATGGTTTTTTTTGTCTAAGTGACTAACAGGAACAATTTGTGTCTGTCTGACTATAGTTTGCTTTTTTACTGTTTACTTGTTTATTGTATATTTTTGTTTTTACTGATGCTTCTTGTTTTGCACTATTCCCTTTTCAGCCGAAACACTGTAAATCTACACACTGTGAGAGTATCTTGAATTTTTGAAATTGCATCAGTATTGTGCTACAGGGGTGCTTGTTTTTGCCACTGACAGGCTCATATTATTTTAAGAGTGTCCGATCTTGTTTTGTTCTGAAGTCTTGCAAGTTGAGTTGTTGCAGAGAGACAATAACAAACAGACCTGATTAAGAAAAGGGTAAACATAAACACTTTGTATCTCTGTAGGGATCCTTTTCATAATGTTATCAGACTCTTATAATAGTAATGTGAGCCTGTCAGTGGCAAAAACAAGGGATTTTAATGGACGTACATGGCTGTGTAATATTGCCCAGAGTGGTTACATCGCAGCAAGATTCGGGCTGCCGGCTGAAGCCCTCTCCCTTAAAACAGGACCAGTTGTAGACACAAAACCATGGGAAAAATGAAAGCAAATCACTGCTAATACACTTCAACCAAGGCTGAACGAAAGACAGCAAAAAAACTATGTCCTTGAACGTGTTACTGACTGTCTAAAAAAATCTAAAAGTACCTGTGCAGCATTTTCAAAGTGTCCTATATCCACTCGTGGGCTCATGGAAATCCAAGCACTACTTTTTTTGCTTAACTATTGCTAAACAAAGCATTTTCCGATTATGTATGCATACAGAAATACAGCCATTTAATAGAATTATTTTTCTGGGATCATAAGTCGCGTTTCCATTACCCCTAGAAATGCGCAAAACCTAAATATCTCAATAAAAAACTGGTAATGGAAACACCTATATTTCGAAAATCCTCTCAGATATCGCTGAAACATTTTTACGCTCTCATGAGGTGGTTTTTCAGACATGTCGATATAAAAGTGTATCGCAAAAGTGTAATGGAAACACTTCCATTTACACGTCACCGGGGTCAACGGACATGACGTAGGGGGTCACGCGACCAGTTCATTTCGAGGAAGATGGCGCATTATGTGTGGACAGAGGAGGAGACAGAGTTATTATCAACAGTTATTCGTGATAAAAATGTCACAGTTATCTTGGATAGCAAACAACAAAGAAATTCGGAATGATCAGTGTCCCGAGACACATAACGCTTTCAGCCATCTTCCTCAAAGTGAAGTCTTGCGGGACGGACGAGAATTTACGAGAATTACGGCTAGTTCGCTAAACACCGTTCAGTGGCAACACCTGCAAGTAGCATTTGAACTCTGTTGAAATTTAAGAAATATCGCTTTTATTTTGCAAACAACTGTAGTGGAAATGCGACTATAGAGAGCCTAGGGAGGTGAGTATTATATACGATTTATATTGTTTTTCATTAAACTATTCCTTTAATTTAAATACTGTCTCCTGTGCTTTTCCTACTAGAACAAGTCAAAATGTCTGCTGTGATAAAAGCCCATATACTGCCAAGGCAGCTTACTGTGTTTTACCTTTTACCTTTTTTCACGAGAGAAGCTGAACCACAAAGTGTGCTGCGACAGTTAAAATCTATAATGCTATTTTTTTAAGCTTATTGTTTTAAAATTTATGTTGGAAGGTAGTTGGGCCGGACAGCTAGCTTTCTTGTAAATTTAGAAATTTTACACATTATGATCAGCTACCTTCTTCTTGCCACCAAATAAGAGGACAGATTTTAGCATCAAAACAGCAGTAAAATAAAACCTCTATACTGACAGATACAGCTGCGAAGAGCTTCGACAAAAAAAAAGGTTTGAATTAATCTCTGCTGTAGCAAATGAAATAAAACAAAATGGGTGTTTTAATTCTTTTCTAAGTGTACAAGGCTAGATACTGTATCTTTTGAGCATTATAGGCACTGGTGTAGTGGAGGGTATACACAGGTATACGGGGTATATACTCACTTATCAGCCAAAAAGCCTGTGGAACACATGGGATAGTTTACCCATTTCCTCCTCTGTAACCTACCCATCTACCCAAGTAGCACGCCCACCTCATCAGCTAATGAGTCACAGATATACAACAGCAAAAACATGTTTCTGTAGATAAAAGGAACAAATGAACAGAGACAGCACAGTCTTTTTTTATAGAGGCAGAAAATACAGTAATGTCAAAATATTGTTTTTTATTTATTTAACAGTTGTGTGTTTTGAGCTACATTATCTCTTTTACAAGAGACGCTGTCCAAAATGGTGGTTAATACGCATGACAAAATATCAGTATCCTAGTTTGGTCAAAGAAAAATGGATCAAGTGACGCCTTTGTGTGTAATAGATTGTGTAACGACTCAAGAGGAGCTATTGACATGAATCCTACAGGGTATCTTCTCACAAAACAATTAAATCCTCTGTTGTCTGATATATACACCAATTAAGATCCATGTTTTTTTATAACACATGCATCACAATAGTCCTGGCTAAGTGCTGATGTCACATATACTTCACTACTGTAATCACATTCACAGAGACAGTGTGTTGATCTTTACAATCTGACGAGCTCTCACTCGCTCATAATGACCTGCTGCCTGTTACTAATTAATTTCTCCCTCCACCTCGGCCTCCTCCTGCTCCACTTTGGCCCTGTTATGTATCACATATTGTAGAGATGTGTGTCTGCTCTGCTGTTGCACTGGGGAGGCTCCTAGAGTCATACGCTGATGTGCGGCTTTAGAGCATCGTGTACTAAACAAAGGCGTATGATCATTTATGCTATAAGTGGTCCTATATCGCCCGCTGTGAGCGTCTCTGTCACAACAAGAGTCACTTGACGACGAGGCATTTATAGGTGAGAGTAGCAAAGTGGCTAAAATTAGCCCGTGAGTCACTGATACACATGGAACAATAATACAGGGAACAGCTTTACAGACACACACACACACAAGTTTCCTTTTTGACACAGACGCAGTTGTGAAAACATTAGCACAGGTAGCAATGATCTCATTAGGAACTCTCATTCTGTTAGTTTTCACTGTGACAGTTTGTGAAGCTGAAAGGAAAAACAGCCTAGAGAAACCTAATCTGTGTAAAAGAAGTGGACGTACAGTAGTCTCCAGGTCTGAGAAGTGGTGCCGATGCAGCAGTGCCTTAAACCTGCAGTCTTTCTAGTGGCCAGCAGGGGGCGACTCAGCCGATTACAGGAGGGAAGCCTAATTGTGTATAAGTCAGTGAAAAAATGACCATAATGGAAACATTTTCCTGTTGAGTTTATGGTCTCAGTTGCTAGTTTCAAGTCCTCTTCAATACAGCGCAATGTTCATTTTATAAGTTAACGTACAATTTAGAGTAAAAAAAGGTGATAAAGCTATATGTTGTTTTGGTGTTTTCGTCTCAGAACCTTGACCTTTTCACAATGTGTTCGCTTAATAAACATTAATTATTGCATTTTAGTTGCTTAAAAAAATGTCTTGTTCAGTATTTAGTTGAACTTAAAGTAGGGATGTTACCAAAGGTTAATTTCCCTGACGATTAAACAAAAGTTTTAACTCTGACTAGTCGACTAGCAGTCAAAATTGAGCCCAACTTTAAGGTTAAATATTGTACTGCATACAGTATAAGAAACATCTAAAATGGTTAATGGCGTTTTTAATACCTAAATCATATTTTAAATGCTGCCGAAATATGTAGCACTTTTACAGTGCATCATGAACATTGGATGTTATCCCAAAAAAAACAAGGTAACAACTCACTAAATAAAAGTTAGATTATAGTATTTTTTGAAACCACTATTCTTTGGGAAAACAACTCTGTAGGAGAAGTGCCTGATTAGTACAACAGCATTTTATGGATGAGCAAAATAATAATTTTGATAATAAGTTGATTAGGATGTCTAGCGAAGGTAATGTTTAATTAATAAGTAGACTAGTTGTGCACACCACTACTAAAACACACTCTAAAGAGTGGGCTAGTGATTTTATCTGCTGAGTACATTTTGTTTTAAGCCCATGTTTCACTCATCAAAATAAGCATCACAGCTGATATCACAGTTAAGAAGTATTACGGATGCACCCTGCTAACCACGCTAGCTAGCTAGCGTTAGCTGATAACTAAGCCTTTACTGTGCAAACGGAATCTGGCCCCGCTGTGTTGGTAACCTGTGTTTACGATAGACTGAGGTGCTTATTCAGATCCACCCCTTGCTCCTCCACAGCTCCACACTTCGTCCAAATATGAGCCCAGAGATCCTGTGATAGGGCCACTACAAAGCCCCTTCTTTGCCGCCTTTGCTTTTTCAATAAGAACCAAACAGTGCCAGGAAATTGTGCGATTTTTAATAGCATGTCCGTGATGTGTAACACAAAAACGTCAGCGTGTAGTGTGACATGTAAGATCCTGTACACATTGGGCAGCACTTTTCAGACAATAACAATGGAATAACATGGCAATACCAATGATTTACCGTCCCTGGTATATGATGGCTGATCTTGTCCTGTGCTCAGTGTGTACGGAGCTCCTGGACCTCATTGTCTTCCCAATTTGCTGACTTTTTCAGCTGCTGTTCCTCTTCTCTGAGTTAGCTGCTACCTGCTGCTAGCTGCTTTTCAAATCTCCCGGTGGTGGGTCCCAAAAATAACACGTCATCAAAACGTTACATCCTGCCGCCTCACAGTTTCTATACAGATACTGATCAGGCACTGTAACTACATCCACTACAGGGTTGAGAGGCCAGACAACTCTGTTCCCCCATTCATCCCCTTTCATACAGAATGCAAGACAGAATAATGGCGTGACTTTCGTGACTTGAACAGGCAGTGTTACTTCTGGCTCCAATAAACCAAGATGGTGACGGCCAAAATGCCAAACTCCAGACTTTAAAGCGGTCCGTAAAACAGCGGGTGATGTCATGGTGGCTTTGTCCACTTCTTTCAAACAGTCTGAGGTCCAAAGCTACTGGCTGTGCTACAAAACCAAACCCATGTCACATTTAGGAATAAAACAATGTGGGACAGTGGGTTAATAGAATAAAACTGGCAGAAGGTTTCCTAGATTAGCCCACCCAGTGACCCACAAAGTTAGTTTTGTATCACAAGAACAATGTTTTTGGAAAATGGCTGGAGGCTGTGAGTACAGTGCAGGTGTGTGTGATACAGACGAGGTTAACCTAGTATTCTTGGTACTTCTTATCTGTTGATTTCCAAGTGTAGACACAGCAGCAGATCCACCAGTCTGGGAAGCAGTCCTCAAGGTAGAGTCTCAAAACTATATCAATGTGATCAAAGGATAAGACACGACTCCTGCTCGGGGTATAATGAGAATGAGAGATAAAGGCTTTGGACAGATGAAACATCCTGATTTTGATAAAACTCTGTATCTTGTTTGATTGTCCAGCGGTATTTTTTTTACAGTATTTCTCTTCCATTTTTTCTCCCTCTGAAGCACTTGATATTTAATTTAGTTCTCATTTGAAAAAATAAAAAATATAACCGCCAGGATTAAACAAAATACCAATTTCAATACTATTTCGCAAAATAGGATTCAAAAGAGAAGGATTCTGTGCATTTATATTTCATTTCTATTTTTCCGCCCTCTGTACCCTCGGCTGCCAGCGAGTGCCATCCCTCTGCTGCTCTCTTCTCTAGCCTTTAATCCCCTTTGCCCTGGAATTAATTCCCATGCCCATTAGATACCTCACTCAATACATTCAATAGGACTCTGGAGCTGGCTTTATATCAGCACATAATCACACAGCACACCCATGATAGCATGTGTAGGTGTATTATAGCTACAGGGACATGTATTTAACTGGTATTAAGGGATATTCGGCTTCACGTTGGTGCGCGCTGATGTAAAGACCTTAATTGGTCCACATTAGACATAGGTCAAATGGATCTGCTGGCTTAAGCAAAGTGTAGTCATTTTACAGAGGCATGGCCCTCAAAGCCTTGTTGGCCTAATTTTTGGGTGAATGTGTATGCGATGCAGTCCTGGCTTGAACCCTGTGTACTGCTATACCATGCATGCAGTTGCCACTATAAGGCTGAGTGGCTGAAGGCTAGTGAAACAAGGACATGGGAGTTGAGAAATGGGTCATATGTGAGCTGAGGTAGCCAGAACAAGTTAGGGATAGCGTGTGCGTCCCCAGCTGACAGCGGCTGGCTGTTACTGGAGTGGTGGGGGGAGTGTGTGTGTGTGTGTGTGTGTGTGTGTGCGGAGGGAGCGAGGAGGGTCATCTTGTGGTTAAACAAGGCGACAGCTGAATTCACTGAGAGATAGAAAGAGGATGAGGGCAGGAGCCTGACTGCAGGGACTCATTAGGAGAGAGTTCAAGCACAGGCACATGCCGTTCTGCAAATCCACAGAGCCTCCGTCCTCCCCCGCTGAATAATGTACATATCACCACCACGGTAACCTTAGCTTTAGTCCGGCATGTTCTTTACTGTATGTGCAGGGCTGTGGGATAATCAGTCCCAGAGCATGAGACTTTTGTAATTACAAAGAACCTAATGGCACACAAGCCTCTTCTTCTTCTCTTTTTTTGGTGGGGTACAGGGGGAAGAGGGCTGCTGAAACCCTAAGGCTAGTAATTAACAAGATTAATCAAAGTGGGGCTGCGATCTCTAGCGCGCTACTGGACTGGATCATTGTCTTCCTATAGCAAAGTTTTATTGGTGTCACTAATGTCTGTGATGAGCTTCTAATCTGAAACAGCCATACAGAGTTTCACTGGTCCAGAGGGGGTTAATTGAATTGAATTAACGTTACACTCCGGCTCTGTGATGTCACAGGCAAACTTTTCAGCAGACTCAATGGAGCTCCGTCTGTAGTTACACAACATTATCACGCTTTTCTACAACAACTTCAGTGCGGCAATTACACCAGTCACGGCAATGAAGACTCGTGGCAAAACAGGCACATAAAAAGCAGCCGTTCTCAAATGCAGCACTCCTCAAAACTGTAAAAAAAACCTGAAAATTGTTCAATATAAAAGAACGTCTTTTCTTGCGAGAAACCCAGTTTTCCAGCCAGAAATTCCTCCTATGATTGAAGCTTCTTTGAAAAGCAACTGATTAGTCCTGATTTAGAGTTCCAGATTAGATTTGAGTAATCTGAAAGAGCCTTTTCTCCAAATGTCATCATCCGTCATATTTAATCCACTTAGGTTGTGCGTAGGTGTACTGTGTTTGTGGAAATCTAATAAGACACAGCTACTCAGCTTGCAGTACAGATGCCTTGGCATTTGTGCATCAGAGGAACTTACAATATTTTGTCATCACTACATTTCTGTCAACCAAAACCAGGACATAAAGCTGAATAATTGAAAGGATGAGATGCTCTGCATTATTTACAATTAGTGATGATGATACTTATGCAGTGTAGTTCATTCTGCCGCAGAGAATCTGTTTTTATTTCTCCTTTTAATACCAAAATGACAAGTTGAGGATTCCTTCATGTGATCCCAGACATTCAGTATCTCACTGTATAGAATTAAAAAAGATGTGAAATTTTAATATCCAATCAATATTTATGTGATTTTCCAGTGAGATTTTTGAGCCGTGGCATGAATGTTTCTGTAATGTTATTATCAGATGGTAGAGAGATAGTCGTCGGAAATAAACAGAGAGATTCATTTGGGCATACTGTACTCCACGCAGGACTCGGAGCTGTTGGGAAAGCCTTTCCTCCTGGTTTGAGCGAGCCTTTGTTTTAAGATAAGAGCCAGAGAAGAAAAGGCAGGCTTTGCCATTTTCCCTCATAATGTCAGCTGGAGGAGCCCTCATAATTTATAAGACACCTCGCATGAAATGTTCATGAGGAATCTTGGAAGAGATACAAATGGCAGTGTAGCTCCAGTAACAGTACAGGCCAGAGGAGTCAGAACAGATCAGCTAAGGTAATTGGGTCAGAAAAAGTTTAGGTTCACACAGTGTGCTCACAGTGCGGAGCTGCCTCTGTTTCTTTACAACACAACTGAGCATCATAACTTAATGTATTAATAGGCTTCCAGTTTAGACAGCTTTGTGCATTGTCTAAGATACTCTGCTGGAATTCATTTGCATATTACTGAGGTCGCCCTCAGCAACCTCTTAGGAGTTTGCTTTTAGATGTGCCTCTACATGTCATAACAAGTGGGATGTGTGTCAGAGTAAAACCTTTCTGCTGGCTTAAAAAGACGCCCCCCCCGACCTCCTCAGCCCCCCCCAACCCTGCTTCCCCACCACGCTCCACCTCCACAGTCTCCAAATGCCTTTGGCCAACCATCTCCCCCAATACAGACAACTGTTTCTGTTTAGTGCATGGAGGTGTACCTTTAAAGTCGTCTTCATTTGGAGTGTATACGGAGCAGAAACAAAAGCTCTTCTAAACATAAAGTTTTAACATGATAATACATTTAGATTTATAGATATTTTCATACATAAAATGCAGCTCGGAGTAGTTTACATTAAATTGCGTAAGAAAGTCTTTAAAGCTACAGTTGGTAACATTTATGAAAAATAACATCTTGTCATATTTGCTTAAAGTGTCACTACACAAACACAGTATTATATCAGACACATAGTCTATGAAAAAAATCATGTACTCCTTGTGTTGCCTCTCGTGGCATTTGCTAGAATGTACCGCAGCTCACAGAAAACAACCAATCAGAGCCGAGGAGTCTCTAATGCAGCTGTCAATCATGTATAACTAGGCAGCACTGATCAAATTTTGAATCAAGGTCCTGTTACTGCATTGCTTATTTTTCACCTCAAATGTTTTTAGAAACATATTTTAGTGACTGTTTAGCTTTAATGTGAGAACATTTGTGACCCGTATGCCATTTTGGAAGCAGTTGAGGGAAGCACCAACCTCTGCCCATCAGCTGGACCAGTTTTCTCATTTTACAGCTAAACAGTACACTAAAATATGTTTCTGAAAACATTTGAGGTGAAAACACAGGCAGTGCGGTAACAGAATTTTGATTTATATTTGCATTTCTTTACAGATGGATAGAAACCTGATAGAAACTACCTGTAGCGATGAGGGAGATGCTAATTGTGTCAGTTTTTCACCATCCAGTAGTTTGACATATGCACTTAGAACATTACAGGGACAAAAACAGGACCTGCCAGGTATGTGGCATGTTTTGTGAAATATGTACTGTAATTAAAAAGACGTGTGAACTGCTGACCGAGTCATATTAACGATCTGACCGTATGTAATGTATATCCGTATTTTACTAGAATGCCATTACTCAGATTCACAGTGTGTTAAAACTAGATCAGCAAGTTATTTTTAATCAGACAAACTCACTTGACAATCAAAACGCTACTGAAGTGAAGCAAATAACCTGTTAGCCAGTTAGCAGCCTGTTAGCTAAGCTAGCACACTGTCATACAGTGTCTCAAAAACCCGTATTTTTATGAAATTTAACAAATACAGCTTTAAAGTCCGGATAAAGCACAAATATATATGTGTATGAGTTTGTCACACCACAGAAGAAATGTGTTATAAAGCATCCAGCTAAATTTGAATAACTAAAAAAGTCGTCAAGTATATAAAATTACATTCCAAAATCAGGAAAAAAACAGGCAGCGTTCTCTGCTCTGAGACGCTGGGGGCGTGTCCAATGAATGCGCTAAAAGAAACCCACCACTCCCTAAAATTTCATCAAATCAAACCCTTTTTAAAAATACTATTCATGGTCTGCATTTTTTAGCAATAGCCATTCAGTATATTCTTTCATATAGGTTAGTGGAGGAGTCCCGCCCTGAATTCAAATAGCCTCTCTATGCACAAATGATTCATGGGAAATGATGCCTGGATGTAAGCCAGTGTTACTGTTTTTAATTTGATCTCATTGATCTCAGCCTCACTGTTTGCTGTTCACTCTCCTGCAGCTGTGACAGAGTTACTGCTAATGCTAACCCAACATCCCCAACTGCAGCTGCTTCACATCAAAACCATTCAACTGGCATACAAATGGAGAGGCTTTCTACAAAACACAACAACACATGCAGCATAAAATCAGATCATGGTTGCAATTTGAATTGACTGACTTCTTTATTAGAGCAATGTGACTTTATTTGGCTGCTCTGTAAACACATACACCAGTGTCTCTTGAATCTCTCTGAACGCTGTGGTATTTAACAGTACGTGCTGTTGCCATGTTGCCACAGTAACCACAGGTTTTGCCAAATCAAAACAAATCAAATAAACCAACAGCAGGGTGACATGTAATTAAAAAGTTGAAGGGACAGCTCACCCACAAATTAGGAAATACATGTTTTTCCTCTTAGCAGTATTGCTGTTAGTCAATTTTGATTATATTTGTGTGAGCTGCAGAGAGTTGGAGATATCAGCTGTAGAGATGTCTGCCTTCTCTCCAGTACAATGGAACTAGCTGGAGCTTAGTTTGTGGTGCTCAAAGCACCAAATAATGCTTTTGAAAAACTCAACATCAGTGTCTCTTTCCAGAAATCATGACCCTGTTACTCAAGATAATCCACAGACCTTGTCGTGAGCAGTTTCATGCAGGAACTATTTTCTTTCTACTGAACTACACCCACCAACTGAATCATTGCGCAGAAGGAAGCGCACATCTACTCATTGTCGAGAGGCTTGTGACAGTGTGAGATGTAAACATTAATGGCATGCAGGGAGAAAGGACGGACCTGCAGGTCTTTGTGGGTTTGTGAGAGGAGACATGATAAACAATATGCTAACAGATCTCCCCTTCATTTTTGTTTTTGTTGTTCAGCACGTGTACATTTAAGATGTGACTGTTTGTCTTCATGGTATTTGTCCCTGCTACATTGTGATTAAATGGCTAAAGTGACAGTGATGATTGCGGCATTTTTTGCCCAAAGTTGAACGTTGGTCGACTTTTGGTGCCTAGAAAAAAATGGCTAACATGTAGCGCTAAGTGCAGAATTCGCGCTCAGCGCCTCGTTGGTCTGCTAGCGTCTGTAGCACAGGGTAAATATACGGCGTGATGATTGCAAATCATAAAAAATACGCTGGCCTCAGGGAAAAAAAACCCTTTGGTGGAAACGTCTCGTTAAGTGTGGTGACGCAGTTGGCGGGCGTTGTTTCATAGAAAGAAAATAGTTCCTATATGAAACTGCTCACAACAAGGTCTGTGGATTATCTTGAGTAACTGGGTCATGATTTCTGGAAAGAGACATTGATGTTGAGTTTTTTAAAAGTATTTTTGTGGCGCTTTGAGCACCACAAGCTGAGTGCTGTCTAGGTCCATTATGTTGGAGAGAAGGCAGACATCTCTACAGCTGATTTCTCCAACACTCAACAAACAATCTGGATTCATAAACAGCACTTTAGGAAGGAATAAAGATATGTATTCTGGATTTTGGGATTAACTGTCTCTTTAAACCTCACACTAATACATGTATTTAATTTTTACTATTATTTTGAAATGGCTTAAACATTAGATTCAGTTTTGTGCTTTACTTAAAATATGATCACAGTTGATTTCTGTTTGAACTCGACTTTAATTTTTTCTCACAGGCCCTTTAGCTTGAAAATCCTGTTTCCTCTTTCACTATGAGAGGATTTCCTCCATCACAGCGGCTGCACGGTGTCGCCTCTTTGTTGTACTGCGTTTATGTATGTTGCAGCAATCACTGTGAGACAGAAGAGCATAATGCTGCTGGAAGGAGGTCAGCGACCACCCAGGGGCAGGGGGGCATCATACGAGGCAGTCTGGTGACATGGCAACTAGTCTAAATCCCATGCATCACTATACCACCTACAGTGGATTATAATGTACGACTGCAAAAGACTAGATTATACAACACAATAGCCGCAGCTGATCCATCATAGCTGCCTTCATAAGAGCAGTGCAGTATGTGTGTCAGTGTGAGGCGGCGGATTTGACTTCCAAGACCCCTTTTCTCATGTAAATAATGTTGCTTTGATTGTAAATCTACAAATTTGTCAGACTGAAGAAGTCATACAAACCTCCAGCTCCTCTGTTTAAACTATCTATAATTGTGTTCTTTTATGAATGAGATCTGAGACGTTTTTCTGCGATGTCATCATCTCGCTTGTAATTGGTCACATGGTGTTTTCAATACTTCATTATATTTGTTACTATTTTGAGCAGTGGGGGCAGTTTCATAAAACATGAAGTAGTTTTTTTTTCCCAGCATAGTTTATGGGTCCTCTTTGCCATTTCTGTTCTCTCATTATCTCGTCCCAGCACTGCCGCTGACCTCGCAATGCTGCTTTCTAGTTTCTCAGCTGATGCAGTGTGCCAGCATGGGGCTTCTCTTCCCGGCGACAGAAGCCCGCTTTTTGGCAGCAGTTCACGTGAGGTGACCACCCCCCCTCCCACCGCCCCCACCTCCCCTTTTCCCCCTCCTCCTCTCTCTCTCCCCTCCCCTTCCTCCCCCGCCAGGCTCGGCGCTTGCTACCCTGCCTCGTTGAGACAGCTCCACTGAGGCTTGCAAGATCAGCTGCCGTGCGAGCCCAGCTGAGGCTTCCGGGCACTCACGTTGCTAGATTTCATTTGTGAGTGAGCGTTTGACCTCAGGAATGAGTAGACATCCGCATGCTCATGCACGCAAACGCAGACATAGTTACAAGCACACGGGTGCGCACGGATAAACAGCATATAAACACACAGACGTCTTTGAACCCACAGCTTGCCCACATATTGTGCTGCACACACACTCACCTGTTCCCTGCCTCTCCTCCTCCTCCCTCCCCCTCTCTCTCTCTTTCACCCCATTCGCCAGCCCCGCTCACTCCCTGGCACCCCTCCATGTCGCTCCTGCCAACCTGCTTCTAAAACATGTAACCTACACTCAGCCCCCCTCGCTCCGCCGCCGCAGGCCCTGACAGGCCGAGCAGTAATGCTTAGTGGCACAGGCTCGCCTATCCTCCATCCTCCACCATCGCCGCAGCAGTTCTGCAGATTGCTATTTGCTGACATTGGGAATGAGATTAAAGGCAGGGGTTAGGAAAGAGGCATTCAGAGATTGAAATGCAGCGATGACAGCTATTTCTCTTGTCATACTAAGGCAACTGAGGGCCACAGCATTGTCAGGCTGCACGGAGGGCAATCTGAAGCAACAAAGTAGATTAACCTAGAGGGGGAAGAGATGAAACGGCACACAAATCGTGGCCTCTGGCAGTTCACTAGCTGGCAGTTACACTCCTAATGTGTTCAACAGACTTATTTTCTGCTGTTAACCACTCGCTGACCTATTGTTTATGTCTTTAATTAAGTGTGAAGAAGTTATCACAATGTTGTACTTTTGTTTGGCCCACCTTTTTAAAGGTGTCACAATAAATTAATGCTGCATTAGCGGGTGGAAGCAAAAAAATTAAGCCTGTGAAGTAGAGCAAGATAATTTGTTGTAGCCACATTTCTATTAGCCGTGTCTTAATGTATTCCTTTTAGCGTCGTGGTGCTGTTGACATTGAAACACAACATATGCAGCGGTTGAACGTGTTGTCTGTTTTTACCACCATATCTATCGGATATTTTAATCCAAGCACAAAACTTTAGTTGAAGTCCCAAAATGGATTTTGTGGTTCTTTTATTAGTTTTGGATACGAGCTACAGTTGCTGGCTTTGCCTTTGGGGTTTGCAAGGGTTGCACCAGCAGAATTGTATTCTTTAGTAACATAGTGTGAAAAGTTTGGTCTCCCACAAAAAAAGTTCCTTGCGATCCTTCTTTACATGCACGATCTTTGATTTCTGACGATGTAAGATCAAATTGAGCTGCAAGTGTGCTCCCTCTCTGCCTTTCATGCTGCTTCAATATCACGGCGTGAAAAAACAAAGAAGGCAAAGACTGAGGGAAATCTGAAGCGTTCTGCCACTCAACATCCCCCATTCCCAAACAACAGCGTCTCACTGCCACTACAAATACATTAGAAATCAATTATTTATGGAACAGAGTCAGGGCCTCTTTAATCTTTTCCTTTTATCCAATTAAATTGTCTAACCATTCTAAGCCTCTATAGCTCACAGGGAATGTGCTTCTTTTAAAAAAAAAAAGAAAAGAAGAAAAGATTTTCTCTTCAGTCCTTCTTTTGACTTTCGATGTAACAGAGAAGAGACACTTCTGAGGGTTGAAGAATGAAAGGAAAGAAAGTGAGTAAAGTGTAAATGAACTCCCCCTCCCGCCCCGTCACCATTGCATTGGTTCTACAGGAACTATTTGAAGTTTTGATATTAAGACTCTGGTTCCATTCCCCGCGCAAAGGGACGCTGGGGAGCGGTGAGGCCTTTCATGATTCCTTTATGCCCAGCTGAAATAGTTCGAAAGTATTTGCGATCATCTCCACAGGGGTAAATACGATGTTGCTTCAATTGCTGTCCTGTATTATTCAAGAAGTCAATTGAAGTAGTGTCTCAAAATTGAAAATGCTTACTTCCCGACGCAGACGTGTGAAATTATTGATGTGAAGCATTGTAAAACACTCTGCACTTCTGTCTGTTATCATACAGTAAGACTGTTAGAGGAAAAAGTTACAGACGCTCTGAGAAGATTTACATTTTCACACTTTGTGGAATCATTTTCTCACCCCACAATGAAGGAAGTTATAGTGACGGATGCTTCGCAGCTGAATGTGTTGAGGTACATTTAATGAAACACAAGGACTTAAAGACCACATCAAAGACCATCTAATGTGCTTTTCCTCATTTTCTGTCACATACATAATGTCACACTGTCGGAGGTTCATATTAAGCTTGGCTAAAGTTTTACATAATGCGGTAAATGTATGTTAAAGTAATCCCTGTGAGCAAAAACCTCAAGCTTCAGGCCTTCTGAAGACTCTGTTTCCAGTGATTTTGTCTATTTCTGAGACAAGCTGATGTAAGGTCATCTGCTCCATCTGCTATTAAATACACTGCTACATGTAGCTACATGCTAACATCAGGGAAACATGTAATCTTGGATGCCGATGTTGTTAATGTCTTCCCGATTTTTGCTCATATTCCCACTGGAACATGTCCAGTTATGAAGATTTTAGTGGCGATGCAGAAATGCTATGATACAAAATACACAGAAACTCCGACCAATCATAGCAGACTGCGCTTTTTCGGGAGGAGGCCTTAAAGAGACAGGCGCTAAAAGCTGCTCCACCAGAAGCGGCTCGGCGCTCCGCTCCGCAAAAAATACACGCCAGGTCTATTTTTTGACGGACGCCGTGTGACGACGCGTCAATTTCCACAGACCAAATGAGTCAAACAGGAAGTCAGGCGCAGAAAAGACGAGAGTATCCGGTCAATTTTCAAAATAAAAACACCCATGAAAACTCTGGAGCGTATTTCACATCGCTGCAACAACATGACGTCAAAGTTTGTGGCCCCCGGCAGGTAGAGACATCTTTTCTTTGTTTGTTCATGTCTTTATACCTCCAGTGTTTCCGCAAATTATCGTGTGACATCATGATCTCGCGATCCGTCAATTCCAGCCGCTCGCGTGCGCGCCGCTATAGATACGCTTCCAGTGGACATTGACGCCCGGCACAGGACGGAGGAGTCTGTGCCATGGCTGGACCGCACACGTGATGGATCCGGTGGACACCCAACGTAAGACGTCAGTTTGGGCTCATGGAAACTTTAATGTGTATTTTCACATCTTTCAGACATTTTGTAGACGAAACAATGACTTAAAGAACTGAAAAAAATGGACGGACAAATTGAAAATAGAGTTGAAATGTTTTGTTTATAAAGCTTTTAATCAGTTGCTCATTAATATTTTTTTATAAGTCATTCTTTAAGTGAAGGTTCTCTGGCTTTAGTGTTAGAGGTTAATATTTTCTGATTTTCTCCGTGTCCTTTGATAATTAGCTGAATGTCTTGTTTTGTTTTCTTGTGTTGTCTGAGCGCCGGTCAGACAACACAAGCAATATGAAGACTTCACCTCAGGCTCAAGGAAACTGTGTCGGGCATTTTTCACCATTTTCTTTAATTTTATAGATTAATCTATTGCTAAAGACAACAAAGAGCACATTCATATATTAATTAGTTGCAATCCTAGTTTTTATTACTATAATATAATCTATTTTGTAATCATGCATATGAGTGTGTGCTTTGATGAAGGTCTGATGGACTGAAGGCTCAGAGTGAAGTGAAACACTGCACAGATGTAAGTGTGCAGAAATCTTTTCTATTAGTTTGATGCTTCCTGCAGCTTTGCCAAGAACCAGCTGGATGGAGCGGTGTTCGACCTGCATCAATCATTAATCCTGAAACAGTGTTCAACAGATTGAACTTTAGCCAATCACACATTACAGTAATAGTTACTGTAATTTGCTTTACATCCTCTGTTCCCCATTGGAGCACATCGTCTCCTTAGATAAACGCTTGACATGATGGGAGACGCGCTGCAACCCGGGATAAAACAAAGTTACTTATTTCCTGTCGGACAATAGAGATTAGATCTGAAAAAGTTTGGTTTTTTTTTTGCAAGAAAATCCCTCTTTACCCTCTTTACACAGAGATCGCACTATTGGGCCGCTACGAAGTCCCTTCTTTATGCCATCTTTGCATTTTTACACGAAACCAAACAACTGCGGCCACTTCAGTGTGTGATTTTAAACAGCATGCCAGCATCACAGAAGAGGCACGACAGGCGTGACGTGTAACACAACTGTGTCAGTCTATAGTGTAACACATAACATACGTGTCGGCAGCGTTTTATAAACAACAACAATGGCATAACATGGCAATAACAATCACGTACATTTCCTGTCATATGACGACTGATCTCGTCCTCTGCTCAGAGGTGAAGAAGCTCCTAGACCTCGTTGTTTTACCAGCTTGCGGACATTTGCTACCACTTAAGATAGCTGCTAACTGCTAGTAGCTACTTTATAAAACTCCCGCAGTGGGTTGCACACAAAACACATCGTCAAAATGTCTCACCCGAGCCGCCCAAGATTCATCCTGCCGGCTGTCCATTTTATACAGACGGCATTTCGGGGCTATTACTAACTCTGATAATGGCTCAAGCAATTGTACCTTTTCTAAAGAACTGTGAGGTGGAACAACGGCGTAAATTCCCACCTTGAAGAGGCAGTAAAAGGGACTTAAGTTCAATGCAAGTGTAATATTTATTTGATAGACAGAAAATCGATTGACAGTTATTTTGGTCATATAATTGTTTTAAGATTATATCATGAGTCAAAAACTCTCTGGTTCTAGTGTCTCAATTGCAGATTTTGCTGATTTATTTTGTTATCTATGATGATGAAGTGAATATGTTGTAATAATTTTAGAGACTGTATGGTCAGACAGAACACCAGCTGACTGAATGTGTCATCTTGGGCTGTAGTAGGAAATTATAATTGACATTTTATAGTCCGAACAGTTAATCCAGTAATCACAGAAACCCTCCGGATTTATTAGCGTCATGTCTGACATGACATCATATATGATGATTTGCCAGTTCATTACGTAGTCTCTGAGCTTTTATCATCTCATTATGAATTAATGAGTCCTTTACTATACATTTTGTGTAATATTTGGATATAAAAAAGCACACAGTATTTTCGAGGCCAACTGTAAAGCGCCTCACATCTGCTGCTCTTTGTTACATGATCGTGTGAATTCATGTGTGGGCTGCTGATGTGTGCACGCAGCATGGCATGACATGTCTGTGTGTATGCACAGACTATATGATACATGTGTCTGTGTTTGTATACGCTCGTCTACATGTGTGGTATGTCTGGTGCAAAGAGATTTTTTTTCATTGTGTATGTGCCTCTGTGTGCGTATGTGTGTGTGTGTGTGTGTTGGGGTAAAACTGTGTACACTGTACACACAGCCGCGCACAAATAGCTCCTGAGGGCCCTCGCGATCACAGACTGCCAAAAGGAAAAGGATTTCCGAGAGGTTTCCTTCTCGCTATTTAAAGTGGGAGCCCTGTGGGACATGTTTGGCATTCTCATCCACTCACTGAAGATGGCCTGTGATCTGAAGCCACTAACAGGCTCGGCATGCTCCGTCTCTGTCTCTCTCTCACTCTCTCTCCCTTTCTCTTTCCCTCTGGCTCTCTGAAGTGATTACCCTGCTTGTGATTCCACTGACACCCACATGTCCCCCCGAGACGTGCCTTCACTAGTTTGTTTAATCTGCCTCCCTGTACAGTAGGTAACGCAGCCATAATTGAGGTGTGGATAGAGGAGTGGGAGCAGATGAAACCAATAGCAGCTTTTATGAAAACTTGTCTGAGCTGTACGTCGCGGATGACAGCGATCACTTAAATTAACGTGCAAAATGCAGCTGTGATGAGAATTCAGAATGTTAACGACTAAATGTCTTCAAGAGCAGTCTGTCAGTCTTGTGTTTGTTAATGTGTCCCCAGTCAGTAAACTATGAATCCTGTTATTATAGAGTCACAGATATTGAAGGGCCAGGTCTTGTTTCAACACAGGGGGGACACGTATCAAGAGGAGTAAAAAAATAATAATAATAATAATGCATTTTATTTATAGGCATCTTTCAGAGCACTCAAGGACACCTTTCAAGACACAGCTAAAAAAACAAACAAGCAGCAATAAATCCATAGATCATAAAACAATTTGGTAATATACAGTAAACGTTAATAAAATGACTACACAAAATTAAATTAAAAAGTGGAAAGGGGGTCAATATTGCGAATGTCGTGGGGGGAGAGTTCCAGAGGCGGGGACAGAACGGCTGAAGGATCTAGAGCCCATGGTGGTCAAGTCATTGCAGAAGAAGATCCAACAGTACAGGAGGGTGTGTAGATATGAGGGAGTTCAGACAGGTGGGAAGGAGTTTGTCCTGCTTGACCTTCCCTGGGAAAGTATGAGCACAAAACACTTTTTTTTATGGTCTTTTTATGGTCTTTATTAATGTAAAAATAAACAAGTGACAATTCAGAACATAAAAATATAATCAAATATAATGCAGTGAGGCATTCAGATATTAAGATCAGCATTTCCCAATTAACATGATCCCTCCTGAGTCAGCACTCAGGTAGGCATAATTTATATCACCGTCATCCCGTGTGTATTTTATGTGGGGACGTAATCTCTTCAGATGTGCATGTGGCACCTGTTCACGTCAGTGACACATTAATTCATTTTAATACACTGTTACAAACTCATACGTATTCTTTCACGTACGCTTGTTTCTCAGTAATAAATCTCAGTCCTTGTGACGCAGAGCGCACGTTCACGAGCCTCATTTCCACTCCCACAGTTTGCTATGAATGGATGAAGAAACGCCCTTAAACATCCGATTGCATATCAATACCTGTTCCCCTCCTCCATTCATTTTATTTATTTATTTACTTTATTCAATTTAACCCACATTTAACCAGGTAAGTCCTGGTGAGAACACTATAAAAACCTAAAAGATGCACAGTGACACGTAGAAACATGAGAACACGTACACACAATGACAAGACTCAACTGACTCATTCATCAGTTTACTGATGGGAGTTTGAAAATCAGATTCAGATGAGGAATTTAAAATCAATTATTGAGATCTGTCAATGAGAAATACGGTTAAGAAAGTGCAGTTTCATTGACAGTGTCAAATCGTTGAGGTTCTCCAACGGTGCCAGAGCAGCTGTCATTACCTACAGCTGATGATATTTGTGACGCACCTCTAATTCATCACGTCATAGTTAAAATCTCAGTCATCATCACTATTAAACATCAGGATGATGATCGGTGATTCTTTCATTCACAGTGATCAACATTAAATGATCACTGCCGGGGACATGAATGTAAATAAAAATCATGATGACATTAATCGCTCATTAATAATGTCATTTTAACTTTAAAAAAGCCTGCAAAACTTAAAAACACAAGCAAACATTTAAAATGAGGAAACAACCTTAAAACAGTGTTATCCATCTCTCAACTTCTGTTTAATTTCCTCCTTATCATTTCACCAGCAGCTCTCTCAGCAAAAGCATGTGTAATGCTGATAAATGCACGAGGTGTGAACATTCTCACTGCACATTCTTCCTGAATAAATACCACTTTATCTGCGGGAAAAGGCATTTACGCATCTGACCCCTGGATTTAAATAGCTCATATGTGTTTCAGCAGGATTTCAGCTCATGTTCAAAACACATCGCACATACTGTATCTGTGCTCTCCAATAAGACAAGAAAAAAGTTGTAATAATTCGAGGAAAAGGCATAATATTACGACTTTTTCCTGCAAATATTACAGCTGTGTTCTCAAAAATAAAAGTCCTCTGTTACTTTTTCTGGAAAGGACAAACTCATGTGTTCTTAATAATGAGAGGGACGTTTCTCAACATTCACCGCAAAACCTACACCTATGCCAAAGGCGTAGGTTTCATTTCAACATTAGGAGGAGGATGCATATAAAGAAGAGTCTCCTGGATGTCCATGCCCTTTTTTTCCTGCTTTTTAGTGAATTTTTTTGCAGCAGTTTATGGTTTAAATGTCTTTATATATGTAAAGGAAAACACAAAATTCAATTGGCAGGTGACAGTTTAAAATATCTGTTAGTCCTCTGCTACTTTAATGGTGTTATTTTAAATGCATGTATTCTAAATATTGTTAATATAGTGACTTGTCCTCTGCATTCTCCACGAAACCTTCGCCTATACAGATATCAGCATTTCAATAAGGATTTCTTACTGGAAAAGTTGTGGATGCAGCCGTTCGTTAAGCAACTTTTCTCAGTTTCCACTGAGGCTGACAATAAGATAATGAGTTATCTGAGATTAGAATACCATTAGCGGGCCTCGCAGTCAAGCAGATATTTGATCTCAACAACATATGACTTCCAAAAGTTGTGCTGATACCTGAGACAGATTCCGCTTTACACTCTGTTTGAATTTTTTGATATGAAAACAGCGAGTGGAACTGTGAAAATGCAAGCATCAGATACTCTATCTCCCCCGGTTAGTGTCTCGCCTCTGTCTGTAACACGCTTGAACTGCTCTGTTCAGAACATACAGGGTGTCAATCATCGCCCCAAATCAGCCTTTAGATGAAGCAAAAAAAAAAAAAAAGGAAAAAGGAACAAAAATGATCCATACAACTGAACTTGAATTAATTAAATATACTGTATCATACTTCCTCTGAGAGATTGCATCTGTCCTCAGATGTGTAAAAAATAAAACATTCTCAGATATCTTTTTAAACCCTATTATTGTAAGATACCAGTAATTAAATTGACAGTGTTATTAATTGGGTTGAAGATAACTTGCATTGAGTCGAGGACATCTTAAACTCAATTAAAGATATCTCCAACTCAATTAAAGATATCCAAATGCCATGTCCCGCAATATGCAATCAGGCTCTTTCTGGCGCAATAATATCAGTTCACTTGTGCCCCCTTTTACAAAGACTTAGTTGTACTTCTAAAGTTTTCTTTTTATCATTTAAAGCCTGATTTTTTTGAAATAGATGTCGTCCATGTCACACTTTGGTGATGTGTATAGTTTCTTTAATGTGGCATAATTATAGTATTTAATCCTTCCTTATCCAGTGTTTGAAAGAGAAATGGAGATTAGGCACTTCTGACATCAGGAAATGAAGCGTTTAAAGGGGCAGCTCCAAATTCTTGTAACGAGGTAGTGTAAGGAAATGCATGGGCAACAGCTCAATACAAAGCGTGAACAAAGGCTGTCAGACAGAACTGAACATAGATGGAGGCTGATGCTGTGGATATAGATCTTAAAGGAAACTTCACCCCCCAGATGACCATTTGTAAATCAGTTACTCACCTCGTGTTACACTGAATTTGTGAAGAAAACTTAGTTTAGAATCCAAAATGGAGAAAAGTCTTGATGAATTAAAGTAAAAGGGGTCCACTTTTAACGACAGCAAACTCCCACACAACTCATGCAGTAAAACCCAAGTCTTACTAAAACAGTCATATACTCAATACTTCACTAACACATGCATCTTCAATAACACCTTACTATTTAAAAACTGAATTAAAAGTGAAAACTATCTGTGCTCTCTTCAAAGCCAGACTCCATTGACAAAACCAGTAATTTTACCCTGCTGAACACAGGAGCTGCTGGTCTACCGCTGCCTCCATCAGTTAGTTTGTTTGTGTTATTGTGTGACTTTGGTGTATTAAAGAGTTAATTTGGATTCTTGAAAGTCACACAATAAGACAAACTAACCAACTGATCGGGTAGCGGTAACCCAGCAGCTTCCGTGTTCAGCAGGGTAAAATTCCTGTTTTTGTCAATGGAGTTTGGTTTTGAAGGGAGCATAGATAAGTTTCACTTTTAGTTCAGTTCCCCGTCAGAAAGAGCTGTCTGTTTGGGAGCTACTGATCATACGACTTGATAAATGAGACTCAGGTCATACAGCACAAGTTGTGTGAGAGTTTGTAAACAGATGTTTAGATACAGTTTTGCTGTTGTTCAACGTGGTCGCCTATGACTTCACTTCATCAAGAATTTTCTCTGCTTTTGGGTTCCTCATTCCCTGTAGAGTCATGCAAGAAAACTTTGTTCTCCATGAATGTAACTAGTAAATCACCACACTTTTAATCAGCAACAATCAATCAATTAGGCCCAAACCCATCTATTTCTACTCTTAGAATTTCATTGTAGATTGAGCAAATTGTAAATAGTTTTGCACTTTGAAGATAGCACTTCTTTGGGCTTTCACATCTTGTGATCAGCGTTTTCTAAACTCCTTCTTCATCTTCCAGATCAGCAGTTTAACCACTGAAAAAATGAAGCCTGGAACAGACTTGCAGAACTTGCAGATAATGAAACAACCCAGTAGGTTTATTTGATGGCCATCAGTTTTTATCATTTTAACCTTGTTTCAAGGCAGTCGGGTCCCTTTGGCATTATGAATAGAATGGCACTTAAAACTACAATACCCATGAGCCTTAGCTGCTGTGGTTGAGAGGCCAGTCAGAAGCACGAATCAGAGCTGCAGCAAACTCAAAACGTTCAGGTGTTGCAGATGTGAACAAAACATGGCAACATAGTTGCCAGATTAATCTAAAAGGGACGTTGAACATCAAGTATACATGTACTTATTTAGCCGTTAGCGGACACCATACCCTTGGCCTGTGTTTTCTTTTTTTTTTTTCTTCTTATTTTGCCGTGTTCGGGACGTTCCTGGGTTTAGCGTGCAGGTAGCGACCAGTGCCACACTGTTAGCAGCACACATCCAAGTGGAGGCTAAAAAATTGCCATCACAGCGCCAAAAAATAACCCAAAAAACACAAATTTAGAAAGGCAAAATGCCAAGCGTACAGCGCTAGCCTTTGCTTTGACTCCCTCTGGCAATGCAGAGCATACCTTTAATTATACATTTATTTATTTAGCCAGTTGTGGCACACATAGTGAAATTTAAGCCCTTTAAACTGATGTTTCTCACCAAGATACACCTCAAGAGTCGTCATTAACTTCTCCCCTTGTGTTTTTACCAGGACATTATAAACACAGTCAATCATCTTTTGTACTGATGAATCACTGAACATTGTCTATAGAGAAAGTAATGGGACTTTTACTTCTTGAACCAGGGGCACATAGAAGGGTTCCTCCCAATACACAACTCTGTGAATGAAAATGAAAGTAATCATTGAATCATGTGGCTCTACTTGATTCTCTTTTCTTTGTATCATGAAACTATTCAAAAACAAAATAATGTCAGGATCAAAGCTATCTGACCTGCTCGAGTTTAGATGTTGTATCACTGGCCTGAACGTGTGAGAGATCCTCTGTGCACTGAAGGATGCTTCCTATCAGCTCGAGCTGTTTACTATGATCAGAGCGTCTGTGAGCGCTCCGCACTCTGCAGCTCTCCTTCATAACAATGTTCATGGTTGGATCATTTGTTTTGATCTTGACAGTGTTTTCAGTGAATGGAATGTGACTGTTGGTTTCCTGATGAATGTTATCTGACCTTAAATATCTGTGGATTTATACTGAATCTCTCCCCTGCCTCCCCTCCTCTTCCTCTCCCCAGGGCGCTGTGCCAGCTGTGGAGAGAACGTGGTGGGAGAAGGCACCGGCTGCACCGCCATGGACCAGGTCTTCCATGTCGACTGCTTCGTCTGCATGACCTGCAGCACCAAGCTGCGTGGCAAGCCTTTCTACGCTGTGGAGAAGAAGGCGTACTGTGAGCCTTGCTATATTGTGAGTAACTTTTTTCCCTTCAAATCCACCTGCCTCACCACGTAGTTTTGGCTCACTCTGGTTATTTATGTGTCCATGTTTCAAGTGTGCACATTATGGTACCAGGGGAGGGCACGTCGGTAGGCCTGTGCCTGGAATGTTCATATATATTTTTACTTCAAGCAACCACACTTCATTTCATCAAAGCTCAGCGAGCTGCCACCTCTCACCGCACACATCTTCACATTTCCTCTTTTTCTTTGGATTTGTTTTGTTTTTGGTCACTCAATGAAACTTTCATGGTGTCTTCCCCTGAAAGTGATTCCCTGCAGTTACACAACATTAGATGACAGAAACTGTTGACGTGGGTAGACACGAGGTTAGTCTTATTAATCGTGTTAATTGTGTGTTTGATATCAAAATTTAAGTTTTTTTTGTCACCAGTAGCTCAGTAACAGAAGGTGCTAGCCAGCTCGCTAACAGCTTACCACTGAAACAATTAGTAATTATTTTGAAAGCAAATTCATCTGTATTTTTAACATTTAAACAAATTACCTTTTGAAATGTGAAAGGTGTTGCTCATAATCACAAGACAACAGAGTATTATCATCTGACTCTGAAGTGTCTCTCAGCTTTGCACAACTTTTTTCACATCTTTCAGCTCAACGTTTTAGTTTCACTGACCTGAACTCTGTTTTGTTCCACCCTCGCCACTCTCACCCGTCTTGTTCCTATCAGTAGCTGCCCAACACTAAATGTCACACAGACAGATGCTGTGTCTTAATTTGGATACTTCCTTTACTACAGTTTCAGTGTAGTAGTAAAGTAGTAAACTTATGTACTTATTATGTACTTTCGTAGTGGGTGAATTTTGACAGGGTGATGTTGTCTCAAATCGAACACAGCTGTTGTCCGTTTAATGGAAATGACAACACAACATTTAATCGTTTCCTCGTCTTCTTCTTTTTCTTCTTCTTCTTTCAAGATTTTTTTTTGGCATTTTGCCTGAATTGATAGCACCATAAATAGACAGGAAAGGTGGGAAAGAGGGGGAACAACAAACCTGAGCCACTGCAAAGGACTCAGCCTACCTGGGGTGCACACTGTACCAGGTGATCTAGAGATCGCTCCTTCTTTTGCTTTTTAAGGACAAATTGCAACCAGATGGAGCCTTACCGCTAACATTTGATGTTATTTGATGTTGTTGATGCCCACCAAAATATCTGCAGGCTCTTTTGCTTGCTCACAAGAGCAATGACGAGCGCTGCTGCATCCTTGGCCACAGTTTTCACAAGTTTGATGGTCTCTCCCCATCCGCTGCGTAGCCAAGATGGCGACCACTGAGGGTGAAGTGACCAGCTTTTCACGCTATACTTTTTGACTGTTATTAGTCTACCATGTGGGTACTCTGAGTGCACTGCATTTTGCTTTGATTCTCAGTGTAAACATGCTTACTGTATGTACTCATAATAGCAGGTGTAAGTACAGAAGATTGTGAATTTAAACATCACAAAAGTTAACAATTAGCAAGTGAACAAAGTGGTGATTTTAGCAGCCAAAGAGTCAAATATTTTTGTCTGAAGGTAGTGAGTAAGTAAGTGAATACTAATATTGCTCTGGGTCTGCTGGATGTGTACATAGGCAACATTTGTTAGCACGTTAGCCATATCAAATGTATAAGGTGATAATGTGTCAGTGCAGTTTTAACAGCTTGTTGTACTGCCCCCAAGTGGCCACAAACAATGAATGCAGGTGTTGTTGACAGTGACATAAAAGCCAAATGTTAATAAGAGCTATAAAATGAATTAGCATTGCTTGACTTAAAGGTCTAGTGTGTTGGATTTAGTAGCATCTAGCGGTGAGGTTGAAGGACTGAAACTTCTCCAATGTGTGTAGGAAACTACGGTGGCTGACAAAAAAATGCAAATGACCCTATCTAGAACCAGTGTTTGGTTTGTAAATGGTAATGGGCCTGCACTTTTATTGCACCTTTCTAATCCAACCACTCAAAGCGCTTTTTACATTACGAGTCACATTCACCCATTCACGCACACATTTATACACAGGTATTCCAGGCTACCATACAAGGTGCCACCTGCTACTAAGTTTTTTAACACACTCACACACCGATGGAACAGTCAAAGATAGCAATTTGGGGTTCACTATCTTGCTCAAGGATACTTCGACATGTGGACTGGAGGAGCCAGGGATTGAGCCGTGATCTTCGGGTTTACTATAGAACAACATGGCGTTCTCCATAAACAAGGACCCACTTCGTATGTAGATTTAAACCGCTCATTCTCAGGTAACAAAACAGTTCTTAATTTCAGGTGATTATAAACCAATGAAAACATATTTATGAATATTATATTCCATTTCTGCCAGTAGATGACCCCAAGTACTCCACACACGACCTTTAACCTTAATGATATTCATGAGTGACAAACACACAAGGCTAGTGTAAAACTTGTCTTGGCTACCTCCGCTTCACTTTTTTAAGCCCAGGACAACCTGATAGATTATTCATTAGCTCTAATAATGATATCAGAGATGCTTTCATTGACTATTTACAATAGAGGATTTTCAGATATCTCTTCCTTGGTGAATTAGATGATGATTATATTGTTTTCACTTGCACATCATTCAGTGAGCTGATGCATAGCTATCTGGAGTCACAGCTGATGAGCAGTCAGATATGGTTTTAATGCACTTGAGTTATTAAATGAGTGTTAAAATCACGTTAGAATGTAACATGGTGTTAATTCCCTGTGTGGATGACAGAAAACAGAAGACTCTGTCCCCTCAGTTTCCTCTTTTTTTATTTTTCTAAATCAGTCTTGTGATATCAAAAGTTGACCGGACTGCAGAAATGACTGGCACTTCACGAGGATATCCCAGAAGGTGTTTTCACTTATTTTTAATTTTAGGGTGTTTTTATTCCTTTTTACAAAACTGGGACCTGTTTTCCTGTAGCTGTGTTGAGCAACACTGATGAAAGTATTTCCTTGCACAATATTGTCAGGAAAGATGCGTCATATTTCAAAACCACAAGGAAATTGTTTTGCAGAAGTGTCTCCCTCATTCAGTTTCTTTAGAATATGGTTCAGTGTCAGACTCCTGGCTGGATATGACAGGGTCGCAGTTTTTCATTGTCAGCAATATCATGGGTAAGTTTGAAGGTCATTCCTGGAAGCTGAGATGGGAAGTAGCCGAGTGATGCAATCAGCCTTTACATCGGAAATTTTTGGTAACAGCTTTTAACTTTTGCTCTTGTGTTGGATTATTGGATGCAGTTTGTACAAGTTTTGAAACTTGAGTGAGACTGAGCGTCTACAGATACAAATGAGGCCGATAAGAAAAATACAATCATGAAATTGGAAACAGACGTCTTTCAGTCAACAGTCAGTGTATCATTTAGCAGCCTAGACACTAGTACCAGCAAATATAGAAGGTGTGCTGTGGTGCATTTGTTTACAAATTTTTCCTAAAGAAATGTGGGACGCCAGTTTGGGTACAATAGAAGAAATAAGCATGTTCACTGAAGAGGTCAAGTGAAATTGGCATATTTTTTTATTGAGTAATAACATAGTTGGTGTATCGCTTTGTGCAAACAGCAGGGGTTGGGGTCGGGGTGGAGTGCAGAGGAAACATTTGGGAAAAAGACATGAGTGTATTCATTCATTTAGTCATGGGGGCATGAAAGCAGCAGGGCTGCCCCCGACTAAGAATTTTCCAAGTCGACCAGTAGTCATCATTTAGAGCCATTACTCAACTAGTCGCCTGTATGTTTGTGATATGAATGTAATTATTAAATGATATATTTTGGTGGTTTGAGTTGAAGGTGTGAGAAAGAATAGTCTCAGTAACATTGTTAACACTGTGCTACATTACAGAGAAATACAAACCGTACTAATGAACCTTCATTAATATAGGCCTATATTTTATCTCCAAGTGCACGTCACACACTGAGCGAGCCGCCTGTTAATGACGCTGTGGGCTAATGGGCATGTAGCTACTTCCATGTTTCACATGATACGTCATGTTTGTAGTGGATCAATGAAGATGAGTTTACATATCACCTTGGGTTGGTCCTTCACCTTCTCAAAATGATCCCACACTTTGGATTTCCTGCCCCGACATGTTATTAACTAGCCTGTGGAATAACCGCAGGTACCAGCCCTGGAAATTAACCTGACTCCTGTCTGACTGCTGAGCGTGGACACTTCCTGTGTCTGTCCTTTCAAATTAAATTCCCACATGGTCCAGTCATATAGGTTTTCATTTATACTGACAAGGCACAGCTCATAATAAAGTTTCACGTTTTGTTTTTTTGGTTGACTGTTAGGGGGCAGCCCTAGAAAGCAGAAATTCTTTAGTTGGTAGCACGTTATTTAATTCAAGCCTTCATTTTCCCGGGGGGTCGTACAGTACCTGGTGGCAGACAGAATTGCAAAGTGAAAGCGAGGCTTATAGAGAACCAATCTGAACGACAGTGGTGTCATCGTTCTAAAGCCATTAAATTGTGCAATCACAAAAAAGAAAAACTTATCGGTTTCCACTTTAAAGGGGAACTCCACTGGTATTACACAAGTCTGTTAACCGGTATTGGGGAGTACCAATGAATATGGGAAGTTGATCAAAGCCTTGTGTGGCTGGGAGACATAGGGAGCTGTGTGAAGTCTGATAAATGTCCCCAAGTGATGTCACTTGGGGACATTAGTTTGGGCTGAAGGCTAAAAGGGAAAAACTGAATCCTAACCTCTGCTTGAGGTCAGCAACTGGAGGTACATTAGCTGCTGCTTACATCACACACCTGAATCTCAAAGCATTGTGGGGAATGTAGGCTTTGACAAGGAAAAGAATACTTGGATTAAAAAAGACCATGTCTTTGGTTTTTGCTGCATTGATTTAAAAAAAAAATGCACTCTTATAATAATCTAATTAGTGTTATATTTAGAGCATTAATACAGCAGCTAGCAACTGTTTGCTTTGTTAAGATGTAGTGGAGTTGTAGCACCTTCTCTGTGATTTGTTGTGCTAAGTCGGTCTGGCAGTGTGCACATGTTAGTGCGTGTGTGTAGCCCCAACTCATTGCTGCTGCTTTGCACTGCGCTCTTACAGCAGTTACCAGGGTGGTATCATCACGGAAGGGTAGCGCCCACCTTGCTGTTTTCCCCGGTTACCAAGGTTATACTCTATCAGCACAAATTGTTGAGTGCTGTTTATGTGCTACAACCAACGCAGCTTGCTAGTTATAGAACTATTTCACTGCTAGAAAGATGGTGTTTTTTATAAAACTGAGCTGTCTATGAGGTAGAAAGACACAAATATTTAGACTAAAATTGTTGCTATATGACCAGAGAAAATACAGAAAAGGTGCTGTGGTATTTGCTTTTGCTCAAGAGGTAGAAAACCTACAACTACCAGAATGCACTGCGTTACACTGGACCAATATAAGCCTCCGCTGGTAGGTGATGTAATGTGAGCTTGCCCATCTGAAAGCACTATGGCAGCTGGCTGGTGTCAAATGATCTCATATTACAGGTAAACAGTGCCCTGAATTTTTTTTCTGAAAATGGTTCAGATGAGAAATAGGCAGCGCAGTACCAGAATGTTGGTTCATATTTTATCAGCGCTACTTAGTTTTGCTGTTGATCTGAGTTTGGTCTGTGTTTTAGAGAGATAGAGTCTCTTTCAATCTTCTCTTTGCTCCCTTGTGTCTGTGGTGGCGGGCGTATGAAAATGAGGAAGTAGAATCGTTGTTTGAGCAACAGTTTGAAAGAAACGTGTCATCGAGCGGATCGTAGCTGGCAAATGAACACGGAAATCTGGTCGCTGGCAGGATTGGGGGAAGTTTACCACAGTTCATTTACACATACTGCCCACACTGTTATGATACAAAGCGTGTTGAAAACTGGCTGAGTATCCCTTTAATGACGAGGTCAGGGTTTTGTTTTCGGTGGATCAGGGTTAAAACATCTTAACGATCAGGGCAGCTTAAAAAGAGCCTCCTAATATTTACAGCGGCTGCTTTGTAGAAAACATCCCTCTGATACAACTTCTGATACAGCACATTAACACACGCATATAATTTCACCCTTCCATCACTTGCAGGAAATGGCCCGATGTGCACTTTACCAGTAAAGTTGAGCTACATGATGTTTAAACCAGTGGCAGGCCATCTCTTAAATCATCCCTTTTCAGAGGCACTCACTGTGATTGTAGTTGTCTTGTCTGGAAGTTCTCCAACTCTGATACATGCGCTAAAGAGGAACGGGATAATTTAAGAACTTTATTTATGCATTTCATCAGCATAAATGTTCTTCTGGCACAAGATCAAAAGGATGGGGGAAATCTGAATTTCTTAATGAAAGTAATTTCTTCTTCTTTTATTCCCATCCTCAGGGTCATATGCCTCTGTACGATTAGAGAATGAACGTGAGAGTTGAGTCTCTGAAGAGAAATGTCATATCCCAGAGAGAAGGAGGAAAAACTTCAAGTTAGCCTCCAAGTCAGTCAGTCTAGGAATCTCTCAGAGAAAACCAACAGTGATGAAACACTGTGACTTTGTTTTATTGGCTGTAGATTCCCATCTTGTTCTTAACCTGCCACCTTATGTTAGCAGCACCTTAAACCCTTATTAACGCCCTGTATTCCATCTTTCAATTAAACTTAATTTGTAAAACTGTTGAAGTCGCCCTTTAGATGCAGATTGTATAAACTAATAAGGAAATCGATCTAGAATGATTAAATTTGTATGCTTGATTGATGCTTTTTGACTAACTACTGCAATGTCATTGATTTATTATGGCATTTAGATACGAAAAATATTGAATTATGATGTTATTCTAAGTCATTGTACCCCAAAATTACTTATAAACGGCCCCAAAGCACCTCAGAGGAAAACAATACCATATTTACCTTGTTAGAGACATGTTGCTGGTTACACTGCAGATTCAGATTTTACTCTCATAATACAACAATGAAAATATGATGCACAATATCCAGCATTATATTAGGATTGAAAGCTCCACCATGAGCAGACGTTAAATAAATTAAAGTACATTGTGCTGATAACGCCTCTCTTACACCGTGCACTTCAAAAATATTAATGCAGGACTTTGAATTTACGGTATTGAAAGTTTTACTGTGAGTAGTACTTCTTCTTCTGGGGTGGCACAGTGGTGAGCACTGCCATCTGGCTGGGTTCTTCTGTGTGGAGTTTGCATGTTCTCCCCATGTTCTCTCAGTGTGAGTTTTCTCTGGGTTCTCTAACTTTGTTCCACAGTCTAAAGACACGCAGCTTTGGTTAATTAGCGACTCTAAGTTGCCCTTTTTACACTATCTCTTCAAGGCAGGAATTTCGCACTGTTATGCCACCTCACCCCGGATGTCCACTGGATCCGTTGCGTGCGCGATTCAGCCGTGGCATGAGCTAATTGCAGCCATTAAAGTCAATGTAAGCTGCTCTACCAGAAGCGGCGCGGCACATCCTAGCTGCATTATAGAAGCGGCTTGGCGGCCTAATCCGCTAAAAATAGGCGGGTGGTGACGGACGCCGCGTGATGCCGCATCAATTTCCACAGACCAAATGAGTCAAACAGGAAGTCAGGTGCAGAAAAGACAAGAGTATCCGGTCAATTTTCAAAATAAAAATACCCATGGTATAAAAACTGGCACAAAATCAAGAGAAAAATCACAAAATGGCCTACAGTGGTCAATGTTCGGCAGGTAGAGAAATCTTTTCTTTGTTTGTTTCCGCAGGGTTTCCGCAAATTATCGCGTGATTGATTGTCTCACCTTTAAGCCGGCATCGAAGGTAGTAACAGCACTGAAACAACGTCTGTATAAAAGGCACAGCTTACAGGACTGGATCATGGGCAGCACAGTTGTGATATTTTGACTACGTTATGACTAGTGTCAGGCGTACGACTCATCGCGGAAGATATAAAAAGTAGCCGTTAGCAGTTAGCAGCTAACTCAAAGAAGAGGAACAGTGACCAAAAATGTTCGCAAATTCGGAAACAATGAGGTTAGGGAGCTCCTTACCCTCCGAAAAGAGGACAAGATCAGCCGCCATATAACAGGGACGGTAAATGATTGTTATTGACATGTTTATGTCATTGTTATGTCTCTGCACCAGTGAGAGCGATAGCCTGTCCGTCCCTACATATGTACAGTTATTAGTGTTATAAGCTAGTATGACAAACTTACACAATGGATGTAAGCAAAGACCGGCTTGGCTCAGTCTGCACCACCATGGTTATAAAGTAGTGCATGGATTTAATTAGCAGAGGTATTTCTAGGCGGTGACGTTATTAGTGTTATGAGTTGGTATGGCAAAGAAAAACAACGCTCATGTTGTAGCTACTCGTAGTCAGAGACACTAAGCAGATGCATTATTTTCCAAATAGGCATTTTAGCTTGCTTTAACATAACCACCACGTTTAAAAAGTCAAACACAGATTTAATTGGCAGATGTATTTTTCTGGTGGTAACATTTGTAGGGTCATAAGTCAGTTTGCCAGACTAACACAATGGATGTAAGTGAAGACAGGCTTTACTTAGTCCACACCACCGTGGTTATCAGAATCAGAAATTGTGGGGGAAATTGTGATTCGTTACAGTCACACCGATGTAAAGAATAGAGAATTACAAAAAGTAAGATTAAGAGTATAAAATAGAAGTATGTAAATATAAAGTAATAAAATAAAATAGAAACAAAAGTGTGCATTAAGCTACGATGTACAACACTTGTACTTAAGTTATTAAGAATAAAATATATTTCTATTAAGAAGTAGAGCGTGGATATAGTTGAGTAATTTGCTGGTGGTAATTAGCATTATAAAAACACACAGGTAAAACACACTCAGCAAGACGTACTTGACTCCCTGCAGAGCCCTGAAGACCCTCCTGGCTGCTGTACAGGGCCACAGAGCACTGTTCGCTTGTTTATTCAAAGTTTATGAATATTGAAAATGTAGTATATCCAAATGGACAATGCCTGTCCTTGGGTCTCCAGCAAAACACCCGCCAAGTGTGAAGAAGATTGAAAGAGCAGTTCTTGAGATATGCGAAGGACACACACACACACACACACACACACACACACACACACACACATTGAGAGATTCTTTGCTTTGTAGGTAGATTCAGTGTTATGTTTCCACAGATGGTTCAGCTGCATAATAGATACATGTTAGTTATCTCAAACTGGCTGAAAATAACTTTTTAGTGGAAAGATTGAGTATAAACTCATTTTACAGAATGTATTTTGATCCCATATGTTCTGTACTGTAAGTGTGAAATAGATTTTTCTAACACCCTCTGGCACTGTATTACATTTGATGTAGAATATCTTACAGGTATAACAGGTGCCTGAGGAAACTCACTGTGTGTAGACGCTGTATAATGGTATGCAAAAATCTATTAATCCCTTTGCCAGGAATCGCAGGAATACATTTTGCACGCCACGCTGATTGCCATCCAATAAAGTTTTCTGCCATGTATCAAAGTAGGCGATCAGCAGCGCCCTTATCTGTGCTGAGACTTTACATATTCTCTGGAACAATACCGGCATTTGTATTAGTGAGATCCATCTCTTCCGCTGGGTGATTTGCCTCAGTCAAACTGTTTGTCTAGATATCGTTAATTCCTTTTAGTAATGTGCAGGAACTCACCCACATCTGTTATCATCACCTGTCTACTTCCTGATTTTACAACCTGCTATCTCTTTGTCTCAGCAACCTCAGTCACACCACTGGCCCACACAGTGCAGGGCAGTAATCAGCCTTTGTCCTTGGCACTTCCACGGCTGGCCTCCACAGAGGACTTATCGCTGCTTATTTGAATACACAACCATGTTGATAAACTCCACAGACGTTCAATTAATGTCTCGTTTTGCATGGAGTGCTTCGTAATCGTGTTAATGTGACAACATCGGGTCGCCATTGGGGGTTTTTTTCCCTCTCCTTGTCTGATGTGTCTCAGCCTGAGGTGTCCCACAGCTTCCCCCATTCCATGTTTGCACACATGATAAGACTTAGAGTGTGAGTGAGTGTGTGTGTGCAAACACCACCCAGCGAGCCGTCCATCATTGTTACTGAGAGAGAGCAGTTTTTGAGCTTTAGTGCCACTAAGTGTTTTCCAAGAAAGCTCTCATGTGAAACATTTTCCAGGAGATTCAAAGTACTGCTGACTGTATGTTTTCGACAAACTGTAACAAATGAATCACAGGGCAGCAGGAGAGGAACCCAGTGGGGCCAGACGATATAACTACAGGGTTTTACATAACAGCCGGGTGTTTTAGCTGGGTCTATCCTTATTGGAGGTCTAATAATGTAACCAGACCTGCGATGACAGAATGTTTTCATTTGTTGACCCAGAACTTGAGGATCAGTATTTCTGTTTTAAGGCCCTGACACACCAAGCTGACGGTCGGCCATCAGTCAGTGTTAGGCTGTCTGTCACCACAGTCTTTGCGGTGTGTCCTGCACTGTTGGTTCTCGTTGGCTTTTTTCCAGCTGATTTAGCGTGTTGAATAGGCGTTGGAGACGACAGAGCCTGTCAGTGACTGAAATCATTCTGATTGGCAGTTCAGCTCAGTGCACGAGAAGAGAAACAGAAGTGAGGAAAGTAAACAAACAGCTAAAGTCAAGAGGGTGTGAGATCGAAACAAAGTTGTTATAATAGGTAAGATTATTTTCCTTTAGCCATTGAGCTCTTGAGCAGAAATGTTTCGTGATGGCTTGTGTTATTGTTCACTGGTGCACAGTAAATATGCTCCATTCTTTCAGCATTGGCATGTGTTGTTAGTGTGTTAACTGGCTAACTAGCATCGTAACCGCATGGTCTTCAGTTTCTTCAACGGCTGGTATGGAGAGTTATTTCCTCTCACGCAAGTGCAGAACGTGCGTGTTAGTTGACCGTTGGCTATTGTCTTTGCCTTGTGTTCATGTGCAGCTTTTTGGCCAAGACGCAGGCAATGTAACAGTCGGCCTTCATCGCCACTAGTTCTTTGATATCAGCGTGGTGTGTCTGGCTTCAAAGCACCTACAAGGAACTTTAATTTTGTGGTGATTTTGGCACCCCGAGTGGCCAAAGTGGCAGTGTTTCCATGAGCACCGCCACCTCGTGTTGTAAAAATCTTGATCTGGCTAGTGCGTGTTTTTGATCTGGAGGTGAGTGAAAGAAAGAAGCAACTTATTTTTAATACTATTTTTATTTTTGAAGGTGCAGTATGTAATTCTGGAAAAGATAGTCGATCGTTGAGTCTTATTCCCAAGTCATTAAATAGCATTGCTTTGGTTTGCTGGAAGGGTTTGGGACCAAACTCGGTACTTTTAAGGATACTGACTGAATTACGTTGCCACCACAGAGTGCCTGGTCAAATCAATTGGTGCCAAATTTGGGTACCTAAGAGCACACCTGGGTAAGAACACCAAGTTAAGACAGGAGGCAGGAGCACTGCGAAACTCTGTTGCTGGCTTCCTGGCCTAGGGGAGCTTTGCGGTGGAGGCACTGTAGCTCCGTGGAGCTTCCCCCAGTTTGGGGAAGCCACCTATGGAGCTCTGTTGGCTTCTAACAAACCAAAACTATCACTACAGTGCAGATAGTTTAAGTCTGTGCAGACTATTTTCTTTAATAATTTACTTTAGAAAAAGCCTAGCCTACAGAAAGAAAAAAGTACCCAAAAAGGTACCATTGGGTAACAGTAACAAATTCGAGGTATTAATTCAGTTGTGAATGGTACCCAACCCTAGTTGGTGGTTCGGTCCAACTACTAACCCAAGATATTTGATGACCCGGGAATGAAACTCAACAATCAACTAACTTTCTCCAGAATGTCATACTACACATTCACACACAGCTGTTGGCAGAGTGCATGGCAGTGAGTTAACGTAATGTATCTATCTCTTCTCTAATATAAAAGTGGTCAAACAAAGTAAACTTTGTTCTAGCCACCAACATAAAATCATACATTGATGTTAGACCTTGGCTCCGAATTCATTTCATAAATAAGATCAGCTTTGAGTCCTTTCATATTCCCCAAATTTCTCCATCTGTTGAATGATTGACTGAGGTTAATTCATGAGTTCGCCCATGCTTTGAGCTGTTTTATTTTATTCTTTGATCAGTTTTTTTCTTTTTCTCTTTGCTGATTTTGCCCCAGTGTCAGCCATAACCACAAAATGTAAAGCAAAGATAAAATTCTCTAAAGAGAAGTCTCCTCCTGCTCCCTTTAAATTGGCTAACGTACTGCTCACTGCAATATAAACTTTGCCTTTCCTGTCTGCGTGCCGTCTGATATGGTGTGGAATTTGACCCAGGTACATGCATTAAGAATAACTATATAGAAAGTCTTCTGGCAGGTCATAAATGGGCATCAGTTTTAAAGTGAGGTTGTTTCATAACCAGTTAAAAAGTCCTTGTAGCTGCTTTAATGTTTGTCTTGTTAATTGATTCGCTCATCTTGCAGTTAAATGTACATTAAGGTGCAGAAAGTTGAAGGTTTCAAGAGTTTTTACTTTCTTGAAGAATGCAGTCAGAGCTTGCTGAGAGCGGAGATATGAGGTGTAATATGTTTAAGAAGAGTGCTCCACTTTAGAGGAAATTTGCTGTAATTTGACAGGTCAGGAGCACACTCAGTGTGCCGGCTTTTGTATGAACACACCGGCTACAGACGGCGTCATGTGTTGTGATTACGTCCAGGTACGTGGTGAGTGTAGTGCCTTGATGTTTGGATTTGCAGTATTGTCACTTGGTGAGCTGTTCTGTCTGTGGTTACAATGACAGAAAGGTTAGCTATGATGCCAAAGATTTTAATGAAATAAAACCTCATTTTTGGTACAATTTATGGTCTGCATTTGTTAGCATTTTTCATTCAGTGTATTTACATCCTCTGTTTGCTTCTCTATTTAGTCATTTTCATTATTATTGGCGGGGTCCGCCATTCCTGCATTGGGTTTGTACAAGAATTCACAGGAAACGATGCCTCAAGTAATCCAGCTTTTTCAGTTCAGACTCACTGTTTACTATTCACTCTGCTACAGCTGTGTCAAGTAGCTTTTTAAAGTTACTGCTAATGCTAAGCACACAATGTGATTTTGCTAAGTAGGACATGCTCCTGGATCAACATCCCACATCACATTCCTGGACCAACATGGCAATCGATCAATCGCAGCCCTCTGACATCCTAAAGCTCCTGTGCTTTTTTAATAGAATTAAAGAATATTAGTGAGTTGGCTTGCTAACTAGATAGATAGATAGATAGATAGATAGATAGATAGCTTTTTATTGTCATTGTACAAAATATACAACGAGATTATAGCAGCCAGGAGTGGTGTTACCATAATATAAAAAATAGAAGAATAAAAATAGTTAGAATATATATTTAAAATATACAAGATATACAAAAAATACAAGAAATTACAAAAGGTGCAACAACAGTCCACAGTACAACAGTGCAGAGAAAGACAATAAATAAAAGATGCAGCGGGATATTGCAATTTGCCCTTTAGTTGCAGTTATTGTCCTTGTGTGAAGGGGGGGTTAGCGTGAGTGTGTGATAGATGTGAAGGGCAGAGAGTGAGAGTGGTGTAAGTGTGTGTTCAGTGTGGTGATTGCTAAAAACACAGAAATAACACCAAAAACCGAGAGTTGCGAGCCGCTGCGTCCTTGCGCGCCGCCATCTTGCCGTCCAAATCGACTAGGTAACTAGGTAAGCTATGCTAACAAGTAAGCTAGCCAATAGGCTAGAATATTGTTTGCTAACAAAGATTGTGGATAATTTAATTTTTCGGTTGCAAATACTGGCAATTAACACATTTTTATAGCCTAATAAAAACTTTACGTAACTATTTGTAGCCTAGTTAGAAGCTAGCTCACTAATATTTGAGCCTATGGGTAAGTTTACTCGTTAGTAGTTGTAAGGTTTTTGTTCAGTGTTGCCAGGGATTTTGTTTAGTTTTACTAACTTCATTTTGGAAAACTAGCTCAGCTCTGAAGAAGCACAGCTATTTTTAAAGAAGCACAGGAGCTGCACACTGGTGACGTCAGAGGGCTGTGATTGGTTTATTGCAAGGTTTGTCCAGGTGGGATGTTGATCCAGGAGCATGTCCTGCTTGGCAAAATGACATTGTGCAATGCTAAGCCATGATTTCCTATGGCTACTTAAATTCAGACCATTGCAGTGACGAAACACCAGATGGCTTTTATTGTGAAGCGCTGTCAGCTAATGTTGCAAAAATGTGTCAACAACTTGATGGTGGATCAGTTTTGAATATTACAGGGAATAACCGAAGAGCGACGAAGAGCTGCAGGTGACGGCATGAAATCAGACCACGATTTTTGATGATTATTATTGACTGACTTCTTGATTAAAACAACATGAGTCTGTTTGGCTTTTCTGTAAACAGACCCACCAGTTGCTCTTCTGTTGTACGCCAAACAAAATAGCTGCTAGTGAGTTTTCTGTATTAAACTAAACTTGCTGTTACCACCAGTAACCACTGGTGTCGCCAAATCAACCAGGACTGAAATCTTAAAGGGGCAGTTTACGCCTAAATTCCAAAACACATATTTTCCTCTTTACCTGTAGTGTTATTTATCAGTTAGGATTGTTTTGGTCTGAGTTGCTGAGTGTTGGAGATATCAGCCATAGAGATGTCTGCCTTCTCTCCAGTATAATGGAACGAGATGACACTCCCTTGTGATGCTCAAAGCGCCAAAAACAATGGCTCTTTTCTGAAATCATGACCAGGTTACTCAAAATAATCCACAGACCTTGTTGTGAGCAGTTTCATGTAGGAACTATTTTCTTTCTACTGAACTACACCTGCCAACTGTATCACTGCACAGAAGGAAGCATGCATCTACTCAAGGCCAAGAGTAGAGCCGGATAGCAGGACTCAATACCCCCATGGTATCAGCCAAAATAACTTAATACCAAGTAGTATCAAAAATCTCCCGTCAAATGATACCTGCATTTGAACCTTTCCATGCCAGTGGTGTGATCCTGGACTGTCCCATCACCATGTTGGGTGCCATACTCTTCAGGTGCTGTTAGACAAGTATTGTAACGCTCCATCTCTATCTCTGTAGTGATTGAAGCAAATAAAAGCCCAGGGTATATGGCATACACACTACATCATTCATATTACAGGTGTTGAATCAAGTACTCTATTGGTATCTAAATGTTTTAAACAACAGCCAGCCCTAGATGAGAGGCTCATTTTCATGACAGTGCGAGATGTAAAGATTAGTGGCATCCTACATGGCTGAGCTGTAACGTTAGCTAGCTTCTCTCTGCTCTGTGATACGTTTGGCAGGTGTAGTTCAGTAGAAAGAAAACAGCTCCAACATTAAACTGCTCACAACAAGGTCTGTGGTTTATTTTAAGTGACAGGGTCATGATCTCTGGAAAGAGACACTGCTGTTGAGTTTTTCAGATTTTTTAGTTCCATTATATTCGAGAGAAGGCAGACACCTCGACGGCTGATATCTCCAACACTGCAACTCACACCAAAACAAACTAGATGAATAAATAGCTCTACAGGTAAGAGGAAATATACGTATTTTTGATTTGGCGTGAACTGTCCCTTTAAGACTAAAACCTTTCACATTTTGACTCATTGAAGCTCATTTCTCACTACAGTATATTCACGAAACTAAAAGCAACCGTGGCATTTATAGGCTCATTTTTCACAGCTTGACATGAAAAAACTGTGTAGCAAATGAAGTCATTATGTTCCAGCAGTCATTATACCTTCTAGAGAGTTCGAGCCAAAATGTCAGCACATCTATTTGAAACTATACTCTTAGAAATGAAGAGTAATTTTCTGACTCCTTTCACTTTAGGAAGTCTGCCTCTAACCTCGAGAGCATATTAGTTAACAGAGCTGAGAGCAACAGGGACTTCTCCTGTATCTGATAGCTCAACTGGTCTTTGAAGAAGTTCAGCAGTGGGACTCGGTGTCACAGAGGTTAATTGCTTACACAGGGTACCGTGCCTACTGTTCTTAAGTCTCCTCTATGTCGTCCATATCTGCCTTGTTGCTAGCTTTTGCAAATTTCTGCAGCATTCCGTCAGCCAGGTTTTCGCCCAGTTAATTTACTTTAAGCGGCTCTTTAGCTGCCCTTTGCTTCAAGTTCTTTGCTGGTAAACACATCCATTCAATCTGCTTAACTGACACCAGTGAATGGTAAAAAGGTTGCAGACAATGCTCAGTTCCCTGTTTGAGGCAGAATCACATACCCACTTTCCTGTTTATACTACCACTTCCCATGAATATAGATCATCCAAAGTGCAGCCAGTTTAAGTGTACTGTAATGAGACTGATGTAAGTAACACAAGGTCACACCAGGAGCAGAGCTTCGAATTGAAAGAGCAGTAATAAAGAGATAGGGATTTGCCCACACAAAAACCTTAATCTATTTCTCCCTCTTTTGACAGAATTTCAGAGACCACCAAGGTCACGGACGCCAAAGTTGCTTGAATGTAATTACGTTCATTATCTGGTGTTGTACTATGGCTCTGTTATTTAAAATAAATGGGCTCTGGTCTCATTGGCTCCGCTCTCCGAAAGATTTTCCATTCTGCTATTGTAAAAGAAGAGCAGCACACAGCAGCCCTGACCTGCCAGTCACCAGGAAACGTTCGTGATTGACTGATGAGCTTTTACCCTCCGTGTCTGTTTGTCTGTCTTGGAAAGTGGTGATGTCAGCCCCGTCGCTCGTCCATTAATGCCGCCTTTTTTATGGCTTAACTGCTTCTTTTTTGTGTGTACTTAATTTTCACATGCAGACCCACTTTTTTAGCACAAACTCCTAATGTGAATTTCTGTCATTAGCTCGGACTAAACTCTTGAAGAAAGCAGCTGTTTACCAATTTACTAAGGAGCATTTTTAAATTCACATCTGGAATAAAACGAACGATCTAATTAACAAACTGTGATCTATTTAAGTTAGTTTAAATCCGTGTTTTATGTTTAATTTGCCAAATTTTGGACATGCAGATTAGAAATATTGTACTGTTTTGAACATAGTAGTGCTATACCTTTGGTTTTGGTCAATAAAGATGAAGGATACTTTGTTTTATAAATGTAAAGTTTTAAAAGACGACCATCTTTCATTTTTAATTAACTCTTTTTGCCCGGTAATTACTTGAACAATTAATCACTCATCAAAAGATACAGCGATTACATTTCTTGTGATGGATTAATTGATTAATTCAGCAACAGTTATTCCACTTGAACTGAAAAAGAAAACGTGGTCCTCTGAATCAGTGATTCCTAACCAGGGGCGCTTGTACTTGCAGTTGCCAGGGGGAACTGTATGTGGAGAGACTGCAGAGTAGTTCAGCTTGTTTGATATGATAGAAATTCTGATTTGATCAGAAAAACTTATATTTATTATTCAGTAGACAGTAACCATTCAAACAGAATCACCCAAAATGGTGTGATACTGATCTTTAATAAATGTATTGTTATAATAAAATTAAGGCTACCTGATACAACAGGCTGACTGCACCTTACACATCTTCACTAACTTGAGTCAGCTGTAACATCTTAATACCACGGGCTGCCACTAAGGGGGCATAAAAATAGTTTGCAAGTTCACAGAAACCTTAAATACGGGGCCAACAGTAAAAGTATGAACAGATGAAACAGTTAAAAGTCATTAATAATGGTTAAAAGATCCAGCTTCTGCCCCTCCCAGTTGTATTAGTAAGATTTCAAATTTGACAAAACCAACCTAAACATTGGCAATTAAAAAAATGTTATAAAAAAATCAATTTTTGTGGGGTGTAATCTTCAGTATCTACTTTAATGGAATACTTCACCCCCTAAATGACCATTGTATATCAAGCGCAGAGCCCATTGAAGTCATAAATAACACATTGTATCTCGTATATCAAAACTACAAACTTTCACACAGCTCAAGCAGCATAATCCTAATCTCATTTACCTAGTTGTATGCTCAGTGGTTCCCAGACAGACGGCCCTTTCAGACAGGGAACTGAACTAAAGATGAAACTATCTATGGTCTTGTCAAAGCCAGACTCCATTGACAAACACAGTAATTTTACCTTGCTGAACACAGCAGCTGCTGGTCTACTGCTGCCTTGATCATTTAGTTTGTTTATATTCTTGTTTTGACTTATCTGAATTTGATGTAACCCTTTAAAACACCAAAGTCACACAATAACACATGCTAACTAACTGAACCAGGCAGCATTAGACCAAAAGCAGCCGTGATCAATGGGTAAAATTACTGTTTTTGTCAATGGAGACTGGCTCTGAAGACAGAATAGATAAGTTTTACTTTTAGTACAGTTTTAATAGTAAGGTTTTAATAAAAATGCTCATCCTCATCCATCCATCCATTTTCTAACCGCTTATCCTCTTGAGGGTCTCGGGGGGGTGGAGCCTATCCCAGCTGACACTGGGCGAGAGGCAGGGTTCACCCTGGACAGGTCACCAGACTATCACAGGGCTGACACATAGAGACAGACAACCATTCACACTCACATTCACACCTACGGACAATTTAGAGTCACCAGTTAACCTGCATGTCTTTGGACTGTGGGAGGAAGCTGGAGCACCTGGAGGAAACCCATGCTGCCATGGGGAGAACATGCAGAACATGCACAGAAGGGCTCTGTCCTGGGATTGAACCAGAAACCCTCTTGTGAGGCGACAGTGCTAACCACCACACCACCGTGCCGCCATACCTGCCTCATGTTATATTGAATTTGTGAAGAAAACTTCATGGTGAACGAATAATCCAAACACATAGAATCTTATTGATGTCATTGGGGTTCATGTTTAACAACAGTGGAACTATATCAAAACATCCATTTGAAAACTCTCACACAACTCATGCAGTAAAATCCAAGTCTTATTTATCCAGTGGTACACTTATTATTTCCAAAACACATGCATTTTTGCTAGAACATTACTATGTAAAACTGAACTAAAAGTGAAACTTGTCTTTGCTCTCTTCAAAGCCAGACAGATACTGTAATTTAACCTCGTTGAACACAGGAGCTGCTGGTCTACCGCTGCCTGATTCAGTTAATTATTTTGGGTTACTGTGTGACTTTGGTGTTTTAAAGGATTCATTTGAATTCACCAAAGTCACATGATAAGAAAAACTAACGAACAGATCAAGGCAGCAGTAGACCAGCAGCTCCTGTGTTCAACGAGGTTAAATTACAGTATTTGTCAGGGGAGTCTGGCTTTGAAGAGAGCACAAATAAGTTTCACTTTTAGCTCAGTTCCCTGTCTGACAGGGCTGTCTGTTTGTGAAGAAGTGAGCAGATGACTGGATAAATGAGATTTAGATTACACTGCAGGAGCTGCGTGAGAGTTTGTAGACAGATGTTTTGATATAGTTTTGCTGTTGTTGAACGCGGACCCCTATGACTTCATTTCATCAAGAAATGTTTCTATATTTGGATTCCTCGTTCACAGTTGAACAACAAAACAACAAAGTTGTCTTCACAAATTCACTGTAACATGGGGTGAGTAATTGATGTGCAGATGGTCATTTGGGTAGTGAGATATTCCTTTGAAATAATCAGCCAAAAGTAAAAGATAAATGGTTTAAATATGCAACCTGTGCCCCTCTAAGTGATAGTAGTAAGAATGCAAACTTGACCAAACCGACCTTAACACTGACAACTAAATAAAGCATAACAGTATCGATTATTTTGTGGGTTTAAATGTGGGGATACGTCAAACAAAGAGGTTGGGAACCCCTCCTCTAATTGTGTTTACTGAATTTACAAGTGAGTTCAAACGCACCATACTCATACAATCTAGATAGCAAAGGGAAGTTTCCGCGGGCGGCGCAGCACCCAGAGGGGACAGGCATGGTGCCAGCTGTATTGGGGCTCGTGGTAATGTATGTCCTCCACAGCACATCATAGCAGACTACTCTCCCACTTAACAATGGGATATCCCCAAGAACTCCCCTGAAGCCCCTGCTGTCATTGACAGAGGGGATATACGATACAATACATCCAATCACAGTCTGATCTCTCCTCTCACATCCAGTCACAGCGATTTAAACGCCATAACACAGAAAAATGGAGTTTGTAATGCTGCTTCCCTGATAGTAATATGGCTCTAATTAGAAATGACTACACACCACCCACACACCTGTCACTTCTCTGTGATGGATATCCAGGTAGTCAGATCCAGAGGCTTGCAGCCAGCGTGGTGAGTTCAGGGCCCCCATATGCTCGTCGATGTGGCGCTGCAGCTCGCTGTTGGCGTCTCTGCACAGCTGCTGCACACGCTGGGAGAGCTGCCACGCACACACGACGAGCGGCGACGGCAGGTATACACCCACCCTGGTTTTACTTGTCGTCTGAGGCACGCTCACGAACACGCAGCGGCTCGGCTTTCTGCTGACTTCGTCATCAAATATTCATGGCTGTCTGCATTAGCTTGCAGAGTTCTAATTGAGTTCTGTATATTCAGACGTGATTAACTCGGTCTAATTCCTCAAAGGAGTGAGCCAATTAGATAGCACTTGCATGAATAGGATTTCACATCTTAGTACGTCTCCAGACTTGCCAAGACAATTATGTGTGTGTATAATTCCGCTGTACAGTGGGTGTGAGCCCACTAAACTCGAGCAGGTCATTATTTCTTATTACTGATCCGCGCTACAGGAAATGCAGCTGTCCTATCCATTACAAGCAAGTAAATGAAAAGCATGAGTGTTGTTATTAGAATACACTGTTTGGACAAGAGAGGAGAGAGCGATTCCAAACACCGGGCCCTCTAAACCTTCCTCATGTTTTTTGTCTAAGCACATTTCCTCCCCCCCAGGAGCGAGCAGGAGAAAAATATCCGTGACCCAGTGCTGACCCACCACAATGTCACTCTAACTCATGGCATGAGAGAACTACTGTCGGGGTCTTTGTCAGTTTCTCTCTGTAACCAGAGCAGGAGACATTGCCCAAAGTCCAGAGGGGTCACATTCTGCTGCGGAGCTGAATTTAAGGCAGAGAGGCAGACAGGCAGGCCGGCCACTTTGCCTGAGCTGGGGAGAGAGATCAGGGTCCCCACTGCCACCTTTTATTCTTTAAAGAAAGGCCTGAGCAAGGCATGATCTGTGTGTCGGCCGTGTCCCTTCACGTTGGCTGTAGCCTGATATTAACACCAAGCTAAAATACAACCCCGGTTCCAAAAAAGTTGGGACACTTTGTGAAATGTACACAAAAACAGAAAGCAGTGATTTGCAACTGATATACAGTGAAAAGTGTATTAAACAAGCCAGATTTTTTTTAAATTAATCACATTTCCAATGCAGCAATTCACATGAAATTCAGACCAGACATTGGTATCAACTCAATAAAACTACACTGATAAAGAAATCATAACATTTCAATAAAAAAAAACATGCGCAACAAAGTGGAATTACCCAACTGAAATTTATTTAATACTTGGAGACATATGTGATAATTAGTTTCCCCTAAAAACCTCCTGAACGTCTGGATTTTAAGTTATTAGAGTAAAATGGTGAGCACACATTAGCAGGTACAAGGCTAGCGGCCTGTCTCCGACACGTTAGACGGTGTAAAACTGCACCGAAAAACTGCTTTATCAAGTGTTTTTACTGGTTTTAAAACCTGGTCTGTTTGTTTTGGGGAGGAAACCTATGCGGATAATTCAGCTCAAGGTAAAAACCTCTGCAATCCTTACTGCTAGACGCCACTAAATCCCCCTAAATCTTACACACTGCTTTAAAAGAAAATGTGATGTAACACAGTGGTAAACATGACCCTGTCACGACTTTTTTGGAATGTGTTCCAGGCATCAAATTTAGAAAGAGTGTATAATTATAAAAAACAATCATATTTATCAGTTTAAATGTTTAATATCTTGATTTATCTGAATATATGTATGAAATAATTTGCAAATCTTTGCATTCTGTTTTTATTACATTTTACAAAGCATCCCAACCAAGGCCAAAAAACCCTTACAGCTTCGTGTGAAGTAATATACACAACGCAATGCTAATTACAATATATACAAGCCGGGTTAGTGCAGAGCTAGGCTAGTGCAAAGCTAACACACACACACTGGAAGACCTTTACACAAAACAATAAGGCCAGATACTAACAAACGACGATCGGAAGGTTGAGCAGGAAAGCAACCTGCCAGCAGCGTCGACCCTCAGCGTCATCACAGCCGTCCTGGACATCAAGTAGGCCAAGCCCCCACAGGTCAGCCAGTCCACAGCAGCAATGTCATGAGAGGGTCACTCAATCAGTGCTGGGCATCTGCACCTGGAAGGAAACAAAGATCCTCACAAGAAACATGAGCTCTAACTCACCGCACCACACACAATAAAAGATATATGATGAAAAATTCGGCTGGCCATAACATCTGGAATTAGAATTCTAAGAAATGCGCATGAATTAAAGGTCCATTTAAAGGTCCAGTGCGTAACATTTAGTGGCATCTAGTGGTGAAGACTGTAGATTGCAACCAGCTGAAACTTCTCCTGGTTAGAATTTCTTGAGTGTTCATTGGTCAGGAGGTTTTTACTGTGAGCTGAGTTATTCACAGAGGTCTCTTCCTCTCCAAAAAAAGGACCGGGTCATTAAAACTGATTAAAAAAAAAAACCACTGAATAAAGCAATTTCATGTCACAAAACATTGTTGCTCCAACTCTGTTTAACACGTCTCAGACCGTCCGCCAGCCCAGCACCTCCTAATGTGTGCTCACCTCTTTTCTCTGACAACTTACGATCCAGACATTCAGGAGGTTTAAGCAGGAGAAAAATGATCAGCAGAGGTCTCTTCCTCTCCAAAACAAACAGACCGGGGTCTCATTTATAAAACATTGCATAGGATCCATACTAAAAATATACATACAGACAAAAGCCAAAAATGGCGTGCGCCAAAAATATTCAACAATTTATGCAATCAGACTTCCATCTCACCATCTGCGTCGCCAATATCCTGTCTCCAAAGTGTTTGTAAGCATGGGTCAAAGTTTCTCCAGTCAAGTCTGATTTTAGAGATCACAACTTTTGCATGGGAAGTGACGTACAGCTCTTTCAGGCCTTGTGTTGTGTGTGCGCAGTGTTTAGAAATGAGACCCCAGGTGATTTAAGCAGGTAAAAACACTGAGTGAAGCAGTTTCATGTTATAAGTTCTGTTCTGAGGCAGCTTGTCGTGGAGGGCTGCGAAAATGCAAAAATGGGAATGGCCCTGTGTAGAGCCAGTGTTTAGTTTGCCTGTTGCGGGCTACTGTTGAATCAACATGGCGATCTCTGTGGATGAGGACCCGCTCCCTATGTAGGTATAAGTGGCTCCTTCTGAGGTAATGTTAACACTGTGATTTTACACTACTCAGAAGTGTAGAAAGTGGAACCCGAACAGGCGGAGCTGCCGCTGGTGAAAAGGATCTCAGCGCTCATAAAGCATCCAGGCAGAGATATAAACTAAATGTAAAAAACAAACAAAAAACAAATCAGGATAGGAGGCTCTGACAGGATGCGGTCCTGTTCCTGCATGCGCTGGTCATCCATAACCCGGTGTGAATTTATCACACGGACAGACAGGCCGAGCTGAGCTGAGCAGGGCAGACCTGCACTCAGAGGAAGCGAGGCCGTTCCAGGTCAGAGACACCAAGAACCTCGGCACTCTCGTCCTGACTGACTGGCGTGCACACAGATGAGTGTCACAAACGCTCCGTCTGTGAATTATACCGCCGATAGTTTCAAGGTCAGTGATCCTCGGAGTTAGCAAAACCATTAGGAGAATCACTTTCCTCTGCGTGACAAGCTCGCTCACACCCACACGTAAACACACACCTCAGTCATCCAGGCAGCACAGAAGATACGAGTGGGTGATTTACATAACACGCTTATAAATGACAGGATTCTGTTAAGGAGTCAAGTCATGTTAATATATCTTCATATGCTCGCACTGCGGGCCTGATGCTTACACACTGCACAGACAGATGGACGGAGTCAGGATGCCAGGAAGCGACGGTCACTGGAAAGCAATCACTGATATGTAAAATTAAATTTAAGCTGAATGTCAAGGGCTGGGGATGGGATCATGTCGGGGGGTCTTGGAGGAGCTGGACCGCAGGGAAGGGAAGTGGCAGGGGGTGGCTCACTTGTTAACCTTCGCGGGATGAGGTGGAAGAGATGATCATGATCACTGAGCCTGACCAGCTGAAGGGAAACGCACACACAGAGTTACACACAGACCTCTCCACCTCCGCGGCCTGAGCAGACCACAGATCAGGGAAGGGTGATGCTCCCACAATCCCTTCGCAAATGTGTGGAGATTTAAATGAGCTCCCAACCTCCCTCAACCAAAGCAGATTTCTGGCACTTTCTGCGGGCCAAGACCTCCGTGATTTGGCTGAAGAATGTGGAAAACAAGATTTTTTTTCCCCTTTAACCTCAACTACAGTGATCCAATTTACTACTTTCTCTAAAGGCTTTTCATCAAGGTGTCTCCCCAGACCTCTTAATTATTTGAACCTACATATTTCTACGACTTAAACAAATATCGCAGTAACAGAAATACTTGGTTGGGAACGGTGTCCACAATTAGGATTCACACAGCAGCATCAGTGTCTGTAAACACTGACATGCGGACAGTTTTGCCAAATCTGCTTTTTAAATATGCATGAACAGAAGCTGGTGCCAAGTCAGCTGTGAGTGAGGTAGCTCTGCTTCTGCTTCCTGAAAGCACTTCAAATAATAGAAGACCCACACAGATACACTGTAAACTGAAGACGAGAGCTTTTTAGCCGTGACCTTTGCTTTTATAGTTTGTTGTGGAGTAATTCAGCCATAGTATGTGGAGTTGTAAAGGAGTAGTGGAGTAAATAGGATGGTTTTGTGAATAAATTCATGACTGTTGGAAAAAAAAGTTAAAAGTTAAACACCTTTGGTGTTTTTCAGGGATCTTTGTGAGTGGAGTTCCACCGTGCTGTATAAAAACTAGAATTGTCTCACTTTTAAGCCAGCATGGGAGGAAGTAACAGCGCCGAAATGATGTCTACGACAGGACGACGTCAAGGGTGGCACAGGTGTGAAGTTTTGATGGCATGTTATGCATGCGACCCACTGCAGGAGATTTCAAAGTAGCTCTTAGCAGTTAGCAGCTAACTCAAAGAACACAGCGACTGAAAATGTCCACAAATTGACCCTTCGCTAAGACTGTTATAATCATTACAAAGCAAAAGCAGCATGTGTATACATTCAGTAGGCTATATCTTCAGTAGCTAGCTAGCTAACCCTACACTTTTCAGGGTTTGATTTGGGTTTTCGAACAGGGAAGAAACGTATATCTTTTTCCAACCTCTCCAGACAACGAGTATCATTAATACACAACGTGCCCCAGGCACAACATTTAGCTCCAAATCCACAACACCAGCCTGAAAATGAAGGAAATCTGAAACGATGGAGCACAGCTGTGTTGCTGTCGGATCCTGGTCTGAGCTGGCCTAATGCTACGTTATGGTTGGCCATTCTGCATATGAGGGCGGGACTTAGCGAAGGGTCAATTGGGAAAACAATGTAGGAGCTCCTTACCTTCTGAGCAGAGAACCAGATCAGCCATCATATAATAGAGACAATAAATGGTTGTTATTGCCATGTTATGCCATTATTATTGTTTATAAAGAGCTGCCAATGCAATTGGAAGTGAAAGGATGAACTTTTTTTTTTTTGAGTTTTATTTTGTTTTTATCACCTTTGAATGAAGTGTGTTTAATGATGATAAAATGACTCTTAATTTAAACAGATTCTGATGGGTTTGGTGATTTCGGGGCTGTTTCTGGTTTTGAAAAAAAAGGATCTTACTCTTTAATCAAAAGGTCTGTCTCTGTAAGGATCCTCCCATAATGTTGTCAGACACTTATAAAAACAATGTGAGCCTGTCAGTCACAAAAGTGGATGTTCACTGACGGTGCGCCTATATCCCGAGTAGTTACACTGCCACCTGTGACGTGACTTCTGGCTGCAGCTCCTCTCACTCATCACTGGACCAGTTTCCAAAGCTGTGATCACATTTGTCACTCAGGGCCCCGGCTGCAAAATACTGAAGTTGTCCTTTAATATGACAAAAGCTGAAGTGTGAAAAGAGCCAGTTGTGGTTTAACTCAGGGTTAGCCAGACACAGTGATTTACTGGAGTTGTGTCATCACCGTGAGGTTTCCAGGCAACCAGCAGAGAGTCAAGGAAGTCCCTGCTCGTAGTTAAGAAGCTAATCGGCTGCTGGGACTAGCTTTATGTTTGGGTGCAGACCAAGGTTACGCAATTTTGGGGGCTTTTGTCTCATTAACAATCATTATTTACCAAAAAAAGTAACAGTTCCTTTAAATCCGTAGTTTGTGGTTTTGGATTAGACTGAACTGTGTGTGATTTTATTTTAGTCGACCCATGCCGTTTGTAGCTTTCTCACTTTCTCTATAGTATCACCTCACTGTGAGTCATAGTTCCTTCATCTCTATTATGTCTCACTCCTTCTTGCTTCTCTTGTTTCACAGCTCCTCCTGTTGAAAAATAAGCTCATGATTATATATTCATATATGTTGTATATTTATAGATATATTTGTGTGAAGGATTATTTCTCATCCTGCTTGATTGACCCATTTTAAACAATAAAAGGGAGAGAGGCTGCTTGTCAAGGTTCATGAAGTCAGCAGACACCTTCCCTCAGGAAGTCGGAGGGTCACTGATTTGACTCATAGTTCACGACCAAGTCAGCGTCTCTTATTCTCTGCGGAGGAGCACAGCAGCATCGTTCAAACGAGCGCTTGTTAGATATCGTCGAGCCACCTTCAGTAGGGTGTAGTTAATTCACACAGCATGGCCTGGCACTGACCAGCACATTCTGTGAGGGTCTGGACACACACACACTGCATCAGATCATCTGTAAATTTGGCCCGCTCTGAGTTCAGCGTGCCAGGTCATAAATCGCGTGCAGTCTCACTGAACTCCAGCCTGCCTCCTGTCAGCCCGACTTGGCCATGTGAAAAAAAAAAAGAGAACGGATAGGTGTAAAATGTGTGTTGTGGAGACGGTGAGCGGCTTAAACTTCGCAATATGCCACAGCACATTTCCAACTGTTTACTGTCTCACCTGCAAACATGGAAAATACAGCTTTGTTCCAGCTTTGTTTTACCTGTAGCTGCACAGCCCACAGACTGAATCATTTGGAGGCTGAATCCTTGAACCCTGAGTGAACTGGTGATGCACGTATTGATTTATATCATGTAGTTAAAGAGTTTGAATATAATGGTTGAGACTGCAGCAGCATTTAAATACAGTGGATGATAATGACTTGGCAACAATTTTGATCATTAATCATTCGTCTATTTTCAAGCTTAAATGCCAAACATTTGATGTTTCAAGCATCTAAGATATGAGGATTTACTGCTTTTCTTCTTGTCTTGTACATTGTAATAAACTGAATATAATTTAAAGAAGGGCTGAGCAGTATATCAGTGTTACCTTGATGAGACTAAACATCATCTCAGTGTTTCCTTTTGCTGGTTTTAAGAGCTGCATGACAGTAAGGTGATGTCATTTTCTGATCTTACCAGACTGTTGTAGCCGTTGTATTATTATGCTTTTATCAGCGTTGTCATTATATCCACATTACTGATGATTATTTATCAAAAATAGAATTGCGTAAATATTTTGTGAAAGCTCCAAAGCACCCCTCAGTATCATCGCAATATCGATGTGGAGGTATTTGGTCAAAAATATCATGATATCTTATTTTCTTCATATCGCTCAGCCGTACCTAACGAGCCCGTCTTCAATGTGTAGAGCTGAGTGTGGGTTTATAGAAAAAACAATGATTAATAGATGATTGGGTGATGGCAAAACATTTTTAGTAGAATGCACGGAATGTAAATATTTGTGTCGGCCTTTGTGTCAAAGGTTTGAACATCTCCATTAATGATATCCATATTTTTGTTTAATTTTTGTTTGTTTTTTGTTACATCTATGGTATAAAAGGCCTTTACTCTGGTGGGGGGGGCTCCAGGGGGCCAACCAGCTTTCAGAAGGGGCCTGTTCCTGTTGCGACCACTTTGGCTCCGCCCCTGCATATGGGACTGTGTGTACGCAAGACTCAAACAAAATGGGAACGCACCAATTGTTAGGGGTGGGGAAAAATTCGATACAGCATAGTATTGCAATATTTTTGTGTGGCAATATCGTATCGTCACACAGTGCCAAGTATTGTTTTTTTTTTTATTATTTTAGAAATTACTGATATGACAAATACAAATTAAACTTTATGTCGCCTATTAAAATAATATCATCAACTGCTTTTTCAGTCCACAACATACATTTTGCAAACTGACTGAGTTGAGATGAACAGACCAAAAACTTAATCTTAGTTGATAAAACAGATGTTGACAAAGTTTTCCTTTGGGGAAAGAATTTACAGTTGAAAAAAGGTATTAAATCGCAATTTATCGCTATACAATTTATCCCAGTACTCAGCATATCGCGACACGTTTAAAACGGCAATATTATCGTATCGTGACATAAGTATCGTGATAATATCGTATCGTTGATCCGACACCAATTGTCGATATTGAGTTATTGTGAAATTTGATTTTGTCCATATTGCCCAGACACAACTTTTAATATCATAGTTAATACTGTAGCACGATTAAAATACCATGAACAATGATAAGCTGGCAACTATTTTAATAAGTTAATCCTCTACCTGTAAGTGAAAATACAGACAGTAGACAAATCCAGCTACTGAAATGTGAGGGTGCGCTGCTTTTCTTCTTGTCGAGCACATTAAAGTAAATTTAATATAGTTTAAGGATCACACCATGGCCTCTGAGGCTGATCAGTTAATTGAGAAAATTATCTGTAAATGCATCTAAAAGTCATAGTCCTAACTCTTATCAAGTCATTTAGTCAAGTCATAGGGCTCGCTTTTATTTCCCAGTTTTGTCTTCATCGATTTTAACAATTTAAAACAGAGATACACACACACACATACCTGTTAAAAAAAACAACTTGACATCTCAACAAAATCTGAGTGCGACAACTGAAGCTAAAATAAGATAAAGGAATAAATGAATTAGGGTGATGTGCTTCAGTTAAAGAACAATTGAATGTACAAATGTTGACAATTAAAAAAAATCCTGGACAGATATTGACGTTGCATGCATTAGCTTACTGTATGTCCCCCAGTGTTTCCATCATAGGGACTGAATAGGTTTAAAAGAGCTCAAATAGGGAATAGTAATTATAGTTTTTCTGGCATATTTTTTACTGGTTTTTAATTGTCTCGTAGATGCTGTACATGTTTAGAATAGAACAGATGTAGAATAGAAAATATTTTATTGTCTGCTTTTTGGATTCTTAAGTTAGAAATCTGTGTTTGGTGTGCACGTACAAAATCTGGTATTAAAAAGGGGACATTAAGACACATCATATCACATCCAGACAGAACACATTTAAACATTCACATAAAAACACAACACACAATAGAAGCTACATTAAAAGAAGCACCAGGTACTTAATGGTGAGGACTGAATCAAGGTTAAATCTAATAAATTAAAATCTAAAGGAAATACCATTGGATCCAATTAAGTCACAAGTTACAAGCTGATTAACTCGAGAAATTGAGAAAATGATCGCGCTTCATTCACGGTTTTTAAATAACAGACTGAAAGTGACACTAAATGATGTGAGCTGTCCGACCGTCTCTGTCTCACTCTGTCAGGCCTGTGTCTCATGTTCTGAGCCGAGCACATGGGACCTCTTAACTCCCTGTTACATGCTTTGTTTGCCATCACACTCCTCATTCCAACAGACAGCTGTGTCAAACGTCGTTTGGGAGCCCACTGCTAAATAGTGGGAAGCTGGACCCGGGCTGCACGGGCATCAGCGTGCTTTGGAGTAAGACCATGATAGCACTTTGTAGCAGAAGCTAACGGCTTACAATGAGGGGAAAAGGGGCCACAATTGACTTTAACGCACTCCACTCACCCCTCAGTTCAGCAAGAGGCTGTCTGACCTAAATTCACTTTACCTCATCTGCCTAGACATTTGTTTAGCCTTCTGGGCAAACACTTAGAGAAATGTATGAGGGAGAGGGGGGAAAAAAAGAATACATATGCTTGAATACATCACATTTAGTCAGGGGAAAAGCAAAACCCGGACATCTGCAGACATATACAGCCCTCTAGTGGCAAACTGCAGAGGACCTGGATGTCTGACAGAGAGGGCATGATGTGATTTATGCCGAATTTCCTTAAACCATCTGTGGAGGTTGTGCCCAAACACACACCGAGAGTCATGTACATTTTCTGTTTTGACATCGGTCTGTGAAACAGGCCTGCTAAATGTTACCTAATGCCGAATAAAAGGAGTCACGAGTGAATAAAAAACAAGCGAGGCTGAGCAGAATGAATGAATTGAGGTCATAGAATCTTACCATCAGAGAGAAAGAGAGAAATTTTGTCTTTTGAGTACTGTACTCATTACAATGGCCCGGAGGAACTGTGTGCTGTGAAATCATATGCTCTAGTTAAGCTAAACAAGGGCAAGGTATTCCCACATGAAGGGCAGATGAGAATAAGTAAGTGGGAATGCAGACAGATGAGTAAGAGTTGAGGATGGTTTAGTGCTGTTTGGCCCCGGTATCTTACTCACATTCTCAGGTTGCAAATATATTCTCTCCCTCTCTCTCTCTCCGTCTCTACCTCTACCTCTCTCTGTCTCTGTGTGCGTGCGTGAGGCAAACCTCAAGGGCTCAGTGCAGCGAGCTCATTAAAGGCTTCATTCCACTTCCAGGATCGAGCAGGATTGCAATATGGACATTGTTTATACACAAATGTTGCCCTGGGAATAATGTTTATTTCTATTACCGTCTTGAAGGGAGGGAAAAAAAAGACAAATAAGAATGCGGAGCTTGTCTGCACACATTGCTTTTCATGAAATAATGCCTCTCCAGGAGTGCTTTGAAGAAACGGCCATTTTTCAAAGCACCTTCTCGCAGCCTGGAGTCATACATCAGCTGCTCTCATCCGCTGCCCTCTCACCCTCCAATGACACATGAGAGGCAAAAGTCAGACAGCGCACGGAATCATGTCAGGGACGTTTTTACATCACAGTTTCAATGAACCTCATCCTGTAAAGCTGCTTTTGCTCATTAGCATATAGACTATAAATGTCACTGCACGTGCTCCGCAGCCGGACAGGCGGCAGTTGGGAGTTTACCTCGGCCGAGCGGTCACACAAGTGTCATTTTAAACGGCAGGGCCCAGCGGTGCGTCTGGGAGGCAGCCGATGACGCAGCGCAGTGTTGCTACACACCCCGAGCTGTGTTTGGAAACACTGAGGCAGCTTGCTACTACAGTGGGAGCCAATGGGAACAGCTGAACCGTGCACTCTTTAGCCCAGCCAAGCGCAGAAAAAGAGGGGGAGAGCAGAGAGACACAGAGATCCAGGAAATGCCTGAGCGAGAAGCAGCGACAGCGGGGCCCGTCAGCTCCACACACAGCCACATCAGGCCGCACATTGATCACCCTCACATGATATATCCATCCCCAGTAATTGCATTGCTGTTTAGAGAGGCGGTCGTTATTTATGAAATATTGAAATAACAAATGGCGTCTCCCGGTAGATATTAAGAAGAGAGATGCCACAGATAAGTCAGAGGCAGGCGGCTGCCACGTCCCCCCGCGGGCCGCTTGCCCAGTCGCCTGGCTGCAGAAAACCTGCAGTCATCACAAAGTGGAAATATTTACTGCTCGCACTCTTGCATATGGGAGGATGAAGTGTGGGCGAGGGCAGCTGAAAAATGACTGTGTTTGTGTTTCGAGAGGAACGCTAATCAGATTCCTTCAGCTTCAGAGGCATTTGAGGACAGCCGAGCTAAAGGTCCTGAGAGTGGATTTATTTGTTACACGGGCACGTATGGGCGCCACGGCACCTGAAGTGTAACACTGGCAACAGGAAGTTGAAAAGCACACATTCAAAACGGCAGAAAATGCTGCAAAACTTTTCTAAATGTCTCATTCTGGTTAGAGTTTGTTAGCAGACAAGTGCTAATTGTAAATAAACACTCAAAGGGCCTTTAGAAATGAATCATCAGAATCACTACATTCATCACCAGGTTTGTTGTGTAATCGTGTGGGTGTCTGTGGGTTTGTGTCTGCAGAACACCCTTGAGACCTGCACCATCTGCAGTAAGCCCATCATGGAGCGCATCCTGCGGGCTACAGGGAAAGCCTACCACCCTCACTGCTTCACCTGCGTGGTGTGCCACCGCAGCCTGGACGGCATCCCTTTCACCGTGGACGCGTCCAACCACATCCACTGCATCGAGGACTTTCACAAGTACGTAGTTGAGGATTTCATCAGGTTAAAAATAAATGTTTTTGTATCAACAAATGATCAAATGACTTTATGTAACGCGTGCTCACAGAGAATGAAACTCTGCAGCTCCCCTCAGCTCAGCATAGCGTTTTATGGTCGTGTTGGCAATTTAACTGTTTGATTCAGTCTCCTTTTTGTCCTTCCAGAAACAGCAGGGCCACAGTTTTCAGAGACAAAGCTCTGTACTGTACACTACCAGCATCAGATTTCAGACAGACAAAGTTAGCAACTAGGTAGTGAACATAATGAGGGGTCTGCCCATTGTTCAGATGGTTCATAACTTCAAAGCCCCGGTAAATCAGGTAAGATTTTAAAAGGGTTGCAGCCGGGTGAAGCGTAAATAGAAAATAAAACGTAAAAAGACAGAGTTTCAGATCTGTTTAAGGAAAGTCAGGGCTAGTTAAAGGCTAAAGTGAACAGACGTTTTGAGGTTTCTTTTAAAGAATATTTTGCGAGCTAGCTTCTCTGATATCTATAGGTAGTGTCCCATAGCTTTAGGGTGTAATCGACAAGTGCTGCATCCCTGATCTTCTTCAGTAGTCAGTAAAATGTCCCATAGGAACTATGTCCAACAGCCCAGCATCCAGAAAACAAATACACATTGCTCTGAGAGGCTGTTTCTCTGACGCACATGGCTAATTATCATGCAGAATGATGTCACTGGACCTCTTTACTTTGGTGAAGGCATGACCTGCTTACTCTGCCTCTGACTTGCCAGTACTTCCTGCCATTGTTAGCTGTATTGTAAGGTTTAGGCATGAGGTGTTAGACTGGTTAGACTTAGGGTAAGAATATTCAAGTCAATTAGAGGCAGATTAGGGTGGGTCATACCTTCGCCATAGCAAGAAGGTTTGATGATGTCATTCTGCACAATGATTAGCATAGTGCTTCTCTGTAGGAGACTGCTGTCAGGGAAATAGTCCTCGGAGCAACGCACGTTTGTTTTTGGGATACCAGGCTCTCTGACAAATGGCCTGTCAGTACAACGGGACATTTTTCACATTATTAGGGCTGCAGGATTATGAGCTGTTGGAAAAATGGCACGGCACCCTGGTGAACATAGTGGAGCATTCGACAGCTGGAGAGTCAGAGCTAAAAGGAGAGGGAATATTCGATGACATTAGTCAGAAGTGATGTATGTCCAGTTTCCTTTTCCAATTTCAAAGCCTTAAAATAGCTTCAAAATTGTATTATTTGTTGTAAGAGTTAGGGGTTAGTGTTGTTAGCGAGCAAGCTACTTGCTATTTCATCCATTCTAGGAAATGGTGTGATTTTGTTGGTCCAGGGAATTCCCCTGATTCTAGTATTTTTGCCAAGCTAAACTAAACACATCCTCTCATCTAACTACCAGTAATACAGGAAACTAGCATACTGTATGTCCAACACTCTTTTAAGCTGCACAAATGACCTTTTTCATATAAATAATGTGTCATATGACTGAAGTGTAATGTGAAAGGAGTCCCTTGTAGTAACTCACAGAAGTATCACTTCACTATGAAGGGTTTTAGCATCTTTCAAGTCGTTGTTTCAGTTGTATGGCCCTCAGCTCACCTGTTGGTGTTCATTTTAAAGGCTCACATCAACTTCCAGCAGGCAGCTGATTTCAGCAAACACCCTCTGATAACTGAATCACTGTACAAAAAAGGCAGGCTAGCAGCTAGCTGGTGAAGAAAGTAAAACATTTAGCTCTATTGGATATTCAGAGGAAATCTGTAATTCAGATGTTTACTGCACACAGCTCACGAAATGAGGGTGGCTGAGCCAGTGGCTAACAGCTAACGACGCTAACAGTGTGAAGAGTGCTAACAACGTCAACAGTGCTGACAGAGCTAATGGTGTGAGCCTGAGGGAAGCCAGAGAGTGGGCACTAAGCTTTCACAACGACACCGTCCTGACATCAGCCGTCTTATGAGCACAGTGCAGAGCAGCAGCGATGAGCTAGCCAACGAGAAACATGTACAGGAACTCAAATGTCCTGACATGCACGTGCAGCTGGACCGTCTACCACAACAAGGAACAGAGAGGCTCAAAATACATTCTCCGCTCATGACGCCTGTTACTCCTCCATAGCAAATATTTGTTTGCTGCTACATTATATTAATGCTCTGAATGTCATTTAGCTAATTTAAAAGAAGACTGAATGCTCAACTTAAATTTGGCAGATGAGACCCTAAATTAATGCTAATGATGTTCCATGTCTGCTGGGTGTGTAAATGGCTGTTTGCTAACACTTTGGCTGTAACACAAAAGGTGATATCATATCCATGTCAGTTTTGTATTTACAGCTTGTTCCACTGCCCCCAAGTGGCTAAGATGAACCAGTTCTGCTCTAAAAACCGTTACTGACCTAATAAAGTGTCTCTCAGCCAAATCAATCTGAGATCTTGGTGCTTCCCTTTTGGGAAATATTGCGGCAATGTCACAAGCCCAGTGACCTTATGAAATGTGGCTGTGGACATGAATTTAATAGTAAATTCCTGTCATTGTGTCACACTCCACCGATTGCATAACCAGCACCTTACCAGAAATGTTCCTTTACTCAGTGACCAGAAAGGAAACAGAAGTAAACAGCTGGCTCTTGGTGTGAGTGCACAGCTTTTGCTTTGTGGAGTAGCTGCACTGGGCCGTTGTTTAATTCCACATGACAAGTGTGACCTCAACAGCGCGGCCCTTTGTGTCGAGGAATAGTCACGCCCGCGCCTGAGCTTTTTCTCTGGCTAATACAGTACAGCCGTGGTTCCCCAAAACCACACAACCCCTTCACTTCCTGTTTCCCAGGCATTCAGTCGGCATCAGAAATAGAAGTGTCCACCAGCCGTCAGTCACCTGACAGGACCTGAGAATCAGTGTGCTTTTCACATCCTCAGTGATCCTTTTGTTAGATAGACTTCTTCCTCCTGAAGGCATTTCCAGAGTTACTGATTCAAGACCTCGAAACTTTTCTGTGAAATTCAGTTCTGATATTTTGTAAAAATCCCACAACAACTTGTTTAGCTTTTCCTCAGATATTCTGTTTGTATGAAATATTTCAGAGAAGGGCAAATTTAGCTTTTAGTGGCATCTCGATGTTTGAGTGAATCAAAATTACACTAAAAGGGCACTTAGAGAGCGCAGACCTCCACCAAGGCCAAATGCCCCATCTCGTGATGTTAACAAAAGTGAAAAATAATTCATATATCCGCCCCATGATTTGGATTCACTCCAAAATTTAATGGGTTCTTACTTGGCTCACGCTGTACCCTTCCACCAACTTTCTTAAAAATCGGGCCAGTAGTTTTCCTGTAATCCTGCTGACAAACAAAAGTCAATCAAAAAGCATAACCTCCCTGGCGAAGGTAAGGGAGGAACAAAATGTTCGAGCTGTGTCTTTGTCTTTGTTTAGAATAAATGTTTCATCATGTGTAAGCAATGTTGTTCTTTATAATGTGTATTTTTACTGATGTGTGAAGAACTTAAACAAATTCATGATAGATCGATTGGTCCAGGGGTTCCCAAACATGGGGTTGGGACCCCACAAGAGGTCACAAGATAAACCTAAGGTGTCATGAGGTGATTATCAGCAGAGAACAGTGGAAATGACAAAAAAACAACGTATTTTTGCACATTTATTTTTTCAGACTTAACACTTGTTCTTTTTTTCTGTTGAAGAACTGGACAGTTTCACGTTTTAGATTTATTAAAATTTTCAGATAAAACAGAGGACAAAGTCACTTTTTAGTTGAATCGGTCACAACAATTAGACACATAATGAGGGATAACAAGTAGACGGAAATTCATCAGTTCATCCCAAATTCAAAAATTTATATTTTTAGTCTTACCTGAACTGCTGTTTATCAGTCTAGATTGTTTTGTTGTGAGTCGCTGAGTGTTGGAAATATCGGCAGTAGAGATGTCTGCCTTCTCTCCAGTATAATGGAACTAGACAGCACTCAGCTTGTGGTGCTCCAAGTGGCAAAACAATACATTTGATAAACTCAAAAGCAATGCCTCCTTCCATAAGTCATGACCTGGTTACTCAAGATAATCCCTAGACCTTGTTATAAGCAGTTTCAGGTAGAAAAGATTTTCTGTCCCACTACAGAACTACAGCCACCAACTGTATCACCACATGGAAGGAAGCATGCATTTTCTCATAGACGAGAGGCTTGTGCTTGTGAGAGAGCAAAATTTAAACATTAATGGCGTCCCTCTCGGCCAAGCTGTAGCGTTAGCTAGCTTGGTAGTGCTAGGTGAGCTAGCAGTAGATGCACACTCTGTGAGACAAAAGTTTAGGAAATGCTGCACTTGTTAAATTATTTGGGAAAATAATGAGAAATTTAATGGTTGATTGATTTATTGAAGTCATTTTTCTAGCTCAATTAATCAATAAATCAGTTGATAAATAACAAAAAACATCAAATCCTTATTATTACATTTCATAGCTCAAGTTATTTCCCATCCATCCATTTTCATCTGCTTATCCGGGGCCAGGTCGTGGGGGCAGCAGGCTGAGCATAGCACCCCAGACGTCCCTCTCCCCAGCAACGCTTTCCAGCTCCTCCTGGAGGACTCCAAGACATTTCCAGGTCAAATGAGATATGTAATCCCTCCAGCATGTTCTGGGTCTGCCCCGAGGCCTCCTACCAGTGGGATGTGCCAGTAACTCCTCTAACTGGAGGCGCCCAGGAGGATCTTGATCAGATGCCCGAACCACCTCAACTGATCCCTTTTGACGTGAAGGAGCAGCGGCTCTACTCCGAGCTCCTCAGCCTATCTCTAAGGCTGAGCCCAGACACACTATGGAGGAAACTCATTTCAGCCGCTTGTAACCGTGATCTCATTCTTTCGGTCACTACCCAGAGCTCATGACCATAGGTGAGGGTTGGGACGTAGATGGACCAGTAAATCGAAAGCTTTGCCTTCCGGCTCAGCTCCTTCTTCACCACAATGGTTCGGCGCAGCGCCTGCATCACTGCAGAAGCTGCACCAAAGCGCCGATCCATCTCACGTGCCATTCTACCCTCACTCGTGAACAAGACCCCAAGATACTTAAACTAGCTTGAGGCAGTAACTCCCTCTCAACCTGAAGGGGGTAATCCACCAGTTTCTGGCAGAGAACCATGGCCTCAGATTTGGAGGTGCTGACTAACTTTGACCGCTTCACACTCGGCTGCAAACTGCAAACTTGATTATCTCTTTCTTATTGTTGTAAATGAAACATCTTTTGGGTTTTGAACTGTCGGCCAGACAAGTCAAACAGTTTGAACACGTCAGCTCGGGCTCTGCTGGGATTAATTCTCCATTTGCCAACATTTTATAAACCAAACAATGAACTGATTAATCAAGGAAATATCAGGAAGTGAGTAAGGATGGATCACTACAGTTGTTTCACATTATTGTTGGAGGTCACAATATGTTCTTCTGTTCTGAGCTCATTTCTGTTCCTGGTTCTGTTTCACAGGAAGTTCGCTCCACGCTGCTGTGTGTGCTCTGAGCCTATAATGCCAGCACCGGGCCAGGAGGAGACCGTCCGTATTGTGGCCCTGGACCGCGACTTCCACGTGCAGTGTTACCGCTGTGAGGTATGCTCTCTATGTGTTTTATCTCCGCTGGTATGTGGGCTCTCCATAATTAGCCCTGGTGGTTATGTACCGTGTTGCGGAGCTCCAGGTGACAGTCATTAAGGCATGAAGGTATAAGGCATATCGTGCATGCCCGTCCCCGGAGTCACCTTTTCAGCGAGACTGAATCATCCCTCTCTTACCTGCCTCGAAATAGCTTTCCATCTCTCCTCTGCAAAGTTCATGGACTTACATAGTAACCAATCTGTCAGCCGCCGCTCGCCGGCTGATAAGCGGCGCTGAGACATTACGTGCCCGGCTAAAAGAGAAGTAACGTGTCACATTGTCAAAGAGCCGTGCCAGTGTGAGTACACAGAGCGTTTGGCAGACATAAAGGTCAAAGGAAAGCAAAGCAGATTAGTTCAGCTGAAGGGGCTCAACAAGAGAAGAATTTTGTCACCAGGGAGACATGAGTAGATGGAGTTGTAATTCTCAGAGCATCTGTGTGTGTGTGTGTGTGTGTGTGTGTGTGTGTGTGTGTGTGTGTGTGTGAGAGAGAGAGAGATGTTAAGAGTGTAACCCAGTGTCACAGACAATGAGAAAATAATACCAAAGCAATATGTGTGTATATGTGTGTGTTGTCCACACGGTGTGTGTGTGTGTGTGTGTGTGTGTGTGTGTGTGTGTGTGTGTGTGTGTGTGGTTATTACTCCGTAAGAGGAGGGCAGAGAACACGCTGTTTTACAGACAGACGCTGGATCAAAAAACAAACTGAAGGCTGGAGTCAGACCAAAGATCCACACACTGCACTGTAACAGAGAAACATTCGATTTAAGAGATCTTCTTTAGGCTTTGTCAAGTAAACAACACGGAGCAGAGCAGGAGATGTACTGACCCAAATACAGTTAGCATTCAGGTCTTATTTATGATCTGCTTGATTAAAGGGCGTTTTTATCAGTAGATTTTATAAACATTTGTTTTGTGATGAGTATTTTTACACAGAACATGAATTTTTACCTCTATTCAAGCCACAAGGATCCTGAGCGATGACCCTGCCTTATCCTGACGCTGACATTTATTTGATGCTGCTATATTGAAGAAACTGACAACTCTTCATTTTACTGAAATCATATTTCTGATTTCATGTAACAAATGAATTGAATTGAATTAAATTGAACTGAAGAAACATTTAATTGATTTTTAGAGCGAGGTCGATTTTTCTGAGCTTTCACATCATGAATAAAGGAATCCCCCGATCACATTGTACGACACAGTTGTTGACAGCAACCTTTAATACTCCTTCCAACCTTAAGTTGCTCCTTCCAGTCTTATCTTCCAGTCTTATCAGTCACAATGAAAGGTCACATAGATACATACACTGTGTAACTGTTCACCAGACAGGATTCAGAATCACTCAGAGCTTTTTGTTAAAGCAAACTCAATGAAATAGCTCACAGAAGCAAAAGGCTGTACAACAACTGACCTCAGAATGACTGACAGGCTTTGTTTTGGGTTTATAGGATCGTGGTAGTTCATATTTGCAAATTTGTATTGCTGTCGGTATGAATAGTTTTAATTAAGGATGTCAGTTTCACTTAATGTTCTTTTAGATACCCTGTCACCCATTAACCACTAACTTAACTGGTCAATTTTTAAGAAAAAAAAGCAAAATGACGTGAAAAACGAGGCTTTTACCCTTAGTCCAGCGCTCCATTGGCTCAGTGAGCTTTAGCGCCACATGTCAAAGCGCCATCCATTTAAAGGTGGTGAAATTTTATATTTTGTTTTGTAAATGTTTTTAATTTAATTTTATTTTTTTGTCAGCTTTTCTGACAGCTAGCTAGCTGCCTTAACATGCCGAAACATAATGCCCACTACCCGAACTCCAGTCTCCACTGGGGGAACTAACGTTAGCCTTGGCTGCATTGCACTGTGTGCACCAATGGGTGGAAGCTAGTGAGTGGTGCTGCTCATTTGGAGAGTACTACTGGTAATGCCATCCTGCCATGGGGGTGGTGTTGCTGTGGAAACATGGTAGCTACTCTCTGGTCTCTCCCCAGATGGCCCTGGTGAGTAAGCAGCTTAATTTTGAGCCACAAAACACCTTTAGCATCTTTACTATGTTAGCACCACTGGCCATGCTGTCACTGCTAATGATGCTAACAGTGATAACAGTGCTAACACGTTTTGCAATTTTAATGGGGGTTTTGACTCAAAATTGTGCTCTCACTAAGCAGGGCAATTCGGGGGACTGGAGAGTGGGCATAATGTTTTCACAGCAACACTGTTGCATCGGGATGGTGTTACTAGCGGTAATCGCCAAATGAGTGGCGCCACTAGCTAAGTAGCTCCCAACAGACCAGGATGGTGCACAGTGCAGTAAACTGAAGTGAGCAGAATTAACCTACAGACTGACATCTGAATGGCTGAAAAATGTTCTTGGCAGTTATCCGATCAACAGTTAACCATTAACATCTTTAGTTTTAGAGTCAGTCTACTCCCAGACTGGACCAATCAGAGCCGAGATACATAACAGTGTGGTGTCACTTGTGTTTTTGAGGGACAAAGTGTGGCTCTACAAAAAGGATTAAAGTAGAGAAGAAGCATAAAGAAAATAATACAGACAATTTGGAGATAGATACACATACATACTGTAAACATACATACATATATTTATGTATAATAATGACAGTGCTAACATGCTGATGTTTAGCAGTTGTAATATTTACCATTATTTTAGGTATCTCCTGATTCACTTCCTTTAATATTGTCTGCTCCAATATTTATATCTACCTAAATGTTGACTGAATTTGTATCTGACACACTGAAATAAGAGCTTTAGATATCTAAATGTCACAAGCTATTTGATCAAAATACAGAAGGTTTTAATTAAACAAAAACACTCTAATTATTAATTTGAATTAAATAAAACTGTATATGGAGGATTGGGACTCCTGAAATTGATGTGAATAATCGGCTAGAGAGAAGAAAGTTGTTCTGTTGGATTTGTCGGACTTTTAAAAACATTGCAACCCCCGAGATGTTCAGAGAAAAAGATGTGTTTCTGACTGTTACCCAGTAATAACCAGTTGTTGCCCCTCCAGGCTCACCAGCTGCTAGAAAACCAAAACACGGGCTTCAGCCTCACAGGCTTTTCTGCAGAGAGCCTCCTGTAACTTGACACTGGCTGAGTTTATAAACGCAGTAAATGTCTCATTTAGAGTGTGAGCACAGAGAGCGTATGAATGTGCCTGATCGGTGAGCGTGGCTAATGGCTCTGTTTGTGTTTGTGGACTAACAGAGTATCTGTGTCCTGCAGGACTGTGGCTCTCTGCTCTCAGAGGGGGATAACCAGGGCTGCTACCCTCTGGACGGACACGTCCTCTGCAAAAACTGTAACACCAGCCGCATCCAGGACCTCACCGCCAAGGCCACCACTGACCTCTGAACAACCCGCCGCCTGGTCACCTCCACTGTGATAACCCAACGCTCGCTCCTCTCTCTTTGTCTCTCCCTCTCTCTTTCTATTTCTCTTTCTCGCAAACATACCAACCCACAGAAGCTTGCATTCCTCAGCATAAATATATATCCCTCTATACAGTATATACTCACTTTCAGTAAACATAGCATCACGTGTTCACCTGCATACATGTATCTATTGACTCGGTACAATCACAGCAGAGAGGCTGTGTGTTTTAACTGTGCTGTCAAAGGAATAGTTTCACAGTTTGGGAAATACGTTTAAATGTTTTGTAACTGAGAGTCACATGAAAAGACTGATGCCACTTTCATGTCTGTACGCTAAATATGGAGCTACAGCTAGCAGGCGGATAGCTTAGCTTAGCATAAAACAGCCAGTGTGGCTCTGCCCAAAGTTAAATCACCCACCTAACTGTGATCTAAGCTCACTTATTAATATGTTGTATCTCACTTGCACACATTCTTAGACCTTTGTTTCTGTACGGATTTTAAAAACGAGTTCAAACGTATTACCTAGGGAGCTTTAGAGGTGCTGGTGGTGGTTTTTGTTTCCATTGATAGAGCCAGACTTGCTGTTTCCAGTCTTTATATTAAGCTAAGTTTAAAGGAATATTTCAATACCCCAAATGACCATTTGTGTGTTATTAATTCACCCTGTCTTATGTTGAATGTGTGAAGAAAACTTCTAACTCTCGCATGGTTAGAGTGAACAAAAATCCATAAAAGACAGAGAAAACTCTTGATGAATTAAAGTCATAGGGGTCCATGTTTAACACCAGCAAAACTATATCATATTATCTGTTTGAAAACTCCCACACGACTCATGCAGTATAATCCAATCTCATTTATTAAGCTGTGTGCTGAGTGATTCCCAAACACATATATTTTTGCAAAAATTCTACTATTTAAAACTGAATTGAAACTTAAACTCATCTAGGTTCTCTTTAAACCAAACTCCATTGACAAAAATAGTCATTTTACCTTGCAGAACACAGTACTGCTGGTCTACCGCTGCCTCAATCAGTTAGTTTGTCTTTGTTATTGTGTGACTTTGGTGAATCTGAACTAGCCCTAAAACACCAAAGTCACACAATTACAGATAACTAACTAACTGATTGAAGCAGTGACGGACCGGCAGCTCACGTGTTCTGTAAGGTAAAATTACTGTTTTTGTCAATGGAGTCTGGCTTTGACGAGAGCACAGATGAGTTTCACTTTTCAGTTGAGTTTGGAAATATTAAGGCTGTTTAAAAAATGTATGAAATTGGTAAGTACTGAGCATATATGAACTTGGATTCTACTGCATGAGTTATTTAAAGGTTTGTTAACAGATGTTTTGACATAGTTTTGCCGTTCTTAAACGTGGACTCGTGATTTCAATTTATCAAGAATTTTCTCAATTTTTAGATTTTTTGTTCTCAAGAGGAATGCAAGGAAAACATTTTCTTCAAGAAGTCATTGTAAAATGGCGTGAGTCATTGATATGCAAACGGTCATTTAGGGGGTGAAATATTTCTTTAACATGCAGCCATACATTCACCACGCAGACACAAAAGTGAAAAATAAGTTAGAATTTATTTCAGCCTGCAAATAGAAACAAGAACATCAAGTTTTAATCCACAAATTCATCTAAAAAAGTCACAGCCTCTCTCAGAAAATGGCAGATGCTTAAATAGCACGGAGCAAAACATTATAATAAAGTAATTAAACATATTTTAGACACTTCTGCAGTCATGAAAAAGGTGTAGGCTGAAGCTGCAGCGTATAACACCTTTTCTTTTAAACAGCACATCATATTCAACAATCAACAACAAAACAAACCACAGCAGGCAGACGAGGCAAAGAGTGACCTCGGTTCACTAACAAGCATATTTCCCAAAATGTGAAACTATTGTTTAAATCACTCCAAACCCACCAGTTAACAGTTACAATATACGTCATCACTCAGTGTTATAATCTCATATCATAATCACCTTTAACCGGCATGTTCTAGCCAGGGTGCGCGTGTATGCATGCACGCCCGAATTTCTCTCTCTGACTGGTTCTTTTGATCTGAAATGGAGTCTGACTCCAAAACATGCAAAATGTTTGACACACCTGCCCTGTAGGTGAAGACGGACGGACGGACGGATGGATGGATGCGTGTCTGTAGCTTTATCAGTATTTAGAAAAGCCGTGAGCGTACAGTAAGCCGGTGAGAACACTCCTTTTACTCTTAACCCACAGACGGTACACGAATAGGGATCACATTACACATTACACACTGAAGCTCATTATTGCAACACAGTTCTGCATAACTGAACACCAAAGAATTGAATTTAAACTGCCATATTTTACTGTGTTTTGTATTCAACTATATTAAACTAACATTTTATCGATCGGGACCACAGGAGTCACAAATGGTAATTCTCAGTGTCAAAGAGAAAATCCTCAGTAGGCAGCTGTTGAATGCAGTTCCCTTTTTAACATAATATTTTCTTTGTTCTTTCCAGTCGAATTTGCTTTTATGTATAAATAATTTTCTGTCGGCCTGAACAGTACAATCATGGCTCTGCGTTCATACAGATACGGCCCTTTGTTTGAGTATCTTTGAGCAGATAAACACGTAACTTCTCTCACTTACAGTGACATATTTTAGATTAGTGATTGCAGTCTGGTAGAGGTAACGGATTAGAGATGGCTATGCAATTTTTGATGTCAATTGCATCGACACTTTATAAGAAATTTTATGAATAAGGAAATATTTTACCTGTACAGATTCAAGCATAAGTGTCCTTATAGTAATCCTTTAATCAGAACTATGCTGTTGGTACTGTGTGCCTGTGTGTGTCACTGTGCTGTGTGTCAGTATTGATTGTACCATTCAGACTTGTCTTTTATATTTAGTGTTTGTTTAAGGTTGATGGGCGAAGAAGGGACCATGAGAGTTTCCCAGAAATGACTGATTTTATTATTTGTTCCATCCAACAATCGCAGTCAGACGACCAGAAGTTTGACTGTGTGATCAAATATTTACTTCATTATAGCGACAGAGTGATCAGATGATGGTGAGTTAAAGGTATCCTGTGGAGCGATGTTTTTATGATTGGGTCCCCGTTTAGTTTGAATCTTGCACGTACACCAAAGGGATCACCACAGAAACCCTTCATACAAGAGTTAGGGCACAAATGCAGGCGAGTGACTGTCACCTGCTGAAGCAATGCTTGTGCTGAGTGTGACACACATAGAAAGCTGTCATTGCCGCTAATGTTTGCTAGCTTGCTAATAAATGCCACAAAATATAATGTCACTGGTACATTTCCCATTTTCTTACATTCCACGCCTGTCTCCTGACTCACTGTCAGCCAGGCAGCCTCTCTCGTGAGGAGCCGTTTTTATTTTTCATGGCCAGTATCGTACAGTATCGGCTGGTTAGACACGGCAACAATCAGTGTCCACACATCCGTCTGTGTTACTGGTTGAGGCCGTGACTTTGCTGGTCAGAGTTCACCAAAGTTCAACGCCAAGCGATGTAAAAATGTGTATTTCCTTTGCCGTTGGATGCAAATGTCACATTAAATGGAAGTGAACGGGAGGCAGATATTCACCAATGTTAATTTCACGCATGTGTGACCATAACCTGAGGAGATGATAGGTAGCTAACTGTCTTGGTATTATCAGAAGCTCTGTATCACGTGACTGTATGTCACGACCACAAAATGATGCAAAGCAACGACAAAGTGACTTAGAATGACCACAAACACAGAATAACTACAAAGACTTCACTTTAAAAACTAAGTTTTGTGGCTCTTTCAGTCAGGGGTATTGCCCCTTAAAGTTGGGGTTTGGGGCCTTTTACATGTCCAAAGGCCCATTGTGTCATAACCTGCTTGTGCCTCTAATGGGTGACGTGAAACATATTTGGTACTGGTGGTTTGATGCTAGTCTGCTAATCGACAGCTAGTGGCATACAATGTTAGCATGGATGTAAACCAAAAGACGACCTTTGGGGCTGACAAAAGAAGCCAATGCGAAAGTGCTAAAACCCGCAGTTCTTTGAATGGCTGCTTGAGGCTGACTCCAAAAGCGAGTCAATCCTCTCAGACCCCCTGTGAAGGTTCCCAACTGTACAGCAGAAATAAACATGTTTACAGTCTGGTACAAAAAAAGGGGTTATGGTCTAATGGTCTCTATAGCTAATGTCTCCTTTCATGATAAGTTATGCATGATTAAGGGCGGCTACTTTGAGTGACAGGCTGTCTGCCGATAGTGTCCTGAGACTCTCAGTCAGGCCCACCCCTCGCTCCTCTCTTGTCCACATATGGTCACTCCTGGCTCCAAAAAATCAAGATGGTGATGACCAAAATGCAAAAAGGCTTCAATACTGGAGTCCACAAAGTAACAAGTGACATCATGGTGGTTATATCCATTATTTTTATACATTCTGTGACTGTGGTTCCTAACTGGTCCAGATTCCTCCTGAGTCCTCAGTTCAAGGTCCACACAGTTTAATACATTCAGCACATTCACACTTGATCCTGGCCATGTTGTCAAGCTAGTTTGCTGTCTAGCTGTCCATTAGTCAGTCACTCTACAGCAGGAAACATCACTTCAAAATAAAAACTCTGTCCCAGAAAGTCACTGTACTTAAAAATGAAGTGTGTTTTTTACAAACTCAGAATGGACCCACAACTTACTAGTAAGGACCCACTGGTCTATGATGTAAACATCACACCATTTAAAGTATACAAATGTTTTTGTTTTGGGTTTTGATTAGTTTACAAGAGATCTCCACAGGGTACCTTTAAACAACAAAGCCAATGTAGTTAATCAGAACTGGTCTGCCTTCTTATTAATCAGATCAGTCTACAGTATTTCCTCAGCTGTGATTACAAATGTCTTGGGTATGTCGGTGGATATGTTATGAACAAAGTAATCAATTATCATTTTCAGAGAATTCTCATTACTTGTCTTTAATGTTTTCCTCGTATATTTAGTGTCTTTGGGTATTAGAAACACACATACTGTATCTACTGTTAACAGTACAACCGGGTACATCAGAGCCTTTGCAATCAAGTTGACTGTGGTGATGTTTAAACCAGGGGAACACACTGTAAATAACTGTGCTAATAAGCCTATTAATAATGAATTAACACATTTGCCAGGACACAATTTCTACATAAACACAGAGAAACCTTTTGACTATTTAAAAAGCTAAAGGAGTATTTAATATTCTCTGAAAACACAGTAAAAACTCTGCACTGCTGGGCCAGTAGAAGGTTAGGCAACCTAAACTCTATGTCCTCAGGAATGTTTCCATCAATATCTGGAGTGTAGTTCACTGGTCACACACAAAAACTAAAAGACTGCAAGACTTACAGAAAAGTGAAACTCATAACCGACTCCTTGAGAAGAAAATTGTGTCTTAAATAGATGTCAGAAATGTCTCAACAGTGTCAACTTGAGCTGGGAACACAGTTTAGAGTCAGCTTGTATTTTATATCATCAGTAATTAAAAATACATTGGTATTAATAGATCAGGCTGTAGGAGAAGATACATTTAAATCTGCGCGTCTCCTAGTTACAGAAGACTTATCTCTAATACTTTGAATAACTGCATAGAGTATATCACAACAGCTGCATACTTCATGCTGGCCGTTTGACACTTGACTCAGTGAGCCGTCTGATTACTGGTTGTTAGGCAACAAAGGACAGAACCTCCACTCTCTATAGAGCATTATGCCACACGTGTTGCTAGGTTTCATCTCTCAGAGATGTTGCTGGGGATCCGGCTCAGTTAGCATGTCACGTTGGCCGTCTGCAAGAGGTCGATACTGGGCCCGCTGACCCGCTGGGATAATGAGGCAGCACCCAGAATCTCACATCTGCTGATGAAAACACAAATGAAGATTTCAAAGGCGGAGATTAAAAAACGTTCAGCTGATGAATTTAAAAACCCCATCTGAACAGAAGTAGTACAGTGATGCTTATTTAAAATTGTAATTCAGGTAATTTTCATAGACGATTGTCTCTTAAAACAATACGAGCTTTTAGTCAGTAAGTGGACCTTTGTGCTTTGCTTTTCTTTCTGAAGCCAAAATGGTATCCATTATTCAGATCCGCCTCTGGTTCTTACTCTACAGGAAAACATGTCACTGCAATACTGAAGCAATAAGCAGCAGGAGCTGTGCTTTCAGGCCTGACCATAGCGCAGCTGAATCATTCTGTATTTAACTTAATTGGTGACAGTGTGAGGAAGCGTACAGTGCTTGTGAGCTACTAACATCAACCATCGTGTAAAAATGTGGCTCACTACAGAAACTGTGTGCCTCTACTGTAAGACCTCAGCATGATGTTTGGGGAATGAGTGTGTGTTTGACACCAGAAGAAAGGGTTGCTGCTTATTTACACCTGCACAAGTCAATATTTTTACTCATTCATTCAAACCTTTATTAATGTAAACGACGGCAGATGGGCAAAGTAAGCAGTTAGCTGATGAACACAGTGGAGCATGTGTTTTGTTTCACTGCCCCTAAAAGGCTAAAAATATAAACAAATGCTTGATGCACATCAGTTAATATAGAAAATAAGTTAGCAGGTGTCATTTTAAATTTCAGGCTGCGAACTGCTCAGAAAGCTGTAAAAATATTTAATTAATCAGTCCTTTTTTGCAGGCTTTTTGGGGGAGGATTGTTGTGTTTAGAAATGCCTTCATGACTTTTTTTTTTTTTAATTGTGATGCGTGTTGTAAGGTTTTTAGAAACTCCAGGGGCTAGTGAAAATTTCAGAAATAGTTGTGATGCTTTTTCAGATTCGGAGCATATTCATATGAGCATTCAGTGTTTCCCACAGAATGAAAAGCAAACTGTGATGGCAGCCGATAATCAGCTGTTGCTGCTGTTTAAACCTGTTAACAACCAGCGGGTAACATTAGTCGTGTGATGCTAACAGTTAGCCCTGCGTCCCCAGCGTGGAGCTCACACTCCTGCAGCAGTAGTAATCCTGTGATAAACACAAAGAGACGGCGGCTCAGAGAATCAATATCCTGCGTGCAGCTCTACAGTAAAATGAGATTTTATCAGTTTTAAATTGCAAGGTTGTGCAGCGTTCATGAGGACTGGCTGAATTTGAGTTCATTATTGGGATCGCAACATCCTTGAGTAGTTGAGTAATGCTGGATATCTTATGTAGGACTGAAATGTTAGTTGGGATTTTATCAAAATGGCGGTGTAGACTAGTGCAGTGTCCAAATTGCAAAATATATGTAAAATTAACCTTCAAACAGGCTTCTCGACCCACAAATCATATTCTATAGACTCTTTATTTGGTACAGATCATCAGGAAACATCACATCATGGTCAATTTAATATATTTTTCAATGAAAATATGAATAATGATGCAAAAAATGACCATTTCCTCCAATATCGTGAATCATACCGCAACTCAGAATCAGTCAGAATACAGTTTGATAGTTATGTCCAAATCATTCAGCCCTAGTCTGATGCTTTTTCATTTTTTTTATGCTTTAGAATATTTAATTATCGGCTTATTAGCACATGTTTCCTACAAAGCGTCCCCCGTCACAGAACTTCAATGTGCCATAAACTCTGTATTAAACTCTCCTGCTCACTCGTACGGACAGTCTGTGAACACATCACACATCTTTGCAGGAGCATATCTGACATGAGGCTTGATGCTACGAGTATAAAGAAGAGACCGTAATGATTTTTTTATTTGTTCAGTGTGTTTGTGTTTGTGTCTGCTGTCTTTGTTCTACCCATGTTTGTAAAAGTGCCTTTGGCTGAGCAGTATTGAATCACTATACTGTGTATTTCATATTTTGCCATGCCTCACTCAAAGATGTTGCCATGTTTACTCGTCTTTTACCAAAGTAAATAAAGAGGATCCCTTTTGTTTGGGCCGACTCTGTATCCATACAGTAGATGTTTCCATCAGCTGCGGTGCTTTAGGCTGCGGCAGCGGAGGCTGAAATGGTGTTGAGTGTAAAAACTCTCCTGAAAGAGCTCTGACCCTCTGTTGTTAAAGTAAAGCATCTCATCTGTGATCTTTGGAAGGGGCATGTAGTCAACTGGTGTTTTTTTTTTTTTTCTTTCTTCAATAAAAGCTTTGCAATAGCATCACGTCTCCGTGTCCTTGTTTGCTTTTTCAGTATGTCGTTGGATTATATTTGAAACTATTAAAATCGTCTTTTCTTTCTGATTTAGGCCGAACCCGCCCTGCCTCATCCCCCCCGTCGCTGGTTAACACCTGCCCTTTGGCTCCTGGTTCATCGGATTGCCCAGGTAATGAGCTCCTTCTCTGTGTCTTCTCCTCGCGCTCCCCTGAAACCTCCCGGTGACCTCCTGAGCGGCGTACCTGCAGATGAAAGAGATTTATTCCCAACAAGTATAACCCAGGGCTCCTTCACTCTCTTCAAGAGTCATTTAAAAGCCCTTCAGTGGCAGCAAATGCCCCGCGCTTACACAGCTCCGATTCATTTCCTCCTGTCTCATGCTGCGAGTCCCCAGCCGCTCTTTAGACGAATTGGAATCACCTGCTTAATAGAAATCCTACACTCGCAATAGTCTTTTGAGTGTACATCTGGGACAGCGGTTTAATTACACAGAGATACAGTGTGCAGTCCTTTTTTTTTTTTTTTTTTCTTCTTGTGGCCACGATCAGCAAAGGCACTCAGCTATGAAGTATGCTTACTGCTGGGATCAGCTTGATGGAGTTGTTAGAATAATTTAAAGACCTCCTGAAAGTCTTTTTTTTTTTCATACTGTCGCCTTCCTGCTTGATTTAATCCTTTCCATTTGTCATCTTTACTTGTGTGCTGCGTATCAGCAGTAAGTCACTGAGCATTTCATTTCCTCCCCGCAGATTGTTAAATTGAAACAGCAATCTGAAGTGTGAGAGCGCGGCAAAAGTGATCTCTATGGACAAAACTGGAAATGATTATTTGAAATGTCAGAAACAAAAACAGCCGGTGATGTAACGTAGAATTTGAAATCAAACGGAAATATTTAGACGCAGCCGACCTGATGTTTACAGTACATACAGTAGTTATATCATCAGCTTATTGCTCTCCAGCCTTCACCTCCTTATTCCTCTGCTGGTAAACTGAAGATTTTTGGAATGCCAGCAACGTGGAGATTTCCTAGTAATTTTTTCCGAAACATGCTGGAGGCAATACTGTGTGTGTGTGTGTGTGTGTGTGTGTGTGTGTGTGTGTGTGTGTGTGTGTGTGTGTGTCTGCATGTGTGTCTGAGAGAGAGAGACAGAGAGAGAAGCCCTCCAGCAGTTTAGCCGAGGACTTGCTTTGCTGCACATAAATCTGGTGTTTACAAACAAATTGATGAGTGATGGGCCCTCCAGCCAACATGATGTACCCTCCAATTTCTTCCTCTGCATAAAATTCCAGCGTCAAGTCTCCGGGGGCCTGCTTCGGCATTTTTGAATGTCTTCTTCTAATACGCAGAATTATGGGCTGAATTATTTACCGGGATGCAGAGATGAGCACGAGAGAGCCAAAATGGGCCACTATCATGCATAATCTCGCACACTCCCATTTAAATGAAGCTGTCATATGGTCAGATTTACATAACATTACAATGTGGGCCGACATCGCAGCGCTCTGAGCTTAATGTTATTAGCTTTAAAGTGAATTCCCACTGTGCATTTGCATCAAGAGCATTGATTTTGTGCGTCCTTGAGTTGGCTAAAGGCAGTGATGTAATCACTGAGTCAGTGTTGCTCTGGGTAGAACTTAGGCGGATCACTCTGAGACACAAATCCAAGCCATCCCAAAGTGCACGTTGTATGAAACCGTTATTAGTGTCTTCTCTTGTTCTACAACCGGCTGTGAACATCCAAGGACCGGCCAAGGTGCCTGCAGAGTTCAAGGGAGCCAGCCATCTTCATGACTTCCTGTTAGTTCATGAGGCTTCAAAATCTTTTGAAGACACCCACCAAAAAAGATTTTGATAGAGTGTGTGTTTTTCCAACGACTCATTGCTGAGATTCCAGTGACGTTTGTACCACCAAACACAAGTGTTTTATAGTGACCTGTCACCGCGTTTTCAGCTATGTTTGTGCCACCAATGCAAACATGGGTGTTTTAAAGCAAGCTGTCACTGTGTTTCCAGCAGGATGTATGCCACCAAATGCGAGTGTTTTATAGCAACCTGTCACAGCATTTACAGCAGCATTTGTGCCACCAAACATGAGGGTTTATAGTGACCCGTCACTGTATTTCCAGCAGCATTTGTGCCACCAGACATGGGTGTTTTATAGCGACCTGTCACTGCATTTCCAGCAGCATTTGTGCCACCAAACATGAGGGTTTATAGTGACCCGTCACAGCATTTACAGCAGCATTTGTGCCACCAAACATGGGTGTTTTATAGCGACCTGTCACTGCATTTACAGCAGCATTTGTGCCACCAAACATGGGTGTTTTATAGCGACCTGTCACTGCATTTACAGCAGCATTTGTGCCACCAAACATGGGTGTTTTATATAGCGACGTGTCACTGCATTTCCAGCAGCATTTGTGCCACCAAACATGGGTGTTTTATAGCAAGCTGTCACTGCAGTGTTTGAGTGTTTTCTAGCAACCTGCGTGTTGATAAACATCTGTGCCACCAGACATGGGTAATGTTTTTTTCAAGGATGCTGCTATTCCAGCAACATTTGTGGCACCAAAAGTGGGTATTTTTTAGCAACATGCAGCTGCGTTTCCAGCAGCATTTGTGCCACCAAATGTGGTGTAACCTGCCACTCCATTTCCAGCAGGGTTTGTGCCATCGAATACAAATGTTTTATAGCAATCTGTCACTGTATTTCCAGCAGCATTTGTGCCACCAGACATGGGTGTTTTATAGCGACCTGTCACTGCATTTCCAGCAGCATTTGTGCCACCAAACATGAGGGTTTATAGTGACCCGTCACAGCATTTACAGCAGCATTTGTGCCACCAAACATGGGTGTTTTATAGCGACCTGTCACTGCATTTACAGCAGCATTTGTGCCACCAAACATGGGTGTTTTATATAGCGACGTGTCACTGCATTTCCAGCAGCATTTGTGCCACCAAACATGGGTGTTTTATAGCAAGCTGTCACTGCAGTGTTTGAGTGTTTTATAGCAACCTGCGTGTTGATAAACATCTGTGCCACCAGACATGGGTAATGTTTTTTTCAAGGATGCTGGTATTCCAGCAACATTTGTGGCACCAAAAGTGGGTATTTTTTAGCAACATGCAGCTGCGTTTCCAGCAGCATTTGTGCCACCAAATGTGGTGTAACCTGCCACTCCATTTCCAGCAGGGTTTGTGCCATCGAATACAAATGTTTTATAGCAATCTGTCACTGCATTTCCAGCAGCTTTTGTGCCACCAAACATGTTGTCATGTTTCCAGTGGCTTTTGTGCTACCAAATGTAGGAGTTTTTTAACAATACGTCACTGCATTTCCTGCTAATTTAGTGCCAACCAACTCTTGGTCAGCTCTTCTTAGCAGCTTGGTGCTGTAGTTCCAGCTGCTTTTGTTTTTGTTTTTCTGCAGCGCACCACCACTGTATTTCCAGCAGCGACAGTGCTGCCAAACATGGATGTTTTAAGCAAAAACGTGATATTTTCCCACCATACCATTTTTTGCTGAAACGTTAAGTAACATAAAGTTTAAATATGTCTGCTAAACAATAGACAAATGTAACGTATCCGTGGTTTGCAAAAATATACAATGTGAACATTTATCCTCGCAATTAGGTTTAAGAAACAACAGTCTGGAGAATTTATGTAACGTAGACCTTGAACAGACTTGATATTGTCACAGGTTACTCAGAAACTTGGGTTGCGTGTCATTATCAGTGCAACAGAGCTTCTAAAAGAACTGCAGTCTCATTAAAGGAAAACTTTACCTCTGGTTGTCACTCAGGTGGCACAGCTGTTATTCAGGCAGGTTTATCTGAACTTTATTTGGTTCCTCTAATATCTGCATAATCTCTGCATCATCAAGTATAAGTTGTTTGGAACTGCATGCTTTACCAATAGGTAAAAACTAAAATAGAAAACATGGCCATTGTATTTCAAGAATCATCCAAGTCGGTGTCCAAAGTGCAATTATATTTGTCAAGTTACCAAAGTTACCTACACTCTAAAAATATCTGTATTCTTTTACCCATGCTAGCAGCCTGACTCTGAGTATAGCATCTCATCTTTGGGTCTTTGTCTTTTGTCAGAAATGTTAGCATGCTAACACGCTAACTAATGATAAACATTACCTGCTAAACATGACGTTAGCATTGTCACTATGAGTGTACGAGCACACTGGCTGAAACATGTAGCTCAAAGCAGAGCTCTGCCTATAAATAGCTTCACAAAGCTACTAGCATGACTGCAGACTGTTAGCCTTGTTAGGTAATACTGAAAACATCTGTGTTGAGACGAGTGCCCGGGGGCCTCATTGAATGTGCTACCTTAAATGACTTCAGTCACCGTACTCTCAGTTCAGACTGAACGAATTTGTTCCTTTAAGTCCCAGAATACGACCATGTCGGACCAGAGGAGACACATGTGGTGTTCATTACACGCCTGTTACAGTACATCTGTGAGTAATGTGCTTTCTAGTACAAAAATGTTCCTCTCCTTTACCCTGCCTTTGAATGTGGTGGCTGCAGATTTGAAATGCTCCCAATCACAAGTGGGGATCAAATTTTTGGACAAATTTCCAAGTTTATCTGTAGAATAATTCCCTCTGAAGCTTTGTGCCACATCACTGTAGAAGCTGTTTGCTGAGGGGAGCACGGCGACACGTTATTAGCCTGAACACATTTCCGTTATGTTCTGTTGCTCCTCACAGACAGCTGCTGAGGAACTGCTGATACAGGTTAGCTTGTACAAATGTGTGTGTCATTTACAGGAGAACCAGCTGCAGCCGTGGAGCCACGTCGGACACGGTGACACGCTGTTAACTTATCACAGACAGACTTGAAGCAGACTCCACTATCTGCAGTCTGGCAGAGATTAATAAATGAATGGTAATTGATTTAATACGGGGCGCGTGATCTGCGCTGTGAACACTCGTTAAACTGCCACTGATAGTGAAGGCCGCTGTTTAAACAGCGTGATACTGTGGTGTCGCTAATTACTGCAGTTCGTTTGTTTTGGGAACAAACTGTCAATACGTTTCCAAAAATCCTTTCTGAAATGACATAAAATCAACTTCTCTCATTGGACACGTGAGACCGCGCTGATAACATTTCTTTGAATTGCTGTGTTTTGCCAAAGGGCGTCCCTCCATAAGTGAGCGCCATTAGCGGCGCTCCAGTATCAGTAACTAATGCTCACAGAGGAATCTGCTCCCATATTGTTTCCTCATTCACAGACTCCCACACACACAGGAAGACACAATGGGCAGAGTCCAGCAGAAACAACAGTTTGATTCATTTCTCTCTTTCGGATTACAGTCATTTTGATAACGTTGGACGCCTCTGTGTCTCTATTCCCACTGTGAGCTCTGTTTGGATTGCTTCTCCTCGGGCTTCCAGCTCACTGAGAGACGGGTCCAGAGAGGCCGAGTATTTACTGGGAGTTTGGGGGAGCTGAAGGGACTTATTGAAAACAGATCTGCTATTAAACACACCTGCTGTTTGCTTTCTTGTGACGGCAACAACAAGCGACACCTCACACGCGAATCACACATGAACTAACACACAAAATCACCTCGTACAAAATATATTAGTGGTGGGAATCAGGCCCCACAACACAGTATCATAAAGAAGCAGTGATGCAATATTTTGGGGGAGGAGGGTTAAAGGTTTTGTTATGTGCTTAGTATTCCCAACATATATGTGATTTTTACCTTTTTTCAACAGCAAATTTTGTCCCTAAATGAAATTCTGTCAGTGTTTGGTCAAACTTTATTTAGTATTTATTATTATTTATTATTTTCCTTATGATTCGTAATTTTTCATTTAATTCTTTTTATTAAAATGTTTTATGATTAAATTAAATCATTATTTAATTATATATTAATCCTTTACATGCCAGTTTGTATCTCACACCACTAATTTCCATTTGTTAAAAAACACATATATTGAAACATTTTCAACGTACTAAAAAATATTGAGATTATTCTACTGTTATAATCTCAGTCTGATGAGCATCAGTCACACCCCACAACATTTATTTTGGTGCAATATTTTTTGGGGGGTGCACTGTCAGATTTTTAATAAAATTTATTCCTATGATCAAAGAATGTCATGTAAGATAAAGATTTCAGCAGCAACTGTGTAGCAGGCTACCAAACGTTTAATTTGTATTTGTAGTATTGATCATTTACATATTAAAACAGTGGTTGTCAAACCTTTGTGCCCAAGGCGCACCAAAGGACGAGCCAGAATCTCAAGGCACACTTGTATTTATATCTGTGCACAACAGCCACTATAACATGTGTTATGACTCTTATCACGACATAAGTGTTTGTTTTTATTTAATAATATCAATTATTACACGGCATTGTCAAATGCTCGATCCTGATTGGTCAGTTACAACATTCTACGGTCTGTTATTTCTGAATAGCAGACCGTTGCTATGAATAGCAGACCGTTGTTAAGGACGCTTCTGATCGACTCGGGCGAATCACGTCCTGTCATATCAATCCGCAGAAAGACGTTTATACCTGCAGCAAGAAATCGTTAATTTTCTGTTGTTTTCTGTTGCTCAAACTTTTGATTTCTTTAGTGAGTAGCCGTGTAATAAGCGGGATAATGTAGAGCGAGCCGGTCACTATAGAGAAATAAACCCCTTCAGGGTGATGTAGGACCCCTCCGCTTCGCGTCGGGGTCCTGCATCACCCTGTCGGGGTTTATTTCTCTATAGTGACCGGCTCGCTCTACATTATCCCTTACATAACAACTGACAACCAACTTTGCTCATGAAATATTTAACAAAATGATTCAAGAATTCATTTTAAACTTTTTAGGAATACATCAAAGCACCAGTGACACGTTCATTTAAACAGGAAATAATGTGAGATAGTGTGAGACGTCACACACTTAAAATTCTCACATGAGAACAGCGACAAAAAAATTCCCTGTGAAGGTTTATTAAATTAAATTAAATCAGATTTCTTAGCCAGAGTTTGCTTTTTTTATTAGGAAATGATGTGAACAACAGACAGATACAGACAATTAAAAATTAATTCATAACTTTTTGTACACGACCAGTTGAATATTGCAATAATAATGTGTGTTTATCACAAAATCACACACCTGGATTTGCATCACATCACAGCACAGTTTAAGAACGACTGTATTCAAAGAATTTATGCTTGTCGTCCATGTATCGATACAGTGTGGTCAATACTGTGGTCGATTTTTCCCCCACTCCCAAAATATATGTTCATATATCTAGTTTGAACTTACTGATTGTAACTGTGTGGATGAGTGGATTTTCTTACAATTACTTCACACTAGGGAGGCATCGTTTCAAAAGCCTTTTTAATATCTGTTTATGTTGCTGAGAAAACTACATTTTACAAGATTAAATCTGAGCACATCGTGATAAGGTCATAATTAAGCTTCACCTAATACTGATTTTTACTGAATACAGTTTGAACGCATCATAATATAACAGTGTGTAATCTGTGCTACAGGCCCGCAGAAGGTGCGCTGGGCTTTGAAGCAAATTTTTTTAGTGGCCAAACAGTGGTACTGCAGTTCTCCGGTGTCTGTCATGTGATGCCCTGAGGCCCTAAAAGACTCTTTTCCATAGACCTTCAGTGATTTTGGCTTCATGCACCATAAAGCAGCTGTCATAGGAATGAACGGAGTGTCGCTGCCGCCAACCCTATATCCAGGTCTCTTAATACATCCATGCTCTGTTAGCTGTCAGCTCCAGCCACTGGTGGCTAACGGCTAACATTAGCTTGTGATAGGGTGGCACTATCAGGAAAAACAATAGGTTTACTGCGTCATTTCATCCCGACAGCGTCCAAGGGAAGATTTCTGTTCGTCCCAAACACATGGGATGACAGTATGCTGTTGGTCTTGAAACCTGGTCTTGAAAATTTATGTGATGCAACAGAAAACATCGGCCACTGCCATCAGCAAATATCATCTTATTTGCTGTTGTTGATGTGCGTGATTAGTCAGCTACTTGATTAAATGTGACTACCTTCACTTGTCGGCACCAGAAACATTAGTCAGTTAAACGTATTATTAAAATTATTATTATTTTATGTGATTGTGTTCACCCTGTGAAAATGCTTTTGTAAAATTCAGAGCACGTTTCCTAAAGAATTATTGTTTTCAGTAGATGTTATTCATTACCTTTTATTTAGGAAGTTGTCATGTACTGTAGGATAATGTGTAATGTTCATAACAGTGCAATCTATACCATTTTTTGGGCGATGTTTAACCTTATAGATTAGATTATGCTTAATTTTAACTGTTTACTTTGTAAGTTTAAATGTTAGTTTAAAGGAACAGTGTGAAAGATATAGTGAGATACTGTGGTGTCTAGCAGTGAGGACTGCAGATTGTAACCAGCTGAAACTTCTCCTGGTTAGAATTCCTTCAGTGTTCATTGTTAGGGAGAATTATCTGCAGAGATGTCTTATTCTTCAAAACCAAACAGACCCTAACAACATGGCGGACTCCACAGATGAGGACCTGCTCCCTGTGTAGATATAAACGGCTCATTCTAAGGTAACGAAAACACAACAGTTATTTTTTTCAGGTGAATATACACTGAAGAAAACATACTGATCATATTATATTCCATTCTTGCTAAAATATCTCCCTAAATCCCTCACACTGGACCTTTAAACTGTCAGGGAAGCTGACAGGCTGATGACAAAGGGAATATCAACCCATGCAGTGTATCGCCTGATAAATCAGTGCATCCCTAATTATAACGTTTACCTCCAACATGACGTCATGAGTGTGACTCTGGGTTATGTACTGTGTTCGTCATACATATATGTTTTACACTGTAAGAGGGTAATGTCGCAGTGCTGCTTGTTGCCCTTTGCCTCCCTCCACATCCTGCCCATCACTCACCCTCACCCCTCTCACCACAGTCTGACTGTCAGGCTCACACTGCGCCCGCGGCTGATTTATATGCAGCGCAGGGGAGGGGTTCAGATCCGGATAAATCCACAGACTTTACTGACTTAGTGTAGGTGCGCCTCTGCAGCTCCACTGAAAGGTAAAGCAGTTCTCATGATTTAAGGCTCTCTTTGAGCTGTCACCTCTTGACCTAAGGGTAAGAGGCAGAGAGTCGTCCGTGGATTTAATGCAAAACCTTGTGTTTCACTGTGAACTTTCATTCTCACACTAAAGCGGGCCGACTGATTAAGCCAGCCGAGGATCTCTGAATGCTAGAACAGTAGGTGCAAAATGAACACCACTTTCTTGTTTCCTTGACAGTTGGTGGGATTGTTGAGTGCTACCAATTATACCTGAACCTCCACAGATAAAAATTTTAATAGGTATAGAGCCAAGTGTTTCCATGTGAACCAGACTGCTTTTATGCCTACAAACAGGAATGTGTTATATCACAGTGCAAACAAGAACAGTGTCGTGTGGGGAAAGATTCTGGTTCTGTGGTAGGCCACGTCTTCACTGTGTTTGTCTGACGTACCGCCGCCTGTCTACAGGTGAACGCAAGTAACCCCTCATCAGCTCCACCTGTCACGCTCCAGTTTAGTTCATTTAAGATGATTTTAAAATGGACTTTAATTAAAACTAGAAAAGTTGATTCTGTCACAGCAGACTTTTGGAACATTTGAACTGTCATCGTTTAAATCAGTTTGGTCAAGTTTTATTCTTACTGCCTGCTCTGAGACATTTCAACCCTCCATAACTTTGAGCTAGTTATTTCAGCTGTTCCCATTATCCCAGTGGTCACGGGGTCCAGATTTCTCCTTAGTCATTATTTCATGGTCCACACAGTTTAATACATTCACTGTCATACTTAGAGCCGAAAACGGTCCATCAAAATAAAAGCTCTGTGCTGGAAATTTACTGTATTTAAAAATAAAGTGTTTTTTTAACAAACTTGACACGTTTGCGAGTCACCCATTGGTTTGTTGACCACCATTTTGAAGTCTGAAGTTTGGCATTTCAGCCGTTGCCATCTTGTTTGTTTGTTTGTTTTGAGCCATAAGTGACCATATTTGGACGAGACAGTGGAGCTGTGGAGGAGTGAGTGGTGGATCTAACTGAGAACCCAAGGATGTCACCATGTTTTCTAGATATTGTTGCACGTCAAAAAATAAATTCAGCCTCACATCGTGTCATGTTTGCACACTGACTCTGAAACTTTCGTCTGTCATTAAAATTTGTTTGATTTTCTGTGTTTTTCGCATCCATCAGAGCCTTTAGAGACGTTTGGCCAAGAATCAGTGGAGAAAATGTGGCAACAGGACACAGCTGCGACAAGACAGGAACACATAGAATCATATCGTAACTCAGATAGATATTTTCAGCAGGTCTGATAGTAACATACAGGTGGATGATGATGAAGAGGAGGATGGGGAGACAGACAGGAAGGACAGCTCCGCCCCTTCATGCAGCTGTGGTGCTAAATGAAAGACAGGGAGGGAGTGGTGACAGTCAGACAGGTAAGAGGCAAAGGAGGAAAGTTGTGTTTTCATTTTGTCACGTCACAAATAGAACGATAAATCACATCAGATTCAGTGCGCAAGGTTTCTGTGCATAATCTTTTTTTTTGGATAATGGATTAAAAAAACGCCTCCATAAAAAACTGACTCAGTGTGCAAAGGCCTCAAAGCCGGATGCTCAACTTTGCCAGGGGGCCACGTCTGTGAAATGGCAGGAGGCCGTGGGGCCGGTCGCAGTGACGCAGAAACATTTCCAGGATTTGAGGACATTTGGGGTTTAGCCCAAACCTCTGTTGGAGCGTCCTGAGGCTCCTCCCCTGGCATTTTTTTTAAACTAGCTGTATTTTGGTGCTTTTTATGCAGCCTGGCTCTTTAATTTACATTCAGAGTACAAAACAAATTTCCAAGTGTTTTCGTTATGAATTCTCACCTCATCAGGCCTGTGATGGCGTAAGATCAATATCATTGTCGTAAGGTAAGTGTGGTTGATAAACAAGCTCTATTTTGATGCTGTTTATGCACTCAGGCGTCTTAGTTACAGCAAAAGTACAAAAAAATCGACTATTTTTATTGTTAATTAGAAAATAGTTGAGGGCCACCCGGCACCCTGTTGTGTGCCAGATGAGACGCGCATCACTGCCCTAAAGCAAACCCTGCTTTAAGATCTATTTTACTCTAAATTGGACCATCATTTTCAAAACATCATGTTGCATTGACGAAGACTTTGAACTAGCAGTCGAGACCATGAACTCACTAAGAAAATGTTTACTGAGGTACTAAGTTTGAAGTCATTTTGCATATACCTGTGTACAATCAGACTTCTTTTTGCAATACAGGGAACACAGTTCCCACTGTAGAAATGGTGATAGTCGCCCCCTGCTGGCCATTAGAAAGAATGCAGGTTTAAGACACTTTAGTTGTGATAGCTTTATTGGTAGTGTAATGAATGTCTTGTGGGTGTGGTTTCAGCAGGTGGTAGAGGCAGGGTCAGCACTGATGTCACACTTAGGGGTTGGTGGTATTGGCTCATTAGCTGCAATTAGCCTCACCTGGAGGGGGAGCTGGAGAGGCCTTTAAGCTGAGCAGGTACACCATGAGGGAGACGATCTGAAGACAAAATAGACTGAGAAAGCGTCTGACACACCACCACAAATTATTCATGTAAATACACGTTCAATCTGAGCAACAACGAGGAAGAGTACGCTGGCCAACTGGTCTGACGAAACGGCATCCAAAGGGTGTCCAGTGGAGTCGTCCAGCCCGAGCAAGCTGGTTGCGAGGAGGCCAGAGTGGTGGCCTGGCAGTGAGTCAACCACACACCAGATAGGAAAGCTCACACTCACCCAAGAAGTCCAGGCACATTTTTCACGTCTAACACAACACGTAGGGAGGGGCGCCAAGTTACAGGCCTGCCAGCCTTCACTAGCCAGGTTTAGCATAGCAGCAAAACACTTGATGTTTCTTTATGTTTCGACAACACTGTAGTTAAGTGTGGTTACGTCAGGAAAAGATGCATTTTGGCTTAAAATACCCACTTTAGGTGGAACAATCCCGCCTTGAAACGCAGCAGTTTCTCAGTATTAAACAACCACTTTTCGAGGTACTATCCCAGGTAGGAAACACAGTGATAGGTCACTAAATACAATTATGTTTGGTGGCTAAAAAGCTGCTGGAAACACAGTGATGACTTGGTACAAAACAAACGGGTTCATTGTTTTTTTAGTTGGTTACTTTTAGCTGATCCCATCTCATTATTTTCATTCACTGGTAATTATAATAAACTTTATTTATAAAGCACCTTTCATACAAGAGATGCAGCACAAAGTTCTTTAGAATAAGAGCACTACAAGCACTGAGAGCTTCACTTTAGATTAGTCATAATGGACATAAGACAGACGAGGCAATTTGATATAAAAGGACATTTAAAAACATTTATAATAAGGATTAACTGATTCTACAATTTTCATTTAAAAGTGACAGCAGCTGCTGCAATTAGATGCCTTTGACAAGGGTATAAACCTTTGAAACCCAAGTGAATTGGTTTGGTTTCTTTCGAAAAGTGCTTAAAAGGCGACGAACACCTCGGCAAGAAATTTTAAGAAAATAGTAAAATGTGACAAAAAAAATTGAAAAAGAAACGAAAGAGAGAAAATTAGAAAATTATAAAACGGGGAAAAACACCCAGATTGAAATATATTTATAAATGTTTCCTTTGACGATTTTTGAGCCATTTCTTGTAAAGTTGCTCGTTGCCTTTGTTGTGTGTTCTTGAAATGAATCAGGCCAATTTGCTCGGGTTTTAAGAGGTTAACAATCACAGCCTATGATTCCCAACGTGCACAGACTCAGCAACAGACACTGATTATGGATATGATGTGTATATAGTATAATATATATGATCTGCTATCTCACTCACTAGTTTTAAATATACTCTCAGAGATCACACATGGTGTTTAAGGTGTGTGCTGTGCACGGAGCCTGTTAGCTGGCAGCCTGCAGGTCACGTTAATGAGACATTTACTAAAAGATCAGGATACATCTGCAACACCAGTTTGGATGGTTATCTTCCTCTCAAACAGAATGTTGATATATTTTAATTTGAATCACAATTTCTGTATTTTCAAATGAGTTGAACTTAATTTTTTCACATAGCCTGCAGCAGCCCAAAAAGTTGTGTAGGCAGCAGGTGCTGTAATATTCTGCTCTGTGACACCTGAACTGATACTTGAGATTTGGTCATCAGCCTCATCACATCACACCAATTATGAAAAGGTTTCAGCTTTCTTCTTCCCTCCGAGGAGGTCGTTTAATTGAAATTTAGCCTCAGGTGAAACGCCAGAGAAGTTACCCTTTCACTGAAGCCCACGTACGTCTATCTAGCAATCTTCCTCTTAGCTCATGAGCTTTTAATGACTTTGCATTTGAGGTGTCTGAATCCTCTCAGAAGCAAAGCACTCAAATAGCGTTGGAAGCTCCAGACTTCACAGGGTTCAACTGTTAACCCCAGATGATGAGACGCCTCCTGATCACTTCAGCTTCATTTCTGTATTTAAATTTCTCTCTTAACATATCACCCATGTGATAATTACACTTAAACAAGATAACATCAATTTTCAAAATTATCTCAAATGCCAGCTCCGGAGCCAAGGTCTCTTTTCTTTCAACATCAGAAGAAGCTTTTCTGTCTTTGTAGTGGAAACTTCTGCAGCCACTGTTTGTTGCATTTAAATGGGTTTAAAGTATAATACATACAAAGACTGTGCATGAAGATTGCATAAGGGTGGATTAGCACATCTTGTTTGGACGCACTCCTCTCACCACAATACATTCAACAAAGGAGCCTTGCGAGGCAGATTAAGAATTAACAAGTGTAACTTACTGTCTTACTGGATTCATCTGTTGTTTCCAGTTAGGCTTAATAATGTGAACTTTTACTTAAGTAAATGTTTAAATCAATGAATGATTGAACAACTTTGATGAGAGCGTAGTCGTTGAAATACCAGAGACACATCTGTATGTTTTGCAATATTAAAATCAGAGGGTGAAGGGTAGAGAGAAATGGGCTATGCCCATGTGGCCTCAATAACTTACATTGCTAGAAAAAAGAAGAAGGAAAGAATACTTCTTTTTTTTTTAATCCCAGGACTGAGAATTATTTGATCACACATAATAAGTCCAGCCACAAATGCTATTAAAACTTAAAACCCGGATCCTTTGGACCTAGAACAAAGGCAGTGGAAACATCAGTGATAAATTATTCACAGCAAACTTGTCGCCCCTCCCTCCCTCATCACTGTTTTGCCCAGACACTCCAAACTAATCCAACTCCATCCTCTTTGGCTTGAATTACTGTGGAAGAGACTTCAGATGCCTGAACTTCTGCACCTCTGCTCTGTCATAAAGTTCACATGCTCTCCTCTCTCTGCCGTCGTTCTATGGTGAACTGATGTTAACAGCCTTACGCAATGTGTTGCAGCGTCTGGTGTCGAGCTCTGTGCATTTACTTTTTTTTTTCCCTAGCTCAGATGCACAACTCAAAACAACAAATTTCAAGTTTGTCTCAGTTATTTTAGTTTATTTTGTGGCTCTGTGGATAGCAACGTCGGCCGGTCTGTTCAACACTTTGCTCCAGACGCAAATATCTCAACAAACAGTCGAGAGATTGGCTTGAAATTTCGTACAGATATTCACTGTTCCCAGACGATGTATCATAATGACTTCAGTGATCCTGTTTTGCCCCCATGAGTTTGAAATCTGTGCTTTGAAGTGAACTCAACAGCTGTTGGATGGATTGCCATTAAATTTGATTTGCAGGTTCATGTTTCCTGCAGGATGAATTGTAACGGTTTCGGTGATCCTCTGATTTTGCATCAAGCATCCTGAAGTGAAATGTTTCATTTGTCTTCCCTTCAGTTGTTGATAAATGCCTGCAAACTTAATGACATTCCCATCAGCCTCAGCTGCAGGGGAGAACGGGGTAAGTCGAGGTAGTGTGTAAAATCAGGACACCAGGAAGTGCGCCAGACTTTGGAGCCAATTCGACATAAAGGCCAAACTGTGTAATTACAACTTTCAGATCCATCAACTGGTACCATAGGGCCTAAAAACACCCGTCTTCATAGACTTACATTTAAGTTTATAAATCAATTGATACATTTTTATGTCACAACCTTTGAGAAATGACTGATTTCACTATCAGGGTTTGATCGATTCGGTCCAATACATTTCAAAAGTCTAAAAGAATCACATGATCAAATAATCTTATCCCAGAAACTGTACAACAAAAATGGATGGCATGAGCACCCCCCAAAAATGAAGCCAAAACCTCTCAATCACCCCCTAGTGGCTGGCTGCAGTATAGGTCATAAACCCCTTAATGTTAATGGAGGCACATGGGCCAATGGTGTCTTTTATTTTAGGTATCATCTGTCATGCAGGTGTTTGTTAAAGTGTTCACGAATTACTTGATGCCATAAAAGGGGGTTTGACGTCATCATTAATAGGGTTTCCATCCACCTATTCTTCGAATTTTCAAAAATAGCGAAAATAAACATTAATGGAAACGCTAGAAGTTCAAAAAAAGGCCGAAAATTCGCAAAAAAGTTTTTACACTTGGAGGGGGTGGATTTGTCTGCGTATCGATAAAAGGAAAGTACGACTTTTTGCTATGGAAACAGATTTTGCGGATAAACGATGACTGGACCGGATATCACATCACACGTATACGTTGTGGTCACAAAAAAATGGTGGCAGACGATAAAGTGACCAGAGTTCTTCCAAACGCCGACAGGTCGATCAGGAATCTGTCCATGATCAGTTGTTGACTGTCAGCTGAGTGTGTTGTTTGTTTTGTGGCAGAGAGACGCTCTCTGATGACGTCATCTCATGGCGTCATCTCATGGTGTAAAGCTCACATGGCAAAAATACAGTTAAGGATAACACGACATGATAATATGATTATCCCTCTGCATCAGGGTGTACTGTTACAGTACATTGATGACTCAACTCTGCATGAGAGTCAACGTGTTAAGCTGCTCTATTAACCTGCTGCAGCCGTCGTCCTGCGTCCTCTCTCAGGCTGAGGTCTCAGTTTATCAGACGCTCCTCAGTGAGCGATTCAGACTAACAGTGTTTTTGTTCAGGATCAACCAGCTGTGATTAAGGGGATTTGGGGGGATTTTGTGGATTACCACTTCAACATTTGTGTATAAACAGCTGAATGTCACAGGTTGTGTGTACTATCATGACCGAGTCCATTCACTACACAGACTGGATTAAGTGAAAAGGTGTCAACACAATGCCTCAGAAAACAGCTCCTAATTCAATTTTTACACGTTCCCTTTTTTTGTTAAGTGGCGTCTTTGGCTGCAGAAAAATGTGACGGTTCAGTGCGTTAAACCAGCAGGTTAACAGGCGAGTGATGGACTCCACCAGTGACAGATACAACATGGTGTTCTTACAGTGTTTGGACCATCGTACAGATAATATCTAATATTTCTGTCTCTCTGAGGAAACATAAAATCAAGCTAAGAAGACCCGAATCAAGCCAAGAAGCTATTTTAATATGAATAGCGTCTTTGTTTCTTTGAGGTTTTAACAGCGTGGGCCTGTTTTTCGTTCTTTCCTTGTTCCTCTGTGTTTTATGGTGTAATCAACATTATTGATTATGTCTCTGAGGCCGTGTGTAGTAGCTGTGAATGCACCGCAGCTCAGCGAACGGCCGTTTTTGACAGACTGATTTACTGTTCTCTCCGAATCTGGAAACATCATGTTGTGGTCTCTAACCAAGTGACGCTGTCGGCTGTAAATTACTTACCCACATTTTAAAACCTTGCTATGCAGCTCATGAATTGTTTATTATGAGTATATATGCAATCCATAATTAATAAATGCATGACTATGACTATGCATGAATAAATTCATTATGACACATTATAAACTCGTGACTATGAGTTAATAAGGCGACTTCATACTTAGTTCAGTGCTCGGTAAAATTGCATGCAACATAATGAACAGCTTAATTAATGCCTTAATTATTGATCCTTCAGCTATCACTTATTAATTATTATCTTATAGTAATTTGTATGTATTAAAACATAGTTATAAAGTAACGGTGAGACTCAGGATGAGGGTCTCTCAGCAATTTTCTGCACATTCTTTATTAATATATTATTATATTTATGTTTTTTCGGCCACTCACAACATTTTTAGATATAATTTGAATGAAATAATTTGACATTATGGGAAATTAGCCTGTTCATTTTTTTTTTTTTTGCTGTGTTTAAAGCCCAGAATACAACTGTGTGATTAGATCATTCGCCCTCTAAGTGCAGTTCGTTTGTGCAGGTGTGAACACAGCAATCACACTCTGGCGTGCACCAAAACAACCAGAGAGAGACCTTCTTGAAGAGGTGGTCTCAATCTAGGCTTAATTGCCTAGAGTTGGTTCATGTTCTCACGGCAGCATTTACAAGCGGACCAGATCAAATGCCTTGTGAGAGAAAGCTGCTCTTGATTGGTCAGAATTTCCATGTGGGAAAAATCCAGGAAGTAAAGCAAACGTTGAAGAAGAGTACACTGTCAAGATAAATGTGACACTTTCTAATGTCACAATGGAGGGACAACTACGCAGGTTGATTTTAGCGCTGCTCATCGTGGACTATATTGCTGTCATTGTTCATTTGAGTCAAAGCATACAGTTTGAAAACGAGGCGCGGCTCCAACTAGAAAACAATGTTTTGATGCATTGGATGTGCTGAATGTGCATATTAAGGCAGTACAGGAGGAGGCGCACATTAATAATCCTCCAGGACTGTAACATGCTCATGTTTAACCCAAACAATGTGTCATGTGACTGCAGTTGGTTCAGATCCAGGTCGGAACACGTTCTCACCACAAACCAACCGCACCAGAGTTCGTTTGGAACCAGACTTAACCCCTCAAAAATGTGATTCATTCGTAAAAATAAAAATAATCAGCCCTGTGATAGTGTGGCTAGTCAGGATATGCTCCGCCTCTCGCCCTGTGTCAGCTGGGGTAGGCTCCAGTCCCCCACCCCCATGACCATCAAGAAGCTAAGCGGTTACGGAAATGAATGAATGAATACAAATTAATTCTAGTGATTTCCATAAGGTCCTTGCACCACTTTGGTTCTTGGGCCCTAAAAATAATGCTGCCATCACTATGAGTGTTTTGCAAGATTGTCTATTTCAGTGAGTGCAACACATTGTCAGTTTTGCTGATGATCAGTATCAACATTTTTGCAACTTGCCTGGTCCATCAATTAGCAACATTTCTGCCCTTTGTTAATAGTAAACTCATCTTGCTCTGCATCACTTTTTCCTCTAAAACATGTTGTTTCAAATTTGTTAATTCAATTATTCAGTGACAGAGTTGCCAAAGAGCTGTTACCACTGTGGTTAAGGTATTCGAACAATCAGACGTCTCAGGACGTGAACAGATTCCTGGAAGCGGTTGAGGAGTGTGATGTGAAAGTGTTGGAATTAATGCTGGCAAAGTGGCTGTAAATGTTTTTGCCCGACATCAATCCCCTGAATATAGGCCATGTGAAATATTTAGACCACTTGTCAGCGACGGTGCGAACTGACACCCTCACAGTTGCAAAGCTACTGTCTTAAAAAGTAAATCCTGCTTGTCTCGTTCGTCATCAATCCATCGAGAAATCCATCTGAGAGTGTGAAGCAAAGTTTACTCCCTTCTTCTCACATCAACACAGCGGCTCCAGCAGGCAACCCTGTGGCGCTCGCTCTCACAGAGGTGTGTGTGTGTGTGTGTGTGTGTGTGTGTGTGTGTGCTTCTCGCATCACGACGTGTCACTGAGACGGATAAATGACCTGATTTGAATACACTCTTGTACAGTATGTGACCAGAGTTTCACACGGCACCAGTGTTTGGAGCACATCTGCACACAGTTCAGCTGGAAGGGCCCACACACACACACACACACACACACACTCACACACACACACACACACACACACACACACACACACTGGTGGATGTTGATGGAAACTCTCCTGCTATTTCAAATATGATTCCGTTTCTGTGGTCTGCAGCAGCGGTCAGTGTGTCTGGTGTGCATTTTAGAATCCATACCAGAATTAAGGGAACTTGAATCAAGCTTTCAGCATCAGTAACTGTAAGACAATGCACTCATGTCAACACTTGGTGTATTAGAACCACAGTGTGAAGTGTTGTTTATACCATGAGTCATGGAAACAGTGATTCAAGCATCTGATGTTAATACCAAACAGTAAGCTACAGTAGACAGCCTGCGTGAATCTGCCTCATTGATTCTCAATCATTTGTGAATGGTGAGTGTTTTCATAGTTAGATCACTCTCTGTAATGTTACTGTTTTAAAATCCCTGATCCATGGCATGAACAACGTGATACACCATTTTCATTTTCTTACCTTGTCCTCCGCTAAAGGTCAGCATTAATGCCTTCCTTGGGCTCTTTCTGCATCAGTCTCCTAGCAACCTGCCGTTCTTTGACTGTCCTTATTCAAGGTAATTACAGTGAGGAAGATGCCATCACCAGCTGATGGGCGTCCAACTCTTCTTTGAATTATGAGGCATCTCTCACGTGTTGGTGCGGCCATGTAAAGCTGATAGGAAGTGTTTTATAAAGTGACATCTGTGGCTAAAATCAGCAGCTTAACTCTTTGCATTGATTCCAATCAGTAATCCCCCGTAACAGCTTGTCTCATAAATCTGTTGACTTTCCTGTAAATGTCAGTTTTTGTGGCTGCAGTGATTTTTTGTCAAGAAATGCAGAGATTCAGCATGTTAGCATCAATTTATACGCTAAAACGATTTTTATCTTCCTAAAAGCATCAGTGATACCGGGAAATACACTTGTATGTTTGTTCCACAGACTGCATATAAAGATTAACAACATGTCTCTGCTTCCTCCCAGTTTACAGAAATGAAGCCAAAATATTCCAGATACAAGCGCTGCCATCTCGTGCTGGGGACGTCACGTGGAGCCAGAGTCTGCCTAGTTGCGATCGGTAAGTGGAGACGTATTCATAAGTTCAGAGCTGTCAATCATGAGGTCAAATCAAATTACTAGGGCTGCCCCTGACTAAGAATTTTCCTAGTTGACCAATAGCCGTCATTTAGGGCCATTAGTCGACTAGTCGCCCTGCATGTTTACGATATGAATGTAATTATTAATGATATATTTTGGTGGTTTGAGTTGAAGGTGTTAGAAAGAATAGTCTCAGTAACATTGTTAACACTGTGCTACATTACAGAGAAATACAAACCGTACTAATGAACCTTCATTAATATAGGCCTATATTTTATCTACAAGTGCACGTCACACACTGAGTGAGCCGCCTGTTAATGACGCTGTGGGCTAATGGGCATGTAGCTACTTCCATGTTTCACATGATACGTCATGTTTGTAGTCGACCAATGAAGATGAGTTTACATATCACCTTGGGTTGGTCCTTCACCTTCTCTAAATGATCCCACACTTTGGATTTCCTGCCCGACATGTTATTAACTAGCCTGTGGAATAACTGCAGGTACCAGCACTGGAAATTAGGGGCCGTACACATGCTGCGTCTTTAACCGCTGGTTGGTACTCTTGTGCCTTTTTTGTCCCAGCTTTCAAGAGTGTGGCGGCAGGTTGCGTCTGAGGTTGCTAAGCAATCTTAACAAGCATCGTATCATGGCTTATTTACCTGAAATCCTGAGTGCAGAGCTGATCTTCTTCCAGGAGCTGTTTATAAGTGTGTAGGCCTATCGTCTGTGGGACAGATGTAAAGCTCTGGGTAGCCCTGCACTAACATGATCAACTTTTCCGTGTTTATCAGACTGAATATTTACAGAAGAAGGGAAAGATATCTTTGTGATGTGACTCCTGTCTGACTGCTGAGCGTGGCATCTTCCTGTGTCTGTCCTTTCAAATTAAGGTCTTGATTTATTTTGACAAGTCGCAGCTTTCACTTTTGTTTTTTCCTGTGACTAAGCGACCAATCCTGCGAACTAATGACCTCTCTGGTCGACTAACGTTTGGTCGACTGTCAGAGGGCAGCCCTACAAACTACTAATTAAAACCAGATTATCCTAAAAATCAACACTAACACCTGCATCAGTGTGATGAAAACTACCTGAAATGACAGAAACTATCTTTAGGAAAAATATATTTGACATGTACTTTGAGTTTTTAGTTTGGCCCATGTCCCATCCTCTAACATGGAGGGTCAGGGTTTGTGACTTATCCTGCAGCCATGACAGGAGGGAGGCCCCTCAGTTCAATAAAGGGGCAGCTCGATGGTGGTTTATTTTGGCCTTCACTGGGAGCAGAGTGGGCGGCAGCTCACGGACCGCAGCTTTAGCAAACCCCAGGTTGGTTCTGGTCCAGGTCCTCCCCCAGATCAGCAAACACTCTGTTGCTGTCATGACACAGGTTAGACCCAGCACTACTGCTGGCAGCCTGTGAGACAGCCCTGACCTGATCTAACCCCTGGTTGTGTATGTTGTAGTGTGTGTATGTGTGTGTGTGTGTAAAGATGCACTTGTGTGGGGCCCTAGAAAAAATATTTGCACTGGGGCAAATGTTATGTTTTTATGTTTTCCTTAACTCTACAGAGCGGTTTAGCTTCTCTCAGCTCATTGTTTTGGTTTTACTGTTTATGTCCACTCAGCGCTGTCAGTGACCTCACAGTCTCTGCTTTTAGTGAAAAGGCCGATAAGACAAGTTATTTAGAAGCTAATGAAACAAATGGCGACTGATACTGAATGGAGACTGGATTTATATACATCAGATGGATAGGAAGTTGACTCCATATGAATTATAATGTCGCTCCATGTCTGCTGGATGCCTTAATTGACTTTTCCCTAAGCCCCGCCCCTTTTTGATGGTCCGACAAGCTGTCAGAGTAAGCATGGAGCCCACACTGTCACTAACTGCACTCCCTGAAGAAATATTGTTGTAATTGATTCCAGAGAGAAGCAGACAGAGGGGTCTACAGTCTGTGTTTGAAGGATATATCCAGGATGTCAAACTGACTCAGCAGCAACAACAGGTTAAAAAGACAAAGATAGTTAGAAGCTAAAGCCCAACTATAGGCTACAGATCACAGTGTCAAAGTGAACCACCACATCACTGCTGATCCACACAGAACACAATGAATATAAAGGGAAACTTTGCTGATATTGAACCAGCTGTGTGGCATCGCAGTGTCCAGCCCGTCGCAGGGATCCCTGGGATAAGTCAAACACCATTCATCTGCACACACTGCGATGACACACAGCTGGTTGAATATGAGCAAAGTTTTTGATTTTGGTTTTGGAACGGGGAAGAAACGTATATCTTTTTCCAACCTCTCCAGGTAACGAGTATCATTAATACACGACGTGCCCCAGGCACAACATTTAGCTCCAAATCCACAAAACCAGCCTGAAAATGAAGGAAAATTAGAGTCAATAGAGCACAGCTGTGTTGTTGTTGGACCCTGGTCTGAGCCGCCTGATGCTACGTTATGATTGGCCAGACTGCGTTCGGGGGTGGGACTAAAGGAAGGGTCAATAGGAAACTGTTTGCCAACACATCTGTAGTATTAGTTTGGTGATAATGTGCAAGTGTTGTGTTTACAGCTTGTTGCGCTGCTCCCATGTGGCCAATAAATTAATGAATGTAGATTTAAAGACTATGATGTGTGTAGACTAATCTGCTGGCTGATTTCTGTGTTTCTCACTCTAATAACTCAGCCATACTTTCATGGCAACAAAGAGAGTGCATCACCTGTTTTGACTGACATCTGCAGCAGGTCGTTGTTTTTCATTTTTTTGTTTAATAAGCTAGCGTGTGATTAATTAACACATTGGCCAGCCAAAACGTCTCGCCCTGCAGACACATTAAATACAGGATTTATTGAAAGCCTAAAATATTGGAGACTGTAAAAGTGGCAGTCTCTTTTTGGAGCGAGGAAACAACAGAGTAAGCCTTAAGGTTAGAGCAGGGAAATTTAGTTAAATTAAATGTATGAGGATTTATGATGATGTTGATTTACTGGTACAGACGTCAAAATGTGTTCAGATCTGTGTAAAAGGGTTTTTAGACATCGAGCCCACATATAAGAGTCGTTTGATGGCATTTTGATGACTGTATTCCACACTCAGCCGGCTCTACAGAGTAATATCTTCAGATCTGTGTCTGATTACAGGCCCTCCCCTCCCCCGCCTCTCCTTAAATTTTAATAAGCCCTTTTGAGGATAACCATGCTTTCCGTGTTTTTAGCATTAGCCTCCTCATCCCTGACTGGCCACGCATGTTTCGCATGCTCTCCATCCCACTGGTGAATGATTCTCAGCTACATGATCAAAGTCGTTTTGAAGATCTGGTCTGTGGTTCAGGTTTGCACGGTAGACAGCACACTCCCATGCTCCTGGCACGATCTCCCATTCTCACAATATCCACGCACGCTGCCAGCAGAAACCTAATTTGTGGATTAACCTCGGATTTACATCTTGGAATGTGGCACCTTCCGAGGGAAAGTGTGAGCGATGCCGGTTCGCATTTGAAGAAATCATTAACAATTAAGAGCAGGGGTAAGGGATGACTCAAAATGGTTGCAGAGCAGCACGGAAGCAGCATCGCCAACTGAAATAGTAATGTGTTTTCCTGTGTAGCTGTCAGCTCTCTTATCTCGAGTCCTTTGAGTGGCAAAGACTTGACGTGGGATTCCAACAATGCGGATAATGTTCTGTCCCTGCTCACAGAGACAGTTAATGGGAAAATCCGTCCTAACATGGATTTCACATATGTTACTCCTGTGTTGTTCCAGATGTGCAAAAACTTCTTATTGTAGCCATAAAACAAGGCTGTGTCTCTCCGTGATGACAAGATTTACTCGCTGTACACTGAGCGGCCTCGCTGTGTGAGCGAAGAATACTCCCCTCTGCCTTCAGTGTGAGCTCCTGTATCTTCTTTTAGGAGAAAGAAGCAAAGAAAACATCAGGATGAGCAGATGCAAGCCAACTGACATTACTTTAAATTATTTGAGATATACAGTAGCAGCTGAGAATCATCAGGTTAAAAGGTTAGGGGGTCATAAATCAGACGTACACTTTATATTTAGTCGTTTCTCCAAGGCAGTGCTCAGCGCTCACCTCGCTCTCCCAATCTGCTCATGTTTTATACATGTCACCCTTCACACTGTGTCTTCATCTCGCGTGTTCCCCAGGCATACATTGAAAAACTGCAGAGATCTATGTTTTGTTTCTGTCAAATGTGTTTCTCCAGGGCAGAGTTTGGGCAGCCTGATGATTTTTAGGATATGAGGACGAGAGACACTGGGTCCTTGAGCGCTGTTAGTAATGTGTCCACAGGCCCGCGGTGGTGCTGTGGAGTCTTCCTGCTGAATTAGACATCTTAACCCTTTAATGGGTTTATGGAGCTTTTCAGGTGGTTTCCTTCGAGGAAGTTAGAGACAGAAATGGCTCTCGGCATGTGGCCTGTTTATGGTGAAGATTTCAAACATAATTATCGTTACTTGGTTCAGTTTCAGAGGATTTACTGGACAAAATTATGTAAATAAATTTGGAACGGTTTTTAAAGATGACTAAGAGTCTGAAGCCACGCTGGTGGCTCTGTGAGGATGAACTGAGGCAGAGCAGGTCGCTGAGCTAAATGTCAACATGCTACGGGTCAGCTATGCTTAAACAGAGCTAGTCTGTAAGGGAACATATATGTTTCCTCAGCCCTGTGTTCTCCAAGCCCTGTGTTTCCCTAGTCCTGTGTTCCCTCAGCCGTATGTTTACTCGGATATATTTCTTCAGCCCTGTGTTCCCTGAGCCCTATGTTTTCCTCAATCATATGTTCCCTCAGCCCCATGTTTCCTAATCCTATGTTCCCTGAGTCCTATGTTCCCTCAGCTATATGTCTCCTTCCTCAGCCCCATGTTCCTTTAGCTTTATCTTCCCTCAGCCCTTTGTTTCATCAGGTCTATGTTCCCTCAGCCCTTTGTTTCCCTTGTCCTTTGTTCCGTCAGCCCTATGTTCCCTCAGCTCTGTTTCCCTAGTCATATGTTCCCTCAGCCCTATATTCTCTCAGCCCTATGTTTCATCAGGCCTATGTTCCCTTATCCTCTGTTTCCCTTGTCCTGTGTTCCCTCAGCTGTATGTTCCCTCAGCCCCATGTTTCCCTAATCCCACGTTCCCTGAGTCCTATGTTCCCTCAGCTGTATGTTTCCCCAGCCTTATGTTCCCTCATCCCATTTTTCCCTTTGCCCCGTGTTCCCTCAGCCCTTTGTTTCGTCAGGTCTACGTTTCCTCAGCCCTTTGTTTCCCTTGTCTTATGTTCCCTTCAGCTCTGTTTCCCTAGTCATATGTTCCCTCAACCCTATATTCTCCCAGCCCTATGTTTCATCAGGCCTATGTTCCCTTATCCTTTGTTTCCCTTGTCTTATGTTCCCTTCAGCTCTGTTTCCCTAGTCATATGTTCCCTCAACCCTATATTCTCCCAGCCCTATGTTTCATCAGGCCTATGTTCCCTTATCCTTTGTTTCCCTTGTCCTGTGTTCCCTCAGCTATATGTTCCCTCAGCCCCATGTTTCCCTAATCCTATGTTCCCTCAGCTATATGTTTCCCCAGCCTTGTGTTCCCTCAGACCATTTTTCCCTCCGTCCCGTGTTCCCTCAGCCCTTTGTTTCCCTTGTCCTATGTTCCCTCAGCTGTATGTTCCCTCAGCCCCATGTTTCCCTACGCCCCATGTTCCCTCAGCTCTATGTTCTGCCAGCCCTTTGTTTCCCTTGTCCTATGTTCCCTTAGCTCTATGTTTCTCTAGCCCTATGTTCCCTCAGCCCTTTATCTCCTCAGTTCTTTCCTCAGTTGTATGTTCCCTCAGCCCGTGTTCCCTCAGATCAGTACTTCTGCCAGTGAGGTAATAACATATAAGAACATATGCATCTATAACCCTGAGCCCTAATACTAACCCTGTTAGGGAACAGCCTGGTCTCATGCTTTGGGAACAAGAGGCTGAGGGAACATAGGGCCTAATTTGGGTGGAAACCAATTTCAAAGGTGTTGAGGGAACATAGTGCTGACCCCATTAGGAGAGAAGTGTTGTCCGACTGTGTCAGAAATCAAGCGCGTTTATATTCTTCCAATCATTCACACTGATCAGAGCAGTGAGCAGAGAGAAGAGCTCGCCGTCGTAGAGCGCGGGGAGACGTGATACTGTTTAAGTACGGGGATAGAGACGTAGATGTTTCAGACAGTCTCTCCTGGAAAACATTCGTAGTGTTGACTCTGTTGTTCACATGAAAAGTGCCACAAATAGTTGTGTAACAAATGAAGAAAGACAGCTGGAGATAGAAGTTCAAAGCCAGCTCACTTTCTCACCTCTGCACGTCTGCACGCCAATCACAGCGTGAGGTGGGTGTGAACGTCGAAATGTCAGTTTTGGAAAGTTTCAGAAATGGTCAAAACGACCCCCCAAATCTGACATCAGAGAGGTGTCGGGGGAGCAGAGGCGAAGCACGGGGTGGCCTCTGGGGCTCCAGCCCTGAATATTCAGGTTTTTAAAACGCCTTTCATCTTTGTGTCGTTCAGATTAAAATGTTGTTCCCTGAAAAAATCTTATTTAATTGAGTAAATGTTCTGTAATTGATTTAATATATTGAGTGTATTGAAGAGCACTTTGTCTTTGCGTCGTTGAGGATCCTTGATTTGCAGCTACAGCTGCCCAGTTTATTATCTAATGGATTCGTCAGCAAACGTTCATTCTGTGAAAATGTACTCCAGCGTAGTAGAACTTAAATAGATTTTAGATTAGTAATGCTGTTTACGCCACTGTTGTGTTGTGTAACTTATAATTAGAAACATGAGTCAATTGTTGCCTGTTTTTAGGTGGCAGGAGTGAAAATGAGTCATCCTCGACATTTGTTGTGTTGTGACTTCAGAGTGATGAAGACAGGACAATGAGTTTCTGAATATAATGTCGGCTCTACGGGAAGATTTTTGCCTTTATTGTGCTTTTCTTAAATGATTTACAGGTTTTCAGGTATTTTAATATCTCAGTTGGTTTGAAAAATAGTGCACACAGATAGATGCTGGAGAAGCATGTCCCCAGACCAACACACTCCGACCTCGTCACATATCGACGTTTGGCTGGGTTTGGCAGGGTTTGGCTTTAGAAACAAACACCGCTCTCCCGGGTGTAAATCGGTGTTTGATGGACTCATTCACCACCCCTCCCATGCACCCTAACCAGACTTTTGCCACCTTAACTTTCGTTCTTGTCCTGCCACGTTTGGTTACAGTCTACCAGCACCCAGAGGCGTCAGGGGGAAGTGCCACGGGACAAGGATGAAAGTTAAGGCAGCGAAAGTCCGACTGGGGCAGGTGGGAGGGGTGGTGGATGGATCCAACAACACCGACTTTCACCCTGAGACAGCGGTGTTCGCATCTCAGAATATTCTAAAGCCAAAACCTGTTCTGTTTTCCTAAACCTAACCACATGTTTGTTGTTGAAGGAAAAAAATGGCGCTTTGTGGCATTGTACTGACGTAGTGCCTTTATTTTGAAAGAGACTGCAGGTAAACGTTAAATTTCCTGTGAAAACAGAAGTGTGTTTTGAAAGAAGACAATGCATGTAACAGGCAGAACTTGACATGGCGTCCCAGAACGTCAACAACCAACACACCCAGGGTACCTTTGACGTCGTATGCTGGACATAGTAAGTCTATGACCAAACGTCGATATGTGACGAGGTCAGGAGTGAGAATGTGTTTCCTTGACACAGACTGACATTACCATCCCTAGAGTCCACCCCACAATCATGACTAAAAGAATCATGTGACCAATTGGTTCAAATGTCCACTATAGTCAGCTGAATTTTTACATCACAGCACAGTAGCAGTTGTGGACAATGACCCCTTCACTCTGCCTTCACTCTGCAAATACTTGTGTTTGACTAAAGTCAGCAGCGGTTTGTGAAACACCACAAGAGGAGGATCTGTTGTCCAACCAAGCTGTTGTGCTGTGTCACCACCCAGTCTGGTCACCAGAAGAAAAATGTTGGCAGTGTATGTTTCTGTAAACCATGAGTACGTAACATTTGCACCTTTCATACATACAGTGGTGTAACAGGTAGTTACCACGGGCCCCAGTGCATGTTGTTGTGACGGGCCTTGGTGCAGGTCCTGGGTATAAGGTGTGCACACAAGGAATTACATTTAGGGAGCTCTGATAGATAGATAGATAGATAGATAGATAGATAGATAGATAGATAGATAGATAGAAGAATAAGAACATAAGAGTAAAAACACACAGCAGTGAAATGATCGTCTGATCCCAGGACGACTGCAGAGAGCTGTTACTACAGCAGATGTGTTCATGATGGTCGTGCAAATTTAGGTGGTTGACAGTACAGGTGTTGCAGTGTAAGGTGATTAGATTAAAGTATAAGAGCAGTGCAGGGGTAATAAATACTTTGATGTGGATAATATAATGCAACTGTAAATATATAAATACATATAAATATATGCACAGATACATATAGATTAGATATAGATTTAAAAGTAAAAACTGTTAAATAATGATTAAGGAATGCTGGAAAATATAACATATGAAATGAGCTGAGAGTGCCACCCCCCAGAAAATCATGATGGACATGGATTTGTTTTACCCTCATTTTTAATTTAATGTGAGTTTTTCTTTGACCACATGTGTCGTTCTGACGTAAATCATTTGCAAGGCTCACCCCACTCTAAAGGCCCCGGTACTGCCTGCACTGTCTATATTTACACCCCTGTCATACATACACTTAATGTTGACAGCTATCTTGAGATAAAAATGCCAAAGTCATAGTTTTAGTTGATAAAAACACGTTTTAGTCAATGAAAATGTATGATATTTTATGCAACTTTTAGTCATAATGTTTCCTGTATTTATTTATTTATTTTGTGAATGTGAGTGTGAATGGTTGTCTGTCTCTATGTGTCAGCCCTGTGATAGTCTGGTGACCTGTCCAGGGTGAACCCTGCCTCTCACCCAATGTCAGCTGGGATAGGCTCCAGCCCCCCCACGACCCTCAACAGGATAAGAGGTAACAGTAAATGAACGCAAATAACGTACAATGCCAACAAGTTTTATGGCAACTGGGTTGCACCAACACACAGATGATCAGTTCAGTACTGCACAGGTTACACTGCATACTGTATGTGACCCTGATATTTTCTACCATGACCATCAGAGATCTTTCAGCCGTGCCTCCAGCATGGCTCAAGGGATGGAAATGCATCTGTCACATTACTTTTCTCTGGATTACACCATAAAAGGCGAAAACATGTCAGTGGAAGCCACTGAGAGCAAACAATGTTTCCAATTTACATTACGGAAATGGGAGTTTTCACTGCTCACAGTGAAATGCTCTCATCCTGTAGGCAACCTCAAAATTATATATTACCGTTCGGCTGTTGTTTTTGGCCGAGTGTGCATGCGCTTCCAAAACCATCAGCCCCCAGGCCGGGATCCCAGAGGAGATAAGGGATGAAGAATAGATGGCATTCTGAGCTCTCAAGCCTCACGCACATGTTTTTATTTTTACCTCCAGACTTCTTGGGAGCCATCTGTTCAAACATTTAAAGAATACCTTGCTCTCGCCAGCCTGAGAGAGTCGAGCAGCTTGACCAGCAAACATTACGAATGCGCTGTCGAGTAAGTGTAGCTCCCAGGATAGAAGGGCAAAGAGATTTGTTTGAGATGAAACCAGGAAATAAGAGTCAACTACCAGGAATTCATCTGACACTGTGGCAGAGCGCAGAGCGACAGAGGATGTGAAGACATTGCTCAAGAGCGCGTCTGCAAACATGTTTTAATTGTCTGCATCTGACCAGCTGGGTTGACTTTTGGTCGATTGAAGAATTGATCAACTTCCTGCTGTTTTCGCTGCAAAAGCCTCCGCTGCACATATTTGTGGGCCGCTCAGGGAACAGCCTGTTCTTGGCATTGTGTCTCAGGACCAGACAGAACATTCAAGCGTTGTAGGGAGGATCCAGAAAAACAGAGAGACAGTGCACTGGACTGATCACACTAAATAACTAAATCTTTCAGTTCATATTCGCCCTAATATCCCGCTCTGAATTACAGAGCACTTAATCACTGTTTAATGCATTCTGTATAATAGCTCAAAGATGTAAGGTAAAGTAGAATAAGAGCTCCACAGTCATATTATCTGTGTTATTCAGATATGAGCGAACACCATTGAAGCTCATTTTCTGAAGAATGTTATCAGGTTTAAGCTTCTAGTCTTAAAGACACTTTTTTTCCTCCGCTCTCCCGTCTCTCTGTTCATAATTGGCTTTCTTAAGCAGATGGCAGTTTTTACAAAAAGCCAAATTGTGACACTGAGTGCCTCCCTCAAGACTTCTCCGCCATTTTCTGAGAAAGCCTCGGAATAGATCCCGACAAGCCATTACTGTTCTTCACTTTCCCCTGTTTATTTCTATTTACAGCAGTTAATACAATTATTCCCAGTCGTGACCTATTTAAGCGGTGCATGCTACGAGCCATTAGCATTCAGCGAGTCTACAAAGTTACCACATTGATGGATTTGTGAAAGGAGGTTGTGTTTTTTAGTGCGCGCGTAGGTGGAGGTTCAGAGGCCTCCTGTTTGTCTTCATTTAACTGATTTTCTGTTGCCATAGGAGCAGGCGTCTTTTTTTCTCCCATGAAAGTGCAGCACTTCAGAGCGCACTGTCTGGATTCAGATCTACAAGAAGGTGTCAGGGGAGTTGTCCAGGATTTTACACTTATCATCGCTTCCATTAGATGACTTGCAGCTCACTTTGGAGAAAATGTTTAGTTCAGAACGTCTTTATCGCTGCAGAGCCATTCATGAGTACACAGTGATGTGGGTTTAGCAGCGCTTTAAAAACAGCATATATGTGCAGCAGCATGTGGAGCACAGGGTTTCTGTGGTTATAATGAAGTGCAAATGGAGGATTTGTTAGCCTTTGTTTTGTCATCCTCGTGCCTTGATTTCTTTTGGAAGATTTTGCCTTTTGTGGCTTTTGATTCATCACTCCTCCCGAGCAGGGCTCAAAGACTTCTGAGTAAATAAACCAGGAAAGAGAAGAGTCAGTGTTTTAAACTGGATACGAGCCATTTACCGCCTTTCACTGCTCTGGACCTCTAGTCAACCACAAAGTCAACTCACACGTCCCCCCCCCAGTCCCTGTAGGTCAGTGGTCCATAAACCCACCTCTCTATCAGATGAGCTCATGTAGCTTTACATAGACATGTTCATGTGTTTGTTTCAGTTAAAGTGGGTGATAGATCAGAAGATACTGATACTTATTTTCCATATAATTTTATATTCAGTGTTTATTCAGCTTGGTTTAGTTCAGTTTGCATTCCTTCTGCATCTGCTTGGAGTGACATAGGGAGCATCTTTAAATCATTTATTTATTGAATTTAAGCAAATTACTCCAACTGTCTGTTAATGACTTACAGCTAAATGTTTTACCTGTTCATCCATTAATGTCAGCCACATGTTTACGCTGTTTATCTGACCCAATCACTTAAATGTTGACATTGTGCATTTCTGGTCCAGCCTCAGGGTCCAGATTTCTCCCTAGTAATTAGTTCAAGGTCCACACAGTTTAATTTATTTAGCGTCCTACTTTAGTCATGTTGTCGCAGCTAGTTCAAATAGCTGACCTTTAGTCACTCGCTCCACAGCAGGAAATGGCACTTCAAAATTAAAGCTCTGTGCCAGAAATTCACTATACTTGAAAATAAAATTTGTTTTTTGACATACTTGACACGTTTGCGGGTCACCTGCAGTCCATTCAGAATGGACCTGCAACCCACTTTTCTACCGCAAACCACCAGTCGGGAACCACTGGTGTTACAGGATATGTTGAAAACTTGAAATTTCAACAACCTTGTAGTTAATGTGTGATTAGGTTTAGGTACAATCTTGGTTATGGTTGAGAAAAGATTATGTTTGGGCTTAAAAAAAGTGGTTTTGGTGGCACAATTATGGCACAAGAAACTGGATGTTCTGGCACTATCCCAGCAGGAAACTCAGCAATGTCATGGTAAAAGATAACCACTTTTCATGGCACTATCTCCGGTACAAAAACAACAACAAGTCGCAAAAGAGAAAACACTGTTGGGGCATTGGTAGCTTAGTGGATAGTGCCGGCGCTCCATCTATAAAGGTGCTGCCTTGCCGCAGTGATTGCGGGTTCAATTCCAGCCTGCAGCCCTTTGCTGCATGTCAATCCTCCACTCTCTCTCTCTCTCTCTCTCTCTCTGTCCCCATTTCACTCTATCCTGTCCATTAAAGGTATAAAGGCCAAAAAAATTATCTTAAATAAAAAGAAAACACTGTTTGGTGGCTAAAAAGCTGCTGTTAAAAAAACAGCAATGAGTTGCTAAAAAACAGGGTTTTCGTCCTTTGTTGGTCTTGAACAGTGCTCTGCAGCTTGGCGGGCATTTTGTCTGGATGCCATGCTGTCCATCATCCCTCCGCCTCCTGATGACAAAGTCAGCTCATATACTACGCCACTTTAGAAATGTTGATATGATACACAGGAAAAGTAAAAGTGTATTGTATCTGTGGTTTGCAGAAACGTGCAATTGCAATTCTTCTGCTGACTTGACTGCACATCCCTGTCATGAGCTCATGCACCCCTTTCGATGACATCTCTTATTTCAAATGTGTTCATTTCAGCTTAGTTTAAAGAAGCTAATGAATAATGCCACAGAAAGTGAATACTATCACAACATTTTTCGTATCATTTCATAATCACTGTTTAGCTTGGTTCAGTCACATTTACTTTCCTCTTACAGCCACTTGAAGTTGCAGAAGCTCTAACTCCTTTTTTCTTTTTTACTTTTACATAACTATTTCAGCTGCTTATTTTTCACTTGTTGCTAATTATTTTCACAGTTTATACATCAATATTAGCTAACTATTTGCACTGTTTTAACAGTTTCGTTAATTATTTTAAAGCATCTGTCATTACTTTTAGCTGTCTACTATATTGCCTGTTAAGCCAAGCTATTAATTATTTCAACAGTTTATCATTATGTTTGGCTAATTATTTCAAATGTTTTATCCTCTCCTAACTCTTAATAATTTAATTCTCTTATCTATTACTCTTAGCTAACTATTTCAGACACCTCTGTGCTCACTAGTGTTCATGCAGTCTCAGTGGCAGCATGTGGTGTTAAAGGGTCAGTTCACCCCAAAATCAAAAACACATATTCCTCCTGTTACCTGCAGAGCTATCAGTCTGGAACGTTTTGATGTGAGGTGCTGAGTGTTGGAGGTCTCGGCTGCAGAGATGTCTGTCCTCTTTCAAATATAATAGAGGCACTCAGCTTGTGGTGTTCAAAGCAGAAGCTAGCTAACACTACAGCTCAGCATAGGAGGACAACATTAATGCTTACATCTCACACTGTCATGAGTATGAACTTGTCCATAAGTAAATGCACGCCTTCCTCTGCACAGACATACGGTCGGCAGTTGTTGTTTAGTAATTTTGGTGTGTACTGTCCCTTTACCATGTTACAGCTGACTCAGGCTGGAGGAGGTGTGTGCTGTGCTGTAGCCTTTTGTAGCGTTAGCTTACCGGTTATTGTGACAGTAAATTTACTAAAGATCAACATAAAGGAATTTGGACAGTTCTATTCAGATTGGTATTTTCCACAACATAAATAATTTACACCTCCTAAGTCCCGCCCCTTTTCACTTTGTAATCCAATAAACAAAATTTCACTGTATTTATTGCAGTGACAATAAAGCTTCTTCTTCTAATATCAGTTAAGCAAGTCTGGATCAGGCAGAGCCTCAGTTAACTTTCCCTTTTACTGTTATATTTAGATAATGCTGTTGAAATATTTAAAAAGAAACCCAAATTTTGAAAAGATGACGCGGGGGAGCTGTCACAGTCGTCATGAACATATTGCATTATGGAGTCCTCAAGGAATGAGTCCTAGAATCCAGAAATGAGTTAGCATTTTAGCGCTTTTGGTTCCCTCTTCTCAAAGTCAATGAGTTTTTTAAATGCATTTTTTTCTCTCAAATGCCTGAAAGGTGGTCTGTGGTCATGTTTTTTTCTACGGCATAAGATACGTCAGTAAATACCCCACTGTGAGTTTTGGAGATGTTATGTGTTTTGAAAAAGGCAATGCTAACTGCTAAGTAGCTAAATGAGACTACAAAACACCATCACGCGAACATGGCATTACAGCTTTGTTTTAAAGTCATGTGACCATGGTGTATTTTGTTTATAACCTAACAGTAGTTTCTTACACCTGCTGACTGCATTTAGGCTTCAGAAATCATTAAAGCAGTGTTCATTTTTTAAGATTATCTTGCAGAACAAACCTGACAGAATCATAAACGTTCGTTTTGCCACAGAGCTTATTTTCAGCAATAATAAAAAATTCCAGTGGAAACATCCCACAGGCTTTTTGACGAGGGAACCAAGGTGATACTAACTTCTGCTTCAGCCTACAGAAAAACATCATCTCTAGAGCACTCTATTTTTAGTAAGTAACTAAGATGCTTTGGACAAATGTGTTGGAGTGAAAGTGAAAGTTGACAGCAACATAAAAACTTGCGTAAAGTACAGATACTCCCAAAAAATACTAAAGCACTGTAACAGAGTATTATTACTTTGTTATATTACACCTCTGCCTCACAGTGTAGGAGTTAAGTTGACTGATAGTTTTGACATTCCCGGTGTCTTCTTCTTTCTTTTTCGTCGAGACCAGAAGCCTCGATTCAAGTCGTTTTGCCTTGTTTATAAAAGCTAACATCATCAATATATCCTTGTCCTTATATAGTTTAGTGTGCTGTTTGCTTCTTGAAGCTGCTGTGAAACTTTTTAACAACCAGCGAAGCAGAACCAGCATCTCCCCCTCTCTTTAACTAAAGGATGAGGGAATTAGGGATCAGTCAACTGGACATATTTATAAAATAATTACTCTTTTAAGATGAGTTGAACTGCTCTCAGTCTGTCTGTGCACCGCCTGGTAAGTGCAGAAGTAGCTCCTGAGGTACAAGTACCCATGATCACTGCTGCAGGGCTCAGACCTATTGTGCTGACAAAACAGGATAATAGGACAGTAAAGATGTCTTATTACGGCAATCTACAGCCTGACGGCAGCTGCTCTTAATAACGTGGAGCCTCCTTTCTAAGGCAGCGCTGTCCATGTGCAAACAGATCAGTGACAGCGGAGAGACCACAGTGATGCACGGCCTTCGTACCAACCTGACTGAAACCAGACCCAGGCCTCACTGAGCCTTAAAATAACGGAAAAGCATGTTGTGTCACTGCAACCTCAAGATTATACAGAGAAGATGATGACTGCATGTTTCTATTAAAGGTCTTGTGTGATGTGATCTATCCCTTCCAACAATGCCAGTGAGTCCTATTAAAAAGTGGGTCAATGGAGCTATTTTTAGTAGCCATTGCACACCCCTTTTTACAAACAAGCAAAGGCACAAATTCTGGATGAAACGTCACCCAGCTGCATTGAACAAATATTCGGGGGAAATGAAGGTGTTCGACTCGCTGGTAAATGGGGTGAACTATTTATCTGGTTTCAAAGTTCACCTCCCTGCGGAGATGAGAAGCTGCGTGAGGGCATGAAATGACTGAAGGAGGGGGGGCTTTGCCTCCTGGATTGGCTTTGATAAACTGGGGACTTGTAAGATTTGTAGGGCTCTCTGTTCTAAAGTGGGCTTCTGTTTCATCATCTCACAGTCCCGGTGCCTTGCGTGGCTACCTTGTTGTAATTCCTCCTCATTTTCTGGGTTCCTCTCTCATATCGTCTTTCATTCCCAGAGAAAACACTTGAAAAGGAAGTGTTTGCTGCCGTCTCCTCTGTTAGAAGTGACACTGTGGGCGATGATGTGATGGAGGCGTACCAGAGACAACATCCTCACATGCACCTTACTGGATTAATGTTCCACAATTGCACACAAAAGTTTGTCGACTAAACAGAGCGTAAAGTGGCATATGTTGAAATCCGAGCTGTGCGGAGAAGCCATTTATTCAGCAAGACATGAAGGGAGTGAACAATAAAAAAATGTGGATTACACACTGTTAATGATGGCGAGGAAGCAGCGAATTGCTGCTTGTCTTGCAATCAAGCTGGATAAATCACATGAGGCTGTGCACTGCCCCAACAAACGGGCAAGAGAATGTCAGTGGAGCAGAAAGCGATTTTGCGGCAGAGCAGAAAATGCACTGTATTCCTACAGGCATTGCATGACAAATCTGTGAACTTCTACTAAGTAGAGGTGGAGCATTGTTTGTAGGAATTCCTGAATGGCTGTTTCGCCTCAGGCAAAGCAGACACAAAGGAAACATAAGCATCGCAAATTATGGCTCATTTTGGCCCTAAAGTGAAGTCTCACTCTGGCCTTAAATTAAGGTGAAATGTTGCTATATTTAAAGGAGGAGCTGGCACTTTGCATCGCTGGCTATTCCAGGAGTGACTGTTTATGTTTCCCAGAGGACTTCACTTACATGCTGGTGACACCTCAGCACCGGGGGGGAAACGTGCAAAGCCATCAGTTACCAAAAGGGAAATCACTGTTGTTGTAGCACCAGAGCAGCAGTTGGTTTATGAGCAAACTCTCCGCAGTCTAATACCTTCATCCTTCCAGTCGTGGTGGCAGAGGTCGTAGGTTTCCAGGAAACGCCGCTAATATTACTCACCTCGAGTGAAACTCCCATGATGTAATATCCAGCAAACCTCAGACTTGGTTTGTAGAACTTTCACATTTCTGTTGTAAGATGAGTCGTGTGTGTGTGTGTGAGGACAAAATACGCTGATGCTTGTTTTGCAGAAATGAAAACACAAGTTTCCAATAGTGTTTACTGAGGTTATGTAATATCAAATGGCAGGACACTGATAAAGCCCAAAATAGACTGCCTTGCTCAAAGGCAGAAGTTAAGAATAAATGTGTTACTTGCCACCCTTAATTCATCAGCTCTCATTTGGCTTTCATCCGCCTCCTGTTAGTAGCACATATCAAAGCAATCGTTTTCTGGCTACTTTTCAGTGCCAGTCTCACTCGGAGCTCAAGGCTAAAGTGTTACTCAGATGAGTCAGAAACATCACAATTTATGATGAATTATATGATATCTGATCGGTGCCTCCCGCTGCGTGGATGGGCCAAGTGGGAGCAGTCAGTGTGTCCGGGGTGACACGGTTTGTCAAAGAGAAACAGTTTGGATTGGTAATGACATCTGCCAGGAGGGCTTGTCTGCTTTACAGTCAGAGGTGATGTGAGAAAGATGAGACAGAATCAGGATGGCAAGAGAGGGGCAGCGAAGGCGTATTGACATGACTGCATTTATTTACAAGCGCACAGGAAGCTGAGACGAGAGGCTCTGTATTAATCACATCAGGATGTTGGCTAATAAGCAGAGGTTGGCTGCTGAGTTAATACATGTTAAACATGTTGTAATCACACATGTAGAACATGAATCTGCTCCCTCTGGTCCCGCTCTCCATGTTCTGCTGGTGTCGTGTCATCACTGGAACAACACTGCCACTTAGTGGCCGGATTATCTCTCCCTCTGGACAAAACATGGCAAGGTTGACTTCAGCACACTCATGCAGCTCTCAGCCCTGTGTGATATTTGCACCATAACTGAACTCATGAGGATCACTTGAGGTTTAGCCCCGTGGGGAAAAACGCTTTGCATGCTTAAATGTGGGGCATGAGGAGGAATCTGCAGTCAAAGTCTTGTTTGAACTGCTGGTATGGTTTAATACTGTGCTATCTATTATTACCCAAGTGGTATTTACAAAGTCTTGTACCACCAATGTCTGCAAAGCCTCCTCTCCAACCTTGCATGCTTTAACTGTTGCTACAGTCGCTGTCAGCCTCTTGAACTATGCAAACACTTTAAAATACGGTTATGTATCCCTTTGTATCTGCTCTGACACTGATTCAACCTCTTCTTACACTTGCTGGTTTACACTGTGAGATTTTACTTATTTTACTGTTTAATGCTGCAGTAACCGTCCGTTGTTCGCAGCTGATTTTGCTCACCACCCGTGGCCGGGGTAACAAGCCAGAGGAGACACAATGTTCCTGTGTTCCTTTACTCAAGTACCACATTCACTTTATGGTAATTTGATTAATTAATTTAGAAATATTGAATTTGTTTGCAGACCCTCTTAAAGAGCAGAACCATGACATTAGGTATTTGAAAACGGCCTCTACTAAAGACTTTTATATGTCAGTTTATAATGTGACTTAAAGTGATTTTTAGAAGAAGAAATATGTTATCAAATTCAGTTTTTTACTCTGCTGTCATGTGTTGCTGTGGCTCAGGAGGTAGAGGTGACTAATCGGAAGATCGGGGGTTCGATCCCCGGCTCTTCCAGTCCTCAAGTCAAATAATCCTTGAGCAAGATACTGACCCCAAACTGTTCCTGATAGCTGTTCCACTGGTGTGTGAGAGTGTTAAGAAACTGAGTAGCAGGTGGCACCATGTATGGTAGCCTTGGTCACCAGTGTGTGAATGTGTGTGTGAATGTGGTGAGTGGTCGAAAGACTGCAAAGGTGCTATACAAGTGCAGGTCCATTTACCATACACACACAGGCACAAACAGGACCTGTACGTGCATTAAATGGAGAGACGTCAGAGTGGACGGGTGCCCCAAGCATCTGGGGGGTTTGGTACCTTCTGGAAGGAGGAGAAGGTTTGCAGTCATGTTAATACACCCAGCCTCAGCAGTGCCCAGGAGGTGAACTGGCACCTCTCCAGCTGACAGTCTACGCTCCATATTTGGTACAGATGGGGACTTGAGCCAGCGACCCACTGGTTCCTAGTCCATGTCCCCATGGACTGAGCTACTGCCGCCCATTTCCCAATCAAATTACCATTAACCGCCCCGACTGAGTCCTGGGCGCTGTTTACACCTGCTGTTAACGTAACTCCTGGGTGATAAGATCAGGAGTCGACGGCTCTAAGTGCAGGTGTGAACTCAGACAATGCATCATCCTTCAGCAATGTGTACACTTATGTGTCTTGGGTCTTGAAGGACAATCTAATCAGCTGACATCTTGTTTCTCTGTGTAGGCTAAAGTATGTACTCATTCTCATGCCAAGAAGCATCGCAACACCCCCTCCTTTCTTCTTATCGCTTCCTCTGAGGTCTCTGTCCGCCCATAACATGTGAGAGCCCGTAATGGTCGCGTTTGTGTCCAGAATATGTCGAGCAGTCATGTCTCCTCCTCCTTCCATTCCATTTTCAAACGCTTATCTGAGGCACAAAGTATATTATATGAATGTGGCATACTGATGATGAGACTCCAGGAAGTATGCGTTAAACAAATGAGATGTCACATGTTAGTGAGCTTTGAGGTGCTGGTAGGTGGATCTTTGAACTGCGGACAAAGCCAGACAAGTTTCCCCTGCATCTAGTCTTTAATCTGAGCTAACTGCCTCACCTTGGGGCTCACACTTGCCACTACTATGTTCTGGCGTCCAGTGGCTGCTCACAGTGACCTCCTGGAGTCATGTCATCTCTGTTAAGCTGCTGCAACCTAACCTGAAGGTGCTGGTGTATTTTTGAACTCCACCTAGCTGCTCAAGTTTTCATATCTGACAAACAGACACGAGAGCATATTGATCCTCTAATCAAACTCTCGACAAGGAAGAAAATAAGCATTTCCCAAACTATTCTTTAGACAAAAGAAACTTTTAAAATATACTTTTATTTTCCTACTTGCTGCTTTTAAAATGTGCTCTACTAGTTGCACTCAGCTGTAGTTTAACATGCCGTCTCTTCACCCTGACTGTGAGCCCGTGAACCAGAAGTCATTCATGTGAACCTCTGTCTCAGGTCTGAACGTAGAGGGTCAGGGCCTCGAACCTTTTATCTTTGGGAAATGACAGCCACATGTCACACTGATTTATGTGTGTACTATCACTTTCAGGCTCGCCAGGCACCGAGCAGACTCTCCTGAAGCTCTCCATCACTGACCTCAAACGTCCCTGTGAACCCAACCTGACAGGTCAGGTCTGGGCCTGCTGGTCATAACGGCCAAGGTCAAGTGAAACAGTTGTCTGCAGTCATCTGGAAGTGGAGCCTGCGGGCAGTAAACACTGTGGTCAGCTTACGGTCAGTATGTGCGGCGCTCCCACGCCACATCATTGTCAACTCGAGACAACATACACTGGTCCCCAGATGCACATTACTGTCCAGAGGAATTAAGTGAAGTTCAGTTGAAATGCAAAAGTTAACTTCAGATTCAAACTATGAGAGTGGCTGCAACTGGAACACAAATGTCTTTATCTGACCCCTTTTTCTACTAATGTTTAAACAAGGAAATATTTTCCCTTCATACACATATATGTGATATATTCTCCCTCTGTTGTGTAACTTTTGTAATAACATCCAAATCATGGAATTCATACAGATGCACCGACAACAATGCACCTTTATTTTGTTTGCTCAGGCTTGTTTTTCTATTGTCTGTTAATCAAAGGTAAAAAACAAAAGAAAACCTTAAAGGTCCAGTGTGTATGATGTAGGGGGATATATTTTCAAAAACATATTATAATATAATTAGTGTGTTTCCTTAAGTTTATGATGACCTGAAAAAAGGAATGGCCGTGCTTTCATTACCTTAGAAATATATCTACAGAGTCCACCATGTTGCACCGCCATGTTTCCACAGTAACCCAGAGCAGACTAGCCAAGCTCTAGACAGGGCCATTGGCATTTTGCATTTTCCATTTTGTGGCGGCCGCATTAGTCAATAGCTCCTCTGTGACAAGCAGAACAGCATGGAAAAGTGAACCTGCTTCAGTCAGTGTTTGTACCAGTTTAAGTCACTGGAGTCTCATTTATAAACTTCGTGCACGCACAAAATAAGTGGCGTACACCTGAAAGAGGCAGAAAAGTTGTGATCTATATAAACAGACTTAATCGGAGAAACTTGACCCATGCTTACGAACATTTTGGCGATGGGAAATTGGCGACAGAGATGGTGAGGTGGAAATTGTTGAATATTTTTTGATGGACACCATTTTTGGCTTCTGTTAGTACGTACGTTTTTAGTATGGATCCGTTTAGTGTGGATCCTACACACTGTTTTATAAATGTTTGTTTGTTTGTTTGTTTGTTTTCTAAAGGAAGACACCTCTGCAGGTAAGTCAGCTTCTGGTAAAAAACCTCTTGAACAATGAACACTGAAGGAATCCTAAACGAGGGTTTATGTTTGGCACATGGAAGAAGTTTCAGCTGGTTGTAATCTGCAGTCCTCACTGCTAGATGCCACTAAATCCCACACACTGCACCTTTAAAGGGGAACTCCAGTACTTCTCAACTTAGACTCTATTGTCCCATGTTTGTGTTTGTGTTTGTCTAAATGATGCAAGGGGAACAACAGTTTTTCGAAATTGGTCCAGTACTGAGCGAGACAGCTGCATCCAGCAGGGATAGTCAGCCATGACATTGAAACTCTTTTAGATAAGAGTAAGATAAGTCAGGTTTCCATCCGAATGTCTCGAAATTTTTGAGCGAATTTAGTGAAAATGCGCAAAAACAAAATGCGACTTTATGCCCGTTTCCATTTGTTATTATTTTGCGATTATTGAGAGGAGAGTGCGCCATGAGATGACGTCATCAGAGAGCGTCTCTCTGCCACAAAACAAACAACACACTCGGCTGACAGTCAACAACTGATCATGGACAGATTCCTGATCGATCTGTCGGCGTTTGAGAACTCTGGTCACCATTTTGTCAGCATTCACCGCGTACCGAGCCATCCTGAAGAAGAGACGACAAGGAAGAATTTTAATGTTAAGAGAACTGTCGGAAATAGCTGGAAGGAGACCACCACGTACCACCAACGTATACGTGTGACGTGGTATCCGGTCCAGACGTGTGACGTGGTATCTGGTCCAGTCATCGTTTATCCGCAAAACCTGTTTCCATAGCAGAAAGTCGTACTTTCCTTTTATCGATACACAGACAAATCCACCCCCTCCAAGCGTAAAAAGCTTTTTCGCGAATTTTCTGCCTTTTTTCGAATTTCTAGCGTTTCCATTAATGTTTATTTTCACTATTTTTGAAAACTCAAATAAGAATAGGTGGATGGAAACCCTATTAATGACTGACTGTACTCAAACATAATGAACTACTACTGGTGCCTCTCTCTCCAACTCTTACTTGTGTTTCCACCATTTTCTTCCTGCAACAAGTCACCTCTCTTGAAATTTCAGAACAAGATCTCTCGTTGGTGAGACCTGGACTCAAAACAGACCAAAACAAGCAAAATGTGTGAAAAAAAAAGCATTTCATTACTCTGTAGGGTCCAATTTGAATGTTTTAAGACGCTCAATCTGAGCCTGTTAGTGCATCACATTCCCTATCCCAACTCATCAAATACTGATGCTTGGTCAGTGGACATAACCATTAAACTATGGTGCTCTGGTCATTTTTGGATGTTCTGGGATGGCGTGTCAGTTTATGATCGTTACATGCATTTTGTCTTCATTTAAGTAAAATTCCATTTTCACAGGAAATGTGCAGTTTTTGCTCATTAAAGGCATACAGTCTTTTTTCAAAATTAACTTAAAGGTTTGATTTCTTAGGTTTAGGCAACAAAAGCATGTGGTTATTTTTAGAAAACAAACATCATGGTTTGTCTTAAAATAAGTTTGTTACTAATGTGATGTAACGTCCCATGACATAGACCATTAGTGTCGCATGCTACACATACTAGCACATTATGTTGTATTTAAGATAACTCAACTGAATTTTCGTTTCACACAGGACGTGATGAGCGGTCTCCTGGGTGAAAGTCCAGAGTTTGTTTGAGGTTAATTTTCCCCGCTCTGTGCAGACCTTTTTGCTCTTTATACTACAACAGTTGCTCAAAGCATCAAAAAATGCCATCACCTGGTGTGTCTCATGTTGTCGCTAAAGGGTGCCTTGGTGCGTTGGTATCTGACACCGAGGACCACAGACAAAGCATTGATATTTGACAAATTGGGAGTGAGGCTGGTTCTGTTACTGGCAAAGAGAAGCACTTTTAGCAGACATAAATTGACGGTGCACAATTGCCCCAATGGTTACTGTTTCACGGCTGCTGGCTGCAGCGCTCTCTCTCAATACTTGACCAATTTCAACACATTTTGTTCCCAATAGTCACTTAAACACAAGAACAGGGGAAATATAATAAAGTAGGGTTCAAGTTGAAAAATACTGGAGTTCCCCTTTAACACAGACTCAAGCCGTTTGCCACGGTGGGCAGACTTAAAGTCCTCTGTGGAGCTTTTCACTGGGCTAAAACATTGAAGGTTAGGAGTTTTCCAGCTCATCAGGCTTTAGCTGAGTTAATGAACCCTCATGGCCCAGCCCCCGCGCTCTGGTCTGAGCATTACTCACGGGCTAAGCAGGGGAAAAAGAAGCTGCCAGTGTTGCTACGCCTCAGCAAGCCACTGCACACACACGGATCATGACTGTGGAACTCACAGGGTCACAGAGGTCTACGCAACATCTGCTGATCCCGTGTGATATCTCAGGAGAGTTCAATCAGGCTTTGCAGCGATATGGATAAACAAACACAAACGTGCTGGGACATAATTGAATTACTTCCATCCACCAAGAACATTGAAGATGAAGGCTGGATGCCCCTGGACATGTTTGTGTGTGTGTTTGAGCTGTAAAGTCAACTGATGTCAGCTCGCTGAGGATCCTCTGGCCCAGATTCAACCAGCTCACGTTGGTTTCCACAAGTGTACAACACACCCAACATAGAGAAATATTATTTAAATTGAATTAACATTTCTTCCTCTCTTTTTCTTTAATAATTATTATTAAAATTGTCCGAGTTATGTACAAACAAAATCCCAGCAGACAGAAAAAAGAACACAGTTTAGTACAGAGAATATTTTTGCCCTCTGACACCCCCTCCAATAATATGTTTAAAAATGTAAAATAACAAACTATCATAGGAATTCCAATAAAAAAAGGAAACAGATTACTCATGGCAACGTAAAAGCTTCCTCACAAGATCTTAAAGGAGTAGTTTGATATTTTGGGAAATTTGCTTTATAACCTTTATGTTTAACTTATTATAGCAATGAAATCTGCCTAGAGCAGCTCTAAAATTTACTAATTAACATTACATCTTTTTTAGTTTGTACAAACACTGAAGTGTAAAAAAATGACAATTGGTGTGCCTCGACCCTTTTTAAGAAGTAGTCCCTTCATAACCCCAACTTCTCCCTCTACATGCCTGACAGAGAGACACTATTAATTGCTCAAATACTTAATTTAAGTGACCGTATGATGTCAAGATGTCGAGATTCTCCTTAAATTACGGTGATTTTGATGTTCTCTAGCTTCAAACATCTGAGAGGGGGTTTTGGGGGTTTTCTAAGACAAGATAACGACAGGCTAGAAGGTGAAGACAATGTAGGAATCATAAGTGTCCGTAGACCTTCAGCTTCACGTTGAAAGTGCCTGTTAAAGGATTTGGTTCAAATTTCACGACTAAACCCCCGTGTTTAAATCACATGACCAAAGTATGTAGATCCAAGTAGCTAGAGACAGTTTGCATCCGTCATAAGTGGGTCTAGCTCTGGATACATTTTGGAATAAGGCTTTTGTTAAATAAACATAATGCACACTCCTAAATTTCATGAGCACATGTCTACTACAGAGGAGTGATCAATGGATGCTTTCAGTGTCTAATTCAAAAGTGAAGGGCCCCACTTTAGTTCCCACTGAGCTTTGAGCAGAGTTTAACTCAGCTGTGGAGCTGTGAATGTGGAAGATCATACCTTAATGTTTGTATTAAACCTGCAGATATCTGTTGTGGCTCATCCAACCGGCTCTGTGACCAGTTAGTGAAATATCAATCTGAGCATCCTTATTGGCTGCTCAGGAAGGAAGTGACAGACATCTTTTTACTTCTACGTTTGATTTACACTCATGGATTTTATTTGTAGCTGTAAAGCTGGGATTCACACATACAAGTGAGTTCTTTGTGAGCTTTTTCCACCCACAAATAGATGATAATGTAACTGCAAACCTTTTTTGTTACTGTACATTTTAGTGCAAATTGTCTTTGTGCACTCACACTTTGGAAATGGCACAGTGGTCCAGTGGTTAGCATTGTTGCCTCACAGCAAGAGGGTTCCTGGTTTGAAATATGGGTTTGGGGAGTCCTTTTGTGCAGAGTTTGCATGTTCTCCCCGTGTCAGCGTGGGTTTCCTCCAGGTGCTCCAGCTTCCTCCCACAGTCCAAAGACATGCAGGTTAACTGGTGACTCTAAATTGTCCGTAGGTGTGAATGTGAGTGTGAATGGTTGTCTGTCTCTATGTGTCAGCCCTGTGATAGTCTGGTGACCTGTCCAGGGTGAACCCTGCCTCTCGCCCAGTGTCAGCTGGGATAGGCTCCAGCCCCCTCGTGACCCCCAACAGGATAAGCAGTAATGGAAAATTAATGAATGAATGTTGACATAGTGTCATGCAAAGCTACAAATTTCCTTACAGATTCAAACATTCTGTTTGTTCAGATATTTGAATTTATTTGATATTATTCAAATATGGTTTTTCACTGCTACAACACTTTTGACTCTATTTTATTTCCATATTTTAGCAGCTAAATGCTCAACTACATTTAACAACTAGTCACTAGCTTTGTCTATGTGCTGTTTGGTGCTGGGAATATCATGTACAGTTTGTATAAAGGACAAAACAATGAGCTGAAAGATGCTAAAATGCTCCTTTGAGCAGAGGGGAGCTGCAAAGCCAAATCATTTATCTTACAAATCATCATTTGATCCATTATTATCATAAAAATATTTAGTATAGCAGCTTTAAAGTATAGTTAAGTATCAGTAGGGGTATTTGGAGGGGTTTGTGAAAAGGTGTCGTGCTGATTTTTGATGAAACTCCTCTTAAATTCTGTATGTATAGTGTAAACAGTGCATACATAACGTAATACACTACCTTAACACAGCAAACACACACGATACTCTAAGATACACTTCATATATGAAAGATGATATTAAGTCACTGACGAACATTAAGTACACTAAGCTACAAAGACAAACACATGCTGCACTTCTCCTCGTGCTGTTATAGTGCACCACATCCACCGGAAATATGACATGTATTATTTAACCCATTACTAATTCATGGTAAATTCCATCGGTGATAAACATATATGACTTTGGAGAGAACCAAAAAACTGCGTCAAGAGACTGAAGCATTAAACTTGAGGAGATACCAACTGAGACGCTTACATCTTGGCAACAGTGAACATTTCCAGTTATGCAGTGTTGATTTACTTGGCCTAGATACAACAATATGGATTATTCTTATCCTCGCTTCTCCCAATGATGTGATGCATCACGGGGCAAAAGGGTTTCTAAGTTCAGCTGGTTTACGTAAAGCATGTAGCAGCAGAAATCCAATGTTACGCTGCTGTCATGCTGAGATATTTCCATAAAACTACCACCAGGTCTGTGATTCAATTATGCTCTGGTCTTTAGTTTGCAGTTATCACAGAATCAAATAAAGGATGAACAGCGAGGAGATTTACAGATTTCATGGAGATTTTGAAGAAATTCCAGCTCCTTGCACCAGTGGGTCTGTGTGAGTGCAGGAAAAATTTAGAAAATTCATTATTAACCCATCATTGAAGCAAAGAAGCTCTGGCTTGATTTGAAGTAATTACTTGACTGCAGACCAAAAAAAAAAAACCCTAAATGAGATGTGAAGTGAAAGCTACTGGCCATTCACACAATACTAAAGAGCATTAAAATCTCAGCCTGCAGTCCGTGGGAGTAGCTAAGCAACCGTGCAGAAAGAACGCCTTTAGAAATCTGTCTACATTTCTTTGACGGCTGCAGATTACAACTGGATTGGTTTTAAACTTCCAACAAGGCGCTGGATGAGCTCCCTGACAGAGTTGTGATTGGGAATGAGTGGCCTTGCAGTATGCTATGTCAGAAAACATTAGCTTACACGCAGAGTGATGTTTAAATGGTGATGCTATTCAAGGATTTGTGGGAGGAAAAAGTCTTATTCGCTTTCAGTCATCTGGTTCATGCTACAATTGCTTGATTGTGTTATTGTCCGGCCGAATCGTGAATGCCATTCACTGGTATTTTAGGAAAAGATGTCAAGACAGGAACGTAAGCTTGAGAGAGGAAATCAAAGGGAGACAAATCTTTCATCAACAGTGTATAGTGTGTTGCACAAATCTGTAAGGTTAATCTAAGCAGCAGCCTGAATTATTATTCCTCAGTCTTGATCCTGTGCCAACACAACAGTGATAGAAATAGAATAATTATTAGATTAGATTAAATTGTACTGTAGAGCAAAAAGCAAGCTCATAATGTTAGATGGTAACCATTCAGTTTGATATTTGTCTCTGCTTGTGTATTATTCTAAACTTAAACTAGATTGTGTGAGGTCTATGAGGACGCTCTTTGCTCCACAGTCGACACAACATCTGCCAAAAACTCCATACATCCTCATAACTTAACGACAGAATAGGTCATTTGCCCGTGACTCCTAAAAAGACCAGCCTGGTCTTACATACAAAACATGAAAAGGCCTTGACATTCTAACACTGCATTACGTGGTGGTAGCACGACCATGGAAACAGTGCCAGTAGAAAGTCAGTTAGGATCCTTTGTCATGGGTGGTGGTTAATGTTACAACTGGATAGGTGGAATAAAGAGCGAGAGGTCAAAGTGATGGATAGGTCAAACAAACACTGGACTTTCACCCCTGAGACTGCTGTTTGCTGCAACACATTCTCACTTCGACCTCGACACATATCGACATTTGGTCATGGACTTTCCACGTCCACATACGACGTGCAAGGTACCCTGGGTGCGTTGTCAAGTTTTGTGTGTCACATGCATCGTCTTCTTTCAAGATAAACTTCAGTTTTTACAGGAAATTTACAGTTTACATACAGTCCCTTTCAAAATAAATGCACTACATTGATACAGAACTGTGAATTGATGTTTTTTTCCTCCAACAACAAACACACATGGTTAGGTTTATGGAAAAGGAACAGTTTTAGCTTTATAATCTTACGTGACACTAACACCACTCGCCTGGGTGAAGGTTGATGTTTGTTGGACCCATCCACCACCACTCCCTCCTGCCCCACTCAGACTTTCTCCTCCTTAACTTTCGTTTTTGTCCCACCACATATCCCCTGATGCTGCTGGGCACTGCTAAACTATAACGGCGACTTGCTGCGTATCATACCAACGCTGAAATATGGCCTTTTTTGTAGGTGTCTGATGCCTCAAGTCATTGCCCAAGCGTCAGATTTTGATGACTTCAGAGTGAGGCCAGGTTGGTTTGTGTCCCGTGTGAAACTAACATCAATGTGGAATTGTTTTAACTGAATGTGTGTGTCTTTTGTATAGTTACTGTACATCACATTACATGATGTTCTTTTGTCCCATAAGTAACAAACGTAGCTATTTTCACCATAAACATGATCTTCTTCCAAAGCTAACCAAATAGTTTTGATGCCTCAGCTACACCCACAGGAGGTGTGGCAGGCTTTGAGTGTCACAACCCTGTGTGGAAATCCAGAAGAGCCACACGATTAGTGGAAAGCTAAACTGGAGGTAGCTGAAGTCTGTAGTGTGTCTGCTCTGTGGGCCCAGTGATGTTAATGGTAATCTTATATGCAGCAGTCGAACCTTCCTGGCTTCATGTGCCACTGAGCAGCTTACGTAGGAATGAACAGGGCCCCACTTCAAACACTGTGCCCAGTTCTGTTTAAATGCTTTATGTGTAACAAACGTGGTTATTTAAATTGAAAACACGATCTTTTTCTAAACCTGAACTAGTAGTTTTGGTGCCCAAAACCCAACCACCATGTAATCTCAAAACAGTATGAGTCACCACAAGGCAACTGCAGCGTTCTGTGAGATGTCGTTGAAAAACATGTAGCCACTGAAGAGAACTGGTGACAGACACACATACTAATGATCGCAATCTTAAACCCATGGTAAACATTGTGAAATGGTCGCAGTTATGTACCAAAACCAGTGGTTAGGTTCAGGGAACCAAACCAGCTGATGAGGTTAAAAACAAAGTTCATGACTTGGGTAAAACATGTACGTTTATTACATAATTAAAATGTGTAATGTGGTAAGTAACGTGATGTGGGTACATAACATGATCTAAGTTTGTAATGTGATGTAAAGTATGTAACTTGACCTTAGTACGGCAAACCAAAATAAGTCAACAATGGCTTGGTTTCACACAGGACACAAACAGCAGTCTCTTGGATCAAAGCCCTGTGTTTGTTTGACCCATCCACCCAGCCACACAGCTTGTGCCTCGATGGTAACTCCAGATTCATCAAAGCTCCTGCAAGATGTCATGTTCAGTGTTTGAAGAGATCACTTTAACCCAAACCTCTGTCTTCACACTGACCAAGTGCTTTTTGTGCCAAAATCTAACCAGACTTTAACCACAGTGTTTTTACACCATTAAACATTGAGTAAAGAATATTTTGAAGTGGCAGGTTGAATTCAACTGTAACAATATCCAACCTTTTAATGTGTTTGTTTAAAAATATAATTTCTGCACTGTGTGATGTTGTTTCCGTTTATCATAGGATAAATCTTTCTGCTTGTTCCCTGTTGTTACAGGTCATTTACACACAATGTAAATAACCGCAGTGTCACTGAACAGATTTGTGTGAGGGGCGTTACCCTACAATCATTAATATCGCTGCAGGAATGCTGAGGCTGGCAGATGTTGCACTCAACTCTCTGATTAAAGCACACACACAGTGGTAAAACCAGTTAGCCCTGATTGTGCACATTTCTGTCAGTTTGGTGACGTGTGATCTGACGTGACACAACCCAGGTGGATCCTCTCAACATGATGGTACATGGACTGTGTCCAGTGTCACAGGAATAGTTCAAAGCTGCATGTGTTGTTGGGCACTTGGGGTCGTCTGTCTTTGGTTTGGTGCTGTGCAAAAACTTTTTTTTTTTTAATTGGTTGCCTTCTGTAAAATGCCTGATGCTCATTAGTATCATATTTCCATTTCATTAAATATAATCTTGATATATTTTTAACTGAAAATTAAAATAAATTATTATTATTATTATCCTCATTTTTTTGTGATCAAATTTTTATTTTGTTTCTTTGCAATGTATTAATAATAAATCACATATACATCATTGCATCTCTTCTATATGTGTTCATATATTTTACAAATTTTGCAGTTATTGAAACTCCAGAAGAAGAAGTAACTTACTGTGTAACCCTTCCCTCCCCTCTCCATCTTGGCTAGCTTAGGATGACCTGTGATGTCAAAGTCATGTATTGTAAAGACTGATAAGAGAGGGAAAAACAAACAAAACCGACACAGCGATAAAGGGATAAATAAGACGAGAAAAGGAACAACCTGTCTGTCACTGAATGTGCTCCTGTGTCTGACCAGCAGCGCATGGTGGAGTGGGTGGAAGACACTATCCAAGATAACACATATCTTAGACAGCATCCTCCTCTCTGACACTGCTACCAGAGAGTCCAGCTCCATCCACATGACGTTACTGGCCTGTTTATTGAGTGTTGGCATCAGGAGCAACTGCAACAGGCTGCAGCTTTTCCTCCCATACGCACAAAAGCCACAAAATATTGTGAGCAGGAAACACAGGGGTGATGTCACATCACACTGGGAACCAACTCTCTGTGCACTGGATCTGTTGTATATAAGTTAGAATCACTAACGTACAGTATCAGTGGTGATGGGTCCTTGATCATTAACTCAACTTGTGGCATTGTTTCAGGGCTGGTCTTGTTTTATTTAATCTGACATTGTGCAAGAGCATATTTGTGTTCTCAGGGTCCCAAGTTCAGTATTCTGTTTACACACATGAACTCTCCTCTTGTGTTTTGCTCAAATTTGACCTGTTTTTGTTCAACTTAAAACATTTTATAAATAAACATACCTGACCCTAAACCTCTTTGTATGAAAATGGCAATATTCAGCAGTTCAACAAGTGATTTCTGACCCCTAAAATGTGAAGTAATCATTTCTCTCCTTTTTTCATCTTTAGTTTTTCTTCCCTCTTTGCTTGGTTAATAAATTGATTGACTAGTTTTTATTATTTTAAATGTATTGCTGCCACATGTTTGGGAGTTGTTCTCCGTAGCAAAAGGAGGAACAACTGGAGCACCCTAGTAGCTCACAGGGCAGAGCAGTCATAATTATTGTCCCATAACCTAACCTTAGCCCATGTGATGTTAAGTGAGTACAAAGCAGGGCTATATCTTTCTTTAGGGTCCTACTATGTGCTATATAGGGCAAGGGAACATAGGGCCCTGGAAACAGGCACAAATAAAGACAATGCAGACAGTGCGATTGCACTGGAGCCCCGGGGGTGATGGGGCCCGTAGAGAGAGCAGGCCCTTGCAAGTGATTCAGATCACTACCTTGGAAATACACCTGTCTTCAAAACTAAATTATTAAAAAAGAACATTATTGGCTGCATTGTGGTGCAGTGGTTAGCATTGTCGCCTCACGGCAAGAAGAGGGTGGGGGATTCAAACCCAGGGTGGGGGAGCCCTTCTGTGTGGAGCTTGCATGCTCTCCCCATGTCAGCATGGGTTTTCTGCGGGTACTCCAGATTCCTCCCACAGTCCAAAGACATGCAGGCTAACTGGCGACTCTATCTGAGTGTGAATGATTGTCTGTCTCTATGTGTCAGCCCTGTGATAGTCTGGTGACCTGTCCAGGGTGTATCCCACCTCTCGCCCGATGTCAGCTAGGATAGGATAGGTCTTTAGCCTCCCAACAACCCACAACACGATAAGCACTTACAGAAAATGAATGGATATTATTTCAAAATGGTATGCTTTTCAATATAAGCTATAAAATCTATAAATATACTATAAAAATTGTTCAATTAATGATTAATTCTCCACTGTCTTTGATATGTTGTCAGATATGCAGTGATGATTGCTCGGGTAATATGTACGTTGATGTCGTTGACAATACATGTATGATAGTGTGCACTGGGGCCCATCGTGACGTCCTTACGCCACTGCGAGGAAACATAGGAATGACCTCCCATTGGGCTCACATTGTACATGTGAAGTTGAGTTTAATCAAACTGCCTCAAAGTGACACAAGTCAAACACAAGCACAAAGAGTGTGGGGGTGAGGGGGCCTCCTCTCTGGTAAATCCAGTCATGCACCTTGGAGCAGGTAGGGTTTAAAATGCACTCACACACAACAAAAAGAGAGTGAAATGAGCACTGTGTGCATGGAGTTACAGCCCTAACCCAGTCTCACAACATTCATAAAAAACAATTCAGTTCCGTATGAAACCAGTCCCAAACCAGCAGATCAAGTATGCATAAAGTGTTAATGGTTTCTCCCCACTGTAAATCAGATCAGAGCAATGAAAAGGCCTGAGTGTTTAACTGAGATTATTTTAATTCAGCATACAGTATTAAACCAGTCCCAAACCTGCACCTATTTATAGATCAGGTGCAGTGAGTGTGCAGGGTTTATGGTTCAGACAGAGTCATAAAAAGGCCAGTGTTGGTATCAGACATGCCCTCTGCCCTGCTGCTGCTGCTGCTGCTGTGTGTCCGCCCACTAACACAAACAAACTCGGAACAAGGAAGTTATGCACCGGTGGCTGCTTCCTACTTATCAACGTTACCTTTTGACACCTTCTGCGACATCGATCATCATTGGTAAGTAAATCCTCTTTATTAGCGTCACTTTCACATCCTGACTCAAAGGGACTTGGTGTTTCGAGGAGTAAATGTGCGAGGAGAGATTTAGTTTCGATTCTAGAGAAGTTAGCAGCCATCACTGGAGACAGACTGACAGGTAGTTAACCTGCTGCAATATACTGTATAAAGCTGTTTTAATTGGGCCTTTATGAACTTAATGAATTGCTACTTTATCTTTTAAGAGCTTTCCATTATGGCTGAAGTTGAGGAGGAAGTGCCAAGTGAAGAGCAGCAGCAGCTCAGCTCCTCTTCACCCGATGCAGAGGACACTCAGCCGGCTGTCCCCACAGTGAGCACGGTGGTGGAGCAGCAGCTCAGCCCTTCCTCTCCCGGTGGACAGGAGGACAGTCAGCCGGACAGTGCCCCCTCAGAGGGCACGGAGGAGCAGCAGCTGCCCCGCTCCTCTTCTCCGGTTGGACTAGAGGACACCCAGCCGGCTCCCCCTACAGAGAGCACGGTGGAGCAGCAGCAGCAGCTCAGCTCTGCTTCACCCGGCGGACCGGAGGCCACTCAGCCGGCTGTGCCCGCAGAGGGCACGGAGGAGCGGGCAGAGGAGGTCGGAGCGGCCCGCCCCCAGCTCGACATCTCCGTGGAGTCATGTCTGAACCATTTTAAGATGACGAGGTTCTTCGTGTTGAGGGTAAAGACTTAAATATTTTCACAGTGAACTTTTTTCATTTATGCCGGTTTTAGACATTTTCACATGACGTTGCAACGTATTTGAAAATCATGAAAGTTAGCTTAACGGTACTTAAGCTAGGTGCAGTTTCGAGCTAACATATTCGCACGTAAATAAAATGTTTTGGTAGCTTTATAATTGTGCTCCATCACAATATAAAGGTAATTCTTATTACATTTAGTTGGCAGCTTTTGTTACTAGTTTATTATTTAATTTATTTAATTTATTTAATTTGCCAGGGACCATGTACAACATTAAACGTACATGTTAGCTTAGCTTAGTTAGCTTCATGCTAATTTCCGGCAGGTTGCAATGAAAACACAGACAAGGCGCTTCACTCAAGACACAAGATGATTTTAAAGTTCCACCTGGACCAGTAACTACACCAAATTTATTTCATGAAAGGGCTGTGCTTCATAATATTTACTTTTAATGTTAATACTGAAAAGTTATTTAGCTCATAATAAAGCTGTGCTCACTTAGGATTTGTAGGATTTAGTGGCACCTAGTGTGAGGACTGCAGACTGTAACCAGCTGAAACTTCTCCTTGTGTCAAGTGTGAACTCCTGGTTTGAATTGCTTCAGTGCCGGTTGTGCAAGAAGCTTGTACCGGGAGCCAAATTATCCGCAGAGGTCTCTTCTTCCACGTTAAAAATCAGTGTTACTCTGATGCTGTTTGGCATGTCAGAGATGTGCACCTGCTACACTGCGCTCACTTTATATGTCTGAAAACATCCAGAACATCTGAATATTAAAATCTAGACGCTCCAGATGTTTTCTACCAGGAGCAGAATTGTCAGTAGAGGTCTCTTTTTCTCCAAAGCAAATGGACCAGGTGTTTAAAACTGGTAAAAACACTTAATAAAGCAGTTTCACATTACAAATCAGTGTTTCTCCAAAGCTGTTTGGCATGTCAGAGACAAGCACCTGCTAATGTGTGCTCACCTTTTTTTCTGGAACAGACCTTCACATATTTTTTACCGGGAGCTGAGGAGGTCCGCTGCTCTCCAAAACAAACAGAGCAGGTCATTTACCCTGGTTAAAACAATGAATAAATTAGTTTAACGTTACAGATGCGTGTCGAAGAAGGGCCGCTACCTTTTTCTCTGATAACTTTAGATTTAGATGTTCAGGGGTTTATTTTCCTGGAGCCGAATTATCTGCAGAAGTCTCTGCCGCTCAAAAATTGGTACAAACACTGAATAAAGCAGTTTCACGTTACTAGTCAGTGTTTTCCGACGCAGTTTGGCACCTTAGTGATAGGCCACTAGCTCAGCACATGCTTAAGTGTGCTCTGAAAACATCCTGAGCATCTGGATATTAAGATCTAGATCTTAATCTAGGTCTAGATGCTGAGGATGTTTTTAACCAGGAGTGGATTTATCAGCAGACGTCTCTTCCTCTCCAAAGCAGACAAACCCAATGATTCAAACCACTAAGGGGTTGCTAACTACAGTGGCTGACATAAAAATGCAAATGGCCTTATCTAGAGCCAGGTTTGTTCATTTTGTTTTACTGTGTAACATGGTGGTGCGACATGGCTTGCTCCACTGATAAGGACCTGCCCTCTATGTAGATAAAAACGGCTCATTCTAAGGTAACGAAAAAACAACTATTTTTATTTCCGGGTGGTCATACACAAAACATACCTAATATATTATATTCTATTTCTGCCAATATATCCCCCTAAATGCTACATACTCAACCTTAAGTAAAATTTTGAATGCAGGACTTTTACTTGTAACTGAGTATTTTGACATTGTGGTGTTGCTACTTTTATTCATATGGAGAACCTGACAACTTCACCACTGTGTGAAATACTGAGTAACTCATTTTGAAGCAATAAATACTGTCAATATAAATTGTTTTGAGACTTGGATTAAAAAGGACGCTGTTGTTTTTTGTTGGACTGATATGAACAATATATCATAATGGGTATATTGGCCGATAAGTAACAAGAATTTGCAGTACAGAGACTCTCAGCTTAAGGTCATTTGAATGCAGTTTAGTTTGTTCAAAAGAGAGCGATGTTATGTTACACAGTCAAGTAAAATAACTCCACAGATCACAGCCTCAAAAATGTCTATAGTGACAAATCAATACTTCTGTGACACAGTGTCATCAATAAACGAAATGACAGTGTCACCATCGTAGTGTTTATTGCAGGCCTGGATGGGATTGCAGTGGGAAGCCATCCCATGTTGCCAGGCTGCCTCAGCAGCACCAGGCTCAGATTAAAGTAAGACTGTCAGGAGCCCTCAGTATGAACTCCTAATCTTTTTAACTTGCCATTGAAATAATAAAACGTGCAAGATATAGAGCGGCATGTTATAAAAAATGACACTTTGAGTGTGTATCGCATTGGAAAACAGAAATGCTGGTAGTTGACAATTTGGATGTGTTGTGTATTATGTACTGAGGCTTTCTCTTGTCTTTTCAAATACCTGAGTTACTCAGATTTATACACGGAAGCTGCACGCTCAGCTTTCTTCATTTGCAGTCATTTTCATATGCAGAGGCTTCATGTTTTTGTTTATTGTCATTTTGTTTGACGCACAGACGCGCTGACATTTTGTTGGAGTACCAGTCCCAGCTGTGCATCTGCCTCAAAGATTACCCCCTTAAGCTTTCTGTGCACACATTGTGATTGTCACAATGGAAAATTAGAAAGTGACACCCGTGCATTTCTGTCTCCGCAGCCTGGCACTCTGAATCAGGCCATCAAAGACATTCAAGCTCTGGTGGATAAAGAAGTAGATGGCAGCGTTCACAGCGTTTGGCTGATGACAGAGTGAGTCCTGGCATTTTTGTTATGAGAAATTCTTGCACAATTAATTGATTATCAGATTTATTGCTAATTCATTTTATTTCAGTCCACTAATTGTTTCAGTTCTTGTGGTCAGAAACTTTAAAAACATTTTTATCTGCTTAAAATGAAATTGTAATGTGTTATGGATTATTAATACTTTGCTTAAAAATATTAAACAGGGGAGGTGTTACATGAAAGTGATTTTTCAACCCATTAAATGATTCTACGGAGGTCAAAAAATGACCGAAATATCAAAATGTATAAATAAATAAATACATGAATAAAGATGCAAATAGATAATTAAATAAATACAGAAATAATTGGAGAAAAGAATAAATAAATGGTGAAATAACTGCATAAAATAAAGAAATAAATGCAGAGCTTAGGAGCAACCTCATTTACATACAGACACTGAAATAAATAAATGTAGTTGTACAAAAATGTAGAAGTAAATATAAGATTTATTTATGTCCTGTATAATTCTAAGTTTTATTTATGTAAGCATTTTTTTATTTCATTCTTCGTTTATTTATGCTTTATTTATTTCAGTATTTATGTAAGAATTTATTTTTTTATTTAGTTAGTTACAAATGTATTGATTTTATTCTGTATTTATTTATTTCCACATTTATTTCAATATTTATGTAAGCATTTATTTTTTCTTTTATTTAATTATTTACAAAATTATTTATTTTATTCTGTATTTTTCCAAATTTGTTTATTTATTTCAGCGTTTATTTTTTAAAATTTTATTTTATTATTTACAAATTTATTTATTTTATTCTGTATTTTATATTTCCACATTTGTTTATTTATTTCAGCGTTTATTTTTTCTTTAATTTAATTTTTCTCATCCTCCATAAGATACTTTAGCTTAAATAATTTTAAAAATCTCCTTATATGGTGTAACAAAGTTGTCACCTGACAGTGATGATGCAACTGTAAATGCACTGTTTACAGTATCATGTGTTGCTCATCCATAATCCATCCTTCACCTTTGTACTGTATAACTGCAAGTTACCTGCTTCCCATAGGAAGAGGGAGTGGCACATTGTCTGTAAATTCTACACATATACAGCAAACTACAGGACAGGCCTGTAATGCCCCAACATAATCAGAGACATTCTCATTAATTAAGCCTAATACTAATGTTCTTATCAAACCCAACTCCCATAATATCCCAGAAGTCAGTGCAGAGTCAGTGAACTAACCGCCTCCAACACAGAGCAAAATGAAGTCACTGCGAGACATTTACCAAGTGCACTCGCAGATGTCGGGTCGTATCACTCCTGCACATGCTTTCAGGAAACATTTAAAAGGCTGGCCATGTGAGAATGAATAATACATCCCATTTATGCAGCTCTGTCCAAGACACGTTAACGTTTGTCCTACATTCAGCCCGCAGTTATTGTCGCTACAGGAGCTGCTGTAGGATTCCCTGCAACATACAGACTGCGTTATATGGTAATGCAGTGACACTGTTACTGGATTTCCCCAAGGGAGGCCGGCTACTAATGTCAGAGGAGCATGAGAAATTCCTCAAATCTGGCTGTGCTAAGGGTTGTCGCTAGCTTCAGAAACTCATCTACTTTTATTATCTTGACTGAACCTGTTTGGTTTTTGAGTATATGTTCATGATTTTATTATCTATTTCCCTTTTCTTTAGACATTTCCTAAAGGCATGCTTATTATAAAGGACTTTTATTTTAACTTGTAAAGAGAGAAGGTGGTTTTATTACTGTAAAAAGACCACATTAGCGTTTCTTCCAAATAGTGTCAGAGTGTAAAACGAATTTGCAGTGACAGATAATTATTTAAAGTGAAGATAAAAGGTAACTAGAGATACTTACTGAAGGAAGATCATGTAGTTCATTCAAACGAATACTTTTGGGAAATAATCCTAACCACTTTCCTACTGAGAGTCAGATGAGAATATCGACACAGCTCTCATGTCTGTGCACTAAATATGAAGCTACAGTGAGCCAGTAGCCAGTTACCTCACTCCAGACCATCCCAGTGTGTTGTTGTGTCAAGCCAAGTGCCATCAGCGTGTCAGACCACCCACAGTCCCATCCTGGATCTCTGTAACACCTCCACGACGCTGTGCCCAGTCAAGGTTAACTCATTTCATTAGCACAGTCAAAGCTCTTCACCCACACCTTTCCCTTGATGCCTTGGCTGTTCAGTGAACTGTCTTTTTGGCCCGCGGCTGCCAGCGGCACTCAAGAGTGTTTCATTTGGAGTTGGCCACATGAACCCGGCTCAGCGGGCTGTAGAAGGAGAGCCACTCCAAGAGAAGCCATGGCACCATGAGTTAGTAGTGTGTGAGCAACAGAGAGGGAGAGTGTGTGTGAAATGATGCTTTTTGTGACTTGCAGACGGACATTTGTGAACACACTTATGCTGCATTTGCGCTGCATGTTACGCACGGCGCAGCTCAATTGGACTCACTCTTTTTTGGTTTTCCATTAGAGAGGTTAAGGATGGTGTTGGATTTTTTTTTGGTACCACCTCTGTCAAGGTTCAAGTGAGCTTAGCCGAGACTAGAAGGGAGAGTTAAACTAGTGGTTCCCAACTGGTGGGTCATGGGCCCATTCTGAATGGACCACAGGTGACTCATCATCGTGTCAAGTTTGTAAAACTGTATTTTTATTTAACTTTTATTTAATTATTTACAGATTTATTTGTTTTATTCTTTATTTTTTTATTTATTTCCTTTTGTTTATTCATTTCAGCATTTATATAAGCATTTATTTTTTCTTTTATTTAATTATCTACAAATGTACGTATATAAAAAAATGTGTATGTGTAAAAAAAAAAAAAAAAACAACACAAAAACAAACAACAACAAAAAAACCCACTTTATTTTTAAGTACGGTAAATTTTTGAAGTGCCATTTCCTGCTGTAGAGTGAGTGACTAACCGACAGCTACTTGACAGAGACAGCAAACTAGCTCAGTGACATGGCCTAACATAAGTATGATGCTGAATATAATAAACTGTGGAACCTCAAACTAATGACCAAGGAGAAATTTGGACCCTGTGACTACACCAGTTGGGAACCACTGAGTTAAGCCATGCAGACAATGAGTTGATCAGAGAGAATCAGCACTTGTGTAACTTTGGACATCCCTCATAAACAAACATTTATCTATTTACCCAAACTAGATTTTCAAGAAATGGCATCTGGCAAAACTACGTCATGCTCAGTTGATAAAGTGCAGACATTCCTCTGTTTGGGCCACTGATGAAAGATTAAATTAAGAGCTGGAGCATCACACGCTATTTCACGTTAAAGACAGATCCCTAGGAAGTGTGTCAGGCTTTAAAGTCAATTTTGTTTGTGGGCAAATTGTGTAAATACACTGTCAGTTGATGCCCTGAGGCCCAAAAAGACTTTTCCTCATTAGTGAACGCAGTGTCTGTAAATCAGTAGATACTTTTTTTAAGCATCACAATTCCCTCGACATCCATTCAGTCCACTAACATTTGGAAAGTCGAGAAGAGCTGCACGATTGAGTCATTTTATTCCCATTCAAGTTAGTGAACTGCTGGACCAGAAGTAGTCGGGTCGGCCGGTGGAAGTCTGTAGTGCGCCTGCTCTATGAGTCGCACTGTGCAGAAACACTGCTGATCATCTGGGTCTTTTTTAGCTTCATGCGCCTCCGAGCAACTTTTATAGGAATGAATGGGGCCCCATCTCCAACACTGTATCCAGTTCTCTTTAGGGGCCGTGCACATGCTGCGTCTTTAACCGCCTGGAAAGCGCAAGGTCAGGTGTTGGGTGCTACTCTTGTGCCTTTTCTGTGCCCGCGTTCAAGAGCATGGCAGCAGGTTGCATCTGAGGTTGCTAAGCAATCTTAGGAGGCACATTCACCTGAATGCACCTGAGTGCAGAGCTGATCGTCTTCCAGGTGCTGTTTGTGTGAAGGCCTGTTGTCCCTGGGACCGATGTGAAGCTCTGGCAGCCCTGCACTAACATGATCAGCTTCTTCTCCATATTTATCACAGACTGATATTTACGGGGGTGACACGGTGGTCTAGTGGTTAGCACTGTCGCCTCACAGCAAGAGGCATTTAAGCCCAGGAGGCAGCCCTTCTGTGCGGAGTTTGCATGTTCTCCCATGGTGCATGATCTCCCCTGTTTTCTCTGGGTACTCCGGCATCCTCCCACAGTCCAAAGACATGCAGGTTAATTGGTGACTCTAAATTGTCCGTAGGTGTGAATGTGAGTGTGAATGGTTGTCTGTCTCTATGTGTCAGCCCTGTGATAGTCTGGTGACCTGTCCATGGTGTACCTTGCCTCTTGCCAAGTGTCAGCTGGGATAGACTCCAGCCCCCCCCCCACCCCGCGACCCTCAAGAGCATAAGCAGTTACGAAAATTGATGGATGGATGATATTTAGGATGAAGGGAAAGATATCTGTCGGCTGTGATTGGTCGGTCCTTGTCTCATGACATGCAAAAGTTGAACTCTTGGCACAGCCATTGCGCCCTGAAAAACAGTCTCTTGGAAATGCGTGTGTGTCGCGATGCTGTCGCTCTGGTGTTTGAGCGTGCCTGCTGTGTGTCTACATCGAAAAGAATGAATTTGAAGGTGCAGTTTCACGAGGTGTCACTGTGGTGATCAGCTAAGAATCCCCTCTACACTGAGGGATACTATCTGCAATGGAGAACAGGAATAGATAAAAGGACCTGGCACCAAAAGTGATGTGTTGAGTTGCACTATGCACTGAAAATGATGCTGCGACTCCTGGATGAGAGGTGAAACATCTTTAAGGCCCTCAAGCAAGTCCAGAAGCCTATAATGCAGCACTGAAGATTACCATGACCTGGATGACTGAGAATCTTCACCAACACATTGAAAATTAGGCATTTGAGGGCTGAAGAGAAATCAGACTTCAGTTTGTTGCTTTAAAGGTGTTCCTCCTAACTTGGTTTTTCTTTCTTTCTTTCTTCCCTTTTTTGTTGGTAAAAATTTAGCAACTTGGAAATGCTTGCATGCATATTGTATGATCTTTGCCAAGGGCATTTTTGGAAATTGTGAAGCTTTTACTCTACATAATTGAGCAGCTTTGCTTTACATGTTTTTTGTATCGACTTCATATAACCTCCTGCAGAATACTAACATCAGAGCTGCACTTCACACAAAAAGACTCAGACACACGTAGTGAAAATCCCCCTCCACAGCTGTGGTTTCCAACATAGGGGTTGGGACCCCCACAAGGAGTCACAAGACAAGTCTGAAGTTATCAGATTAGTGGTTTGTAGTCTTTTTTTGGCTTGTGTGTGTGTTTTACTCTTGGCAAGAAATCAAGTAGGCATCTTTCCCAAAATGTTGAACTATTCCTAAATCCTCTTGTGACCCCTTTGATTTATCAGGTGACCCCTCGCTGGGTCCTGACCTTTATGTTTGGGGGGCTGGGATAACGGGATAAGAGCACAGAACAAACATATTGCGCCTACACAAGATCGTGATTGTCTGTCAGATGTTCCTTTTAGTCTTTGTATTTTTCTTCTGAGTTATAGGATATTTTTACCTCTAAAAAGTATTGATATGAAACAAAGAAAGCAAAATTACATTTTGTTTGAACTAGTTTTAACTGGTAAATATATGCAGCCAGTAACGCGGGGTTACAAGAAGGCACTGTTTGTTTTGGGAGGCACACGCTAAAATGATTTGGGGCCTCTAAACACTTTAATCAACTTGCTTTAAAATAATAACAAACTGGCATCAGAGTGTGTGTCAGTGTTTATACTCCTTACACACTGTACACTTAAAGACATAAAGAGGTTAAAGGCATCAGACGTCACATGTAGGAAAGTATCTTTTTCAAAGACACTCTTTTGGCTGTGTCTCCCTAAACATATTTTCATGCGCATTTTGACGTATGGCATTAGAAAAGCTTTATAGAAATGGCAAAATTCAGTAAAGTTTCTACGCTCACTTGAGGTAGAACAAGACTTGATTCAATAAATGTGATATGGGAACACCTTCGCCAAATAAGTTCTGACGTAGCAAACATGTAACTCACGTGATTGATCAGCTGTTTCAGCTGTTGGGATCTTTCTGGATGGTGCCACATGCATCAGAATCACTGCTTTAATTTGTCTTCATCTCCAAACAGCATGAAACATGGCCAATACCAGCTGACATGAAAGAACCAAATTATTACGGAAGGGTAATGCATTCACTTGGGAAAAACATTGCTTCAGTAATCTGCTTTAATTCTTCTGAATTAACAAGTTAATAATCATGTAAATTCTCATTTCTTTGAATTCACAAAATGATAAGTGAGAAGAACGAGAACAGGTGTTTTTTTCCTGTAAAACTCTTCTCATAATTCTGAGATAATCATCTTAATAATAATCTTAATTTCTGTAAATTTGTGAAGACCTCTGTTCAGTTTTTCCTTGAAGATGAGTTAGATGGTAAAGGCGACTTGTTTTCTTGTTTTGTCTCCAGTTGTCAACCTCCAGTTCTTTTACTCTCTTCACTGGTGGATTAGAGCCGTGTGTACAACACAGTGTGCAGGTCTATTCTAAATGGGCCGAAAGTGACTTGCAAACATGTCAAGTTCGTAAAAAACGCACTTTATTTTTACGCACAGTAAATTTTCAGCACAGAGCTTTTATTCTGAAGTGCTGTTTTCTGCCGTGGAGTGAGTGAATAATGGACAGCTACTTGACAGAGACAGCAAATTAGCTGGACAACATGGCCAAACGCAAGTATGACGCTGAATAGATTAAACTGTGTAGACCTTGAACTGATGACAAAGGGGAAATCTGGACCTTGTGGCTGGAACAGTTGGAAACAGCGGATCTATACCACTCACTTGCGACAAAACGTGCAGATGTGTCCGCTATTCTGAATTTAAAAATTGAAATAGCTGAAAATATGTGTTGTTCTACTGCCGCCACATGTCCCACTTATCTCAATAAAAATTTTCAAATTAAAATTTTTGAGAATAATTAGCTTTGCTAAATGAAGCGACTTATCTGCTTCTCAGAAAATATCTATTAGTAATATTATTAGTTATTATGAGCATATACCAGACTGTATTCATGTATGAATATGTACACCTAACTTATGACTTGCGTTTACAGAACTTTTTTACATCTTCCTGGGACATTCACTCAGACACAGATTTGAAATTCTTACTCTCTTTTCTATACACATGTATGTGCAAATAAATCAACTAAAAATAAGGCAACTTTGGTTGAGAATTGAATGAGCCATAAACTACTGTTTCAAAATAAAATTATGGATTTTTGTACTGTAAGTCTGACACACACTCTCTCTGGTTGTTTTAGGGTGGATCACTGGAACAATGAGAAAGAGCGTCTTGCTCTCATCACAGACAACTCTCTCATGGTCTTCAAGTACGACTTCGTCATGCTCATGTGTGAGCAGATCCAGAGGATCCCGCTGAACATTGTGGACCGCATCTCCCACGGCAAATTCACCTTCCCACCGCGCTCCCTGCTCAAGTGAGTCTTTTCAGAAACCCCTGATTAGTCCTTCAACAGTACACTTATACCTCCTATCCATAAAACCTGCAGCTGTAACCCCACAAGGCCTGATCATCTGTAGTAGCAAGTGATCACCATGACACATCTGACACTTCAACTTAAAGGGTAACTTTGGCATTATTTAATCAGGACCCTGTTTTGCCATGTTTTTGTGTCTAAGTGACGAATGAGAAGAGTAATTTTTCTAATTGGTCCAGTACTAAGCGAGAGAGCTGCACCCAGCAGTGGCAAAACAGGCTGCAATGTAACCGCTTGGGCAATTATGCAGTGTCAATGTACAGCCACTAAAAGTGCTCATTTTTGCCATTGACAGGCTCAGATTGTAAATACAGGTGTCTGGCAGCATTGTGGAAAGGATCCCTACCGAGATAGACCCTTTTCTTAAAGAGTTAGATCCTTTTTGTTTTATCAGACAGCCCTGAAAGTGCCATCACCACTCTCACCAAACTCCATTTAAATAAACAGTAATTTAAGTGTGTATGGAGTCAGCATCTTTTCACATCTAAGTGGGTGAATTAAGGGTTTATTTCAACCAAACCATAGTTGGTGAATATTGGAACAGTTGAAAGGCGAACAGACTCAGCTTTTGCGAGTTTTATTTTGTTTCTGTCGACTTTGAATGAAGTGTTTTTTACAATGATAAAATTAAAGTTTATTTAAATGGAGTCTGGTGGGCTGCGGTGATAGTGATTTCCCTGGCGGTTTGTGAGAGAAACAAAAGGTCTGTCTCTGTAGGGATCCTTTCAATAATGTTGCCACACACTTAGAATAATAATGTGGAGGTCAGAAACAAACACTTTTAGTGAACGTAAACTGACTGTGCACAAATGCCCTTAGTAGTTACATTGCAGCCTGTTTCACCACTGCCGGCTGCAGCGGTCTCACTCAATACTGGACTAATTTCCACAACTGTTGTTCCTATCAGTCACTAAGACACAAAAACATGGGAAAATAAGATCCAGGTTGAAAAATATAAAAGTTACCCTTTAATAGAGACATATTAATGGACATTTTAACAGTGTGCAGAACAGCATTGTGTTACAGAGAAAGCCTCTGATCTCTGGTGTCCTGTCTCATGTTTAGTAATTTTCAGTAAGTCTCCTTTAAAACTGATCTTTGGAGGGTTTCCTAGCCAATGAAAAAGTAAAAACCCCACTTGGAGAATTTCAAATATTAGCCCTAATTATCTGCGCTGTGCTCTAATTTGCTTCTCAAAAGTTAAATTCCCTGTGACAAAAGTCCTCTTAAGCACACAATTAAGCATTAAGCCCTAAAACAAGACATGCCCAGTCATATTATTTGCTTGTGTGTAATCGTTTCATAACTCAAGTTATGTATCGCACAACACATTCCCGAGTTCTGTGAAAAAATTGAAGATGTAATGAAAGTGGAACATGCAGCCTTCTTAATGAATTTCAAAGGTTGCAGTAGTGTGCATGATGTCCTAAAAAGTATTGACTGTGATTTGAGATGTCAGTGAAAACAGTGACACGATGCTGAGGGCAGCATCAGAGCGCTGTGCTGTGATGGGGATACATGCAGAGGAGTTGGTGCAGGGGGCAACCAGGGACACATGGAGCAGCCTGAAACAGGCATGGCAGCAAGACAAGTGTGCGGGGAGTTTTTCAGGGGTAAGGAGTGCATAGCTGTCACTTGGAGCTGTCGCTTAACTGATTAGTGGCAAAATTAATGTAGTCCTTTCATCCAAACCTTTTAAAGACGGCTCAGGGGATACCAAACCAACTAAAACTAATTTGATGAATAAAACGTAATGCGCTGTGAAGAGCTTAGAGAGCGCGGCCTTTATTGGAGGCTTTATCTCTGCACATTACGTTAAATTATACATAAAACGCTCATGAAAGCCACCCGGGAGTCCAACAGTAAAGAGACGCTTTCAAATGAGAAAGACTCGACCCTCAAACATTTCCCTCTTTCTGTCTCCATCTTCACCACTTCCTCCCTGTCTTCCTCTCTGTCTGTCCCTCAGGAAGTGTCTTCTTTTGTGCGTCTAGGTCATCCTGTCTTGTTTTTGGCAGAAATTGATCCGTTCATGTATATATGAAAATGAACCCTCCCTGCTGCTCTCATACTAAACTTTGTTTCGACATCATGAAATCAGTTTGAGAGAAAAGTAGGAGAAGTCAGGCTGAGAAGATTATTCAGCTGCTGTGTTCATGTTACATTCCTTTTTCTGTAACTCTTTTTAAGTCCCCCTATTAAGCACTCATATTATAAAAAAAATACACGGTTTATAACACACTCTAAGGTAGTTATAATCAGATATATAACATAGAAACTATAAACAATTCCTCCTATGGGCACCCATGAGTGGAGGCTGACATATAGACAATTCATGAATGAGACTATAGCAGCCATGTCCAAAGTCCGGCTCGTTGACTGATTTTAAAGGGCCTGCCACACTATATTGGTCAATCGAGCATTATCACTTCGCATTGTTCCGTTTATCATATGGTGGTAGGATTATCATACAGTTTATAGACATTCGTCAAATAGGAACTAAGCAGGCAAAACAAGTGTGTTTTAATAAACAGACGGTAAATAAGCAGAGGAAAGGTTACATAGCAGGAGTGGGAGTCACCAGAGAATATACAATACCATATCATCACGATACTTAAGTCACGATTTAGTAGTATCGTGATTTTAAATATGTTGGGACATGCTATTGTGAAAAAATATATTGCGATATACTGCAATTTATTATGTTTTTCAACTGTAAATTATGTCGCCAAAGGAAAACTTTGTCAACATCAACATGGTCACAGGCAAAGAAACGTAAGACGACAGTGAGGGAGCTGGGAGCTGCTGGAATGTTGAATGCTTCTTCAGCTAAAGCTGGAACAATTGCATTTGTCTTATTGGTGACGATTCTTTTTTAAAACCAAATGATGTGAGAAACAGCTGTTACTCGGGTATTTTCACATGATCTAATCTGGCTCCCTGTTAAAAAAATGTATGGACTCCCCTGGACAGTAGTAAAACACAGCTGTAATCATATAAAATATGTCTTCACAGAAGTTCTAAATGTTGGCACGTATTGTGCAGTAACACTTAAAATGCCCTGATATCTGCTTACAGCTACATTACAGTGTGTTATCAATAATTCTTTAAATGTCTGGAAGGGTTTTATGTTAAATTTGGAGACTTATAGTCAAGCTTTACCCATTTTTTTGAATATTTTGGACATAAATAACACGGCAGGACTAGTTTATTGGACACTTTTTTTCCATTTCTAACCAAAATTTAGATGAGACTCAAATCTTTGCACTAAGGAACAAGCTTGAACTACGAGGTGAATACCTCAGTTTAATAGACTGGATGTCACAACACTTGGACGCTGGTTCCTGAGAAAAAGTTCCTGCATGTAACTTCTCATAAAAGCACAAACGGTCAAACTGAAAGTGGTTGTTTCTACCTGCTTTCAGCCTTTATGCTCAGCAGCTAGAGCTGTAACGGCTTGTTTATGTGTACCGAACTGTTATGGCTCGGGGGTCATGGTGTGGTGCACGCAGTGGTCTGAAACTCAGACTAATTCTTTACGGTGTTACCTGGGGTAGGTTTGAAGTCTGTTATACTGTATATATGTTTCACATGTTTGATTAACATTGGAACTAAATGATGGAAAATACAAAGAAAAGATACTGAAGATGTCTGCAGTTTTGATCTGTGAAAAAGTTTAGACAGTAATGGAGTAATACATTTTTCCCACGTTACCATTGCTCTCTAAAAACAAGTCAATATAATACACATATTCTGATGTAAATAAGGACGCCTTTATATCTCCACATTAATATATCCATGTAATTCACAGCTGCTTTTTCAGCTGTGATCGTAACGACGCTTGACTGTCACTCTTGAGGTATTACTGTTCACATTCAAGAGTGTGTGAACACAAGACATCTGCAGCCTCATTTGCCAGCTGACAGTTGTCATCTGACCACTTGATGTCAGTGTGCACCCTTGATAGAGACGGTTCAAGGCAGGAGCACGCCACATCACATTTTTTCATCTGTTTGATGTCGTCATGGATGATCCTGCAACTGCTTGTGTGAATCACTGCTGCTAGAGTCCATCTACTGTACGGGCGGCGAGAAAGCTGACACCTTAACGGTTACATCAGGAAAGTCAGGCCACTATTCAGCCACATTGAGGCGTTTAATTGCATTAAATGTTTCACAATTGTTATTAAGCATTTTCAACATTCTGTTTTGCTGAAGCAACACTAGGTATTGCACACATGCATTCCTTTTAGATCTTTATTTTGCAGTCCTTTCTTACATTTGATTGTGACATGCTGTGAAATCAAAGTTTAGACATCGGAGGCTGAGTTGAAACAAACAGATCCACACAACAAGTAGCTTTTGTTAGTCGCCTTTTTATAGTAAATACCGACAATGCATATACAAGCACATGTGACCTACCACACCTGTTGCAAATAGTAAACATAAAATAGTGTTAAGAAAGGACATTATTAGAAAGCATATACACTATTAATATACATATATACAAAAGGTACATGAAGAAGATTATGGTACAGAAAGGAAAATACAAGTATACATATAAATCATCTACCCCCATAGATAAGTACTCCACAAAGGCCTCGTCATCCCCAAATGACTGTTGTATTAATTATTCACCCTGTGTTAAGTTTTATTTGTGAAGAAAACATTTTTCTCCCATGCCTCCACAGTGAACAAAGAAGAAAAAGTTTTTATGGATTGAAGTTATAGGGGTCTGCATTTAATAACAACAAAACTTTATCAAAACATCCTTATATTCCAAGTCTCATTTATCCAGTACTTCCCAATCAGGCAGCCCTTTCTGCCAGGAAACTGAACTAAAAGTAAGACATATCTTTGCTCTCTTCAAACCCAAACTCGACAGAAACAGTAATTTCACCTCGCTGAACATGGGAGTTGCTGATCTACTGCTGCCTCGATCAGTTAGTTTGTGTTATTGTGTGACTTTGGTGTTTTAAAGAGTTAGTTCACAGATCAATTCCCTATATTTTGGGAAGAAGATCTATCAAAGATATTATCAACAGCTAGCAAGTAAGGCTGTGACATGAAAATGGTTACGAACCGAACATCAAACAAAGACTGCCTGGATAGATTCTGTGACGAATGTTCAAAGAAGAGAATGGCTTTTTTACTAAATCTATTGGCTTATAAATTTTAAAAAGAAAACTGGATTGTGTTTGTGAACTAATGAGCTGAGTAACGATTCTTTACTGTATGAACTGGCATGTATTTCTGTGAGTATAATGTTTGTATAAGTGCATGGATGACCAGCTGTTTGTTCTACTATGGTTTTTGTTGTATTTCTATGCTTCTTCGTCTTAGAAAAAAGTATAAAAAAGCAAAGGGTTATTATGGATTCACCAAGTTAAACAATAACACAATAAAACTTGATCAGGGCAGCGGTAGACCAGCAGCTCCTGTGTTCAGCTAGGTTAAATGACAGTTTTTATCAAAGGAGTCTGGTTTTGAAACAAGCATAGATAAGTTTCACTTTCCCGTTTATATGACTGGATAAATGAGACTTCAGTTATACTGCACAAGTTGTGTGGAAGTTTGTAAACAGACGTTTTGATTAAGTTTTGCAGTTGTTAAAGGCGGACCCCTGTGACTTCAATTCATCACGTTTTTTTCTCCATTTTTGGATTTCTTCTTGGTTTCCTTCACAAATTCAATATAAAATGAGTTATAAATATACAAATTATCATGTGAGGGGTCAAATATTCCTTTAAGTCGTCGTCACATGCATATTAAATTTACATTACTAGCCCACTCCTGTTGCAAATGATCAAAATATAGTAAGAAAATACATTTCAGTATTTAGCATATACACAAGTTAATAAATGTAGGCTGCATATATACAAAAGGTACATGAAGAAAATCACAGTATACAAAGAAAATTAACTCATTACTGTATGTACCCCAATAGTTTGTTTTCCATAAATTAGTAAAAATTACGAAGACCACACAACATACAAAAACATACATAAAGACATCACAGGCCACCACCATATGTCTAATGTATTTTCCCTCGTTGGGTATATGATCATGCTAACCTTTACAGCCAGACTTCCTCGGGATATTAATAGAACTAAACTTACTGAACTGAGACTGAAAACACTTTCATGAACGTTTGACCCCTGTGTTCCCAGACCAGCAGCTTCACAACAAAGAATATCAAACCTCCCTCTGCGGAGCGTGTTATTTGGCGTCAGTACCCTCATCTGTGCTCCGTCAGCCTCCCAAAAAACCTTGATGATGCCAATAGAAAGTGTTCGGGGAGTGTCAGTATTTTTAGTCCTGATGATTTTGTTTTCATCGCACATTCTCCAGGTGCGCCCATGACGAAGAAACACAGTATATTCTGCATCTGTGGGGAAAGATGTGTTTTAAGTGCCTTCTTTCCAAACTGTCTAGACAAACTAATTACCCAGCACATCATCTATTTTTTTTTATTCCTGTCTGAAAGAGTTGGGTGTGGAGGTTTAAAGAAGCCCCACTAGAGGTTGCTTCAGTAACTGTTGTAGGAAATATATATATTTATGAAGGTTGGAAATAATCCCAGCACTGCTCTCCTCTGTTTCTCATCTGATCAGACGTTTTTTTCTGAATGAGGCTTCAGAGGGAATGAAGCCTTATTTAGCCCCCACCTTCAACTACTTTTATGAACTACAGTTTCTTCCTCACATTGTCAGTTGTAAAGCTGACATAAGTGGGTTTATTATTTATTATTTTTTACAGTGGTTTTAATATATACATCAGTAAGGTGTAAAATCTGTAGTTTGAGCCGCTCTTTGCATCGGTTCCCTCAGACCAGGTTTACAATCGTCATCTCATTTTGCTGTCTTTCCGACCACACCTATACAAACCAGAGCAGCTTACACATGTGGACAGCAGAGGGCAGTCAGTACACAGCAGCTCTTTAAGATCTCATCAACATAATGTAGCTCATCAGATGATAATGCAGTCAGAGCCACAACTGTTGAGAGGTAAAGCAGTTACAGACTGAAATCTGTGTTTATAATGTAAAGAAATAATTTTCTTTCCTCAGCAAGAATAAGGCTGTACACACACACACACACACCACCAGTTTTCTTTAAATGAGGGCTGAAACTCCTGTTCCCACTCCTTAACTTAAACCATGCGAACAGTACTTGGGTTAGGACTGAAGTCAGTGGGGACAAAACTTTTAGAGTTCACCTTTGATGGGCGTTTATGGCGTGGTCACATAATAAGTTGCAAAAATGTGAAGAGGAGTATTTGGTGCATATGCAAACTGTGGTACTGCCTCTTCTCAATAACTGCTCAGTAATCTGCTGCAACAAAAGGTTAAGTAAGCTTCTGTCAGTGCAGAATAGAGCAGCAAGACTAGCAGTGAAAAAACTAGTGAAAAAATTCACCCTGAGTTTGCATAGATGAAAGAGAAGTTAGAGAGGCACTGTAGTGATTTAGTCTTGCATTTCCCTGAAGTTTAGGGACTCACATGTGACAGATATATAAAATGTGTATATATATAATTTTAATATAATTTTTAAAAATGTGCCTTTTTGTTCTAGTACACATTGAACTCAAGAGGCATTGTATCCTACATTTTCCATAATGCAACTCAGTTTTGTCTTTCATTAGACCCGCCTGCCTCCTAAATGTCCAAGCTGAGATTGCCCTGATGACATTACTGTGACATCACCAGGGTTGTTTTTTAAATATTTTTTAGCCTCAGAAAACATGACACATCTGATTTCACAGGTGATCAGCAAACTGAAATTCATCTGTAACATCAGCGGAATGCCCCTTTAAAATGTAGTCCATTAACTTAGTTTAGAGACATAGTGGTTTTAAAACCATCCTGATTGGACTCCTTAAAAACTTGACATTTTTACCTGGATGGACGTGGACGCTTTGGCGAGCTCGGTGACTGTCTTAGTGCGCAAGTGCACGTTCATACTTGATATGATAACTTGCGTGCACCTTTGCAAGGGCTCTTTTATTTTCAACGTTAGATACGTATAGGGACACAGATGGAGCTTTCTGTCACTGTGCGTTCATTTCCTCCATATTTGTGCATGTTTTTGGAAAGTCAACAAATACGGACGAGACAGAGCAGGGCCACCGGAGAGCATGGGGGCAGTGTTGTGTAGTTTGTTGAAAAAATGACGCGATGACATGAGGTCAGCTCAGAGCCTTTAGCGGGTATTTTATTGTAAACTCAGCTTACAACTTCACACACCGCAATAATAAGACAGCACCCCAGAACAGTTCACCACATATTCTTATACTCCTTCTTAGACGTCCTACCTAACTTTCCGTGTGTGTGTGTGTGTGTGTGTGTGTGTGTGTGTGTCTGTTTGAATTGTTTTGGAACATTCTGCTGTCATTATCTTGCCCAATTGGAGGTTGTTCAATCTAAGCACATATTCTGCTTCTAATCTGACTTTAACTGTCTCACATTCCTGGGCCTTCTAGCCACCACCAGTTCAAGTGAGATATGACCCGCAGGAGAAGACGGAGACATTTTTAAAATGGCGTAATGGAATGATTGGTGATATAGTCAAAAATAATTCACCGTCCACATGTTGCGATGTAAATAATGGGCTTACACACCACTGCCGTCTGTTACGCTGCCTCAGTTGACAGGTACCGTAAGTTTTATGTGAAACTTTTGAGTCTTTAATGCCATCCATTGGCTGTATCTATGCTATCGTAAAGGGCGCGTGGGTGTATGAGAGCAGTGACGTTTACAGCTGATGTACCCATTTTCGTATGCAAAGGGAGCATAAATTCCAGTTCAGCGGGGGTCTCTTGTAAATTTAATCTTGGGGTTAAGGCAAAGATTAGGTTAAAAAAGCAGCTTTTTAGGTTACGCTCTTTGTGATGTAAGGCTCTGCCCACGCGTGAAATACTGATTCTTTAGGGTCCCCAGTGTTGATACACATCCCACAGACTTTTTATTATTTACCTATATAGCTGCAGTTAACTAATTTCAGCCAGTTTATCTCTCTAGTTCTACATGGACTAGTCTGTAATATTATATGTTTTTGAAAATCAAGGGAAAGCAGGTTTAAAGAAACAACTGAAGTACTGGTAGTTATTTTCAAGGTGCCTTTTTTACTACGAAGATGTGAACATGAATTAAGATTTATTATTTTTATGTTTAACTTTCAGTTCATTTGTGTGTTTGTAATTTTGATGTTATTTGTTGGGTTGATTGTACTGAAATTCAACTGGAAGAGTAGTTGTTACCCTGATTTATTAATATACTACCAATCTACTCCTGCTGTATTACTGTACCACTAATGTAGTAATGATCCAAATAAACAACAAACCCTAAGGCCTCCTAGGCATTTTAATACTGAGACTGGCATTGCACAACATATGCAAATAAATAAGGAACTTTAAGTTTGTTACTTTAATAGCCTAAAAGAAAAAGTTGCAACACTTGTTTGACGGTTCATCACCACTGAAGATTAAATTTCATGCTGGCTGCTTCCTTCAACAACTGATTCCCAGTAATTGTAACCTCAGCTGCACTTTCTTTAATAGGGCTGCAAAAAATTAAACACAGCCTTGAATTTTCACCAGTAGGCGTGTAATGTTTTGGGCGTGCTGCTCTAAATTCATACACCTTGGGAGCAGTTTTCAGCTTGTGGACTCTGCAGCCTTTTCAAGGTGGAAATATCTTTGCCAACAGCCTGCAGCTATGATATCGCAGCTTTTGCATCATGACATCCACAGTAACATGGCTGTATGTGTCAGGCTTCGGAGGTTGCATGAGCAGCTTCATCATGAATAATGCAAATGCCCTTTTCAAGGCTGGAATATTATAGCAAAACTGTGTTTAACAAGTAAGCTCAAATCTTAGTGTTTTTCTAGTCCTCGCTCCACCCTTTTCTCTGTCTCTGTAGTCCTTTCACATGTTGAATGAAACCTTGTTGGATGGATACATGTATGGATGGCTGACAAACCTGCAGGCTCTATTGAGCAATCGGACCAGATTTGTTTGTTCGCTCTGAGACAATGTGGGACACTTGCCATGACAACTGGAGCTGGGCTTGATATTTATCTTGTGTGTTGACTTATGAGTCCCAAGTGCTTGAAAGCCCACGGAGGAATTTTTTGTTACTTGCCCTAAAGCTCAGAATGCGGTGTTTCTTTTATGCATGTGTGCGTTTTGTATAAACACTGTGGATTCAGTGGAACTCCACTGGGAAGATCGGCAGAAGGTGGATTTCCTCAGTTTATGCACATTTGTTTCAACAAAAACCTCCACTCCTCGAGAACACTCCTCGAGAAACTTATGAATGACACAGCAGGTGTTAGGGATGGGCGATATATCGATTATACTTGATGTGTTGCAGCTTGTTCCATGTGGGATGTTGTAAATGACTATAATGCAAACATTGAGTATAAATGTAAAAATGAGTCATTTCATTTTTTTAAGCCCTAAGCATCAAACTGGCTTTGGCCTTTCACTTTGCCCACTCCCTCGCACAGATACAATAAAATACTCACAAACATGAAATGTCATGCACATCCATGCCCATCTAGACCACTGTTTCCTGAGCCATAGTGTGTGCAGGTGAGGCATGTGTATTTGTTCATGCAGGGCTCCAGACGGAGAATATTTAGTGCCATTTTGCAACCATGGAGCACCACTGCAACTTACAAATATTATGAATATATGGACTGGAAAGCTGTTTGTTTTCCAAACACACTTAATAAATCCTTGGGTGGTGCCGCCATATTGTTTTAACTTTACACTAACTGTTAACATCCAACCGTTCAAGCTTCAAGTGCACAGAGAAAACACTTCCTGCACAAGATGTGCCGGGTTCTTTAGAATAGAAGTTCCAGTGGTTTTGCTTTGTTTTATTTCATGATAACAGTTTTTTATTTATCTTGATTACAACAGTGCTCAATTAACCTTATGTCAGCTTTGGTTAGTTTTGCTTTTCAGTTAACTAACCGCTTAATTTTTAAGAAAAAAAAACGTATGTGAAAGAGGCCTTTTCTTTTAGTCCGTAACTCTGTTAACTAAGTGAGCGCTGCATTTCAAAGCGCTGCCCAGTTAGAGGTGGTGAAATTTTAATGTTTTGTGTTGTAAATGTCTTGCCTATTATTTTATTTTCTGTTAGCTTTGCTGACAGACAGCCAGCTAGCCATGTAAACATGATGCCATCCTCCGGTCTCCACTGGTTCGCTAATGTTAGCCTTGGCTGCTCTGCACTGTGCAATACATAGGTCAGGTTGGAGCCAGCTAGCGCTGCCACTAGTAATGCCGTTCTGATGGTGGGACAGCGTTGCTGCAGAAACTCTCCGACCTCTCCCAAGGTTGCCCCAGTGTCTAAGTGGCTTCATTTTGGGTTGCAAAACCCCCTTTAGCATTGTTTACTATGTTAGCAGCAGTAGCCGTATTGACACTGCTAACAGAGCTAACAGTAATAACGTAGCTAACAATGCTGAAGGGGGTTTGCAGCTCAAAGTTGGGGCCACCTAGGGGGTGAACAGAGGGTGGGCACAATGTTTCCACAGCAACGCTGTTAGGTCTAGATGGCATTGATAGCGATAATCACAGAATGAGCTGTGTTGCTAGCTAGCTCCCATTGCACCTGGCTGATTTAAAGTGCAGTAAACTGACGTGTAGCAGAATTAACCCATAGACCGTAACGCATAACCGCTCAAAGACATACTAGTAACACTAGTATATTTGGTAGTTTAGTGTTTTAGTGGTTAACAGCAGTTCAGAGGAGATTTCAGAATATCAAGACATATCATGTAACAGGATATAGTCTAAAAATATTACGGCATTATTTGTAGGCTGTATCGCCCAGCCCAAAGTGAAGGTGTAGCCTGCTTTCACCATTTCTGTATTTTCGTGACTGTAACGAAGCGAGGCGCAGTGAAAGTCCAAACCCCAGCTCTGCCACATAAACACAGTGAGGACTTCCAAGGCCTCTGGCTGAAAAGCCCAGCCCTGCTCTGCCTGTTTGGGCTGGTCCCTCTCCCAGTGATAGCTTACCTGTGGAATTTGCCAAAGCTTTTTTATATCCCCATTTATACTCGAGCAATAGCTGAATGCTCTTACAAAGGGCAATGTGTACAAACGTAACCCCACCATCCTCGCTCGCTTTTGCTGAAATATAATCAGTCTTTTAGCCCGGGCTTTGCTTTTGTACCAGGTTTTTTTTTCTTTCCTCCCCCTTTTCTCCCTGCACAACCTTTTCTCTGGAGGAGGCACAAAATGTTCAGCAGCAGCATTGTCATTTGGAAAGTACTTGTGTAAACATGGCGAGATGATTGCATTATGATGCAGCCACTCCCTGGGACCATGACATATCAACAGCCACACCACTATTGTTTAGCCTCAGGTGTTTAATTCTGTTTGGCAGGAAGTGCTCTTGTACAAAGTATGTGGTAAAATGTGCACATCAGTGTGACAGATCATTAAGGAAATCAGAACACTGTTGGGAAATCGGCTGCGTGCTGATTTATTTATCTCCGTTCTTACTTTTTTTTTTTGCAAACCAGCAAGTACATTATAGATAAGACTTTGCACAGTTGCATTTTTTATTCCACAGACAGTTACAGCTGTTGACAGAATCACAAAACACCAAAACCGGCTGTTTGATTGCCACAACAAGCCAGACATTATGAGCACTGTTTGCACAAGTTATGTGTTAAACTGTTTGCAAGTTGCATCTTGAAAGCTGTCAACAACGTCTACACAGTATTAAGCCCCAAATAAACCCAAGTGTTTGTACATCCACACCAAGTGCAGAGGTTAGAAAGGCACAATTGTTGGTTTGACCCACAGAATATTTTATATTCTGTCTAAAGAGTACGCAGCTGCAAATGACTTGCTTAACATGCGGCACAAATGTTTCAACACTGCACAGTGCTAAAGGATATGATGAAATCCCCTAATATTGAATCAGTGTTTGTATGAGGGTGCGGCGTGGGCAGAAAATGCCATGTTGTCATAGGAAAGGAAATTAGAGACCACATCAAATATGGACAAATGAGATCCCTTGATGTAAAAGCGTGATGCAAAGTCAGAATTCAGCAAGTGTTACTTTTGTTCTGACAAGCACTCATTTCAAAAGGTTTAAATACAACCACTGAAAGCTTCCAATGCCCAGATATCACTCATGTTTGCCTGACACTTGTAGATGATTAAACTACTGTAACTGTATCCTTTGTGTTGTTGTGCAGCGACTGCACTGAGGAGTCAAACCAGTCGCTGCAGGTTTTTCTAGCTACCGTTTGGAGTTGTTTACCTGCTCTGTCAAACAAGTAATGAATTCACAAAGACCTGTTAGGCCAGAGTCTTTAATTGTGTTGATCCAAATATTGTCGTTAGTCTAGTAAGCGTCTTACTGTAGCATTAGTGTGCAGACTTCTGAGGACACTTTAAGAAGATCCCAAACCAAAGGCTTGTCTCAGTGAATGAATATAGCACATTATCATCATCGTACAGTGAATCAGATCTCCAGCACCTCCAACAAGCCTTCATTTGGAGAGCAGGGAACTTTATATATACAGTTATATAATACCAGCAGCATATTGTTTGCAAGCAAAATCCTTGTTTTTGCATAAACATATGAAGTGGTGAAAGTGTTATTTTTATAAATTTCCAAGTAATCTGACAATTATTTTCTTCATTAATCAATAAATATGTTGGTCTATACCAGGCCTATTCAGTTGGCAGCCCAACATACATAAATTTGATACACAAGATATTTAAACTACATAAAGTTTCTCAAAGTAGGCTTGTCAATGAGTAGGGGTGTAACGATCCATTGATCTGGACCGATGTGCCAATTCAGTGGTCAACAATCCAGTATCATCGATGCAGAGTGAAAACATCGATCTATGGTGTCATCTTTAAGATACGCTTTATTTTGAAAGTCAGCAGGCAGATGGCAAGCAGCCATGAGAAGGACAATGAGGATAACATTATTTACTCGGGAATAAATCAGCAGTGTGGAAATACTTTGGATTTTAGAGAAAAAAAGAGGTCAACAGACAGAGCACATGTCGTGAGTAAACAGTGCCATTCCAAGATAAAACACGATGTGCCTGGTTGGGTCTCTTGTTCTGCTAACTTTTCACCACAGCAACATTAGCAACTCTGTTTTAACAATGTTGAGCTGAAAAACGTGCATGCAGTGAGAAAAAGTATAAATAATCCACGTAAGCGATCACAGTTATTTACATTATTTATGTATTGTTTTTATCTTTTATGGCCAAATGCAAGAGAGAAGGGGCTGGTAGCTTCTTCTGTAACCAGCTGTGTTAAATAATAATATCGTCTCATATTGATCACAAGCCCCTGAATCGCATGGTATCGAAATTGTATTGTGGCAGACTTTGTAATATTGCCACATATCGTGTTGTTGTCGACCAAAGAATCGTTATTATATCGTATCATGATGAAACCAGTGATTTTCACCCCTATTAACGAGTGAGCCATCTCGCTTTCTTCGCATCTCTGTTGAGTTACACATGCACAGTACCAATCGCACAGGATGTACGGATCAGAGTTGTGACAATGCCAATCATATCTTTCACAAAATATAGTCAAAAAATATGTCCAATGTATTTTCCTTAACACTTTTTCTTGACCTTGATGGAAAACATCATGAAGTCAGGTGTGTGTGTGTGTAGGGAGTAAGAGTAAGAGAGAGAGTTTGGCACAAACATCCAATTGGACTCAACAATGAACTGATTAGAATTGTGAAGAAGGTCAAGGTCTCTGTGACCTCACAAAACATGTTTTTGGCCATAACTCAAGAATTCATATGCCTATAATGACAATATTTTACACTAATGTCTAACAGGACATAATGATGATATGATGACATTCTGTGTCCAAAAGGTTAAAGGTCAGCTTCACTGTGACATCATATTCTGCAAAAACACTTTCTTGGCTTTAACTCAGCATCTCAGGAACAGAAGGGCAGATGTTTGGTCAGATACTGAATTGGCGACACTGATCTTGGGTGCCCACCTTACTTGTGTTGACTGTATCGATCTTCTGTGCAGCCGGGGGGGAAATGTGTTTGAAGCATCCATGTTGTCACAGACACTGACATAAACTTTAAGTGCAATTTGTTTGTATGTATTCTGCAAGAACTTCAGGCTGTTAGAAATATCATTTAAGTTTATGTGTAGGCACAGAAAACTTTCCAGCATGAGATGGAAGTTTCTTTCAGGTCAGCCACCCGTTAAATTCATATATATATTGTCCTATTTGGATAGATCCAGACTATCACAATGATCAGAATCAGACGAGCCTTTAAAAAAAGGTATTTTTATGTTCAGGTGCAGTGAATGGAGAAGACTGGCGTTTATATAACACAAAGGTTTTAAATTGTTCACATAATCATTACCAGTGTGGCTGTGTATATATGCAAGGCGTCTTCCTTATACCTTCAGAGTTCTGCTCTCTACATTTTGTCATTTGAGTTTTCTGCAGCAAGGTAACAGTGACCTAAAAAGAAGTACATAGGTGTTTTGAACTCTCTGTGACCCCGTACCTTTTGAACAGTGACACAGATACTGTATTCCCTGCAGTGATTACTGTCTTAGAGTTACGAGAGCCCTAGATTGCATTTGATGGACAAACGGTAAATAGAGAATTGTAAGGATCTTCACAACATGTACATCAACACTAACATTATTTCAAAGGTGGGATCTGTGAGTGTTCAGAGGTCTGTTTGCTCTCAGTCCTCTGAGGTTTCATTAGGCTGAGGAAAGATACGACCCCGGGGCATTTTCATTAATACCTACAGTATTTACTTTAATATGATGAACGCACTGTAGATTACCTCTAAGGCTGGTAAACACAAGACTGCCCTCACATTAAGTATTTGCCCCGAGGACAGATTAGTGCCATTTTTTTGTCTTTATTCGTACATTGTTACCATGGAACCAACAGGTCTGGTCCCCCCCCCCTCCTTTAGGGAAATAATGTGAAGTGATGTTAAAGCAAAAATGTGGTCCATGAAGGTGGGGCGATTTCATACCAGAATATACATAGCTATACATTTTAATGTGCACCTAATTAGTGTATTTAAGGCAGAGAGGAGAAGGTTTTAAAAATGGGGGTTTTGGTTTTTCAGGCAGGCTGCCACACTGCAGAACAGTTTGTAGTTCTTTTATTTTTATAGCTTTATATGTTTTTTGGCAGATTATTTTGCCCCCAAGAATCATTATGCCATAATGCAGTTATTACCTCCGTCAAGGGCTTCATGTTTTCGGTTCAGTTTGTTGTTGTTTGTCTGTTTGTCTGCAGGAGTACGGAGAATCTACTTACCTGATTTTATTGGTGGAAGGTTGTACTGTTGTCAGTAGTATTGATTTATCAATGCATAGCAATATTGAATATTTTAAATGTTTTCCATACTCATGTTTTGCATTATCAGTACACCAGTATTTGCTGCACTTTCTTGTTTTCTGTTATTGGTACTAAAGTCATTCTGCTGTTCTCCGCTTCTTACCAAGAACAGCAAAGTTTCCATTGTCATGTTACAGCCTTGTCATATTTGTCATTTAATAATTATGTTAAAATTTATGCCACCAGTGTCAGTTTCTCCCCATGCTATCTTCAATGGTACCCAATATGAATATTTTCAAGGTATTGTATTGAAGTTATAAAATCCAGTAGTGTAACAACACCAGAAGGGTGCAACATGGGCCGAAGAAGAAACCACTCAATTCTGGAGTGGATCTTAATTGCGGAGCAGATACATGAATTGTTTTTCCAGTTTCATGAACATTATGATTTGGGGTGGTTTGCCCTGGCTGATAACTGCACTCTCTAAATTCTCCTCTAGTAAACTAAAGGATTACATGTATTTCTGTGTCTTTGCTGTCCATCTACACTTATATTTGAAATAGATTAAATAAATTAATTTACAGTTTAACACATTTAAATATGTTCTAAAGGGTTGTTAACCACACCAAATTACAGAAGTGTGATTTCCACCAGAGTCAAACTTTAAGATGCCAGTTACTGTTACTTTGCTCAGCTAGTTACCTTTGAGCAGGGTCTACTTTTTCTGGCCTTTTGTCCTCTCATCGTGAGTCCATTTAGCTGCTGTCTCATTTAGTTACGTGGCAACAATTTCAAATACCTGACCAACATCATAAATGCTAGTTTATCAAAATGTGTATTTTTATATTACAGAATACAATTACAGCTGGAGAAAAAAGTAGCCAACTTAAACTTTAGATTAGGCTAGCCGTAACAATCTGGCTAGCTAGCTTGAATATTTACTAGCCTATTACTGTAAGAGTTCTGGTCATCAGGTTATTAAGTTAAGGGCAAATTCACAAAGAGTGAATTGCGGTCGCTGAAAGCACCATGAATGGAGCATCACTTACAGCTATTATTTGTCCTGTTTCGAAGTCCGATTGACAAAAAACGTTGCACAAATGATAATACAGCATGAACAGGCCCAGTTTCCCAATTTTTGCAACTAGCTGCAGTTATCAATCAGTTATATGGAAACTATAAATGTTTCCTTTGTGCTAAGAGCCCTGTCGGCAGAAAAATCGCAGAGAGAAAAGAAAAGAAAAATCTTCAAACAGCGAGCTTCAGTTCTTGACCGTCGAGGTGCAGAGGCATTCCTTAAAACTAGAGGCAAGGAATTTAAATGTGACTGAGCGAAAAAGAAAACTGAAATATATACTCACAGGCACACCTGGCACAGTGATGCTTTTCCCTTGCCACAGTCACTGCTGCCATGATCACTTGAAAGTCTGGGTGTGACTCCTCTTATAAATGTGCCTCAGTTACCACCAACTCTCTGGAGACACTAATAATTTCACTGTAACTGATTTTGGCTACTGACTGACTGACTACTTTGGGAATTGGACTTTTGCAGTGGAGTTGATTTGCATTTTAAGGGGCCAGTTTTGCGCCAAACGTCTGCGTATCATCTAATTTAAATACCAGCTAATGGCACAGTAGCACTGAGACAGGATTTACTTGGTTTAGTTCTGGGTGCTTTCCATCCTTTGCAGGTGCTTTAAGAGTTACTCGGTTTCTTGTCTTTCTTGTGAAGGTTTAACAGGCCGCAGAAGTCGCACAGCGCTCTTGTGAATTCGCTCATCAGGGTGCTCGTACCGCAGCCCAAGTGGCAACACAAAGCCAGGATCCAGTAACTACAGAGCCAGTGTCTGCAGTTTGGTTTTAAGCTCTGTTAGCATTAATCTTCCTACCTGATATCTGTGATAAAAGCTATAGGCAAAAACAATTCTGTGCCTCATAATTGTCACTTATAAATGACAGCCTGTAAGTTGAAGCTATTCTGGATGTGGCCTGAGGCAAAGACATAATTTATATTCAGTGTTTTGTGCAAAATTCTCACTGGAAAACAAAACAAGAACTTGTTTATAGAAAGCAGTGAGTAGTGTTATTGATCTGGTGACAACACGAACTGTGGAACCTGAAGTTTTGTCACATGTTTGAGTCGAACGTGTCACTGAGAGAGACGCACTTTGTGTTCCTCTGTGTCTCTGTGTGTTCAGGAGAGAAGGGGAGGGGGTGCGACTCTTCTGGGACCGGCTGAGGGAGCCCTCCTTCACCTCCAGGTGGAACCCCTTCACCGTCGACTACCCCTTCATCACCTTCACACACCACCCTGCGAGGAACGTCAATGACACGTACGCTGCTCTCTGCGATGTAAGTTGATCGATCAGTGGTCACAGTTTTGCATTATTTAAAGGCTCAGTTCACTCAAATCACACACAAAAACATTTTCTCATTGAACACCAGCGCTGCCGAGCCATGCAGAGAGCTGTGGCTTTATTTACAGATGTTTTGAGATTTCTGCCATAACCTTAATGCAAAGAAGCTGAAAGACATTTAGTTTGTGTTGGAAAAACTAAAGAAAAAAGGCAACAACAACAGCAACATTTTGTTCCTGGAACAATATCCTAGTTTCTCAGGAAAATCACTGTCAGCAGCTTCATTGGGACCATTTCCAGTGAAAGCTGGCACAAGTTTAGAGTCACATATCTCAAAGCATCTCAGCACATAAATCTGAGACCATGGAACAGCTGCAGGACTCTGCATCACCAGGAGAAAGTGAGCAATGAGGGCAAAGTCAGGTTTAATTTGTCAGAATATATCAGTTAAATATTTGATACTACCATTTGTTTTATGACTAATCCAGGCGGAGGTGTGTACTCTGAGAGTCATGGAGACACTTAACTATTATCACTTCAAGAAAACACATCTGTGTGGTGAGATTCATCGCGTGGTTGAATGAGTCATCACTCAGAGATGACTTACTGGAATTAGGCATCAGATATTGTTCATGTGCAATCTGTCAGTTTCAAAACCCAATTAAATCCTCTGATCGACACACATCTGGATCCTCTGACTGACAGGTATCAGATATAAACTCTGTCTGGAAATAAAACCAGCACTGCGATGATTAATGTGTAGTTTTAGGTTCATGTTACTTGTGTAAAGTTACAGTTTGTGTTTCGACACAGGAGTGTGACGTGCTTGCAAAACTTATGCTGATATTTCAACATCAGTGTTTTCGTAGCAATTACAGCAGGCGACTCAGCGTGAGGCGGCGAAAAGAGTGGAGCAATCCTGTACTATGGAATGAAATTTCAACAGTGTCACAAACACGTCATACTTGCTGTGCAGAGTAAGAGAGAAGGTGGCATTATACACATTTCAGTGAGTGTGCTCAGCAGAGCCTGACAGACTCCAACAGCTGTTTAAAGACCTGGAAGAACATTCCCTAAGACTGCAGTGTAATCTTCATTATGGTGTGACACTGTGAGATGTAAAAGATCCTGACTGTAGACAGCTTAGTGATTACAGGAGACGGGTCGTTGAGATTTGACCTCTGACCTCTGATTTTTTTCCTTTTAAGTTGGGAATTGTGATCGACAGGGTTAATCAGGGTCAGGTGACTTTACAGATGGTACCACACATTACGTAATACTCTATTTATCAACAAGTAAAATATTGTGTAATCTTACGGATGTAACGACCTCAGACACAAAACTGGTGGACTCAAATGCACGACTCAAAACTCGTAGTAGTTTACCAAAAGTCTTTTACTTGGCTCAGAGTTCAAAACAAAACACTCGCAAGGAGGATCAAGATTCAGATAACAAAAGGTGCTCCCAAGGAGGGTCAGAAAATTATCACAAGCTTAAAACAAAAGATGGAAACCTGGCTAGATCGTCTATGATCATGACGACACGATCGTAGACGGAACAAGACGAACTGGCAACAGGACAAAGGGAGACGGGGACTATTGATACACGAGGTGGGGGAGAACAGGTGAAACCAATCAGGGGCGGGGTAGACAATCACAGTGGCGGGAAATTCACACAAAGGGAGGAAGTCAGGGTCTGAAACGAGAGGGAAAAGGTAAGTACAAAATAAAACAGGAAGTGCATGACAAGACTAGACATGAGTGACTTTAATTTAACATAAAATGCACATGACAACAAAGGACTTAACATGAAACACTAAACATGAACATAAGTAAAATTAACACACTTGACGAGACACAACAACGGATGACGGAAAATCACTTGAGTATCAATGAATGATTCCGTAAATGCATAGAGGAATAAATATGTAAATAAATAAATATGTGCTGAAATGAATACAGGAATAAATACATATATAAATAAATAAATGTCGAAATAAATAGAACAGCAAAGTTTCAGCCCAATTTTAAGATAAGAGTCAAACTAAGTTAGTCTACATGCAGACAGCTGTCATTTGAGCTAATTAGCAACAATTCGCTGTTAGCCGAACTAGCTTGCTGTCTAAATCAGCGTGTAAGACATAACATTAGTGACGATGGATGAGAGACTGTGGACGGAGCGTATTGAATATCACTGTCTACATGTTCATGCTTGCTGAACACATGTATTGATAAATTATTGGCTTCTTACTCGCTAAGGTTTAATTCCACTTACAGTAACGAGTGTAGCTGCCATCAGCTCGAGTCATTTTCGAGTTATCTTAACTTTGTTTCCACCACGGCCGCTCTGCTGTTCGCCGACTACCGCATCGTGTAGGTACGTGTGTGGATGTGTTTGTATGTGGAGGAGTTCAGCCCTGGCACAGAGCGCAGAGGAGATTAGCCCTGGGGCTAATTTAGTGCAGAGTTTTTGGTACCCATCCCTATATGCGATTAAAAAAATTAAATCCCTCTTAAATACAATATTGTGACCTCACATACATGCTGTGACCAAGGTGTTTCTGACCCTCCAACTCTTCTTCCACAGATCCAGAAGTTTCGTGAACAGCTCAAGGATGCAGCGCAGAAAGCCCACACTATAAAGCCGTTTCCCGGCAAGGCCAACGGCGTCTTGGTCCTGAATCAGAACATCCTCATCGAGGCTTACGTAGGCCTCATGTCTTTCATTGGGAACCAGAACAAACTGGGATACTGCATGGCTCGAGGAAACATTGGCTTCTAACTCTTCTGCATTTATATGATAGTTTTATCGCCAAAATTGTTTCCATGTTTTTAAGTTTGTTTACAGAGAGCTCATTGAAATTCTACAAGGTCTGACCGAAGATTTTTCCATATTCAGGTTTGCTTTTGTCACAGTGAAGCCTGGATTCTCAGGATGTTCTGTGTGAGGTTTAAACAAGCGTGTGATCTCCCCCACTGCTTATTACCAGTGTGTGGTGTCTGAGTACTCAGAAATATCCGCATTTCAACATCGCTCTTCACTGGATGACGGATCCCCCGCTGCTCTCAAGGAGCTTTGTATTTGCTCCTCAGTGATATGGTAATTCAACTCTTTCGCAATGGGACTCCTTTCTTCCTCCCCCGGTGTCTCTGTTAAAAGCTCATTCCCATGCCATTCAGCCCCTTAGAGATTCACCGGAGCATGGGGGCACATTTGTCAGTTTAGTTTTATCATTTGCAGTGTATTTTTACAGTGCATACAGTGATGGAATTTCCCCTTGATTTGTGTGTTTACCGTGTGTCGCTCTGCCTTGTTTGGCATCACCTGTTTGTCTTGTGAGCGTGTCACAGACAAGAAAATGTAGGCTCACATATTTTGTTCTTTCTTCCTTTGTGTTGGTACAAAAGATGCAGATTTTTTTTCCCTGCAGATTTCTATGCAGTGTTTTTCTTTGGAGCATTGTAATAGTGAATAATCATACCCTGACCCTTTTTCATACTGAATAACAATGTATGTTTGCTAAAACATAAACCTATTAGTGATCGTGACTCTTCAGTAAAGCCACAACTTCAAAAGTCCTGTAGTGTCTGCAGCAAACACTTGTTGTGCCGCCTGTTGCCTGCAGCTCTTCATCTTCAGGCCCTGACACACCAAGCCAACAGTCGGATGTTGGTCAGTGTTGGGCCGTCGGTGAGCGTCTGTCGCCCTAGTTTGTGCAGTGTGTCCTGCACTGTTGCCCCTCATCACCTCTCTTCTGCCTTTTTTTTTCGGCCCACTATAGCTTGTTGAATCAGTGTCGGCAACAGCGGAGCCTGTCAGAGAGTGAAATCACTCTGAGCAGCAGTTTAGCTCAGTGCACGAGAAGTGAGGAAAGTAAACAAAGAGCTTAAGCAAACTTGTTATAATAGGTAAAATTATTTTTCTTTATCCACTGAGCTCTTTAGCGGAAACGTTTCCTGATGGTTTTTGTTTCTGTTCACTGTTGCACAATAAACATGCTCTGTTCTTTGAACATTAGATTGTTGTGTTAATGCGCTAACTGGCTAACTAGCATCAAGACGGTCTTCCGGTTTCCCTTTTTGAATGACGGTTGCAGACTACTGCTGTGTGCTGGTGTGTAGAGGTATTTCCTCTCACACAGGCGCAGAGCATCTTTGCCGGTTGGCCTTTGGCTATAGTGTTTGCAGTGTGTTCATGTGCAACTTTTTAGGCTGAGACATGGTGACATAAGGTGATGCAGCAGGGGGCCTTCGTCGCTGAGTTTTCTGAAGTCAGTCAGTCAATCCGGGCTGTAACAGCTCATTGTGGCTGCTCCTGATCGTTCCAGTACTCCCTGCAACATTTAAAAACGGCCCATTGTTAAAAAAAATGACCTTATTTTGACAGACGCATTTTGGATTAAACAATCGTGGTCAGCGCTAACCTTTGTAGGTCTGTTTTTAATTAACTCTTTTTATGCGCATTTTCAGTTTGAGCCTAAAACACACAAGTGGAAACACCGAAACTTCGATAAAATATCGAAATATAGCAAAAAAAAAGTAAAACTTGGAGGTGGAAAAGTTGGGGTATTGATAAAAGGTTGATGCCACTGAGTGCAATGAAAATGGATTCAGTGAATAAATAATTATGTACCATTATTGCAGAGTTCATTAGAAGCTTTTTTCGTTGTCTCTGGAGGCTTTTAACACCTCTGGGCCGTTTGCAGAACGTCTTGGCCGAGATGTTTCCTTATCCCATTATCATGTCAACTCTCTTTTGACAAAGGCAAAAACCACCTCGTGTGAGTGTAAAAACTTTTTTGCACAATAAAAGTTTGACCAGATTTTGACGTTTCCTTTCAGCTTTTCTAATGTGGTACTTCAGACAGGCATAAAAACATGTTTACAAAAACGCCGCTAATAAAACTAAATTATACGTCACAGTAAATCTGAATTGAATGCTGAATTGTTTCCTTTAAATGTCTTATGCGTTGGTAGGCAGTATGAATCCTGCACAGGAATGGCGGACTCCGCCAGTAATAATGAAAACTGCTATACAGAGAGGAAATTACAACATTTAAATGCATTGTATGGATATTGTTATAATAATGCAGACCGTAAATAGTATCAAAAAGTGAAACTGTACACTGGTAAAAACAGTTCTGTTCACTAATGAGTGACAAATACAAGTGAATGCAGACGGACTAAGCCTCAGTATTTAGACCCTTCTAAGGTTTTCTCTTCAGGAAACAAGGTTAAGTAGCGAGCGTCCCAGGAGGACAGCTGTTATTCCACACGGTAAAGTATATGGTTAAGTTCAGCACCTTCAGTATCATGTATCACACCTTAGGGTCTGAAGGGGTTAACATGTTTCCTCCCAGAGTGAGGACGTGTTTTTAATCCTGGATCAAGCACTGCTCTGGCCTGGAGCGAAGCACCTCATCCATATTTCTGCTCTTCAAGTTGTAAAAGATGTTCAGAAAACAGGATTAACTGCCAGATAAATGAGCGTTCATAAAGTTGTGCAGCGTAGGCCCTCAAGAAAAGTTCAGTTTTACATTCAGGTCACCTCATGACTCATGGCGGTGACATTAGTTGAAGAATATCCAACCAAGTGTGTTTATTTTGTTTGGTTTCCATGGGCTGCATTTGTACCTGTAATCATTATATTCTTTAATTGTTCTGACTAGCTGCAGGTGGGGCAGTTACCAAAAACACCGAGCAGCAGCAGCATTACAGTGAAAGACCGTTGTATCACAAACCATTTGAAATAATAACAGACCTCCTGACATGTAACGTTTGTGATTACGTTGTTTGCTGTTCAGATGATTTTACATGTTCGGTCACGTTTGAATTGAACTTTAATGAAGCTCGAATCTTCGCTTGTCTCTTGTTTTCTGCCGACCTTTAACAGTTAAGAGCATCACTTCACTCCACTGACGTCTCGATGTGAAGCGACTTGCTCTAAATGTCAGGATATAGAATGAGTACGGCTCGGTCGCTGTGTGTGTGCAGGTGTGCGTGCAGGAGACGGCAGGGAGCGTGGGTGTGGGTGTGTTGTGTTTGATCCATCTCTGTCCTCAGATGCTCTTTTTCTGTGCATTAAAGATCATTAAGTTCAGCCCTCAAGGTGCTTCACCAGAATTGCCTCACCATTGTATGTACAGTCTGTACTCAGATACAGACACAGCAGTTTTGTATACATGACTAATGACATGATCGACTGATCTGCAGTGACGATCACAGGTTTGATGTAAGGACACAGATTTTTGTTGATTGCAAAACATTTAACCACAAAATTTACACTAAAAAAACATTAAGATATTTCATCTAATAAACAGGTTTCATGTTGCATTAATTAGGTGTGAGGTCATTTAAGTAATTCTGAAATAGTTGTAATAAAAACACACCAAGTTCTCTGTACTACAGAATCAGAATACTTTGATGTCAAGTATAGAGATTTACAGAAAGTAGAAATAATAAGTATACATATAAGAAGGATTTAAAAGTTAAAATCTGTGCGTTGTGCTTCAATTTTCACTCTAGTATGTAAAATATTTAAAAATATAAAATATGTGTAATATGCTGAGTGTGTTCAGTGTGTAAAAACTATGAAAATGTGACCTTTATGCTACAAAAGAGCTTTTTAAATTCATTCATTCATTCATTTTTGGTAACTGCTTATCCTCTTGGGGGTCACGGGGGCACTGGAGCCTATCCCAGCTGACACTGGGTGAGAGGCAGGGTACACCCTGGACAGGTCACCAGACTATCACAGGGCTGACACATAGAGACAGACAACCATTCACACTCACATTCACACCTACAGACAATTTAGAGTCACCAATTAACCTGCATGTCTTTGGACTGTGGGAGGAAGCTGGAGCACCTGGAGAAAACTCACGCTGACACAGGGAGAACATGCAAACTCTGGTCCACTGGAGGAAGCAGCCTGTGTATCCATTTACAGCTGACGTAAGCAAATGAAAATCTTTAAGATTATAACTTTAACACTTATGTAGCCATAAAGAGTTGCTGATCAGACATTCACTTTTTAATAGTTTTTGGTTTGCCACAAAATCAGTCACTGTCATGTCAGTGTTCAGTTTTTACTTTTACTTACTGTGATTCAATCTTAAGAGTATTAAAAGACTCAAAAGAAATATAAAGAAATCAACAAAGTTCAATGACAATAAAGTTAAAAAAATTAACTTGACAAACACATCTTTTTACTCCATATTAAAGCAGTATTAATGGATTTTTTTCCACAGCAGAAACAAGCAGTAAACACAACACTGATGTCTTTACAACTGGATGTGATGACCAAGTTACCACATATTTGCACTGAGGTAGCCAAGTCTTGTCTTATTTGTGGTCTGATGAACGCAGAGAGAGAGAATGGAGGGACTGAGCGAATGATAGGACTAGATAAATCAATGTATTGGAAACACTGGGTTACTGTATGCCTGTGGTCGTCTGGTGGGAGGGGCTCAGGACAGAGAGGGGAAAGCTGCAGGACAAGGGTGTTTTTTCAAAGTCTGCCTGCTTGATTTTTGCCTTTTCCAGGTTTCCGCCAAACCCAGCTTTAATTTGGAGTCGTGCTGCTGGTCGCCTGACAAATGTAAGTCCAATATGCACTCTCCTTTTAGCTCCGTTTTTGGTCTCCACCAACCTCTGAGAAAAATATCTGTCCCTTTAGCAGTTCCTCTGTGTTCACCAGCCTGTTGCTAACTCTGTAAACTTGTGTGCGGAGCAGTATATCTTATAGGCCTAGTAATTTACAGCTGCCTGCTGGACACGGCGCTGATTAGAGCAGTGAGAATTGAACCAAGGGTGCTTTCACACCTGCCCTGTTTGGTTTGGTCCAATCAAACTCAAGTTCATTTGCTCCCTAAGTGTGGTTCATTTGTGCAGGTGTGAACACAGCAATCACACTCAGGTGTGCACCAAAACAATCTTCTTGAAGAGGTGGTGTCAGTCTGGTTCCAAATGAACTCTGGTGCGGTTGGTTTGTGGTGAGAACGTGTTCCGACCTGGATCTGAACCAACTGCAGTCACATGACACATTGTTTGGGTTAAACATGAGCATGTTACAGTCCTGGAGGATTATTAATGTGCCCCTCCTCCTGTACTGCCTTAATATGCACATTCAGCACATCCAATGCATCAAAACATTGTTTTCTAGTTGGAGCCGCGCCTCGTTTTCAAACTGTATGCTTTGACTCAAATGAACAATGACAGCAATATAGTCCACGATGAGCAGCGCTAAAATCAACCTGCGTAGTTGTCCCTCCATTGTGACATTAGAAAGTGTCACATTTATCTTGACAGTGTACTCTTCTTCAACATTTTCTTTACTTCCTGGATTTTTCCCACATGGAAATTCTGACCAATCAAGAGCAGCTTTCTGACACAAGACATTTGATCTGGTCCGCTTGTAAATGCTGCCTGTGAGAACACCAACCAACTCTAGGCAATTATGGAGGTCTGTAACAAAATTAATCTCTGATTCGGACCAAAACAAGACAACTCTAGGTCTGAAAGCACCGTAAAACAGTAGAAGTGTGTGTCATAAAACCAAAACGACAGGCTGAAAGACGCTAAAATGCTCCATAGTCAGGTGATAATTCTCATTTTATCCAGTCATGTTTTCTTAATTATTAGTGCTGCTTTAGGTTAATGATAAAATATAATTTGACTTGACTTCATAACAACATGAGGTTTTATAGTGTACTGGAAAATATGAGTGAAATATGTCTTTATAAATTATAAATGCAGTTGGCAGTTGTACAATGTGGACAGTCAACTAACAGTGTTTACACTATACAGTATAATAGATAATTAAACTACTTAAACTACAGTTCAGTTGTGTAGAGCCTGGTAACGTTCGAGGTTTCTGCCTCCCAAAGGAAAGTTTTTCCTCACTGCTGTCGCTAAGTTCTCGCCGTAGAGGAATAGTTGGGTCTCTTTGAAGGAAATTTAAACAGTATGATGCTCTGTATGAAAACTGTCCTGAGATAACTTTTGTTACCGTTTGGCACTGTAAAAGTAAAACTGACTTTAGTCGACTACTATTTTAATTAGTCCGACACATTGTTGCCTGAATCTTATCAATCAAACAGCTGTTTTGTTTGAGGCTTTGTTGCATGTTACTCATGAATCTGTTATTAATTTCCTTCTCATCACATTTTGCTCTGCGCTCACTCCACAGAACAGAGAGTGTGTATATCTCTGCTTTGTCAAAGAGCAGCACATGGACTCACAAGATAAATGACTTCCAAAGCTAATGATTGCATTCCTTTCTGGAAAGGTAAGTTAGCGCCTGCGGCTAGATAATACGGCTTGTGCTTCACTCCAATTATTTTCCACCAGCAGAACATCACACTGATCAACCGGCAGTTTGCGGCTGTGGACTGACACACACACCTCTGACAGTGAGTACAAGCCAGTCTGAACGCTGTAAAACAAAACCTTAAGAGTCTGTCAGTGAGTTATTCTCTCACTCTGGTGGATTTTAAGTCTCATTCAGGAAACACAAGAAGCACGATGTGTATGAAAACAGTATTAAAGGAACAGTTCACCCCTAAATCAAATATATATAGCCCTTTTTACATAGGAATTGTGCAAATTTGCAGGAAAGCCCAATCCCTCTTCTTTCAGCATTGGCAGTATAAAAACAAAATTGGGGAGGGCGGCTAAATGCCACCTGCCTACTTTTGTTTATACAGAATGTGCCTTTTTCGAGGCAATGGGGGGCGTGAGCTAGTAACAAAACGTGTAGCTCAGCGTGTGACGTAAACAGTGACGTACCGAGGAAAGCCGCGGCTGGTCAGTCCTTCGACGATTCTCTCGTACATCGGCCCGTCCTTCATGTTCCCGTCATCTGACGGTTAATGGCCTCCTCGTTAGCGAGGGCAAGGAGGGCGCGCAATTCTTTATCTCCCCAGTTGCTCATCTTCTGCTTTGCGTCTCCTTAGTGCTGCTAGATACTCATTCCTGCTATCAGCTGTTTCCTGTTTTGAAGTCCACGCCAGTGGGTCGAATGTGCGGCATCATCAACAGCCCCTCCCACAAGTCATCAACAGCCCCTCCCGAGGCGGAAAGCCGCCTCGCTCTGTTTAGATGAAAACTGTCCCGCCAATATGACTACCCTACGAGGCGGAAAATTGGGCACCTCGGATCAACTCGCCACTCCGGCTCTGTGTGTCTAAACGCTCGCAGCTTGCCGGCAAATCGGCCGAACATTCGCGGAAAATCTGGCAGTGTAAAAGGGGCTTATATTATCCTCTCACCTGTTGTGCTGTTTATTGATCTGGATCGTTTTGGTTTGAGTTGTTGAGTGTTGAGTCAGTCATTAGTTCAAGGTCCACACAGTTTAATACGTTCAGCGTCATACTTGTGTTTAATGTTGATGAGCTAGTTTGCTGTCTCTGACAAGTAGCTGTCCACTAGTCGCTCACTCTAAAGCAGGAAACAGCACTTCAAAATAAAAGCGCTGTGTCTGAAATTAACTGCACTTCTAAATAGAAAGTGTGCAACTTGACACGACGGACCTGCGACCCACCAACTGGGAGCCACTGATCTCACGCACAACATTGTTATTAGAATAATTTGACTGAGCGGTCTTGAAGGTGAAAGTCCAGAGTTCTTGCTCTTCTATACAGCTGTTGCTCAGAGCATCAAAAACAAGCCATGCCCGGTCTCACAACTGCCGCTGAAGGATGCCTCAGTACATTGGTATCTGACGCCAAGGGTCACTGATGAAGCACTGGGAGTGAGTCTGGTTTCCAATTTGTTAAAAAAAACACTACCGCTAAGAATATGTATTTTTGATTTTTGCGTGGACTGCTCCTTTAAGTTATCAGGTAACAAATGAGCTGGTTAATGTGCGGCCTGTTGGAGAGACGGATCGGTACAAGTGGTTTTGTCGCAGGTCAAGGTCACATCGGAAGTCCCCGTGTCTCACTCGACAGGTCCAAGTGGTTATTTTGTTGATTGTGATGTGAGATGATTTCCTCACTGCCCTGAAGAGGAATGTGATCGGTAAAGTGAGAGGTTTTAAAACCTGCCCATCAGCCCCGGTGACCCTGCATGGCCCCGACTAACAACCAGAGCTGCCTGGGATGCTTGGGGCGAGTAACATAAGACAAATTCTGCGAGACACTCTTGCAATCCTGGTGTGGCACGCAGTCTTCTCGTCTCACTGAAATACCTTCAAAGCCCTCATAGATATGCCAGCTTGGATACCAGGCTGCTTTTCACAGGTCATGCAACCTCCAGTCACCATTTTCATTTCTCCGGCATCTGTGTCGCTTGTTTGTTTGGTAAACATGTTACACCTGTCAGAGGAATGCCGGTTGCTAACGGGCCAAGTCCAGCAGCATTTATTATGTTCTGTGGCACTTTCCCCTTCTTCTCGCCTCCCTCGTGTTTCCATCTGTTGCCCTCGCAGCAGCGAACACAGTAAGTGTGAAGGAGCGAATGTGTGAGGAAAAGCGTGCGTGTGTTTGTTCACGCATGTGCTCCATGTGTGGATGTGTCGGCACGCACGCGCGCTCACAGAGGCTACTGGGTTGTTGTCTGGATTGCTGTCTTGTAATGGAGATAGAGACACTGTTTTTATTTATCCCTCCCCCAGCTGTCACTGTTGTGTCTGGAGCGTGTTCGCTGAACTCAGGGCCATGGGACACTTGGAGAACTGTCAAATCCACTAACCCTCCCAACTATGCAGAATGTTGCAGCCCACAACACACCCTGGATTCTTATTATGGAAAACAAAAGCTGAGAGGGACATTCAAGAAATGTGCAACCTTTATCTGACTCTCCTACCTTTAAATCACGGCAGCAAGAATCTGTTATTTCCATTTAATATGTGCTCACAGAACATGGAGTCATGATGGTAAATAATGAGGGTTACAGTGGAGTTTTTTTCCATTTATTTATTTATTGCCCCGTGACTTTTAACCTTCAGTACTGTGAATTCCAGAGCCACCAAATTTAGCTGAAAAATTTCAAATGTCTGGGATTACTAAGACAAGAATATCACGCCAACTCAACACCAATAAATCGCGAAACCACAAATAATTAGATCAGTTTTTTTATTTTCCTTCATGACAGCTGTGTAGAAATACTTCAGTAGACTTCTGAACATTTTGACTTTTGATTGTAATTAAGTAAAAGAAACAAAATATACTGAAAGTGTCAAAACTAAAAGTACTCATTTAACAGAATGGCCCCTGTCAGTGTTTATTTTATTATTATTATTGTAATATTACTGAGACATGATGTTTTAGCTTGTTGAAACTAAGGTCATTTAATTATTTTATATAGTGTTGGTTTATTCTTAACAAAGCGTCAAGGTCAGGGTCCTGCTGCATCACTCTGTCGGGGTTTATTTCGCAGTAATGACCCACTTGTTGGACATAATCTGGTTTATTACACAGCTGCTTCTTTCTTTCTTTTTGTAATTCTTTTTTTATTGGTTTATAAAAGCATTATGAAGAAATGGAAACAAGATTTACAGCCAGTAGAACACGAAGACCTCAAGCAAAAGAAATAAGGTAAATTTAATTTTGATTAAAAAAAGTTTTACGAGTAATAATATTATTGAAAATCATACCATAAAATAAGAATAGAGTGTGAATAACAAATTAATAGACTGTGCAAACATGAACGTTGAATCAAGACATACATATAGAGACAGTGGGGGCTGCTGATCACGCCATGATGTGTTTCTCGTCCTTATTCAGACAAATCAGATTTAATATTTTAGACATACACTAACCTTTTTGTCCAGTTCTCAATAAGAATTAATTAATTTAAAGTCATTCTCTCTATGACAAAAATATTACATACCAAGTCAGCCCATTTATCAATATTAGGCATTTCTTTTTTCAGCCATGTCTCAGTTAGTGGTTTTTTAACGTCACCAAAAATATTCTCAGCAGATATTTATCCTTTTTCCTCCATTTGAGTTCCACACGGCTGCTTTCTAATGAAATCAATAATGTGACTCAAAACATTGACTTAAAAATAATTTTGTAGCTTTGAAATTGATTTTGTTGCTCCTGCCAGAGTCTGATCAGAGCTGCGTCCACAGCAACAGTCTTATTCAGAAATAACAGTACAATATTATCTCTTAAATTCAGTGGTTTCAAGTAGCTGGAAATGTAGATACTCAATTACAAGTATAGCACTTGAGTAAATATACTTAATATTCTAATGCACCTCCTATATTGAAACTGGTGAATTGATCTTCATTACATTTTAAACACACCAAATCTGCTTTTCTTACTATGTTATTTCATATAATTTGGCTCTAACTGTGACAGGATATGAGTCTGCACAAACATGCTCATAGACCCAGAACATGAGTCATGCCAGTACCAGGCCATCTTTATATTTAACTGTCCACTCCTTAAAGGAGTAGTTTGACATTTTTGGAGAATATGGACTTTTAATCCCGGGAGTGAGGTGAAAAGATAGATGCCACTGTCATGTCTACACAATAAGTAAGGAGCCACAGCTACAGGAGCTGGTTAGCTTAGCTTAGCATCACAATTGTAAACAAGGTGAAACAGTTGACCTGACAAGTTTTTGGGTCCTTATATGTTTTTTTTTGTTCCTTCAGAAAACTGTTGAACTTGATGAACTTAGGGGGTTTTCGTTGATTCATACCATGACAAAGTATGACTGCCACTCCCTCACCACACAAGTTTCACATTAGTAATATTGTTCCTTACAGGAGTACACTTGGGTCGTCAACCATGTGACATTTGTTTATGTTGTCACGACAGCGTAGAAGAGAGCACCGCCTGACTACACTTACACGCACAGAACATTACTGTTTTGACAATATTCTCACTAAGCTGTTGACATGGCTAATGAAAATTAATCTTCCACTAATGCAAACTCTGATTAATGCACCCTAACGTGTCGTTTATCGGTCAAAATATGGGAAAGTGGCTTTTTATTCCTGACATCAAAATAGCATAAAGTCAGTGTTTGTCACAGGTACAGACTTTTTCTTCTCCCTCTTTTATTCCTTCAACCACCGTCTTTAAAAGGTCAGTGTTGGATTTTTGCACATATGTAAAAACCTGTTAATATCCAAGTAAATGTGTTTCTTCTTCTGTCCAAAAATGTGGCTTTCCTTTTTAGACATTCATCTCTTTACCAGCATTGCAACTGCTTGCTAGCTGGTTTGTGTACAACACACCCATGACTATGCACAGAGCTGACAGTAAACAGTAAAGAGGCCGTGTGGCGCAAACTGCAGTTAAAACCCCAGGTGAGACACATGTCCAAAGAACGCTCCTAAAACCCAAAACATATCGGCATATCCCACATGTCTTAATTGGAAAATGTTACATTCACAAAAAGGCTCGTCTCAGAATATCCTAACAGAAAATGCTGATAACATGACCTGTACCAGATTTTAAATATTGTCAAATTCAGAATATTAGTGTCCATGTAAACGCAGTCACTGTTGGTAACGACCCTCTCACCTGCTCACCTACCTTATAATCCATGGCCATGCAGTTAAGAGCATGAGATCAGCTCTCAGCTACACCAGCTCCCACCTCTTGGATCCTCTGAACAATGTCTTTTAAGTGTCCCATGATCGAGGGTGGGTAAAGGGAGATCATACCTTTGTGGTAGCTGCGCCACGGCTTTGGAATAGCTTTCCACTCTCGGTTAAATGCCCCCCCTCCACTGGAAGTCTCTATTACCCCCTTTACACCTTGCATTAACATGCGTTTTTTGCAATCGGATTGCAATCGGATAATGCTTGACCACGTACATTTGTACCTGGTAATAATATGCGTCTCTGGTGTCCACATCCATAATAGCCCTGCCCTGTGTTGCTCACTGTTTTCTGCCTATGACATGGAGGCTATTATGTGTATCTTTACACACCCATACTGTGCACTCACTTATATTTGTGCACACTGTACTTACATACATGCATACATATTTGTACTGATAATTAAGGACGGGGGAGGAGATGAATAACAGTTTACTTTAATTGAGGAGTAGAACAGGGATGTTTAATAGTAACACATGTAGGATAGAAAATATCAGCACTTTTGTGGGAGGTTAAACCAGCAGTCATGCTGTTTTAGTGTGGTCAGCTGTGGTTGTTTTTAAATGTGCTGTTTAAATAAACTTGATCTGATCAGTGGGTTCTGCACATGTGCAGATTTTGGAGGAAACTGGTGGTGTTGAGAAACGTCTTTGCAGCTTTACTCACTAAGGCTTTTTGCCACTGCCATGGTTTTTATTTTTGGTTTCCATACCTGATGTGAAATGTACCCGAGACCACCTTGTCAAGTGAACTCAGACATGGATTGACTTTACCCGGGCACAGTATACAGTATTTACACTCATCAAATAAAATAGACTTTGTAGTTAAGTGTACTCAGACCCAGGCCCTGGTCTCGGATGTGAAAGCCTCTGCAGCCTCCTTCATTTCAGGCCCTGACAGAAAAAGTGCTGGCTGGAGTTATTCCTGTGTAATGTACCCGAGGTTTACCAAAACTCCATTTAAAGCAAATGAACATGATGAAATATCCGCGCTCAGTGTTGAGTCTGTCTTTATTATTACAGTAAATAAACCTCACCACAGTGTACCAGGATGATTTTATTATAAAATGTCAAGTGTCAAGTGAGAGTGTGCTGACGGAGCTGCAGCTCCAGTCTGTACATGCAGCTTGTGTAACTGATGAAAATCACCATGCTGGCATGTATTCAACATTAGACGAGCACTGTTCTCCGATGATAGCGTCCTCTCCGCCATATTTCACGTGTCAGACAGTATGTGAGAGCGAATCTGTGTTGCCATGTCAGTCATCCAGCTCCTTGCTTTAGGATGGCCCCATTAGACGCTGGCCAGACGGTCAGTGGCGGTGAGACTAAGCACTGATGACAAGCTGCTGGAAAGGCTGCAGAGGAGGAGAATGAGCAGAGTCGGCATGGGGAGCCTCAGACAAGTACACACACACACACACACACACACACACTAAACCCACATTCATATTAAAACCCTCATACACATACGCTTCATAGCTGTCTGCAATCTGATACCCACGATAATATTTGAGCGCTGCAGTGGAAAACACTGTGTATGATTTATCTGTGAGGTTTGATTTACAACAGTTTGTCATTAACTTCAATCAATATTGAATTCCTGTCAGTTAAGATGACAGTTCAGCATGTGACATGCACCTTCCTGCCAACAGGGGGAAACAATCGTCTGCCTTCCTCTACACACAGAGACATCATGTGCAGCCACAGGAAGTGTACTGTGTCATTATATTTTACATTATAATATTTATTAAATGTTACAAACTGCATCATCAGGGTTGTTTTTATGCTTGTGGCTGCCTCAGCGCTGGCACTGCTGTGTGTTTGTAGGTCTGATCATGTGCCTGGGATTAAAGCAGAGACCTATCAGGTGAGTTTATGTTCCACACTTTTAGCCTGTTAAACTCTGACACATCCACTGGCACCAGGTCTGTGTTTACAGCTGCTCACGTCGTGCAGCCACACTCTGTTCAGATCACAAAGCTTTACTTAAAATGCCAGTGGAGATTCAAAAGTCCTCCAAGAATAACAGATGTGCCAGGCAGAGTGCTTTGAAAATGTCTTCAGGGTTATGCAAGAATCATCTGGAATATTCCAATACTAAATTTTCAGTCAGTGATAAAAGCTTTAATCAAGTGCTGACACAATGCTCATATCAAAACACATCTATAGTGTTTTATTCTAAATTTAAAGAGGTATAAGGTGCAATTTAAAGGCAAAATTAGGTTTTTAAATTGTAAAATACAGGAAATGTAATATAGATATTATTAGATTTTCACCTTGTGAGTCTGTAGCTTCTTTTACACTACCTGTTCAAGGTGGGAATATTGTGCCGTCGAGCCATATCGCTGCTCTGTATATAAAGTACGATCACAGAATTTGGGGAATGACTTTGCCTCCGAGCCAGGAATGAAGGTTCTCTAGTTATCATTAATATTAATACAAGTAGAATAGTTGTTTTTGCTCATTCTTCTTGAGCTTGTTCTTGTTAAAGTATTTAACAGGTATATTCTGCTTTGAAGGATGATGGCTCGTGTGAAATAATAGCATTTAAAAAATGAAATAAAGACATATTTTTGATCCATCTAATGTTCCAGTGTTCCAGGTTTACTGTTGCAACAATGCATCATAGCTCAGTCAGTGGGGATTTAGCTTGGGAACCCAAGGGTCGCCGGTACAAGTCCCTGTATGGACCAAGTATAAAGTGTAAACTGGCAGCTGGAGAGATGCCAGTTCACATCCTGGGCACTGCTGAGGTGCCCTTGAGCGAGGCACCGAACCCTCAAACTGCACCAGGGGCACAGTTTGTAGCTGACCCTTGCAGTACCCTGTTGTTGCATGTGTGTGTAGGAAGGATTTCAACTGCAATTTGTGAAGACTCACAAATAATAAAAGTAGATTTTTCAGGAAGGTCTAAACACAGTCCTTGTTTCGTGTTAGTGGGTGAACAATCCAACACTTCTGCTTCTTAGTGCTATGTAGAGCCGATATCAAAGGATCCAAAAGCGATGTCCTCCCTGTGGAAGCTTTACCGATACCTCCTGCTTAAAACCCCAAAACATCAGAAGCATCATGAGGCCCTGCTCTCACCGTCTGTATTCAAAAAATCAAAATCAAGATCAAATGAGCTTTCACCCTCCGCCCTTCATTTACTCATGTGCTATACTCATGCTACATGTACTTTACTTAAACTTTTAATTTTGCGCTACTTCACGATTCTACTACACCAAGTTTAAGAAGAAAATATTTTACATTTCACTTCATTACAGTGATTTATATTTAGTTACATTTAAGATTAAGATTTTTACATACAAACACACATGGTAATAATCCTTGAATTTCAATAGGGTAGTTATATAAAATGTGATCCATTGTTACAGATTTAACTACCCATAAGTATATAAAGGGATTAAAATTTGCTCTACTTTGACCAACAACACTAAAGTAGCCCTCACATGTAAATGCATCGGTAACAATGATCCATAGCACACTGACAGAGGCCTCTCTGTGCTGTAGTTACTTTACTTTTGATTCTTTAAACACATTTTGTTGTCAGTGCTTCTGTAATTTTACTTTGTTAACATGTTTAATATTTGTAATGGAGTATTTTATACTGCAGAATTTCTAATTTTACTAAAGTAAATGATGTCTTCACCTCCTCCAGCACTGTCATGTTTTAGGAATTCTTTAAGGCCAATTTTCTGGCATTGTTCAGTCAGCCGACGGTGACAACCAAAAACCTTGGAAATCCAAACCCCTGCCAAACCACAGTCTATCAGTGTGAAAACATACCAGCCATGAGCCATATGTCAAAACAGTGTTATTATCCTTTAAGAATGTTAATCACACTGGTCTGAGCTGTGGCCATCTCTGCCTCAAGGGCCTGTTTCCTCAGCAAGTGGAGCAGTTTATGAGTGAGGTTAAGATGTCAGTCTGAGCTGCGGTTAAAGACCAGCCCTCCTCCAACTGTCCCCGAGCCTGACCTCCGGCACAGGAGGGAAGAATGCGATGTCTTGACGCTAAGTGAGTGCCCCAGCTCTCCCTTCCCTCTGACCCCTCCGCCCAGCAGCAGCAGCCCTGGGGCTTCTTGTGACAGCCACTGTGTCCCCAGCAACCTCCTCGCAGTTTGCAAATATGTCCTCGATATGGCCGGCATGTCGTACGCAGATGTCTCAGTGGCGGGAGATAAATTTGAGAGCAAGGAGATGTCAGGCTGGCGACAGCTGTGGGCTACAATTTCACCAGATGTCCGCCGTTGCTAACCTTCAGTGGACATGAGCTGGCCACCCCCTGGACGTACTTTACATGCACAGTAAATATTTTCTCAACACGAAGCTCATAGGAGGCGCAAACCAGAATTCGTTTGTCACGGCTCACATGGCCGCAGCCTTCAGGGCTCTGATTTATTGGATCTGGAGGCACGTACTGATGAGATGCAGCCTATGTTTTACTTAAAGAGAATCACAGCTGGAGCTGTAACAGAGACGCTCGGGGAGAAATAACATCTCCAGGGTTCACTGGATGTTCCTGGAGATGGAGTTCATGCTGAGGGAGGATTTTTAAAGCGACACTTCATCCACAAAATTATCATTTGTGTATCAGTTACTCTCCACGTGTTGCTTTGAATTCATAAAGAAAACTTTGTTTTTCTTGCTTGCCTTCACTGTGAACCAAAAATCAAAAAACAGTGAACATTCTTGATAAATTAAAGCCACAGGGGTCTGCGTTTAAAAACTATGTCAAAACATCCATTTACAAACTCTCACACAACTTGTACATTCATCCAGTCGTATGCTAAGTAGTTCCAGCCTGTTTTATACCGCCACTTTGTCAGTGATGTTGGCATCAGACACCGACGCACAGAGGCACCTTCTGCGGCGGTATGACACACACCAGGCACGTCAATTTTAGAGGCAGTGGGCAACAACCTAACTCGTCAATGGACATCAGCGTCAGATACAGACCATAGAGGCACCTTTCTCTGCAGTACGATAGGCACCAGGTGACGTCAGTTTTTAACGCCACCGACAAGTACAGGGGTGGTGAATGGGTCAGCAAAATCCGGTCTTTTAACCCTGGAGCCTGCTGTTTGGTTCCTGTGTGAATTTTAAGCCAAAGCGTGATGTCTTTTTCTAAATCTAACCTCATGCTTTGTTGCCTTAACCTAAAAAAATCAACCTAAAACTGTTTTACAAATGTTACAAGTTTATTTTGAATAACACTGTTTGCATGTAGCAAGCAGAAACTGTACATTTTGTGTGAACATTTAAAACAGATGCAGGAGAGTACCTGGTACGTCATATTTACACATGTAGCTCCACAAACAAAGCGGAGGTATTTGATGAGTTAGGATACAAATGTGTTGGTATTTTGCACTAGTTGTGTGAAAGTTTGTAAATGGATGTTTTGATAAAGTTCTGCTGTTGTGAAACACGGCCCCCCTTTACTTTATTTCATCAGGAATTTATTCAGTTTTTAGATTCTTCGTCCTCCGCAGAGCAAGGGCGTCACTTTGTGTTGAAAAGAGGTGGGGATTTAACAGCTTAGATGAAAACATTCTAAATGGTCTTCAGCATATTTGATTTCAATGTCATGGATGGATCAGTATGAGGTCAGAGTGGATAATTATGGTGAGTCAAATATAAAAGGCTGATCAAAAGGGCGTAGCCAAGGCCAGAGGTCAGCAACCTTTATTATCAAAAGAGACATTTTTGGACAAAAAAAATCTGTCTGGAGCTGCAAAACATATTTGAGCCTCATAATAAAGGTAACACAGACTTTTGAGTCAAACTTAGTCCATTAACATTACTAATAAATCTAAATTAGCATTTATTAATATGTTTTAACACAAGGGGGCTCCTGTGCAGTGGGCTGTTTATGATTATTTGGTACTTGAACTTTGCAGCGTTGGGAATGAAAACAAACAAACTTGTCCATGCACTATTAAATTCTCTTTTTTCCACTTTCCCCTTTTGGATTTGTAATCCACAGCTAGGAAGACTCACCAGGAAAAGGCACCAGGCCAGATGTATGACGCACAGTTTAGCTGATGAAATGTGAAAAGATTTTATGTTTAGTTATTATGTTGATCTGTTCTGTACAACATCTATTGCACGTCTGTCGATCCTTGATGAGGGATCCCTCCTCAGCTGCTCTTCCTGAGGTTTCTACCATTTTTTTCCTCCGTTGAGATTTTTTTGGGGAGTTTTTCCTTATCAGCTGTGAGGGTCCAAAGGACAGAGGGATGGTGTATGCTGTAAAGCAAATTGTGATTTGTGATAACTTAAATTGAACTGAAAATTAAAATGTTTAAAAAAAAACAAAACAGTTATTAATTTTCGTATAATTTTCTGCAGGGGTTTTGTTTCAACATCAGGGAGGACAAATAAGAAGGGGGGGTTCAGGGGTTCAACCATGGGAAATTTTAAGTGTCAAACATTTCATTTCCTTCATTTTAGGTTGCAAGAAACAATTAAAAATACAAAAATATAATGGAATATAATGCAGCGATGTTCTCAGACATTCTGTATTGCTTTTAAATATTTATGCTACAGTAGATCAGCTTTTCTCATTTAACGTGACTGATACTGACTCAGCACACATGAAGGCATGATTTACTCTTCAGCCCTCCTTTAGGAACCTGTTTACATTAACGATTCATTAATTCATTTTAATTAACTGGACTTTAACAGCTCAAGTATTGTCATGTTCACAGACAGAGAATGGAGAACTTGGACAAGAGGAAAGATTCAAGAAGAAAATGAGTCATTTTAAGATCAGTAAGCTATTTTCTTTTATTTTATTTATTCATTAATTTATTTATTTTGTAGCTAACGTTACTTTTTTTGGACAATGCACATTTGTTTCTTCTGTATTTACATTATATTGTATATTTTCTTATTGTGTGAATAACCCTTTGTAAGGCATTCTCATTTGTTTCTTTGTGCAAACTCTTTTTCAGAACATTTTTAAGTTTGCCTGGCGTCCTCAGTGTAAATGACACCTGAGTTTTCCTCATGAGTTCAGCCGAACACTGGGTGAGTAACTGATGTACAGCTGATGATATTATGGGTGAAATATTCCTTTAAAGTGCACAGATTTTTTTTTTTTTTTTTTTTTTTCTGTCCTTTTGTTCCAAACCTGCTGGTGGCACTGTGACGCCTTCCTATTGGTCAGACAGCGCTGACGGGTGTGATGTCTGTGTGTGGACAGAGTTTACATTCCTGCAGTCCACAGTCTACCAGAGACATCGGCTGCCATCGACATGGCTGTGGCATTTCCTGTTGTGCCACGGCATATACAGTTCTGACTCTGGCACAGGGCGCAGATTGGTCACAGACGCTCCCCGGTCAGTTCAACGTGATTTGAACCGAGCCCGAAACGACTTAAGTTACATTTCCGTGCTTCCCAGCATTGCTGAAATCTGTTCAACCCCTTTTAAAATTGTTTTGATAAGCCTGATAGTGTGGTGTTTTGAAAGGCCTCGCATGGTGAAAGATAAGCCTCTTTTCTTTGTGCGATGACTCTCTGTGACGAATACTGACAGAGGGAGAAGAGGTGTGATGACGCCTGTGTGTGTGTGTGTGTGTCAGTGTGTGTGTGTATGTGTGTGTGCATTCTATGGCAGTGCCTTCACAGAATCACCTTACAGTAAGTTTGGCACTTGAACTATTTGTCCGAGTTCACCCCACGGTTGATCTCTTTCCCATCCTTCGCTCTCGCCGCAGTCCACCTGAGGCTGTGGGAGTAGCTTGCTTGTGTGTGTGTGTGTGTGTGTGTGTGTGTGTGTCTGTGTGTGTTGCAACTGAGCAGAGTTACTTGGCAGTGCCAGAATGGGGTGGGGCTGAAAAGGAGCAATTTGGCGTCTGTAGATTACACGGAAAAGCTGACTGATGACATATTCATCACATTTTCCACCCTTCCACTTATTTTTCCAAAGAAATCCAGGTGAATAATGGACGCTAAAAGCCCAACAATGCATATCACGTCACACCCCAACAACAGCACCGGACATTTAAACACACCACCTTGAGACGTGTTTGCTTTAGCAGTGAAAGTTCAGAGATTTGTCATCAGGTGGGTTTTTTCTCAGCGTGGCTCCCACATCTTTGGGGATCACTTAACGCGGCTGCATATGAGCGTCTGTCAGGATTACACATATTTCAAATGGTTTATGTGTCTCGTGTAGAAGTAACATGCTGTACTGTAGGAGCTGAGTGAGGAGAGACTGAGTGCAGGAGGCGAACGGGATCCATCCAGAGGCCCCTGAGGCTCAACAAACCTGTCCTGCAACCTTCTCCGCCAGCCTGCTGGAGTCTGTAGAACAGATTTGTTTTTCAGACCTGTTATTTTCCTGCTTGGTTAATACTGACTTCTAGTATTACAAAGCAAAAACAAACAACAGAATATTCCATACACGCATAGCAACGCATTTCAACCGTAGTGTTCTTTGTTAACGTGATAAACCCTGATTTTTTTTTAATGCTTTTTGTAGCTTTGTGTGAATGTTGGTTATTATCCTGCGTCATGTGTGATTACATATGAGATAAACATTTTCCCAGGAAGTTCCTGAAGTGACTCAACAACACCTCTGCTCTCTGCGCCACCTTCCTTTGGTCGGATCTGACTGAACTGTAATGTTGATATTTGTTGTTATTGCCACATGTGTTAGACACTGGTTGTGTTTTACATATTTGCAGTGTCAGTCAGCAGATCAAACTCCCATATCTTTCATCATAAGACTGTATTAGACTTAAACAAAGCCCATTGTTCCACAGTGACGCCGCCAAGAAACATGTTCAGCATTTTTGTTGCTGTCCACTCAAGGTATATATTCTGCTAAAGGATGATTAGGGATAAATAAGCACATTACGCACGTCTATTATTCATGTGTCTTTATTACCTGCTGTAACAGTGTTGCATCGGCTGGTATTGTTTTCACCTTGTGAGTGTGTGTGTCACCGTGGCAAAATATGGGCCTGGTCACACCAATTGTAGCGTGAACTTCCACAGAAGCAGTTTTGAATATTTGCCAGGTGTTTGTATGTCTGTGGACAGATTTTGTCAATGCGATAACCGTGTTGGATGCAGTCACGAAACCTCACAGGTGTGTAGCTGAGATTAAAATTAAGGCTAAGTGTGAGGATGGCGTAGGGGGAGCCGTTGGCCCCTATACTTAACGCCCCTAGTCCATGATTGCATTAAGGGCCCTGACACATCAAAGCGACTGTTGGCCATTGGTTAGTCATCATGTTTACGTGCACAGGTAAGTCGAGCTACAGTTACAGCTTGACTAGGGCATTTAATTGGACCACTGTGCTTGTCCCAGTATTCAAGCACGGGAGGGGAATTGATTTATTGACTGGTGTCTGATAGGTGGGGATATGCCCCCTTTTCAGGTTGTTAGTTTTGGACCTTTTTCTTGTTGACCTGTTACGTCACAAACCAAACAACTGACAAACAACTTAGCTATGGTTAGCTAGCAGCTAACTAGTCCCATGGTGGATAGCTTTACAGCTCTGTACATTTTGTCTGACCAAAAATACACAGCTCTGCATATAGATTTTGCCATGTCGTTACCTGCTTCCTCTTCTGTTACACATTTAATACTTTCGACTTCTGGGTCAAAGCCTGGGATGAAAATCGGTGAGTTTGGGTCCAGCTGACTGTATACATGCAGGAGGAATTCGACTCCCGATCACATCATCTGGGTGTGTTAGTCCGACCTTGATAAATTTGATGTAGTATGATTTCAGTCTGACTTATTTATTTTATTTTACTGAATTAAAAGTCTTGGGATTCAGCAAGATTGTGATTTTAGCCTTTGAGCTCTTCAGCAGAAACAGTTCATAGTGGTTTGTGTTATTGTTCGCCAGCACACGGTAAATATGCTTTGCTCTGTCAGCAGCTGGTTGGCTTGAATGTGACCTGATGGTCCTCTGGTTTCTCTTTTTTAATGACGATTACAGACTACTGCTTCCTGCTGGCATGGAGAGTTATTTCCTCTCACATAAGTACAGAACATACGTGCTGGTTGGCTGTCGGCTGTATGGCTGTAGTCTTTAGGGTGTGTTCAGATGCTACTTTTTGGCCGAGACACAGGCAACATGAGGCAACCTTTGATGTTGGTTTGCTGTGTCTAGGAATTAAATTGTAAATTGCTGTACCGCTGCTGGAGTGATCCCGTCACAAGATGGTGTCCAGTAGAGATTTATTTTCTGCACATGGTTTCAGCTTTTAAGCTAACCAGTTGAAATTAGCTATAGAGACCAAAACCATTTTTCGTACCAGGCTGTAAACATGTTTATTTCTGCTCTAAAGTCGGACATTTTAACACGAGGGTCTACGAGGATTAACTGGCTTTTGGAGCCAGCCTCAAGTGGACATTCAAAGAACTGCAGGTTTAGGCACTTCTGTGTTGGCTTCATTTTGCTTTTTTGGGTTGCTGCTTGATTGTAGCGTCTGTCTGTTAAGTCCCTCTGCGGAAGAAGCCCAGTCTGCTCTGGCTGCCTTGCATTTCTTGGACTTTTTGATCCCTGCGGCTCTGCGCCGTCATCGCAGCTGAGATATGACTAACAGAGTAACGTGGCACTTGTGAAAAATCACCAGTAAAAGCTTCAAAACCAGTATCTTCAGAAGCGGACATGTTCCAGCAGGAATCAGATCCGAAACCGGGAACGAATCACCAACATCAGCGACCAACATTACATGTTACCCAGAGGTTAGCATGTAGCAGTGTATGTACACACAGGCAGTAAAGTGCCTGGAGTAGATGACCATATGAGGACATCCATCATGAGTCATAGGGATTTATTTTATATACGTTTACCTTATTATTTGAAAATTTGGCCTCGTTTGATATGAATGTCTGGATGTCAGGAACAATACGATGCGATGCGATACAATACAATATACGTTATTTTCCCCTATAGGGAAGTTTGTCTTGAACTCAGGAGTTTCACAAGTATCGCTGCCTTACAGTAATAGTACAGAAGAAATGAAAAGCATACACCGTTAAAAAAAACATGCCTCATATAACAGTGTTGCACATGACACCAGCACACAACAGAGCACGGTGAGCAAAACACAACACAACCCTGAAGCACCAAGCAGCATCATTTAAAATCTTATTCGAGGTTAATGTCAAAGTGTGTGTTTAGAAACAAATTGGCGCATTGATCTTATTGATAACTGATGATAACACATTATGCTGTAAACAGAAATCTAAACTAAAGAGAGCAGAGCTATTTTTGGTTTTGGTTTCCTTATTAAAGGTTGTGATCATAATGAACACAAAGGGTTAATGAGTAACTGAAGGTGTCTGAGCTCGCTGTTAGTGCTGAGCCAGGTGTCACTCACACAGGCTGCCAAGTGACTCAGACTCCACTTTCGTTATGTGATGTGAAGCTTGACACTGACACCGCCATCTAACAAACGCCACTTATGAACTTATCAGATGTGAAGGTCCGTTCGCCCTCGATCAGCATCCGTATCCTAAACACATCACCTGCTGCAGAGGCCTTTTGTAAAGAGCGCAACTGGCCTTCAGTGTGTCTCCATGTCTGTTTCACACGTGGCCACAACACACCCGACACCTAAACAGATGCACAATCACAAACCCCTCGCTGAGATGGACGTGTGACGTTATCCCGCTGGAACCTGGTCTACCTGACACTGCAAACATTCCCGTCCCGTTGCCTCCCGCTCCCCTGGATCAACTTTCATATGTGGTCATCGCAGTGTAAATTCTCTCAGCCTATCAATTAGCAAAAGAGGATTACACGGCTCTCTGCTCGAGCTGACGTCACCTCCTGTGCATGGAAAATAGGTCGGGGAATAAAGAGAACAAACAACTAATAAAATCAAAGTCATTGTTTAACGTTGAAGGTCATGTTGTTTTATTGGCTGTGACTCACGACGGGAATTTAACTGTGAAATCAGCACCGATATAAGCGAGCCCATCTTCGTCTGTGAAGCCGTATGCTCTCTCATGAATTGAATACAAGATTTGTTTTACTCTATATGAAAGATAAAATGTCCCAGTTTTGTGGTATTTGGGGATTTTTTTGTTGTTGCTCAGGCATCAGGATGTTGAACATGTAATTGTCTGATGGCTTCGGTATGTTACAGATGAACTATATCCATCTACTCATCAGAGACTCTAAGAAATGCCTCTGAAAGATCCACTTTCATCCAAGCATCCCAGAACACGGACAGCGTGTTTTATTTTTAAAGCGTATCCGGTGACAAAGGACACTTCAACCCCTCGCTTAGATTACATGTGGACGAGTGTAAGCTCGTGGATGGAGGGGGGTAATGTGTCTTTGAGCCGCCCCCAGGCATCATTATGTCCTACGCATACATGCTTTTTAATGGGTTGAGGGGCAGACCAATCACACTTGTCAACCTGTTGCCGGGATACCGGCCGTGTGGTTGCTAAACATCGCTCCACAACTTTTACATCATGGACTATATTTCTGAAAGTTAGAATATGAAAGATTGTATTACCTCACAGAAGTGCTGAAGCAGGTCCCGGGAACACCTGCTCTTTCAGGGTAAAATATCATCGCCCCCGCTCCTGAGTTCAGACAATTTCCTCTTTTAATGCCTGCTCTGGTTTAAAGAGATGATTACCATCTGATCCGGGTAAACCGTCCGCTCAGAAACGATTAGAAGAGCAGAGCAACATGTTTAGTAGCAGTGAGGATTGTAAGTTAAGCGTCATGTGATTTATGCCTGGTGTTAATGGTTCGGTTACATTTTATCTTTAGCTCGCTAATGAACGAGATTCAGCAGCAGGCTGAAGCCTCATTTATTTATTTTCAGCACAGTCGCCACAAAAAATAGTTGGCATTGTACATTTCTGTAACCCGTGGATACTTCACATTTGTACGTTTCATACGTATCATATCAACACGTTGAAAGTGACGTAGTTGTGATTACATGTATGTGAGCTGACTATGTCATTAGCAGGTGGAGAAGACGGTGGATGGTGTGACACCTCGACCACATGGCTGCCAGGCTGCGACCACTGCTCGAGACCAACAACAAAAGCGGGTGTTTTTTGACATCAGTGGCATTTCCTGACGTGATTGTGCCACTAAAATCAGGTATTTCAAGCCAAAACTTTTTCCAAACCATAACCAAATGATTTTTGTTCATAAACCCAACCCAGCGGTGGGAAACCTGTGGCTCCAGATCCACATGTGACTCTTTTGCCCCTCTCCAGCGGCTCCCCGTGGCTTTGGCAAAAATGAGAGAGAATGAAAATAAGACCTGAACTTTTGTTTGGTATGCTTTTTTTTACTTTCTCCTAGCTACATGGGATCATCAACTTAACATTGTCCATGATAATAAAGTCCCAGTGTCTTCAAACGAATACTTCCTACCTGCTAAAAAACAAGTTTAAACGATAAAATATGATCATGTTTTGGACCTTGTCCACTTTTGTGTCGAGATCGGCTGCAGACTGACTTGGCAGAGATGGCTGCCATCTTGTTTTGACATGGATTAGTGTGTTGTCTTACTGCCACTGCATGGCACAAAAAAGTGTCCACAAATGAAGACGACAGGTCTAAGTTACGTAGAATGAAGTATAAGGTCAAGTAAACCCAAACTGTGATGTCCTCATATGAGGACACAGGGTCTCAGGATGCTACATATCTGTGCTTAGCATAAGTTTACAATGCCAACATTTATCCTGGGGGTACAGGTAGACCAGGGGTCAACAACCTTTATTGTCAAAACAGCAATTTTTGGCCAAAAAAGCTCTAAAATAATCTGCCTGGAGCCACAAAATGAAGGTGAAGGTAATGAAGGTAACAGTAAGTCTAAATTTACCCATCAACACTGCTACCCAGCCAACATTTGTATGTGGCTCCTATATGGGTCATAAATGGACAATAAAATGGATCCTATATGGGATTGTCCACAGGTTCACCATTGGCCCTGTGCCTATTCCCATCATGGGTGTTTACCTAAGTGGGCCCCAGATAAGATGCCCATTTTGGGCCCATACCCACTTCATAGCCAGGTAGTGTTAGCATAACGTATGTGGGGCCCACTTGATCAAACCAAACCATGTGGGCAACTGGCATGGAGCCATTATGGAACCCATGGACAGTCACATATAGGGACCATTTTTAGCCCATTTACAACCCACATGGGGCCCTCATACAAATGCTGGCTGGGTAGTAGGTCAAAATGAGCATGTATTAGTATGTTTTACCACGAGGTGGCTCCTCTGCAGCGGGCTGTTTATGATTATTTTTCACTTTAACTTTTAAACGTTGGTGGCAAAAGCAAACAAATATGTCCACACAATGACTTTTATTCTATCTGGAGTCCATAGCTCGCTTGGCCAGGGAGGCTCAGGACAAGCCACCACTATTAAAGGTTGGCAAATGTTAAAGGAAAAGACGATAAGTCGTACGATGAACATTTAGTTGATGAAATGGAAAAACATTTTTTTTATCCTGTGTACAGGCTACACATTTTTACAATCGATAATGTCAGAATCTATTAAGGCCTATGACAGTGAAAAATTAAAATTAAAATGTTAAAAAAATAGCTGTTATTAATTGACGTATAATTTTTTTGCCAAAGCCGCAGGGAGCCACTGGAGAGGGGTGAGAGAGCGGCATGTGGCTGTGGAGCTGCACGTTACCCCTGCCCTTTGCAGGGCAGCACGAGGTGCGTTAGATTTTTTTTAAATGTTAATTAAAAAGATTTCTTAGCAAATTATACACATTTATACTTTTAAATATTTTCCAGGATAGTGTTAAACATAATGCAAATATATTTATTTTTATACTTTTACATACATCTTGTTTCCTCTTTCTTATCATTCTGTGTGTTTTACATCAGAGCGACCACAACGTTTTACACTCTCCTCCCTGGGATCAATGAAATGAATATATACTATACTACCTCTGTAGCATACTATACTATACTCAAGAGGGCAGCTCCGCGGCCAATCGCTGCTGGGACACAGGCCAGAGTCTGATTAACTCCGGTCAGGTTGCCCAGGGCGAGGGTGTCTGATTTGTTGAAAGACCCGGAGCACCCAATGACCCCAGGTCAAATCACTGATGTATCTTCTATCTGCACTGTCCTCCCTGGGCTCAGTCAGGTATCTCTGATTCTGATTATTCTTAAAATAATTATGCTTTAATAAATACAATAATAAAGTACTGTTTTAGTGTATGTGAACCTGAATATCACAATCATGTGATCATGTTGTAATCAGTCCGTGTTTCAGCTCATGTCCTCACTGTGAATGTGAAACGATCTTGCGCTACGCTAACGCCGCACCATGAGTGATGCTGACTGACATCAAAAGACAGCAAAGACAGGTTTAGTGTTGGATTAGCTGTGATTGATGGTTTGCGGTTCACTGGTTGTCATCTGCCTCTCAGATCTGGGACTGGTTGCTGGAAAGCTTTGATTCTGTTTACCAAAAGTGCTCCGCTTCAGTCCAGGATGGGATTCTGCGCCCTTGGGAAGAAAAACAAAGCGTTCGACTGGTTCTCGTTTGAACCGGAGCAGGATTTAATCCACAGTTTCATGTTTTAGTTTAGTCTGCAATCCCTCGCTGCCTGCTGGTTACATATACTGTACACAAGCTTCTGTTTGAGGACGTTTCCAGTGTTCTCTGAGAGCAGAGCTCCACTTCATACTGGGCTCCTTTTTAAAGCTTACTTTATGATCCATTAATATAAGAACTGTTCCAGTTTAGGAGGAACGTGAACCGAAAGCTACTTTAATCAGTATTTTTTGTATGAATATCATATCAGATATGTGAATGGAGTATCTTGTAGAGCTGAAACAACTCGACAATCAATCAATTCGTCAGTCAGTTAGTAAGGCCCGCTCCTGAACACAGACTGGCTCGGCTCAGACCACGGTCTGACAACAACACAGCTGTGCTCCATTGACTCTAATTTTCCTTCATTTTCAGGCTGGTGTTGTGGATTTGGAGCTAAATGTTGTGCCTGGGGCACGTCGTGTATTAATGATACTCGTTACCTGGAGAGGTTGGAAAAAGATCTACGTTTCTCCACTGTTCCAAAACCAAAATCAAACCCTGAAAAGTGTAGGGTTAGCTAGCTAGCTACTGAAGATATAGCCTACTGAATGTATACACATGCTGCTTTTGCTTTGTAATGATTATAACAGTGAAACAAAGACCGACCCTGCTGTACAGGAACCAGTGAAGGGAAGCAGGGAAACTTTGCTGATATTGAACCAGCTGTGACATCACATTGTGTGCAGATGAACGGTGTTTGACTTCCCCTAGAGATCCCCGGCTGTCCAGCAGCGGCACGGGGGGAAGCCAAACTCCGTTCATCTGCACACACTGTGATGACACACAACTTTCTTTAAAGTTTCCCTTTATATTCATTGTCTTCTGTGTGGATCAGCAGTGATGTGGTGGTTCACTTTGACACTGTGATCTGTAGCCTATAGTTGGGCTTTAGCTTCTAACTATCTTTGTCTTTTTAACCTGTTGTTGCTGCTGAGTCAGTTTGACATCCTGGATATATCCTTCAGACTGTAGACCCCTCTGTCTGCTTCTCTCTGGAATCACTGTTTCATTTCTCCAAAAATATGATCATATTTATCATATATAGTCACAGTGTGGGCTCCATGCTTACTCTGACAGCTTGTCGGACCATCACAAAGGGGTGGGGCTTAGTGAAGAGTCATGCCGTGTCTCATTATGCAGTGTAAATGTTGCAGCAGTGTTTATTGTGTTTGTTGTTCCGCTGCCAAAACGTAACAGAAACACAATAATAAATGTCACTGTTACGGTTATTTTCAATTTCTTTCGAAAGCCTTTTTTGGGATTTTAATGGCCTTTTCTTTTATTCAACAGTTAAACCACAACAAATTATTTCTCATAATTACTCATGCGGCGTATAAACCTCTAACAAACAAATCTGGTTCCAACTGAAGGTAGTTACACTGGAAGCATGATCCACACCTGGCTCACTGCCTTTTTGTTGCCGCAGGCAAGTCAGATTTTCCCAACGCGACAACAGCCTGAAATCAGGTGTAAAAGTCACTGTGACAAAAGACACACAAAACAAAGTTGAATCACACCGTGGGAAAGCATTTATAATTGTCTGGGAGTCTGAATATTACTGCAAAAAGTGATTCAGGGAAGAGAAATACAGGTTCGACGGGTCACATGGGAAAGCTCATGTTGGTTTACGGCTCTTTACCTTTGGCGCTGTCATGGAAGAAGTGCAGGACTGGTTGTATGAGGTTTAAATATTTCATGCTCCGGGAGCTGGATTTATATACTTCTGCTGAGAGTTTTTAAAATGTTTTGATTTTGTTCTATACGATCCTTCCTGTGAATGTCCCCCATTGTGCAGTTAAAATAGAGGTTTCCCTATAGGGATGTCATGAACAATGCCAAGTTGCTGGGCAGTTTAGTGCATAGGCTGTAAATTATCACCTCTCAGACACTGCACCGGACACTGGCAGTTTTGACTCATCTGGATTTCCCCTGCATTAGTCACCAACTGGAATATACACACAGACGCACACAAGTATGCCCACATAACCCCCTCACTGTGTGAGAGTGATTGGCCACAGTGTGGTGTATGTGACTGACACTGATAACACATCTCTCCGTAGTGCAGCAAACGCCGGGGCTACTTCATCAGCTGCTCCACCAACTGCTCTTTGGCATCCCGTATGTAAACTCTAGACATTAATAAGGCCGTGTGAACGGGGCCTCATAATGCCTTCAGGACAATGAACACACCAAAACGAATTAAGCAGATATTGGGCTGCACAGTCACACAGGCTGGCTGCCATCTATGGTTTTCACTGCAGATACTGTAGATTAAAACCAGCTTAGCGTTAGCTTTACGAGAATAATAACCTCATTAGACATTGTGTGCGCTCCTCATGATGGCAGTACCAGAGCTGTCGCTGACGTAGCTGCCAACTCATAAACACACATACATGTCAAATGAAGTAATACGGGGTTCGGTGACTGGGTCCCTACAACGGCTGAGCCTGAGAGTAATTAATGATGTAAGGGTTTCGGATGTCGCTGTAAATATCAGATTTAATGACACTTTGAGGTCAGTTTGTCCTTGTTGTGTTGAGAGGTGGACACGGTCAAAGCCACAGCGTGTGTAAAAGGTTTATTAGAGGGAATTTGTTGTATTAATAATATAATAATCACCTGGGACTTTTACAAGTGGGTTTTCACTGTAGTTGTGATTATGGGAGTTTATTTTTCAGCTGGGAAACTTTACTTAAGAGATCTGGGTGATTAACAACAACTGATATTTACAGCAGTGACCTTGGGGAGTAGTTGCTTAGACAGGCAGACGGTCGCAGTGCACTGACACTTGTTGTGGTTCAGTGTACATGGTAACAGCAGTGGTGTCTTCTTCTACGTCTGACATCCAGTGTCTCTTTATTTTATTCATGGACCAACTTTTTCTGTCAGAATATTTGATAAGAAATTAACGATGGGCTTATTTTATATATTTTTTTTTTTCTATTTTTTTGTTAATTAACAAATCAAATGCATTTTAAATGTAATCATATTTCATCTTCAGATACTTTTATGGAATAATCTACATCATGCTGTCTTGATTTTATTTACAAGTGGTCAAAGGCGGAAGTGGAAAGAGTGGTCAAGTGGTACTTTTAATAACCTACAGCATCTGTATGAAGACAGCGTCTCCTCTACAGCTCGGTCTGTTGTCTCAAACTCAACATCTACTCCATGTTGAGGTTCATATGCTTCCATCAGGGTGGAGGCTTTGCTTCCCTAAATGCAGCACTAAGTGTTACAGATCGTCCTTTGTTCCGTCTACTATCACTTATCCTAACCAGTGATGACCACTAATTGTCCATGATTTATCCCTGACGGTGTGTGATACTGGATTTGTTTTGTTTTACTTGTGTCTACTGTCTGTATCCCAAATGCCCCCCGGGGACATTAAGGGCTTACCTTACCTTACCTTACCTTTTTTCTTTATCGCAGTACTCATCTCAGCCAAAGACGGCAACAACAGAGGGACAATTAAACCTAATTACACACATTTATGAACAAACTGTTATATATTATAGCTTTGTTAGGGCACAGTTGGGCGGTGTTGGTCGCTCAGTGCTCTTTGAATCAGGCTAAAAAATCTTAAAAACAATTCACAGTCTCCGGAGGATAAATCCTTTTTTATTGGGAGGGTGAATCAACATGAAAATTGGTGAAGAGATTCATGTCCCCCTGAATAAGTTGTTATTGATTCACTATAATCCCTTTGGTGATCCCTTAGCACTTCTAGAATCTAGTGCCATCATCTGGTCAACCTTTTCATTCGTCCAAGATTTTAGCTTATGTCCAATTACTGGTGGTGGCATGTAACTTAATACATTTACTTAAGTATTGTACTTAAGTATAATTTTGAAGTACTTGTACTTTTCTTGAGCATTTCCATTTATGCTTCTTTATACCTCTACTCCCAAACTTCCCAGAGGGGATGAATAAAGCATCTTCTATCTTCTGTCTACTCCACTACAGTTTGGAAGCCAGTGTTGTACTTTTTCCTTCACTGCATTTACTTGGCAGCTTTACGTCCGAGTTATTTTGCAGATCTAGATTATAAATACAAAATACACATTCATTATCCGTAACTGCTTTTCCTGGTAGGGATCCCCCCCTTGCTCCCTCACCTCATTGTCTCCCCAAATTGCAGATGTTTTTGGCCACTGTTCTTCTTCTTGTCTGAGTTAGCTGCTAACTGGTACAAGCTGCTTTTTAAATCT